>OX439142.1:77184254-78384254 GCA_949318255.1 Pollenia labialis
GGGTGGTTTTTGTCATGGTCGCAGTCGTAGTCGTGACAATGTAAAGCATATAGAAAGTTTGTCGTATTTGTGTCGTTTACGACTGGTTTTCGAATGCGATGTCGACACTTCTATTAAGGCCGAATATACATTTTTTACTATATCAAACTACGGTATAATATAAAAACAACCTGACCGATAGCTAAATATACATATTGGCCAAATTCTTGGATATTTTGCAAAGGGGATGAAGTACATAATTCGGCTATCCGCTTACATCAAACAAGTTCACTGCAGTGGTTTTCAGTCAGAAATTCTGCCGATCAGGAAAGTTTCGAAATGGTTAAAATTAAAGCTCGTTTGTGTAAACTCAATAAACATCACATAACACCTCCAATAAGTCAAATTTTAGAAACCCTTTTTACATCCCTGACTCCCAGTTGAGGGTTAAAATTTGCAAGCTAAAAGAAAAATCCTCAAACTGAACTTAGTTTCCAACAACATCATTTTCTATAGCTGATTAAAATTTTAAAAAATACCAGGTTGCAACCTGATAAAAATATCAAAATTTGACATTTAAGTCATCATATCGGCAGGTTTTGAAACAGAAATATTCCTTTATTCCATCAAACTAAGAAAATATATTTAATTTTCTTTTTTAAAATGAAAACCATATACATATATTTCGCTAAAGTAAAAAAAAAAAAATTCTAAAAATTTTCTTTGACATTATAGTTGTTTTTATTTTTTCATTATTTTTTTTTTTGCTCTGACTGTCAAAGGTTTCTTTTGAGAGAGAGAACTAAAAAAAAAACACGCACAACATCTTTTTGTTAAATGTTTCTTATTTTGTTTTATAGTGTAGTATTTATATAATTTTTATTGTTGTTACACTGTGTGTAGTTTGAGAAACACATAAAATCCACCACTCCCTTGCCAGGATGCAAAGACCTTTGTGTAGTTTATTGCTTTTGTTTGACTACGACTGCCTGCCAAGGCTTCAGCTTCTCAGCTGTGTACACAGACAGACGGACAAGAAAACAGAAAATGAAATTTATATAGTTTTTTTTCTTTGCAAAAATTTTTTTATTTGTTTAAAAATGCATTTGTTTAAAGTTCAAAAAAGTTTGTATGTTTTTTGATGTTTTCCTTTTGCATTTTTTTTATTGTTGTTGTTTTGTTGATGTATGCATTGTAGTATGTAGTTGGTTCATGCCTTGTGATGGGGGCATGGCATCTTTTTTCTATTTGAAATATCAAAGTAAGTTAAGTGATTTTCTTAGTTTTTTTTGTTTATTTTCATAAATCTACATACATATACATTATTTTTAGTACTAACGTTCTTTTTTTTTAATAATTTTTTAAACAAATAACTTTTTGAAAAAATACCAAAAACAAATTAGAAAAATGTGTAGAAAGTTTATTTCGCTATTATTTAAAATTAAGGGATTTTTATTGAAAAAAATTTCAGAAATGAAATAAAATTGTATATAAAAGTCGTTTCATCGAATTTTGATGTAAAGTGATTTATGGTTTTTTATTACATCCCTAAAGTATGCGAAATATTGTTAAATCTTCAGAAGTATGCTTTAAATGAAGATTATGACGTTTAAAAAAATCTTTGAAGAATGCGAGACATTATCAATTCCCTAAATGTAGGCTTTAAAAAACAAAGACATTTTAAAACAAGCAAGAATGTTAAGTCGCTCCAGTCCGACCACTATAGTGCTGGTATTTTATGCTCAAAACTAGGTACAACATTGTGTTTTTTGAACAAAGTTCAATTGAACATTAGCGGTTTTTGCTTAAAATACAACTCTTAAAAAAATCTGCAAAAGTTAAACAACAGCCAAAAGAGAATTATACTTTTTGTAATCTCCAAAAATGCAGATTTTTTGCATAAAGTTGGGATATAAGCAGGGCTGTGGAGTCGGAGTTGAAGAGCCGGAGTTGATGTTTTTGTGCCGGAGTCGGAGTCGAAGTACCCACAAAAACTCGCGACTCCGACTCCAAAGTTTTTCGGCATAAAAAATTTAAAAAAAAAATTTCCAAAATAAAAATTATCTTCTTAAAACACATTTCAAATTTAAATAAATGGTTTATGAATACTGCTCTTATGTGTTGTTTCCAAATGACAGGCGTTGGACTGAGTGCTTTTCATATACAGGAGTGTGCTGCAAATCGCAAAAGTTAAAAGTAGTTTTTAAATAAGATTTTTGTAATAAAAGAATTTTATGACAAATATTTAACAAATATTTTCCTATTAAACAGGATTTTAAACCAAAAATTATAAGAATTAGGTTTAAAGTTTGCGATTTCCAGCACACCCCTGATTAATTTTGCTACATAATCAATCGCCTGTCATTTGGAAACAGCACATTAATGTTTGCGTACGGTAATTGCTTCTCAAAAACTCTAATTTTTAGAAGGCCGTACGGTAATGAAAAAATAAAAGTTAACATCACTGAGTCTCATATACATTTAGCATCAAGATTATAGTAGGAGTGGTAGAAGGAGTAGGAGTCGGAGTCGCACTTAAAAAATTTCAGCATTTGGAGTCGGAGTCGAAGTTGGTACTTTTTTCGGACGACTCCACAGCCTAGGATATAAGGATGATAAAAGGATCAATTACGACAGAAAACCGGGATAATCTACAATATCAAGATAAAACCATAATTTTGGTTGACCTTGTACAATATCCTGTATTAAATAGGATCAGAAAGACATTTTGTATTACAAATTTCGGAAACCTGATCACACGAAAACATTGTTAGAAAACAATTGATATAATACGACAATAAAAAAGCACATGTATTTTTTTCTGGAACAGATCCTCACAAACAAAAAGGCAGTTAAAAACTGATATAAAAACAGTAGACGAATTATTTAATCTAGCCTGCTTTATAACCCAGACTTTATTCTAAGCGACTTCCAGTTGTTTAAAACCATTTTGGACCAACCTGGATAGAATGAGCACAACCTTAATCAAAAATATAAACAAAATACTTGATGCGTTTTTGAAAATATTTTTAAGTGCGGAATTCACTTATATATCATATGAATCCATGTATTTTAAAATTAAAACTAACAACAACGCTAACAATGATAAAGTAACTTAGAGCAAAATGCATTAAATTGTTGATGCATCATTGAAGTATGCAACACATTTTATTACACTCCAGTTGAGGAAAGTATGCTTTAAAAATATTTCAACAAATCTGACCATTTAACTGAATATAATAACCCTTAAAATTTTTTAAAATTCCCAAACTAAATTTCAAAATAATTAATAATTAATTATCTTAAATTTTCGTTGATTTTAACAATTTGTGAATTTCTTTTGTAGATGTTTAAGCTTTATAATAAAAACTCTTGCTTTTTTAACACCAAAATGACTTTTGTTCTCTTTCTTAACAAAATAATTTGTTAAGAATTGATTACTAAACGAACATGATAAATTATGAATAAAGCATGAAGAGCGCAGAAAACATAAAATAAACAATAAATGATAAAACGATTCAAATTTATGGATTAAGTGAAGAACAAAAAAGGATCAATTATTAAACTTAAATGAATAGAAAATTAAAAACTTTGAAAAAGCATTTTAAAAATTCAACTTACAACTTTTATTTTCGCTTGAATTTCGCGCAATTTTCGGCGTGCCAAAACCTGTATATGGGAACTGACTTGTTTGCGGGTTCTCGTTTTGCCAGTTCGCAATTTAATATAACGGGCGATAAGTTCGTTGCGTCCTGAAAAGAGAAAAGAAATGCGAAAGATTTGTAGTAAGTAAATTAATCTTGAAATTTTATAGGCGAGTTCACCCACCCAGACAATAATAAACCTTAAACAGGTTGCTTCGCTGAATACAGTTTTCCTGCGCGCGTCTCATTATCTTCTGTAGTGTGACGCGTGCAGGGAAACTTTATTCAGCGAAGCCACCTGCCGCGTCCCATGGAGGAGAAAACATTTAAGAGCGGCCGCAGACCGCCACGCAGAAAAACTTTATTAAACAAAGATTTTCAATATTGTTGCAGTTAAATTAACATTGTGTATGCTTTTTTCCAGACATTTCCTTTTGTGTACATTTTAATGTCAAGCAAATCTTTCAATTGTTCAATAAAAATAAGAAGAATAAGAAATTTTATTGCTTCATTTACAAAGAAATTTAAGTGAAATAAGACCTTTACGGCTTTATTTCACTTTCAAAGTGCAATAAAACCTTTTTGGAAATAAAGGCCTTATTTCACTTTCCATTGAGAAATAAGCCTTAAAGGCCTTATTTCGTAAGGCGTTATTGCACCCCATCAAAGAAAACATATAAATTAATATGGGCTAACAATACTATTTTAAACGAACAATTTTCAAATATTTTATGTTTATATGTATGTATTTATCATACTATTGCCACAAACAACCAAGTTATGGTTAAATCAGTCCTTCTTTAGTTATTGTTAACAATAACATATTTAAAAGCAAGCAAAATTTTACTGTGACTTTCTAATGGAGGACTTATTTAACCATAGTATGGTTTTGCATGGATAATAATCACCCTTATCGTGTTTGGCGAATTTAAAAGACGCTTGCGACTGTTCACGTTCTCTTTCATCTTTTAAGACACAGTCGCATTTTTAATTCGCCAACTACGATAATTATGGTTAAAGTAACCATAATATGTAACTAATTTTAGTTGCAAAATATAAAATATACATATAGAACATATATTTTCTTTACGTGCTGCGAAAGGAATTATTTTGCAAATGCATTGCTTCTCGCGGTTATCCGGCTAATTTACAATTGATATTTTGCGATTGGAAGGATTGTGCCTTGGGAGTTTTGTCTCCCGTATAACATGAAGTGATCCCAACAAACTAGAAATTTTAAACAAAATGAAGGATACGATATGCGTTGATTGAATTAAACAGTAGATGTATAAACAAAATCTTCAAAACATATTTTTTATACTTAAAGAAATACCCTCTTAAAAGAAGAAGAATTATGAGAAACTTGAAATATTTTAAGTTTTTCATAATTTTTTAAGTTCGTTAAAAACATGTTTTTCAAAAGTAAGAAAAAATAATGTTTTTCTGACGCTAACGTCTTATATTTTTTTTTTAGTGAAACTAGTCTGTTATTTAAATTTTGTTTTTATTTCCACCTCTAGCAAGCTTGTCGGAAAACTGTGTGTCTGTCAGTCTGTCCGTACAGTCATTCATTCATTTGTTTGTTTGCTGATAATATTTAAGCCATAAATTTTTAAGTTTTTTAATTTAAATTTTTTCTTTATTTTTGCTTAATAAAGTTTTGTTTTAACTAATTGCACATTCCTGGCGTAGTTTAAGTTCACAAACAAGTTTTTTCTTTTAAGAAAATTAAAAAAATAATAGAAAACATTAATTTATTCAAGTAATCAAAAAAATAATGCAAGCATTAGATTTTATTTAAATTTAATTTTTTCTTTTGTCCAAATTTTGCAGCATTTTGTGTTAATTAAAGTATGTTGTAAAGTGTATTTGAACACTTTCATGTTTAATTGAAAATCCCAATTAACCCCTTCATGTGATCTTTAATAGAAAAACGCCCAGTTCATTTCTCACATTTTGCAGTACATATTTTTTTTTTATTCTCCAGTACATTTTTGTCTGTGTTATAACACCCTCCACCATGGAGGGTATACTAAGTTTCTCATACCGTGTGAATATTTTTTAATAATCATTCAAGACCCCATAAAATATACATATTTCAGAAGTGTCACGTTACGCAACCAATCAATTGATCTTGTATTTTAGACCCATGTTGTTAAAATGTTTTCTCTCTTTTACTAAATTGCGCTTTACACCAAAATACAAACAAATTAGAAAACATATTAATTATTCTTTGAGAATCAATTTAGACTTTCCTGTGGAAATACCCATATATGTTCTGGGTCCTTGAGTAATTATAAGTTGATTTAGTCATGTTCGTCTGGCAGTCTCAACAGACTCAACAGAAAATAACAATTTTGGGTTCAAATTGTTTCTACATAGTTCTCCCAAGCAGTTTCGCATTAATACCCAGCACAATCGTTTCATTAGAAAAAGAGTTATGAACTCAGTGGAACAACCACCCTTAAAAATTGATAAATTTTGTTATAAAAACTAACATAAGTTGTCATCAAATTTTCATAAAAATTTAGCAAAATTTCTTTGTACGAAATTGTGTGAAGATCGGTTTTTAATTTGCCATAGGCCCCATAAAAAGCCTACCCTCAAAAAACGTTTTAATACGCCTGGAAACATAACAAAGAACGCTATTGTTATAAAATTTTGCCTGTCATAAATTCCTAAATTGGTTGTGGTTAAAATGCTTGCCTACAAAACCAAGAACTCCAGGTTCGATCCCTGGGAGAGGGCGAAAATTTATCATCACGGTTTTCGAGTTAAAAAGATTTTAGTGGCTTCAACCCCCCTCAAACACAACACCAAATGCACGGAGGGCATTGCTTCAAGGCAACGACAGATGGCAGCCACACAATCCCAGGACACGCTAAAACAGATCAATCATCTTTTTAGCTAGAACAACAACCGATTAACGAAACTGGTAGAAGCATAATAACAATACGGAATGGATCAAAACTCCAAGAACAAAGTCAGTGAAATCTTAAATTGGAATACAACTGCAACAAATCGCGTAGGGTTAGATGCTTTTTAAAAGCCATATGCTTCCAAAGGCAGTAACGGAGAAAAAACATGCATAAGATTAGAACGCTATAAAGCCCACAATCGGAAACACTTTAGTGCGTCTAAAAACGTTGCAAAGAACGCTTTAATAGTAAAATGTAGCCTGTCATACATTCGCCCTGCCAAATTTCTTGAAGATCGTTCCATAAATTACTATAGGCCCCATATAAAGTCCACTCTCGAAAAACAATTTAGTACGCCTTTAACACACGTCAATTTTTTCTTGTCAAGTCTTGAGCTTTTAGGAAAAATACAAGACTTGACGAGTCGAACTTGACGTGTGTGAACCGGCACTTATAGTTGGGTTTAACTGAACTTAGTGAAATTGGCAGAAAGATGCATTAAATTCTAAAAAAATTTTATTACTGTATAGAAATTTGGTTTAATTTAATTTTTTTTTTTTAATATTTGTGATGAACGATTTATAATTTACGATCGGTTCAAATATAAAATCCTCTACTGAAAATCGGTTAATAGTATTTCTTAAATAAATCATGATATATAACTTTCTGAAACAGCCTTTAATACGCCTAAAACAGCAACAAATTATGCTATTGCGCGGTCAGTTTTAATAAAAATTGGTTTAAAATTTATGCATTCCATATGAAGCCCACTCCTTAAATATTCGTATCAATGATTCGGCACAGCAGAAAATAGCACTCTTACTTTTTTTATACTTCTTAAAAGAACAGTGGTCCTCATTCATAAAACAAAGCTAACGAAGTTAATTTTTACACAAGCGCAATCGTCAATAGAATTCTCTAAAATAAAACTCACTAAAAATGTTCATAAAAGATTAATAGAAATGAAAAAACCTCATTAAAGGAGGGATGATGTTTTCTAAAGAACACTGTACGATTTCCATTATAAGACCAAATGTGTTTTTTTTTTGGGATCACTGTTTCGTTTGCTGTGTGTGCTTTTGCATTCAATTGTCTAGAGTTTGATTTAAAAGACACATAAATTTGACCTTTGATCTCGCGATTTTTTAGTATTGTTTTTTATTAGATGGTGTAAATTAACACAATTGTATTATTGGCTTGAATAATAAAGTGGGAAATGTTTTAAATTGATATTTGAAATAAAATTTTTTTTGCAGTAAATGTTTTAAAAAATGTGTTTTAATATGACAAAAAGTTTTGTTTTCTAAAAAAAAAAAGGAAATGAGAAGACGAAGAATCGAAGCATTAAACGATGAAGATGCGTGTGGCGAACACAAGAAAATCTTGTAAGTCATTAGGAATAACACAATAACAAATTTGCTTTCATTTAAAATCATTTGAATTCATTTAAATGATATGAACTTGGCTGGACTATTTGTAGCAGCCGAAAGATGATAAATTTTGCATATTGGAAACGTCGCTTAAGCCATACAATAAGTAAGTTTTTTTTTTAACGGATTGTAAATGGAGATTTTACATTGATCTAATAGGGCGATTTAAAGCGCAATTTTAAATATATTTTGGGATTCAATGGAAAGCAGTGTACGGACAGTTTTATCTTACCTGATTTATGTCCCAGAATTTGTCTTATTTGACTTCCCTGAATTGGTTATTTCTTTTTTGCCAAAAGTTCGGTCAATATTTTGATAAAATATAAAAATAAGTTTCTTAGAAGTTGGCATCATTGCCCCATGAGGATTTTACAGTATCATCGTTCCAACAGCTCCGGCGGTGACTGCTTCAACCCAGCCAAACAACAGCTCTTTAGTGGAACCTTCTTCTTTCTTAGCTCTGTCGGTGTTCCGGTAGAAGACAAAATTCGAAAACGACGAGCCATTAAACACTGCGAGAGTTGGTCCCACGAATACAGCAAAGTTTACAAGGAAACAATCATCACATTAAACCGATGGAATAGGGGTGATTTGTTGTTTCGTGGAATAAAACTATCGATGTAATGGGGCGTATAATCGATATTGATGAAAGCAAAAACGGGAATATTAACGTGCATTATGCTGAAGATTCCAACCAACAATCTTCGTTCGCGGAAAGTCGATTGAATTTGTTTGGTGAAAGCACCGGAAGGGAAACGGCCAATAATGGCTGAAATTTTTTGGGGATTGTCGATGGTAGCAATAGCACGATCTTGAACTTGTCAATGATAATTATATTGCTACCATCGGGACGATGATTGTGAACGTGTTGTTCCATGTGGAAGTTAAAATTTTCAGATCTTAAATAATAAGTGGCCACTAACATTTTGGGTATGTCTTCCACTTTGAGCGACAAAAGTCCTAAGCCTCTCGACATTTTAACGTATTAAGAGTTGCGGTACGCTGTGAATGTCACTGTCAAAATTGTAAGTAACGCTCAAGCATCAGGGCATGGCTTCAATTTAAATAGCGAGAAAAGAAGTTTTAAAAATGTCGAGTTAGGGGCTCTTACAAAAGGGGAAGCTCGGCCGGCTTTCGGATGGCCCCATGTGCTAATGATGTGAAATTTCCCGTTACCCATATTGAAATATTGATTGCTTTCTCTCTATCTCTCTCTCTCTCTTTCTTTTAAATCGTATCTAAAGCAAACTTTTAGGCAGCTAATTTTGATTAAATGAAAATCTACAATAGTTTTCCAATATATAAATTGCTTTTTAATTTATGTATATTTTAATGTTGTACATTTTTAACGTTATTAACTTCCACTAATAAAAAAACCCCAAATACATAATTTGTAAACAACTATTTTCGCCCGAAAATATGTTACCAAAATATATGTGTTAAATGTTTTTTTACACAAAAATGCACTAAATCGATAATGATGAAAAGTGTTGCTATTAATGGTTTTAGTGATGTGGTAACTTTAGCACACATCCGCAACCCCATACATACTCACACACACACACATATTTGGAAATCTATTCATGCCAACTTTGTCTACACGAAAAAGGATGATATTAACAAAAAAATTTCAATTATCTCTGCTTTTTTTACAACACGAAATCCGAAAAAAGAAAAATCATCAAATATTTACCACATGCATTATAAAAATATCGATGAGATGCTAAAGTTAGTAAAAAAAAAAACTTCTGCCAAAAATGTTTACAATCACAGCGACTTTGTAGCTGAGTTGTTTGTAAAAGCATTATAAGGGAAGAGAGAGTTACTGCTGTGAATGACGATAATGATGTTGGCAATAGTTTTCTTTCCTCAATTTTACTTTTCACAGATTTTTTGGAGATTTTCACATTAAACTTTTATGATGTTGCTGCTTCCTCTGATGATGAAAATATTTGTGGTTGTTTTACTATCACTTTGTTATGAATAAGCTCTACTACGTACGTTGTAGCTTTACAGGCAAATTATTTTTTTTTTTTGCCAAAATCCCCACAGCATTTTTTTGAAAGAATTCTTCCATCTTTCATTTTTAGATATTTTTTAAGATATTTTTTTTACTATTTCCATAGTTAGCGGAAATTTTGTTTGTAATTAGCACAGTTTATTTGACTTTTTTTTTTGTTTTTGTAAGGCAGGTGTGTTGAAAAGGAAATATTATGGAGGCAAAAGTGTCATAATGCAGAGAACATGGCTGTTGACGTATAAAGAAAGTTTTTTTTTTATGGGTTGTTAAAAATATTTATGTATAGTTTTTAGATATATAAAACGTATATTTTATAACTTTTTAATTAGTGTAAATAATTGAAAAAAAATAATAATAATAATAATACACCACTAATTAGCGTAAATATTCGACTATGAGCTTGAATGGAAGAGATAAAGATGATGCTGATGTTGATGGTTTATAACTTAAGGGCTGGGTATATACACTAGACAGTGAATATGATAATGTTTTTTTTATTTTTAGATCTATAGAGTTTCTTGTTGGTTAATTTATACATATTTATAAAAAGCCTTAAAGTAGGCAATGCTTTTTAATTTTATTGTAGCAAGCAAAAGTATGCTGCAGTTATTGTTAAATTAATTAATAAACTTAATAATTTGTTAATTTAAACTTAAACTTAAGGAATTCTAAGGACTGTAATTGAATTGTATAGTTGGGCAAGCCCATTTATATGACATATACATATCACCCTGGATGAACCCTTTTTATAAGCTACCAGCATATAATTTTGTTTTGCTGTTAAATTTTATGAAACATATTTTGGGCCGAATTTCAAACGTGATTTCCGGCAGGAGTCTATACAAGTCTTTATTTTTATTTTATTATTATTTGTGGCAGTATAAATGATTTTCGGGCGTTATATAAGAACGCGAGATTTATATATGTTTAAATATGAACTCAAAAATTTGGTTACAAGATATAAATAAAAATTTCAATATAACATTCTTAGCTAACTTTGATCTTAATACAATAAATATATTACAGTTAAAAGGTTCGCGGGCATTGCTATTCTATTCCGGGAGGACATTTGTTGTTCTGAATCGACCGGTATACTTAAAGGTCTGTTATATATCAATATTTTAATAAATACAAACTTCGTAATAAATGCTTACTACGCCCTAAATCCTCGTCCATATTAGTCATCGTCCAAACAAGAAATTTTTGTTGGAGCAATGATTGTGATTGTGGGGTACTCTGTTTCATGTACTCTGCAAATCTGTTTTGTTTTGTAATTCTCATACCTTTTAACTTGAAGTTGGCTGTAGGTGTGCATTTTTATATTTTTAATACAAAACGGAGAAGAGGAAAGACAACAACATGAAAATACAAAAATTGCAAAACTAGAATTTCACAACCTGGACACTAATGCAATTTCAAAGCAGAATTAAAAAAAAAAGCAAAAAAATTGTAAGTCTGGACGATGACTTATGAAACATTTGCTGCAGAAGCTTTCTTCAATTCTCTTTTGATCTGCATTCATTCAATACAATGACACTTTTGTTTTACTGCATTTTAAGAGTTTTGTATGCCTTCAATCTTTCTTTTTCTTTCTTCCAAAAAAACAAACTCACAAAAACTGCTTGTACACAAAACAAAGTACACTTTTCTATTCGTCCATTTATAGCCAAGCTTTAATGTTTCTCAGCAAAGGGTTTATAATTTTAACGCGGACTTATTGATCTTATAACATGAAGTAGCATGCGAAGTGAAAACTTTGGACAATTTAGTTTAAATTTTAGTTTTGATTTTAATTTTTGTTAACTCTAAGAAATTTTAAAATTATTAGCCAATAGTAATGCGTGACGTCATTCGTGAACATAAACAGAAGATTTTAATTTTGTTTTCGGGATGGCGCACATTGGTTGAAGAGTGGATAAAATTATAATTTTTTGGTATTTTGTTGGCAGATATCTGAATATTATGATTCCGTAATATTAGGCTGATATATTTATTATTTGTTTGGATAGACACGCTCGAAGTTTAATATGTTCGCTTGTTTAAAATGGCATGCAAATTTACTGTATATTCAATCTTTTGGTACAATCACAGTAAACTTATCATTTGACTTTGTTGTATATTTTCGTAAATGACAATTGTCAAAGATGAGATTTGCATTAAAAAAATTGGAAAAAATGCCATATAAAAAATTTCGTAGAACAAAATATAAACAACATCAAAATTTCAATGTTCATCAACTTCAATAGGCTGTATCTTTTTAGCGCTATGGAGCGCTGTTTAACGAATGATGTCAAATTACAGCTTGAAGTCTCAGCTAAAAGTAAAAAAAAATTCAGCTGCACATATTTGCACTTTTCCAAAAAAAAAAACAGTAAAAACTATAAAGTGATAAAGTAACAAAACATGAATTTTCGTTCATGCTTGTTGTTGTTGCCATAATTCTGAACTGTTTAAAATTATTACAAAATGTAATTTACATACTAGTCAATAGTGTTAATTATACATTTCATTCTTGAAAAAAGCATAAGCTTCAATTGAATTTGAATTGTTGTTTACTAATTTACATTAAATTGGAAAGTGCAGTGATAAGTGGTGTATTATTAAGTGATATCAACATTTAATTTTATTAATTATGGAAAATTTAACAATTTCTTATTTAAACATTTGCGAAATATTGATTGATACCAAAATGTATATTGATATTACTGTCGAAGTCATTGCAAATAACAATGAAGAAATTACTGCTGAGGATGTTGAAGTCTTTACTAGATTTTTGAAAAAAGACTTTTTTACAAAGTTCAAAGATAGATGGCAAAAAGCATTTCGCATGAAAAC
Source organism: Pollenia labialis (assembly GCA_949318255.1). Taxonomy (NCBI): domain Eukaryota; kingdom Metazoa; phylum Arthropoda; class Insecta; order Diptera; family Polleniidae; genus Pollenia; species Pollenia labialis. The sequence goes on from OX439142.1 coordinate 77,197,081, forward strand.
CCGATTTCTCGATCTAAATAATTTGATTTCAATGATTTGATTTTGATTTTTTACATTTTAATTAATTATTTGTATCAGGTATGCTGTCCGAAGAAGCTCAGGAAGCAAGGAATAAAGACTATAGAACCTGTAGATTACATCACTCGCGAAGAACTGGACGTTTAGCTACTAATGACGACGTAATGCATAATCTTTTATTGTCTTCAGACCCATTTATAAACACATTTCGCTCAAAGCTGCAAATCAAAAAATTGGAGTACGATAATGATGTCAAAAAATTATTAAAAGACTATGCTTAAAATTCATATTCATGTTTTTTCTATTTGTTTTTTCTGTGGGAGGTGGGCGTAAAAGTAGGCGGATCAGGTATATATTTTTAGGTGCCCATTCTACAATTATAATATTTATTTTTAGTGAAAATTTAGTTGATACAATCAAAATCAAGGAAGTTATGCCACTTTTTCAATACAAGTTATATGGGAGGTGGGCGTAAAAGTGGGCGGATCAGGTATATATTTTCAGGAGCCCATTCTACAATTATAATATTTATTTTTAGTGAAAATTGAGATGATACAATCAAAATCAAGGAAGTTATGCCACTTTTTCAATACAAGTTGTATGGGAGGTGGGCGTAAAAGTGGGCGGATCTGGTATATATTTTCAGGAGCCCATTCTGCAATTATAATATTTATTTTTAATAGCCGCTCGTTATATGAACTTCAACCAATGTGTGGCGTAATCTTAATTCATATAAATTCTTGGACTCTTTTTATTTTGGCGATAAGTTTTTAAAGAAATTAAGGCAGATTTAGGGAAGCGCCCATTTTTATAAAATGCCAAAACTTTAGCATACCTCGCAGGTTATTTAACTTCTAATAAACATAAGCATACTTTAAAGTGCGGACTGTTGTAAATTGCAGAAATATTTAAAATGTGGCGACTTTTATTAATTTTGACGCCTTTTGCTTAATTTTTTTTAATAAAGTGAACTATTTTGCTAAAAAGTGGATACGAAAGTTTTATATAAAGGCTGTTATGAATTCACTACAACGGGCTGAAGGTTAATGTTACAATTTCTTAGTTAATTAAGTTAAAAATACAATCTGTAATTGTATTTGAAACTTTATAAGGCCCGTAATTACGACTTACTGATAAATAAAGGTAGGCTTTTATTGGCTGTATAACCTTAAGTAAGCGATAAGTTGAACGAAGGTTTATCCTACCTGTTAGGTTAAAGTAAACATTTAATAATGGAACACTTTTTATACCCTAGCCAATAAAGTTGGTAATTAGTGAAAAAGGGGGTTAGAAAATATTCATATTCTTAAGTTAAATCAATTATATTGTGTAGAACTGTTTATACTTTAGCCGTTGTTGTTCGATTTTAGGAATTGGGAAAAAGTTATGAAAAAATGTACAAGTTTTGGGAAGCACTCTTTATAAATTCCTAAAACTTTAACATGCTTTTAAGGCTTTTTAAGTTAAAAATAGAAAAGCATACATTTAGGAGTTTTTAAATACAACTTTTTTTTTTAAATACTCATTTCCTCTTTATCTCAAATAGACAATCAAATTTTGTTAACCTTTAAACAATGAGAAAAAAAATCAACTTAAATTGCCTTAAAATTAAAAAAAAAATTGCCAAACAAATTCATAAAGAAAAATGTCATTATCATACAATTATTTTTAACTTATTGTTGTCAATAAATTACAACCATTTAAATTTAAGAAATAGAAAAGATTTAAGATATTTTTACCAGGTTATTTGTGTACAAAAACAACAAACATTGTTGTCATTGTACTAGAACGAGCATTATTATGTCTGGCTGATTTTTTTTTAAGATGTCTACAATGTTGAGTGAGTGAGTGAGTGAAGTACTTCACTAGATACACACACATAATATGACATGTATTATGGGCCTCTTAGTTTTTAAAGACTTCATGTTTTAAAGAGACACCTACACACTTCCTTTTTTTCTGGGTGGATTTGAAAATGGTTTGTAAGTCTTATTTTATCTATCTAGTAAAGTTTAAACAAAGTTTATTACATTTAATTTTTTTTAAGCTTTGAATGTAGATACATACTTACAATCTATATCTATAAAATCTTCTAGAGTTTGAAAAAAATTCTCGTCCTTCTCAAATGCTAAAGACAAAACTGCACCCGCTTTTTAGCATATTGTTTTGCTCTTTTTGTTTAAGAATAAAATAATAACCATATTCAAGTGACTGCAAAGACGTTGAAGAGTGACTGAGTGGCATTTTTTTTTTGCATTGTTCCTACTTTAAAAGACTATTTGGTCAACCCTTAATGTTGTCTTCTGTTTAAAACTTAAAATGCAATGTACACAGTATTTCATCATGTTTTATTTTTATGCAAATAATAAATTTAACAAAAATAGAAAAAAAACAGAAATTGTACAAATCTGTTAAGTTTTTTGTTTATTATGAGTGTAATTTATTTAAAATTGTTGAAATTTGTCAAGAAAATTTGCCAGTTTTGCTTTATCACAAATGTTTAAGTAACTTTTGCGATGATTTATTTAGGGTAGTGGCTTAAATATGGATTTTATTTAAGACTGTTGTTAGAATAAAGACAGGAATTATGTGTAGGAAGTTGATAAAAAGAGATCTTCATTAATCATAAATCTTATTAATTGGTTTGTTTTTAAATGAATAGTTTTTTTTAAAGAAGACGAAGCAGAAGTTTTCTTTTGAAATCGAAACGATTTAAAATTGAAAATTTCATATTTAGTATCATTAAAAACTGATCTCGAATACAGTTTTCTTTTTTGTATTATATCTCTGAAAATTATGATAAATAGTGTTCAACTGAAAATTATTTAAATGACTTATTGCCTAAAGATCAAATGATTACGATTTGAAGCAGTTAAGCTCGACTGGCTGTTATTTGTTACCAAATGGAAGAGAAAAAATATCGTGTTAATCCCAATTAAAAACTCAAACTGGATTTTTTTTCCAAAATCGAATGCAGTATGTTGTATTAAAAATAACGGTGTTACAAGCAATGTTACATTATGATACAATTAGTTGCAATTATATGAGTTGGGGTTTCTACATAAGACTAACGAAATTTTTTTAAATGTACTGTATTTCGAACAAAAAATTTAGACGCATATTGTGAAATCGATTTTAAAATCGGACGAATTTCATTTCATCAAAAATAAATATTGGGAATCAAGCACGACAAACAGAATCTTGTAAATTTAAAAATTTTGTATTCCAAAAAAAATAATAAACTGTCAAGTGCACGGCTAACAAAACTAAACTGGCAACATGCTTTATTTTTTGCGGAAACAATAAAGCAAGTTGTTTTTGTTTTCATTTTGTTTTTTCTTAACCTACTTTAAAGAACTCCAACCAATTTTAGTGGGGAATGTAAAAAAAGATAAACTCACAGTTTATTGTTGTTGTTTTGTTTTAAACTTTGATATTCTTACAAGTAAAGCGGTTGCTTATAATTCTTATTCGCTTAAAAGTTTTATTTATTTAATATGTTTAGTTTTTCTAAAAACTTTGGATAAAGTTTCCTGACGATCTGGCCTAAGCAACCAGTGAAATGCGCGGGATAGCTTATCCCTTGAACAATAAATTTCAGTGTTTTTATCAAAAAATAAAAATTGGGAATTAAGCACGACAAACGGAATGTAGTAAATTTAAAAAGTTTGTATTAAAAAAAAAAAAACATACTTTGATAATTTCATTAAACCTTCAAAAAACGATTTTTAAATCGATCGATTTTCATCCCGTGTTATGAGATAATTTGGTAAAAAAAACTAATGCAAAAAAAAGGTTTTTGTATTGATCCTTTTTTATTAATTTATTATTTTTTTTTTAAATTTCCTAAATTTCTTTTTATTAAAAAAACTAATTTGAACAGGTTATTTTTGAAATGCTTAACCGAAGACCGGGGGTTTTTTTTTTAAATAACAGCTATTCGGAATATTCGAAAACCGGTTTTTGAAAAAAGTCGAATAATTAATAATTATTACACAAAAAAAAAACGAAACAGTTATTCGGCGTTCTTGTGGAGTATATCGCTCCACTTTTTGTATGTGTTAACTTTACAAATGTCAAACTAACGAACTAACATTTGCCGTCATTTGCAAAAATTTTAGCATTCTTCGATAGGCTGATGCCTTTGGCGCCCTAACCGCTATTAATTCAAACACAAATTTTTTTTGGACAAATCTACATTTAAAGATTCATATTTAAGAAAACGCTAAGTAGATATTTGTAAGCCGATCATGGCCGATAGGCAAGGTAACTAATATTGACTAAATAAATAAATAATATAGACTGCACCTTAAAAGTAAAATATTCTTAAAAATTATTATGTTGTGTTTAAAAATTTATCAAAAAATGTTTGCCAATGTGAATATAAATCCTTTAAAAACAACAACTAAACTAAAACTTAAGTTTATTATTTTACAAAAAAATCATTTGACCATTATTATTTCGTACAGTGTATAAATTCATCTTAAAGTCGAAAGAAAAATTAGATCATGTAGGAAAAATTAATATGTTCCGTTGTAATTAAAGTAAAGCAATATCAGACAGCAAAAAAAGCGGAAGTTTTTTTATTTTTTATGTAATTTCCACAACAAAGCGTGGTAAGCCAGTATGTAAATTCGAATTCTAATTGTGCTGTGGCGATATATCGACTACAATTATCTTCCAAAATCAACAGCATGTTTTTTTTTTTTTTTTCAAAGAAACAGATTTTTTTTTGGAAATTGTCTGTTAAAAAAATATGGCAGCACTGTCTATAGCCTACATTCAGGGTTGTTAGACTTTTTTCCTCAATAATCGTCAAAAGTTTTAACAAAATTCGTCAAAATCGTCACGAAAATTTAACAAAATCGTCAACAAAACGTCAAATATATAAATTTTACAAATTAAAGACAATTTATTGCATGGATTGGTTCGAAAGTATAAATTTTTAGCAAGAAATTCTATTTATGATGAAGAAAGTGATATGGTTAAGTTTTATTCTATTTATTTCAGCAAGTGAGCTTAATATATTTATCATTTAAAAAGAAAAAATATATTTTCATAAATGCATAACAAAAATTTTTATATTTCATTTATCCATATTCAGAAAAATATTAAATAATAAATAAAATCTCATTTGCTTTAAAGTCGAGCTATTTTTAAATGATTAACTTTTAGTGCTGTCTCTATTGCCTATCTAAAAACCAAGGATTCTGTCTATATCAACAGTTCTTTTACTCGACTTGAAACGTTTTATTACGTCCAAATTAATACATTTTCATCTCATTGCACTCATTTTTCTACACAACTTCTTATTAAAAAGTTACTTCCTAACACGTAATTTTACTAAGAATAACTTACCTAACACAATTAAATGGGATTTGCCTTTTTACACACACATAGAAAAATTCTTCACATGTGGTTATGACTTCATCGAAAAATGCATTCGTATGTAGCGACGCAAATCGAAATCATAAAAACGCAAAGCGGATTTAACCAATTTTTAAAACGCGGACCAAATAGAACAGACGCAAATTAGGGCTCTAGTGTATATTTTTTACAGTATCGATGGCATTTCTATAATTGTAGAATTTAAATTACTAATGCTTCTAATGAAATTAACCTGGCTTGTGATGGGGGAGGAATTTTTTGTTTAATTTCCAAAAATTTTTGTATTTCGAAAAATTGATTTTTAAGTTTTGGACTGTTTTCATTATAATTGTAAATATTTCTTCTGTTTTATCAATACCAGATAACACTTTTACTTTTAGTCAAAAAATCGTCAATCGCCATTTTACTGTATTTTCTCAAAAAAATCGTCAAAATTACGAAAAATCGTCACATCTTCCAACCCTGCTTGCCTGATTAAAGTGTTATAAAATTGATGCCAGATTAAAGTTTAAAGTAAATTTATTGACGGTATTAAATCGTCAAAACATAAGTGACTCTACATCAAAAATCGTCAATCGTCATTTTGGTAAATTCATCGAAAAAAATCGTCAAAATGACGTAAAATCGTCACATCTAACATCCCTGCCTACATTTTAAATTAAGAAAAAACCCTAAATTTATAGCACACTAAAAGGCTCAATAACAAAAATTGTTTATGTTCGTTTTCCTTTCTCGTTCATTTTTTTCTTTTAGAAAAAAAGAAAGCAACTCTCAAAACCAAATGTTTCACCCAAACACTCGATGAGTTTCGTTTATAATTTTACACAAATTTCTTGCCAGCTAACAAAATTTTCCGCTTTGCCAAAAGAAACATGATTCTTACAAGTAAAATTAAGCTATAGAACAAAACATAAAAAAAAAAAAATTTTCTTTTCATGTTGTTGGGTGGTTGTTGGTGTTATTGTATTTTTGTTTATTATTTAACTTCCGTTTAGTTTTTCACACCTTTTTCTTACTTCCTTTTCCGTCCTCTATCTCACTTTTGTATGTTCGGACGGGTGACACAACCCCATCGTATTGACATAAACATCCTGACTGCCTAAATGGTACAAAAAACTACTGGCTGTTTGCAAAACTTATGTTGTTGGCCATCTACATATATTAGTACATGTGAATGTGTATGAGATAAACTAAATGTATGAATGTATGTATTACATGGTAATAAAGTAATTTATCCTTCAAGTATAAAATATATATAAAGTTTTGGAAATTTTGTTTACTTTTGAAATGATAGTCTTTGCAAAAAAAAAAAACAAAAAGTATCACACAACAACAACAATATGTATAAAATAACAGTATTTATATATCTAAGCAAAGAAGTATAATAATTTTCAACAAAGTTGCCAAAGGGAAATGTTTTTGCTATTAAGTGTGTAACTGTTTGAAAAGGGTGATTCTTTTAAGACCTTAAGAACGTGGAATTGTAAAAAATAATACAAAAAATTAAGCCAGAGAATTTTTTTATTGAAAAAAATTTTATGGATAACATGGCTGTTTTTCCAAAGTTTCATCTGGACGTAAAAGTTTCTTAATTTTTGGAGAAATAATCACCCTTCGCGTCGTTGGCGTGTTTATGTATACGCCTATCTTTCGCCACAAAAACGCCAAACACGATAAGGGGAAATGTCCGATGATGCGATCAGCGTATAAACATCACCAAATAGCGCATTTTTATACCCACATTACAATAATGGAGAGGGATTTATTCGTTTGTGCTGATGTTAATATATTTATTAGTCCTAAACCCACCTTTGAGTATACCGACGGACATCTAACAATGTTGGTCCGCCCGGCTGTGCATGTAAGCCTTGTGCACAAAGAACTGGTCGCAATTTTGGAGATAATATTGATGAAATTTGGTACATAGTTTATCCTATTGAAAACGGCCTATCGAAATGGTGAAAATTTATCCATGATTAACATAGCCCCCAAACAAGCTTCTTTAATGAATATAGTCTTTGTGGCCATAAACCATTTATTATGTTGGTATTTAGATTTAATTTGCTCCAGACTTATTTGGTTGATATCTATGTAAATCATCTTAACAAACTTTATTGGAATCTGCCTTACCAATAATACTTCCTTTAATGTCATAACTTAGAATGTGCTGGTAGGTTCAAAAATAAATATAGGTCCCATATAAACCCCCTTCCTAGAATTACCAAAAGGCGAACAAATCGCATAAAAATCTGGGTACACTCTTGAAAACATTTCAAATACTGTGGTGTAGGGTATCATATATTCTGGCTTGACCGAATGTACGGTATGATGTGAATTAGTCTCACTCCATATGCAACAATTTTGTTTATTAACAAACCTGTTCAGATTAACGATAGAACTTGGTACTCTGGAAAAGATTTACTTGAATTCCTGCCCTAGGGCTCACTCCATCTGGCTGAAAAAACAATCCGGTTACCAACCGCCCCAGAGTCTAAGAGCAACCAGCATACCAAGGTAGCAATTTGAGTGCATAATCCGGAAAAATTATACACTCGCACCTTATTTAGAAGCTAAAGCTATCTTACCCCCGCTTCTTTTGGAAAATGCTAGCAGCATCTGTTGAGGGATAGTCCTCCCTCAGGCCGAAATCTCCAATAAGTAGTGAAAAATCAGCTCATTTGTGGGAGTTTCAGGATATTCCTTTCCGCGACTTTGAATAGTAAACAACAATCACCATCTGATCCACGTAAGCACAAATGGAGGCCTCAACAAATTGTAACACCAGTTCCGTGCCAACGGACTCCTGTGGTACCAGCCAGCATTGCTAGCCACCCGCGATCGCAAGAGATCGTATAGATCACCTGTTATCTGTCAATTTTGGATTTTTACCGAATTCCAGATACATATTGGCTGCACCTGATTGAAACCTGGAGGATGTACCACTAAAAGTTGGGGAGGTAAGCGCAATATGACAGTTCATTTGACAGCTAATCATTTCGTAAGCTTTTAAGCTTAAAAAACACCCTTAAATAGTTGTAGTATATGTGTCTTTTTGTTAGCAAAATGGGTGGCTCGGCTCGGCTCGGCTTTTTGCATACGTGTTTTTGAAGCATTTTTGCCTGTTTGGCGTTTGTCTGAGTTTGAGTTCTTTGGTAAAGAGACAGAGTGTGGGCATCTCTTCTTGCTTGGCTTTGACTCTGTGATGATGTGCAAGTGTAAACAATTTTCCCGTTATAATGTCTGACTTTTTGTTTACATTTGTGTTATGGTTGTTGTTTTTTTTTTTTTTTTTGTAAACATGTTTCATACTGTTCTTTAACTTTGTGCTGAGCTGTTGGGGTTTTCTCTTGTTATTTGTTGGCAAAAGCAAAACGGAAAAAAGTTTATGTAGATTTTTATATACCATTTGTGGCATGTTTGTAAGCAAAAAAAATTCGTTTGTGTTTCATTCACTTCAGTTGTTAATATTAGTGGTTTTTTGTTTTATGAATTTATTTTATTTTCTATTCCACAGTGTCTTTATTTTGATTAATTTATGAGTTTTTCAAGTTTAATTGTTTTCATAAACAAGCAAAAGTTATAAACAAGGGGAATATTTTTATTTTTAGTATTTTTTTTTATATAAAATAAGGAAGTTTTAAAATAACAAACTAAAAATTTTAATTGAAATCAAATTTTGAGAAGAAAAAAATTGGTGAAATGGAAACAAAAATTTAGAAAAACATTTTTACTTAGAATGCAAAAAAAAAACAAATTTGTATCGAAAGTACATAATCCACTTTTCCAATTATTGTTTAAAGCCGTTCAAATCACTTGTTAAAATTATTTTTGAGACTCATTTAACAAAAAAAAATTTATAAAGTACAAAAAAACAATTCCGTCAAATTTTATTGAGATATTTCCCGAATATTGTTAAAGTTTTTCATAACATCCATATAAGGCCCAATATAAGAAACAGCTTTTAATGCTTTCTGTCATTTCTTAATCTTAATTCCCTGGGCACTGAGACTTTTTTGGTAATGAACAGTAAAAGGCTCCTAATGCCAAATCTCACAAGTTTGTATAATGTATAATATCTGATATGGGTGGTGTGGTCTTGACTGTCTGTCAAAATGCCACTGCTAAAAATCTGTTCAACCTACAGAATGCAGAAAACATTACCTGAAAACTTAGATTTGTATTACAATTTATTATTTCAACTTTAACTCAAAACTTTAAAGCCATGCATAAGACTTGTTCCAATATAAAATTCAACTTGTGCAAGAATTGAAAACGACAGACAACCAGCAACGGCTTGACTTTATCCATACTTTATTCACAATTTGATAGGGAGGAATGGAGCCCATTTCCTATTAAATAGCTATGTCAACAAGCAAAACGGCAGCATTTTGGCTAAGTATAATCAAAGCACAGTTCATAGGCGACAACTACACCCACTTAAGTGTACTGGTTGGTGCGGTATATCGTCCAATCTCTGTCGAAGGTGAAACTTAACAAACGATGTTAAAAAATTTGGTAGGGCAGCTCTGGAACACCATCCAACATTGTGGTTTCGAAAAGATGAAGCCACAGCACATACTGCACGTGCCTCAATGGCTTTGGTAAAGGACATATTCGAAGATTGCATTATTTAGCACAAAAGCGATTTTAACTGGTGGAGGCCACATCACCGGATTTAACAGCTCCGGACAGTTTTCTTCTTCGAAAGAATGTGTGTATGTTAAGAAGTGTTGTTGAATGGTTCTTGACCATTATCCAACTAAAAAAGAATTTCAGTCGATTACACCCGAAATTTTGAGAAAAGTTATGAAAAATACGTTGAAAATAGCACGTATGTGCGAAGCGGCAAATGGACATCACATACAGGATATAATTTTTCAAAGTTAATCGAAAAAATACCCCAATAATATACTTGGGGGATTCACAAGGTAGTCATAAAGTCCTAAAATAATTACAAGAAATATATAGGACTGCTGTGGGCTCCCGCTTATAATTAAGATTTCTACTGTACAGTTATGACGAATCAATAAACACAGCAATAACATTCTTATTTTGTTAAACATACAACAACATTTATTTTAAACAATTGTAAAATATTATTTAGGACATTATGACGATATGACTGGATAGCACACCTTGTGAATCCCCCAACTATGTATATATAAAAAAAGTAATAATAATAATAGCATAAATAAGAAAAGTTAGAAACCATCTAAGCCACAAAGCTCATTCTGCGACACAGTGTATTTAAGTGCCTTAAATTAGACAATACTTTCTCGAAACTCCCTCTCACTGCGTCGTTTTAAATTCGATAGTTGTCAGACGTGAGTATAATGGGAGAATTTCAGATGATAAAATGTTCAAGTTTCTCACTCTCTCGCTTTATTGCTTAAGGCAACCTTTGGAAGCATTCAAAATGTGGCGTTGTAGAAGGACATTGAAAAGCAGCTGGACTGATCACATATTCAGCGCTAAAGTCCTAACACTTATGTTATAAGAGCGAGAAATCCTTGACATCATCATAATATGTCTTAAATTAGAATATTTTGGCCATATAATGCGACACCCAGAAAAATATTAACTACTAAAAATTTGTATGCAAAGAAGAATACAAGGAAGATGGGGTTTAGTAAGAAAAAGAGTCGCATGGCTTTTAAACCTGCGCCAATGTGTTAACAGCAGTACAAGATCAGAGCAATTGCCGATAAAGTGAAAATACGAAGAAAAATTAACTAAACGTTATGGATTGAATTTTTTTTTTAAAGATGTATGGCCATATTCATAAAAATATTTTATATTTAAATTTTTGTTAAAGCCAAATAGCCTTAAAGTAGGCAACACTTTTTCGTTTGCGGGTTTCTTTCTTTGATAATAAAAAAGAATTTGTTGGTTTTATGTAGTAGTAAAAAGTGCAACTTTTATTAAAAATAAAAGTGTCAAGTCATTTGATTTGGAAAACAAAAGAAAATTAAAACAAATCGTATTATTTTTCTAGTGATTTGGAACACTTTTTTTTTTTGAGTTTTTCCCAACAAAAGACCTCAACAAATATGCAAATTTATTTTAACAAATTTTCTACTTGTCACTGGTAAGAATATTGTATTCATGCGATTACCTATAAACAAATAAAAATCACATGTAAATGGAATATGCCCAGTAGATCTGATGATGTAAAAAGGTAGGTACGAAATATCCGGTTGCAACTCTCTATTGCGATGCGAAAATGGTAGCAAATCTAGTGATTGGTACTCTGTTATGCGCAGCTTTTTTCTTTCCTTTCGCGAATCATCACTATTTATTTTATTTAAATTTTCCAATTCCAATTTTTTTTTTACATATTTTACATTTCATTACTGTCAATCTGCGCCATATGTAATTTTTATTGCCAGTATTGCTCACTTTCAAAAAAATTTGCGAAGGTAATAGAGAGTACGAAGTTGGCATTTAGCTTTCGCATAGAACTGTAATACGCATCGAAATGGAATGTACCCCAGGGTTTAAAAAACTGCAGTCGAAACCAAAAAAACGAAATTTGTGTACAGCTTTTCGCTTTTTGAGTTGGTTTGACAGCGACAGTTTTGATTTAATGAATTAGAAGTAAAAGTACCATTTTTTTTTGACCAATGACAAATGAAAAAGTGGAAGAAATGGCAGTTTTTCTACTTTGACTGCAGTTTTTTAAAAACTGGTGTAGCCTCCCTGTTTTAGACGTTGCGACATATCCCGGTCAAAATATTCGTATTTTCTTTTGATGACCCTTTGAAAGCTCCTATTTACTTTTTTGTTGCAAGCTACAAGCTACAATTTGACGTTTAAGTCTTCTTAAATTCAAATTTAGCAATTCCATTTAAAATATTTTTACGAATCATATTTGAATGAAACATTAAATTGCTGCATAATTTTACATTTCGTGTGACATTGTTTACCCCGCAAGCGTCTCTACACTCTTTGTCAACACTCTTCAGTTTCATGAAATAGTACCGTTCGGCATGTCGCATGGTCTTGAACAGGTAGAAGAGCTGTCGAACGAGATATGGAAAGAGGCGAAATTAAAATTCTAAAAGAAATGAAATAAAATAAACTGACTACCTATTGATTACTTAGCGATAGTAAAGTGATTTTTATTGTTTAAATTAAGGCCAAATACGTTTGCAATTTTAAATTCAATTCAATTAAAAGTGTCTTAAAAGAGTTGAGAGGAATATAATTAAATCATTAGAACTACTGGGCACTCATACTTGCCGCCGGGTGAAGTTTGTTATTTTTATTTAAGCCGAGAAAAGTGTTTTAAAATTTATAACTTTTAAGGTTAAACAATATTCAGCAAAACTATATGTTTTGTAACAAACAGGAGACAGTTTAAACGAAATGCCAAACAAATGAAAAAAGGAAAACGTATGCTTTTAACAGAATAAAGCTGAGCAAAGTGAAACCTTGGATTTTATGTTTATGCCAGTACAAGTTTACAAAGAGAAACGAATTGTTTTTGGTATACATGAATTGTCCTTTAGTAGAAACTTTTTTTTTGAGGGTAAAAGCACACACACACATTTTAAAGGTTTAAAAAGTATGAAGGATACATACACATATATGTACGTTAGGGGGGCCCAAAAGAATTGAAGTTATAATAAAATGTTTAAAAAATAATATTTTAAGGGCCCTTTTAAATGGTAAAGAACATTTCCAAAAGGTACTTTTCAAAAGTTCGTTTTTTAAAATAGTTTTTTATGGAATTTTTTTCAAGACATTTTTTTATATTACTTTTTGATTTTCTACTTTATGATATCTAAAACTAGGAACCACCGTAATGAAATGTACTAAAAACTGCTACCTTTTATCACAGACAATTTGGCTAAGTGTAGACCAGTAAGAGACTGAGCAATCAGGCGGTGTTGTAAAACAAAAGACTTTGTTGGCTACGGTTATGACTACAAAACTACGACGACGACCGAGTTTTGTAATTTATGTCCTTTTTCATTTAAATGATAAAGTTTTTTTTTTCATTCTCATTGTTATTTCGAATGTACGTTAAGGGTCGTCTAACTTTATATGACTACAGACTTACATACACTTACACACCCACACATATGTACATGTATGAGTATTAACATTACCAAGGTTTTAAATTTATAGCATTTCATATTTAGATTTTGTGAATTGAATTTGATTTTTATGGGATACATTTTGTGTAAAGCCCCACACAAAAAGAAGTAATTAATTTTAAAAGTGTGATAATGGACAAGAGCTTACTTTACTCTGCCTTTCTTTAATCGTACTACTTATTTGGCAGAGAAACATTGTTTTTATAATATGTACGTACTATTGAAGTAAAAAAGTTTTAAATGAATAAATATTTTGTACGTAGCCTTGGGTTATGCTAAAGTTATGAACAAAATATAATAGCCTAAAGATATACTTTAAATTTTTGTTGATGTATTATCATCACTTAACTATGATAATATTAACTTTGCAGTTAGAAGGATTTAAAGTAATACATATTTTTAAAATAAAGTGTGAAGTTTTAAGGTAAATGTTAATTTATAATGAATTTTTATTTGGATATTGTGTTTGGAAAATTTTAAAATAAAATTACAATTTGTCTTGAGTTGTTTAAAATTGTTGCCTACTTTAAGTTGGGCAATGTGTTGCCTACTATAAGGGATTCGCAATATTTTTAGGAATATATCTATTTAGTATTCATCACAAAAAACTCTTATATGAATCATTCCCTCAAAACATATTTTTATTCTGGTGGATTCATTGGCAATCGTCGGTCCCAAATATAGACACTCGAAAAAGAACGGAATCTGTAAATACTGTGTTGTAGTCCGTGTTGCCAAAACTTATTGAGGAAAAAATGCTAAATTTTCTTAAAAAAAAGTCTAAAAAATGCTAGAATAAATGCTAAAACAATTTAAATGAAAAATTTAGAAAGATCTCCATTAAAGTAAGGGCCAATAATTTTTTATAATATTTTATAATATTGCTCCAGGTCACTAATTTTAGACAATATCGCATTTGCAATAATTGAAAAAGGGTTTTTTCTAAGTCATCTTTCTTTCTTTCAACCATTCTTTTTCACTTTAGGAACTTGGCCCAATTTTTGCGCACCTTTTGTGAATAGGGGTTCACTAATTTTTTACAATTTTCTCCTTTTATGATTTGTATTTCAGTGAAACATTAATGGCCATTTACATTATTGCACTTTTTAGATCTTATTTAATGTAAGAATCTTCGGTTTTTCTTTTATATTTTTATTATAAACATAATAAAAATGGAAAATATTAAAAATATCACAAGAACTAAAAAATGCTAGGAATTTTTAAATAATACTAGAAAAAATTCTACATGCTAAATCAGGGTTTTTCATGCCAAATGACTTTAAACAATGCTAGATCTAGCATAAAAAATTGGCAACACAGGTTGTAGCTAACAATGGTCAGGCTTAATGACTGTACTTTTTTAATTGTTTATTATTAGTAAATATTCTTAAATAGAAAGTTTTGCTTTTAAATAAGCCAAATAACCACATGCAGCCTGTATTCATAAAAATATTTTCAATTTAAAAAAACGTTTAGAAAACAAATTTTCCATGAAAATTTACCTAAATAGGCGTTTGTTGAATTTGATAATCGTTTAGTTATGAATAAGGGGGTTAGGCCCGTTTTCACAACTTACCGATAGCTAAAGGTAGGATGTTATCGGCCGTATAAAAAGAGTTCCATTATTACAACTTTACTTTAATCTACTTTAGATTAAATTAAAATGTTTTAATAATGAAACACTTTTTATAAGGCCATTTAAAGTCTACTTTAAGCTATCGGTAAGTTGTGAAAACGGGCCTTAATGTTTTTAAATGACTTAAAAAAAATTTTTTGGTCGAAAATCAGTTTATTTTTTCTGGAAATTAAGTTATTTGTATAATTAATATGATAGCACTAACAGAAATCCAAAGGTAAAGCAAGAGTAATGCATTTAATGTTTTTTAAATATGAGTCAGCATTGCTCGACAGCGCTCTCCACTCACAGTAATGGCAGCTCCTTGCTAACTGCGGAACCAAACACTCCATTTTCAAAACATATTTATCGACATCGAAATTTCTCTTGCATGTTTGAAGCAACCGATACTTTCGGCACTTTTAGAATTAAAATTGTTTGCTTTTTTTAAGGCTGTTGTAACAAGGTGTCCATAGTGCATGAGCGTTTTGTATACCTTAGGTTAGGTGAGGTAAGGTCGAAAAAAGGAGGAAGTATCAAGGATGTAATCCCATATCAGTACGATTAATAATCGAAATTAGTGCAAAGTTTAAAATATTGTAGTCAAACATTTTAATTTAGGGGTGATAACAAATGTTGTCTTGCAACACAGAAATTTTTTCCCGAAATCGTTGACCAATTAAAGCATTAATCAAAAATTAAATCAGTTTTAATTAAAAATTTAATCAAGTGAATTAAACGTTTTATTAAGTGCATTAAACGTTTTATTCATACGATTAATTTGTTAACTGGTAATTGAAATTTATTATTTTTTTCTGTGAAATGGGCTAAAAAAGTGTTGTCTACTTATAGAATGCTAAAAAGAAAAGGACAGAGAGTGATGCAAAATCAGTAATGGCTGTTTTTTAATAAAGACATCAAATCAAAATGGTAAACAACGATCAAAACCTTCCTCTGTTTTGAGACGATAAAACTTGTTGCCTACTTTTAGGCTTCTAGTAAACATATAAAACAACTACATTGAAAAAATGAAATGTTGCATTTTGATCCTATTCAATGAATTAGATATTTTCCAGTATGCGAAAAAGCGTAAATCCCAAATTTAGAGCTCTACTTAAAATTTTTTTAATTGACGGAATACAACACGCAAAAAGTGATGTGCCCTGTTCAAGGGGAGAAGAGAATAAGAAGAAAAAAAAATGAAAATGTTGGCAATTGTAAAGAAAGTGTTGTCTGCCGTAAGGCGACTCCACCTGGGGTTTTGGACTCCAGGAGGATAAAGGAGAAGCAGAAATTTCAAACTTGGCCGGACTTCCTTAAAATCGCAGTACACCAGAGTCCTTTTTGGTAACATAGGAATTGGTTCCAAGATCCCGTGAAAGCTGTGGTTTTAACGAAAACTAATCGGAGGGACATAACAAAATAACCGTGTTAGGAAATGACGATGTCCCAGTGTCTTGTTGCTTTTTAAGAAAATCTTTATTGCAATGCAGGTTTGATAGTTCCAACTCATAAGCTTGAGGAAACGCATGTTTAGGATAAAATTGCCACAAGAGCGCTTTACGCGACGCGATATGTCCACCCGCCGTTAAAGGCACCGTGCCCACAGCGTCCGGTATCCAGGATAATTTTGAACACATACAAAAGTATCTCTTGAGGAAATTAAAATGGTTCTCTATTTTCTGAATTCAAACAAAAGTTGGATTCTCTTCAAAAAATTTGTCATTTTAAGATTATACAAACTTGTTGCCTATTTTTAGGAGCCTTTCCTTGAAAATTAAAATTTTTGCAATTATTTGTTGCCTTTTTTTCTGCCATTTTAAGAATCAACCATTTATCATTATTTTAAATATCCTCAAGACTCCCCACACTAAGATCTTTCTATACAAATTATGCTAAAGTCCGTTTGTAAATAATCAGTAAATGAATTATTATTACAAATAATCTTTGTGTGAGTGTTTATAAAGTTCAAAAAAGTTACTCTATGTCCATACATTATTAAATAAAAAAAGAACCCGCGTAGGTGTTCCTAATGTGGTTTACGCTAAACAATAAGTTGCAAGAAGTTTGCAAAGACTGGGTGATATTGTATTTATAAGATATGATAACTTATGATGTGATATGCCTGAAAGCCATGTTGGCACACGTATTTTGTTAAAAAAAAATGTAAGACATTGTTTTTTGCTTTGTTTCATATCTCTGTGTTTTTACAAATTCTATTTTCTACAACTTTGAAACATAAAATACTGAGTTGTTTACGAAAATGTAGGTAGCGCCTCTTGCTTTACATTTAAGTTGGATTTTGTTGGAAATTTTCTTTTTTTTTTGCTTGATTTTCTTTATATTTTCGTCATGTTGAAGTTGATGATGAGGAAATGTGCTGTAATCACATTTAATGCATTTTATTTATGCTTCCCACATTATGCGACGTTATTTTTTTTTCTTTTTGTGTTGTAAGAAAAAAAATTTTACTACATGTGCAAGATTTTGTTGCAAATAAAAAAAATTTGTGTATATAAATTTTCTGGTTAATTTTGTTATTTGCGGCTGTAGTTATATTGTTGTTGTCTTTATAATCTAGTGGAAAATTTTACTATGAATGAATTTTTTTAATGTGTGGGGGTATTATTGCAAATAGAAACAAATTATATGATGGTTAAATGGGATAAGGAAATTTTAATTTAAAGAAAATTAGAAAAAAAAATATTATGAGGAAAAAGAAAACGTTGCGGATTTATTTTAAAAGAACTTGATTAAAAACATTAAAGAAACTATGAGCAAGAAAATTATATTAGATTTGTTTCTAAATCGAGCTTAATAATTTTCTTAGTTAAACAGTTATTTAATATATAATTTGAGCCTGAGTGTAGGCAGTTACTGCCTGTTTTTCCAATTAATATAAACATTTGAATTAGAAATTTTTTTGAATGCCCAAAAGTATGCAAGCCAGTGTTGCCAATTTAGCCAATAAGTGGCTAGATTTAGACATTTTTTAACTCGTTTAGCCATTATAAAAAATTAATTACACCATTATTAATTTTTGATAGCAATTTCTGTTTAGCCAGATTTCCTTCCTTTTTAAAAATTACAGACTTTAGAATGTTCAAAATGCTGCAATAGTTCGTTATTTGAATTGTGTTAATACGAACAAAATAATCTCTTATGTACAATTTCAATAAATAAATTGTGTAAGTTTTTTTTATTAATATCGATGCGTTTTTAGTATTAGCATTCTATTTAGCCTTTTTGTTTAGCCCTTTTTTTAAACCAATTATTGTAACCAATTTTTGACACAGTTTTAAAGTTTATTTTAAAAAGGACTTGTAAAACGCACGTTTTTTTTAAGAACCCTTCTAAGCAAGTAAAGATAATTTTAAAAAATAAGTTTAAAAATATTGCCCTTTTCAACGAAATTTTTTAAGAAGTACTTTTTCAAACCTTTTTTATGGTTCGAAAGTACTTTTTTGAAAAAAAGTTATTGAAAGGATTTTTTTTTGTCTTCAAACCTCTTTTTTTTGTTCGTAAGTACTTTTTTCAAAAAAAGTTACTGAACGGAATTCTTTATAAGCTGAACTTTTAAAAAATTTATTTTTAAAAAGTATTTTTTTTAAATAATTTGAATTGTCGTTATTTTGTTGAACTATTTATAGTTTTTAATCCAAATTTTTAATATTTTAATTCGGCACAAGTTCATCAAATTTAATTTTCATTAAATTATTTTTATGAA
This sequence comes from Pollenia labialis, assembly GCA_949318255.1. Classification (NCBI taxonomy): domain Eukaryota; kingdom Metazoa; phylum Arthropoda; class Insecta; order Diptera; family Polleniidae; genus Pollenia; species Pollenia labialis. The sequence goes on from OX439142.1 coordinate 77,215,931, forward strand.
GAAAGGAATTTTACAACATGAAAATTAATTAAAATTGTTTTTGATAATCTTTCATTCTTGACCGTGGCCGGTCATGAATTTTAAAAACGTTTGATTTTTTAAAAAAGTATCTTTTTAAATGTATTTTTTAGAGAAATACTTTTCTCTTATTAAAAGCATCTATTATTAAAAGTACTTTAATTAGAACTTTTTGAAAATATGCCTTTATTAATTAATTTGAAAGAACATATTTCGTAAAAAGTACTTTTAAAATTCCTTTTTTAGGACTCAGTTCGTTGGTGTGGTTACTGTCTCAAAGAGAATCTTTTAAAACGAACTATTTATAGGGTCTTTCTTAATATGTCCTTTTTAACATGTATCTTTTTAAACTTCCTTTTTTTCTTAAGTAATGCATACTTAACTTTAATTTTTTTAAAAATTTTTTTATCAATATCTTAAATTATGTCAAAGTAATTTTACACAACCATCAATCAGTTCGCCTTAAAAGGTTTTGGATTGAATACTGTAAAGAATACATAAAATAAAATCCATAAATAAATAGGGACACTCATTTTTTTAAAGATACCTTTTTTAAAACTTTTTTAGAAAGTTTTATTTCAGAAATTTGTTTTTAGAAAGTATGTCTGTCAATTTTGTTTAAAGTTATTTTTACAGCATTTGATAAAATCATAATGTAGGCAATCAATTTTTCAGTCTTTGAAAAGCCTTAATATAAGCAATCCCTTGTTATATTTCCTAGACCCAGAGAGTATGCAATATTTTTCTTCTTTCTGTGAAGATGCTTTATTAGCACTTGCACAGATAGGAATACAAAATGTTACTTGTTTAAAGGACCTGTTTTATTAGAAAGTCAAATTTTCCATACTTTTCCTTTAATCTCCTTTCAAATACAGTATTGGTCAAAACAAAAGCACATCCTAATGGCCGTTTTCTCATTACACGATTAACTTTTTTCCCAACGAAAGACTGCACATTAAAGAAATTTGGTTTTCTCAATGTCTCATTTGCTTCTATTCTATCGCAAAGCTAACCAGCACTCATCTGCCGAATTTTTATTTTCCTTTTATTTGCCGTACAGATAAATTCAAGCAGCTGACTCCCAACTTGTACATGTATTTTGAGAGGTGTTGCCAACTTAAAACCATGATTTTTGTCGGAAAATTGAGAATCCCAAAATTGTTAACAGACAGTTTATCGGTCTAATAAATTTATGTTGACATTAAGTAACAGGCAGTTTGACGGTACATTGATAAAATGGCCATTAGTATGTGTTCTTTAAGCTAAAATTTGAAAAGTTTTTAAGCTATTATATTTCTTTTACGTAAGGTTAAAAAGTTTTTTTTGAACAATTGCACTGAAGAAAACATTTTAGATACGTTTCAGAGTCAAAAGTAGTTAAATGGAAAAAACTAACGCTCCTAAGGTTTTGATTAAAAATTAATACAAAAACCGATTGGCAACTTCATTAAAGTTAACGGTACGCTTTAAAAAATTTGTTGGAAAATTTTTTGAAGACTGTATTTCGACTATTTTGAAATAAAAATTGGAACTGTATATTACGGCCAGAAACAACTACTCAAACGAATAAAAAAAAAACAAGTGATTTTAAAAGTTAATTGTGCCGTCATCGAATAAGTAAAAAAAATTAAGGTAATTAATCTATTATATAAGAAATATTGCGGCCCTTTGTTCCTACTAGGAAACACAGGACATAATACATATATATAATATAAGAAATATCCATAAACTGGTAACGTTTCTATAATTTATGCAGGAGGAAGACCTCAAAAACCTTCAGAAAGAGACGATTCAATGATCAAAAATTATTTAAATTGATCAATGCGATCCCACAACATCATCTAGTAAATTCAAAACCCATTTAGAATTTGAAGTTATCGAATAAACTATTAAAAGAAGAGCAGTTAATTCCGGGTTATTCAGCAGGCGTCCAGCTCTTAGCCTCTTTATTTTATCAATAAATCAGATTAATGGAAAACAGTATTATTTGCTAATAAATCAACATATAATTTAAAATTTTCCGTAGGTATAAAAAAAGTAGGAAGGCCTAGCGACCAATGATTCAAGATTCAAAGATTTTAGCAGAATCAGTCTGAATTTACCCGTTTCATCTTTTGATGCTCAACTTCTTTTCAATTCCCTTTTAAAGATGCCAATATATTCACACGCAGCAATCGGTTTCAACTTTTTGCGGTACAAAACAACAACAATTTTATTAATAGCGAATCAAAGAGAAAAAGAAAAGAAAAAAATACATGCTTCCATCGTTGTGCATATACCAACGAATAAAAACACAAAGCGTACTGATCGAGTACAGGCATCTCCGTACTAACCCCCATTCATCATTCTTTTCTAACCTAAAAACATAAGAGTTGAGCATCAAAAGATGAAACGCGTGAAAGCAACTCTTGGTTTTATACAATACTGTATGTTTTTCTCCATAATTCACAAATTTGTTCAATTATTCTATTTCGTTGTCAGCTGATTACTTATTAAAAATTAACCAACTTTCTGCCGCGTACGCGTAACTTGTTCTATAAAAAACACTAGTTTAACTTGTTTTGCCAGAAGTTTACAGAGTGCACGCGTACAAACTCGTGTTATGTACTTCTTACTTAAGGAAGTGCTTAAATTTTGTTCATTAAGTTTTCGTCAATTCAATTCTTTTTAATAATCGACCTTTTTTGATTACTCTAAATAGTTTAATAGTTTCCTATGCTATCCTATTTTTATATTTTTTTCTTAAGGGCTAAGCTGGAATGCGTCAGGCAAAGCAACTGATCTTTCCCGGAACTACAATAGGGACGAAAGGTCTCATTAAATAGGAACTGCTATTATTGGCGGCTTATCTAACAGGTCACCACACTTTCAAGAACAACCTTTTTCGGAGGGGCCTGGCAAAAGACCAGGAATACAGACTATATCTTGGTGAAGACGAGTCCACTGGCCATTGCTATGTGACTGTCCAGCGCTGGCATGGGCCAGGCGTAAATATTTAGGGCACAGCACAATTAGTGCGTCTCTCGCCAGTTCAACACCAGCAAAAGGCCTAATTAAACTCCTATGGGATGCAGATTGTCTTTTAGCCCACCAAAGGAAAGTAGATGTAATAGACCTAACTTGGTCGCAGGGCCATCTCTGATGAGAAGAAATCTCCCTGATCTCTTTAGACAAAAAACCTGGGATAAAGTTAGTTTTATTTTTTAAATATTTACTTAATAGACATAAATTAGTATAAAAACTTTACACGTTTTAATTTTTTTTATTTAAAAATTCTAGAAAAAAGACTCAATTACAAAAGCTGTGCATTAGTTTTGACCGAAACTGTATATCCCAACTTAAAAAAAAGTTTTTCTAAATAATAAAAAAAAATCTTTTATATTTTCATTTCAAAATACTTTTAAGTAACTTTTTGTAAAAAAAAAACAAGAAAACAGGAAAAATATTTTGTAACGAAAACAAAGAGAGTAAAGTGAAAGAAAAGAAAAAACTTTTTAATATTTATATTGTTAAAAGTGAAATATTTGGCCTTAAGGCGGTATTTTATATTTTAAACAACCATAATGACACAACGAACATATAAACGCATTAAAGGAAGGCTAAAATTTACAACAAGTAAAAGTACTTGGATTTATACCTCTAGCAGGGGCTAAACACACACACACGTAGACATTTATACATACATACTTACAGCTTAAAAGTATGCTACAGCATACAAAAAAAAAAGGAAAAACAAGCTGTTAAAAAGCATTTATTATAACTTTTAAATTTGTAACAAGGATTTTTATTCCTTTTTCTTATTTAGATTTACGAACGAAAGTATTGCTTTGGATTACTATAAATATAACATAATTTATATTGAATAGATGGAAATTTATATAAAAAAATATAAAGAATTTGCATAGATTGGGAAGGTTAAATTCAATAAATTTTGCTAGGGATGTTAGTGAAAAGAAAATATACTTTCTGTATGTGTAAATATGAAATATGATCTGCTGCTGTTGGTTATAAAGGGAGAATTTTGCAAAAGGACATAAATATGTATGGATTTCTAAATCAAATTTTTATTAACCTAAGAGTATGCTTTAATTATTTATAAGACATAAAAATAAAGATAAGCAAAATTTCTTTAAGGAATTAAGCTTAAGGGAAAATGATTTTATTTCAAATACCAAAATAATCTGGAAATAAAAGGAATAGAAAAATGCGTTATTTTAAATGTAAATTAAGTCTGTTTTATTGGAAATGTTAATAAAATATAAATATTTGCCTTAAACCCTAAAGTTATGCTTTATAAAAAAGACAAACAAGCCTAGAAAATCACACCGCTATGAAATGAACGTTGTATAACGAAATTAAATATGAAAGATAATTGCCAAAATAGACCTGCTGAAAATTATGAACAAGAAAACAAAGCGTATATGAAGAGTACGTCAAATTGAGTACTCGTTTCTTTTCCCCTCGTCTCCCTCGCCAATAAAGTATCAAGCTGATCAATAAAACTTGCATCGTATGAATTGGGACTAAGTGTAGAAATTATATGTAGCAACATTCCTTGGAATCAATTTTAAGCATAATTTTATTATGACATTTATTACTGACAAAAAGTCCCTTTAGTCCTTCAGATTTTTATTCTTCGTCTATTGTTTCTTGTAAACTAATTTTAATACTAAATTGATTTGATTTATTTCGTTACAAACTTAAATAGATTTTTAAGCTTTCAATAAATATGAAAAATAAAAAAGGAAAAAAAATTTAAATTCAATTTAAATACTTGTCCACTCGATTTATTTCAATATTATAATGTCCTTTTTTTTTTTTTTTTTTGTTCTGCAGCAGTTCGTTATTCTCATGGAATACAACTCAAAGGAATAGGTTTTTTTTTATTTTTCTATTAAGAGTTTTCTTTTTTATCTAGTGATAAAGTTAACTCATGCAAAATTCATCACGTTCCTAGAACACTTATGCATACAAAAGTGGGGACAGTGTTTAAAAAGGAAGGAATACAAGCGATGTGACAAAAGAAAAAAAAAAAAAATAAGGAAACAAATTTAAGGTTCAGATTTTTTGAGATTTAAAATAAACCGAATTGGTTTTTTTGCGGTTAGAAACTAAACGGTTAACTTTTTATGTTGCTTACAAAATTATCCGCTTTAGATTTCATTACATTTTATACAATAAGCAGATAAAGTTTCCTGATAATTTGCAATTAATGGATTCAGTTTTAAGGTAAATTGAATTGACCCGTTCAGCTAAGTTATAAAAAATTAAGCGTCATAATTTCTTCAAAAAGTCTCAGTTTATTGGTGAAAGGTTGTTTTTTACACATTAATTGTTTGGTTTAAATGAATGGTGATTTTAAGTTATTTTAATATTAAAGTCGTTAAATGGCCTCTCAGGCCGAACTCTCTCACAAGTGGTGAAAAATCTGCGCTTTAGTGGGATTTTCAGAAAAATCCCTTCCTACGACTTAACGTAGTAATCCACGAAAGTATCCTGTCAACGAACAGGCGAAACTTTCGCAACGACGATCGTCCTGAAAGACAGAAAGCTAAGCATACTAGTGGAGAAATTTGCCTTGAAATCCAAATTAGTTTGATTTTCCATCAAGCATTGTTGGTATCACACATACAATCACATTATTAATAACACTACAATAGTGGTTGAGTAGTCCTCTTTTTTTTGCCGTAGCAAATTTGCTTTTATTCCCTAATTCGCCTTCATAGAGAGGGGTCTGGAAATCGAAAACGCAAAAGCAGGAATTTGAAACTTGTTTTTAATACACTTTTAATATAATTTTTCTTATAAGATTCTGTTAAATAGAGAAATATTTGTATAACAAAATTCTTTTATTACAGAAATCTTATTAAAAAACGACGTTTAAAATTCCAGAGCTTTCGATTTCCAGAACAGCCCTGGTTGATTTTGCTTTGGGCAAATATAAAAAAAGGCTACAGTTTAGCTATGGTTCGGTAACAAATAAAGCTGCAACGATTTAGTTACTTCGCAAATGATCCGCTTAAGTTTTTTACGATTCTCAAGCATACAAGTTTTTTTTTTTTAATACTCTTCATTTTAAATTTTCTCTAAAATGACTTTCTATTATGTTAAAAAAAATCTACTATTTAACATGTTTTTCCTCTTTTGTTCCTCCTATTCACTGTGTGTGTCATTTTCTGTCTTGTGAAGCAAAAGAAGGAATAAAATAGAAAAAAAATAAAGGAAAAACTCAGCAACGATTATGTCTGAAGGATCTAATGTGCTGTGAAGAAGGAGAGAGAGAGAGAGAAAGAGAAAGTTCATGTCTTTTTTTGAAATTTATAACTGCAGAAGAGTTGATGTAGTTGATGATGATGACAATGATGCTGGACAGACAAAAGCTGTTGTCATGTTTTGAATATGTTGTTGATGATGATGAATTGTGAAATGTTTTGTGACAAAACTATTTGAGTTTGCTATGAAAAAAAAAAATCAAATAAAACTAACAACAAAATAAATTTATTTCATAAAACTAGATGGACTGTTTGGTATATTATGTTTAAAAGTTCAGTCTGGACATAAAAACACTTAAAGGAGTTTTATCAAGCAAACAGAGCATAAAGGGGAAAAGATGGTTGACATAAAAGAATAATGAGAAAAACAGGATGCTGGAAACATCCTGAAGCATATTAGAAGCATGTTATGAACTAATGTTTAACATTTTCACATTCTTTAGTTTTCTATTGTATTTAAACATTTTATTTTTATTTTTCATTTCCCTTTTTTTCTTGAATTTAAAATTGAGTGCATTAAAAAGTGTTTAACAAAGTTTTTTTTTTTGTTAAAAGAAAGATTTTCTTTTTTATATATTAAACATGGATATGAAAATAAATTTGATTTTCGGAAAAAAACATTTTACATTAAAGTAAGTAAATGCAAGTGACCTAGATTTAAGTACAATTTAAATAATTGAAACTTTCCATCATTTAATTTCCTTTTTAACACAACTTTTCTTAAACAAAAACCCGATTAATTTTTCATGCTTTTTGAAATAAGCAAGAATTTATTCGATTTGATTTAAATAATTTACATCAGTTTTAATTTGAATCTTAATTAAACGGTTAAATTTTTCGGTTAAATTTTTAATTTATTTTAAAATAAACCGGTTTAGTTTTCCCCCTCCTTAATGGACTTGTTTAGTTTTTCAAAGTTTTGCATATTTTCGGTTTTTATTAAATTAAAAACGAAACTGTTTAATATTTGTTCGATTCTAAAAAACCCGGTTCAATATCGTTTTGATTTTAAATAAACCGGATCAGTCTTTATTAAAGACCCGGTTGAGTTTTCTTTTGATTTCTAAAGCATCATTTCAATTATTATTTGATTTTAATCGAATCAGTTTATTTAGAATCGAATACAATTTGTATTTAATTTTAAAAGAAAGGGTTTCAGTTTTTTCGATTCTTAATGAACTTGTTTAGTTTGTCCTCGAATTTAAATGAACATTCTCGTTTTTTATGGCTTTCTAAATGAAAATGTTCAATATTAATTTGATTCTTAACAATCCGGTTTATTGTTCGTAATATCCTTACTTTACCGATCCAAATTAACAAGTTAAGTTTTCTTGTTAAAATTTTTTTGTTTGATTCTAAAAGAACCAATTAAGATTTCTTTTTGAAAAACCAGTTCAGTTTTAAAATGATTCTAACCAAACCGGGTTATTTTGTATTTACATAATTATAAGCGAACCGGTTCAATTTGCAATTAATTTTAAAATAAATCGGTTAAGTTTTTTTTCGATCCTTAATGCACCAGTTTAGTTTTTACTTGATTCTAAATGAATGGGCTTCCATTAGATTCTAAATTGCCCAGTTTTGTTTTCACGGTATTCAAAATAAAATAGTTTGTTTAAATTAACATTCTTAATAAAACGGTTAATTATTTATCTGATTCTAAACTAACCGGTTAAGTTTTGATGGTTAAAAATTGCGCCAGTTTAGTTTAACTGCTGCTCTAAAGAAAATTAATTTTTGCTTCGATTTGAAATAATCGCTTCAGTTTTCAGGTGATTTCAAATAAATTGGATTGGTTTTTGAAAAGCACTAGTCTTATATTAATTTAATTTTATATTTAAAATAAAATATTTAATAGGTAACACAACATTTTTTTTTTTGGAAATGACCAGTCATTTAAAAATTAAGAAATATCGTTTTTTTAATCACTTTAAATTGTAATTTCATTTTAAATGTTTTTTAAATATAGACATCATTTAAAATTAATATTTAAAAGTCAAGATAAAAAACTCTAATGACATAAGTATGATGCAATGAGACCTCAATATCATCAACATTATCGAATATTTCAAAACGAACAAAATACCTGTCCACACACAATAAGTTACATTTTAAATGGAAATTAAAAAAAAAAGAAAACAGAGTATCAAAAAATCAAAAACAAAAATCCCAACAACAGGTATATTGATGACGACTTTTGAGAAGTAATTAGTAAATAAAGACCGGGCATACGTGCACACAGGCAAACGTGCATCTGCATAACCTTTTTAAAGATACACAATGTTGGAAATACACAAATGCAAAAGACGAGCGAGCAACACATCATGCCACACACACACCCACACACTTGCTTTTAAACAGCAGACAGGCAAGAGAGAAGCCATCTGATGAAGAAGATGCAAAAGATAATCATCATTTTTACTTCTTCTTTCAAACGCATTGTTTAATGAACTGTTTTAAGAAGAGGTTGTTGTAACAGAAGATGCAATCAAAGGCACGAAAGGGCAAAAACAGAACTCAACGCCACATGATAATGCTGATATCATCATCATAAGGATGACATATATTACGTGGGTTTCTTTCAGTCACAAGATCAAAACCAAAAAAAGTGAACGAAAATCAATGGCCAACTGCCATCCGTTTAAATATACAATTTAAAATCATATTTATGGATTTTTGTTGCTGTATATTTTGTTGAATGGCAAAAAAAAAAAAATAAATTGGAACCAAGTAGCTTGTCTTGTTGCTACAACGTAACCTTAATTAAATTTTATCTTATCTAAGAAATCTTTCGTATTACATTTCCACTGCTATATACATAGCTACATAAATAATTGTTTTATTATAGTAATTGTAGTACTTAAATGTTCACTTACCATACATTTTACCCTCATCTGAGAGTATAATTTTTCTACGTCCACATGGTGGATATATTGAGAGGGCTTCTTGAAAACTTTGTTCAATATCTGGACTCCAAACACCTTCGGCATCTGCATTTGATAGATCTTTTTCATCCTGGTAGAATAAAGAAAAGCAAAAATTAAAACTAAATTTAATACATATAACAGTTTGTGCACTCACAATATTATTACAGTAACGGACTGTAGTTTATTTAAGAAATATTCCGTTCAGTCATTTTTAAATAAATAAACATTTAAAATTCCAAGCAAATTTATTTTTAACTGATTCTAACAGTTATTCAAAAAACTAAGTGCATATTAATACGGATTTTCAGTTGCAGTTAATATTGTCCGTTGATTAAGTTAAATTCTTCTTTATGTTAAAGTAAATAAAAATGTAATTTAAAGCAACGAAAAGCTCATTTAATTTTTACTGTCAAAAATTCAACCGCGAATTCCGTAAAAACAAATCAATATTCAGTTATCTTATATAAATTAATTGTCAAAAAATTAACTACATATTCCGTAAAAACAAATAAATATGCAGTTATTTTATAAAATTTTACTGTCAAAAATTCAACACCATATTCAGTAAAAACAATTAAATATTCAGTTATTTTATATAATTTTACTACCAAAAATTAATTTTTACTTATCTATAAAAAATGAATTGCTTGTTTTGTGTAAGCAATACCCATTTTCTATTTGTTAAAATAATTAAGTTAAATATGTACATCAAATTTCAAAAGTAAAATAATTGCGAAGCCATATCGGTCATGCTGCTGGTGTCTTATAATTGAGAGTTCTTCTGTAAACAACGTGGTCAGTACAACAAAAGTAAAACAAACGTGTGTAACTGGGTAAGTAAATAAAAATATTCTCCCTCTCTCGCTTATAAGAAAAACAAGCGGACAGGTGTCTGTCTGGTATTTTTAGAAATTCGGCTCTTTTGTGGAGTAAACGAAAATTTAATAAAATAACTGAATATTTAATTGTTTTTACTGAATATGGGGTCAATTTGACAGTAAAAAATTGACAGTAAAATTTTAATAAATAACTGAATATTTAATCGTTTTTACTGAATATGGTGTTGAATTTTTGACAGTAAAATTTTACAAAATAACTGAATATTTATTTGATTTTACAGAATATGGTGTTGAATTTTTGACAGTAAAAATTAAATGAACTTTTTTTTAAAAATAAATGAAAAATAGGTAGACCGGTTTTTAATTGAACTTTCATTTATTTTATATTACAATTTCAGTTAATTTTACGTACAGAATATTGTGAGTGTGCCAATTTTTTTTTAATACATATAATTAACTATCACTTATAAGTGTCAAATATTGTTAACTGGAAGTTAAGGTAATATATAGTAAGTTTTAGCTAAATTTGGTGAAACTGTTTAAATTTCAAACTCAATTGATCAGTTCTTATTAGGGCATTCAATTAATCGTTGTTTTGTATTTATCGATTAATCGGGCGAATATTTATTCGAGATAAAAATTTAATTGAATAATAATAGAACAATTTAATATTATTCGGTTAATCGAATAATTTTTGTCTAGTTTAGAAGTTTGAAATAAGACGAAAAAATTTTATTTTTTAACATAAAAATTTACTGAAAAAGTAACAACAATTTAACTTCATGTGATAAAAGAGGAAAACTTTTTAAATAAAAAAAAAGCATCAAAATTTAAGCTAATCTTCTAAAATAATCTTTCAAAAAGAGTCTACAGTTTAAATATGTATGCTTCGAACGTTTGTGAAGATAAATATGAAAAGTTTAATTCGTTTTTAAAAATATCGCATGCGATAAAAAATATTTTAAAAAAATATCGCATGCGTATTATAAAGAAAATACGACTATTTACGCGAAATTTTGCAATTTTTATTAAAAATCAATAATTTTTATTTAATATTTAACAATAATAAGATATTTATTAGTCTTTTAATATTAAAATGTATGATTTTTGAAAAAATACGACTTAGAGTGAAATTCTCATGAAAGTGCTGTGTGAGGGATATGGCCACTGTGTCCAAACCCTTCGACCTCAGGGAATCAAACATAATGGAAAATTTTCAAAAATGTATAAAAATTTTCACAAATACAATTTGGAAAAAGTGCTTATAGGTTATTGTAGCCCTATCCATAAGCTTCATTTTCCATTATGTTTGATTCCCTGAGGTCGAAGGGTTTGGACACAGTGGCCATATCCCTCACACAGCACTTTCATGAGAATTTCACTCTAAGTCGTATTTTTTCAAAAATCATACATTTTAATATTAAAAGACTAAACAAAATATCTTATTATTGTTAAATATTAAATAAAAATGATTTATTTTTAATAAAAATTGCAAAATTTCGCGTAAATAGTCGTATTTTCTTTATAATACGCATGCGATATTTTTTTAAAATATTTTTTATCGCATGCGATATTTTTTAAAAACGAATTTAACTTTTCATATTTATCTTCACACACGTAAGACAACACATAGAATCTGGCAATTTATTTCTCATGGTGAGTAACAGAAATATACAAACGAAAATTCTGATAGTGCATAGAAAAAAATATTGGAAAATATTGTAATTTGAAAATAAAAATTTATATAATAAAAGAAAACACCTGATACTGTGATAAAACATATTTTCGAAAAATGGATTATTCGAATTATTCGTTAACCGAAAATAAGCAATTTGAAATTATTCGAACAGTTAATCGCCCATAATTATTCGATTAATCGAACGACGGTTAGTCGTTTAAATAATCTAATACTTATTCAAATCCAATGAATTGTTTTAGTTTTTATTAATTTATTAGTTAAGCTTTCGATTATTTTATCCAAGTTCGGGGAATCAAATAGAAGTGAAATCGAACAAATATTTTAGTTGTTTTAAATTGATTCTAAGTTGTTTTATTCGATTATAATCCGGTTTATTCGTTAATGCTTAAATTTCAGTTGATTTGTATAAATCGAAACACTTTCCGCTTGATTCTATTTTAATCGGTTATAAGCGATTTTGCTTATCTGTTATTTAAATTTGATTGTCTCTTTTTTATTATTAAATTTTGAACCAATTTATTTTACTGTTAACCGGTTTATTTTTTTAAAGTTAAAATTTCTATTTAACAAACACTCATTTGCATTCTATGATGACGTATATGCGCAGGAGAAATTTTTTTTACGGCTGAGTGCGCAATCTTGTTTTTTTGATTGATGGTTTATATCTATTTCTAATGCAGTTTGGTTTTTAATTATTTTCGTAAATAATATTACTTTATACTTTAATAATTGTTTTTTTTTTAAATTTTTAGTTAGGTAGAAAAATACTTTTTAGTTGTGTTTTAGTTAATGTTTTATTTTTAAGCATTATAAGTAGTTACACTACTTCTCTTTCTTTACGCAAACAGCAAAGCTGTTGGTTACTCTTCGTTATTGTGCTTCATACGGCAAATTTAATTTTTGCTAAAAAGTTCTTGGTGTTCAACCAAATTCGTCGTTCGTACCAGGTTTGTTTCTAGCGTTAAGTAATTTGAATTTAACGGATTACATTTCAAACGGCTTAAATTAAATCTTTCACTTTTTATGCAACTCGAAATGGATGGCTTTGGTTTCAATTTAGTTTTCCTTTTGTGTGATTTAAGAAAATTTAGAATTTATTTTCTAGGTCTTTTCCGCATCCTCCTCATTTGCTTAAAACCTCCTGATATTTCTATTACACGCACTCACCCATATCAGTCTCACAGCAAATACTCCTCCTCCACAGAAAAAAACTTTTCTCGTAAATCATTTCAATCTTAATTAAGAAATAAAACAAGAATATACACACACTTCCGAAATATTCATTCGTTCATATATTAGTACATACATACAGTGACGGAAAAATAATAGGGACGCTAACTTCTTTCCAAATAACATGTCGTAGACAATTTTGCATTTAACTTCTAATGGTGTTTTCTTTTCTACAAAAAATGTCACATTTTATTTAAAAAATTGCAATTTGGTGTTCGTTTCTTAAAAATGCTTTGCTCTCTAAAAGGGCAGCGTGTTTTATTCTAAAACAATTCACCCTCAAATGTCATAAGGTATTGCACTTTACGCCCCGTATTAATTTGAAAGTGTTGATAATGCCCTGTAAAAAGATGGCTTTTGTTTATATATGGGGTTACCAGACGAAGTTTGGAAAAAATCGCCTCTAATCAGGATATTAAAAATTTTAAGTTTTAATAGTTATTTTTTCTATTATTTTAAAGTAAAAACAAAAGAAAGCATTACATTGTTAATGGTAGGTTGTCAGTGGTATAAAATTTGAATAAATTCAGTGTTATAAAATAAATTTTGAAAAAAACGTTAAATCAAGAAATCGCAAAAAGTTGGTGTTAATAAATCGGCAATCTGGCAAAGGTATTTTCTTGTTTACATATTTTATGAGAAACAAACTAAAGAAATTGGAATTTCGTCATTAATTTTGTTCATTTATTTATTTATTTAATATCAATCTATTAACAAATTTTGGTTTATGTATATTTTTTTTTATATTTTGAAGAACACACTTTTTGATTTATGTACATATTTTTTTTATATATTGAAGAACAAACTTTTTGTCAGCTGTTAAAAACAGGGCCATCCAATTTTGTGTTTTGTTTTCGTCGAATAAAAAATTGCAGTATTACATGTTCGGCAAGACATTTTATACATGCACCTTTAAAAATGTGGTATTTTTTTTTGTAGAAAAGAAAACACCATAACTGTAAAATTCCCATAGAACACGTCTGGGAGGTATAAATCGACAGAAAAGCAAGTAATGTTGCAAAAGGTTCATGAAGCCTGGTACTAAATTTCCCGGGAAACCTGCGCCAACTTCGTAAACTCAATGAAGAGGATATGCAAAGAAGTAAATAAAATGAAAGAAGCTTCTCCAAATAATAAAATAATAATATTGCCAGCAAAAAGTAACAAAATGTAATTGCCCCTATTATTTTTTCCAGCCATCATTTTTTATTACATCAACTTCTTGAATACAGCTGAACTGTAACTTTTCTTAATTAAATTTAAAAATATATATTATATATAAATATCGTCTAATTTATGAAAAACTAAATAAAAATTCAAGTTAATATTACAAATTGTATGTGTCCCCATTATTTTTCCCAACACTGTACATATATATTTTCAATAATTGTCATACATTTATGAATATATAAAATTGTTTTAAATGTGTTATACGTACTACTTTAACACATTGTTTATTAAAGTGTCATACATATGATACTCTCAGTCTCAACTCTCAGTTCCTAAAGTGCAATGATACATACTCATATAAATTAAAATCCTTAAAAACACACAAACAAACACTCACATACAATTTTCCACACATCAGTGCCAATGAGTGATATAGTTATACGAGTGTGTGTATGGGGGATAAGTGTTACACTTGACTGCAATTACAAGTGATTTTTAATTGTCAAGAGTGTCACATAATAATAATAAAGTACTTTAAAAAGCCAGTGACAACTAAAGTTAAGAGAGAGACAGGCAGGATAAACGGAAAAGTTTGTTAACAAAATTACAGATTATCCGTAGGAACAAACACAATTGCACCGTATGAATGAAGAAGCCGCAGACGTAGATGCGTTATCAAATTAAAATGTATAATAATTTATACAAAGACACACAAGTATATTTATAAATATATAGAGTGGTTGCGATCGAAACATGTCATGGTAACCTGCCGGCCAGTGTTCGATCCCCGGCCACGGTCAAGAATGAGGGATTATCAATAACAATTTTAATTAATTTTCATGTTGTAAAATTCCTTTCTTCATAAAAATAATTTAATGAAAATTAAATTTAATGAACTTGAGCCCACTTAAAATATTGAAAAATAAATAGTTCAACAAAATAACCACAATACTAATTATTGTTAAAGCTAGGGCACGGGCTCTATGTGTACATTTGTCCTTCAAGTTGTGCTGAAAAAGGTCAACAAGAAAAGGAAAGACAAAAATGAAAAAAACCAAACAAGTACTTTGGACTTCAAGAAAAATTCTTGACAAAAGTACTATATAGATTAATATTTAGATCACTCACGGGGCTAGCCTATCCGTAAAAGAGCTGCGGGTTCGATTTCTGAGACTATGGTATACTTCGCTACAAGGGGCTAACGGTCTACATCACAATTGCCAAAATAAGTTAGAATATAGTTTGCAACTATACTTTTACTATATAAAAAAAATAATAAAAAATCACCTTTAATTTAAAGCATTAAAAGAAATTTGTATTTTTTTCTGCGCTTCTATTTTGGTAAAGACAAACCGACATGAAGGCATTTTTCCTGCCTCTGGCAACACTGCATTTGAAGCAATTTGTTTCATATGATCATGGTAGTTATGCTTTTTTCTTCAAGAATCGTCAAAAATTTAATAATACATATGATAAAAAGAATCTAAATCCAGTACAATTATTATCCCCCGACCACACGAACGATTTGTGATGTCATAACACAAGCAATAACGTTGACAGCATAACAGCGTCAAATAGCCAATATTCAAGCTTATATTTTGAGGTGGCGACCACGTACATACATATCTTAGAACATACATAAAAAAATATGCTGAAGAGAGGTTGTGTGCTATTTTCATTACAAAGAAAAAAATTAGCGCTAAAAATAAAAATATTAAATTATTACACTGTGCAAGTTGCAAAATTAGACAAGCCGGGCACATTGCGTTTTAACATAATTAGGGTACGCTGAATCCAAAGGTGCTAACCGTTTCTTTATAGGTACCTAACCTGTTTTCGAGATATACCGTTATATCGAAAATGGAGGAGGTTACACAATATATATTCGCGTAACTCAAAAACGGTTTGGTGTATTGAAATTACTAAAAAAAAAAAATCCGCAATAAAATTTCCTTTTAGAAAAGTAAAACTTTGCACTTAAATGGAACTCACAGGGTAGCCGAAAACTTGGACTACCGAAGAACACGTGGCGCAGATTCTTCAAGTTTGAAACCGAAAGCCATAGTTTGTCATTTAGTGAAAAAGGAAAATATGCCATCATGGACGAAGATAAAGAAACATTGAAGATACCGTAGCTTCCCAAGTGGAATGAAGAAAGGAAAAAACATTATTTTAGAGCAAGTTATAAATTAGGCTAATAGAATGTTGGAGGATTTCGATTACGCCGATGACATCTGCTTGATATCCCAAAACTGTAATGACATGACAGCAAAGATTAAGACATCCAAAACGAAGCAGCAAAATCTGACGAAGATCAATATTGCCAAAACTAAGGTGATGCGAATTAATTCGTCAACCAACAAACCATTCTAACTTTACGGAATTAAAATAGAAGATGTTACCGAATTTTGCAACTTGGCCAGTCTACTAACAGCGACTGGGGGCTCCAGCGACAATGTTAAAAATTGGATCAAATCTGGTAATTTTTCTTTTGGTCTCCTAAGTCCCATCTAGCGGTCTCCACTTATATCCAGAAGTTTAAAAATTTAAATATTTAGCTCCTGCATCCAGTCTGTACGGGCCCGCAGCCCCACCTGACATAAAATCCCTTAAAGTTTTTATTAACCGCAGAATTTTCTGATCGCAAACTATATCTAATGAGAGACTATGAGAGAAACGCAACAAACCCCACTGAATATTAAAATCCCAAGAAGTGGCGCTGCATTGGACATGCCTAGCGAAGAACAATAGAGAAAATCAGCTCCACTGAATATAATCCACAAGGTAGGCTTAGAAGGGGTAGATCACCTTACACTAAGTGCCGTCAAATAGACATGGGAGCTGCCAGAAACTCTTTGACTGGAACAAGATTAAAGCACTAGCTGCGGACAGAACTAAATGGAACATATTTATTATGGCCCTTTGCTCCTTTAAGTATTGACGGGGACATATAAATATTTCTAATAAATTAGTTTTATATATTTGTAGTGTTTTCAAAATGTAGAATTAAGTTTTTTCTAGTTTTTATATTTTTTTTCTTTTTCTAATATTAAACAAAAACAAAACCAGTCTGAAGAAAATAGCAATTGAATTTGACAGCTTGTGTTGAAATGAAATTGCTTAGCAAATGTATTAAAGAATTTGTTGCTGAGCATGCAGGGCACACTTTTATATCTTGTGTTAGCAATAGAATTTGACAGTTTCCCCAGCAATAATTGGCAAACTTATTGTTCGTGTGGTCGGGGGGTTTGGGGTGAATTGCTAAAATAAATTTGTGGCACCAAAGAGAGTTCAAGATTTTAAATGACTTTTCGTCCTGCTCTCGCAAAGTATTCCCTATTTTTAAATAACTCACATCATCATAAACATAATATGGAATCTAAAGTACAGAATGTAAAGAAAATAGGACAATGTGAGAAAGAAGGATCATAATCTGCTTTTAATACTTGAATTTCTGCTATCAATATTTTGCGCTGCTACTGGGTTTTAAAACATTCTACCCTGAACATAAAAATGTCTCAAATTACATGGCACTTGAACTCACATACTTAGTTGCCAAATCGTTATTGAGTTTTGAGAGTATTAATAGGAATGTGTGTGCTTTATTATAAATATCATTAAGTATCAGTGATGTACACTCAATTTTTTTACTTTATTGTAATTAATTTAAGTATCACACCTTAAATGATGTACATGTGTATGTAACTATAGTTATTTCAAGTACAATTACAAGCGAGAATTGAATTTAGATTCTAAATTTTAGAACCACACTCTACTGGAAAATTTCATTTAGTGTAATAAATATGTATTATTTGAAATTTATGTGAGTATGTTTGGACATAATAAATCATGGTTATACGACTCCTGTTTTAGTTGTCAGAATTTAGTTTTGTGGTAAAAAATATTTGTAAAATTAATGGTAATAAAATACGAAAGTTAATACAAAATTGTATACATATGTTCGTGAATATGTATACATATGTACAAGCCGGAAATGCACTCAACGAAACGAATAGCCCATTTTAAAGGAGTTTTTCTTAACAGATGTATAAATGCAATAAATTGTGCTCTTTGTACAAAAAATGTTTGCTAAAACAAGAAGTAATTTCCGATTTAGTATTAAAGCGATACGAACGAAATAAAACCGATTTAGTTTTTATGAGATGTGAAATATGTAATTGATTTAGTTTCCGTACAATTCGATACGGGTGTATTTTATCTGAATTTTAAACATTTTGCAATAAATAGTTGAATTTATTTTTTTTTATCTATTTTAAAAGAATCAGTTAAGATATTTTTTTTATGTCGTAATTCAACCAGGGCTGAGGAGTCGGAGTCGGAGTCGAAGAGTCGGAGTTGATGTTTTTGTGCCGGAGTCGGAGTCGTAGTACCCACAAAAACTCGCGACTCTGACTCCAAAGTTTTTCGGCATAACAAATTAAAAAAAAAATTCCAAAATAAAAATTATCTTCCTAAAACACATTTAAAATTTAAATAAATGGTTTATGAATACTGCTCTTATGTGCTGTTTCCAAATGACAGGCGATGGACTGAGTGCTTTTCATATGCAGGGTTGTGCTGGAAATCACAAACGCAAAACGCAATAATTTGGAAACAGCACATTAATGTTTGCGTACAGTAATTGCTTCTCTTAAACTCTAATTTTTAGAAGGCCGTACGGTAATGAAAAAATAAAAGTTAACATCACTGAGTCTCATATACATTTAGCATCAAGATTATAGTAGGAGTCGGAGTCGCACTTAAAAAATTTCAGCATTTGGAGTCGAAGTCGGAGTTAGTACTTTTTTCGGACGACTCCACAGCCCTGAATTCAACGATTCCCTTAATGCTTTTGTTTCAGGGAATCAAATTCTAATTATTTAAAATAAAATCGATTAAACATTTAATAAAAAAAATTAATTCGTCTTAAAACTTTTTCCATATACTTACATCACTCATGTCGCCCACATCTAAATTTTTACTATCTACCATACTGCCATTTGAGTCAGCCGGTCCGAGTGAACTCGGATGGCCGGCACTCACTGGCGTCCACGGTGAGGTTATAGTGCCAGGGCCAACTATACCGTCTGTAAAGAAAGAAATTTAAAAAAAAACTTTAAGATCAAAAAGAAAAATGTTAAAAGATTAATAGGTTCCTTTTAAATTCCAAATGTTAATAGCGATATTGGAGGTAAAAAAAATATATTTTCGTTAGTAAAAAGTTCCTTAATTTTGTAGAAGTTATTAACATGTAAAATGGTCGTTAAAATTTCATTTCGCATGTTGAGCCAACAAAATAAACTGACATTTGTAAAAGCCACTATGTCTGAGTTGAATGAAATAGTAGGGGTATTCAGTCAAAGCGGTTTATTTAAAATATCAGATAGATATTTTTCTAATTTTTTCTTATTTTTTTCCAAATCGTTTAGTATATAAAAAATAGTATTAGAAGGACTTAAAGCCAATTTTATTTCAAGTTATTAAGCATTTCTTGAAATAAAATTACATAACCCCTTCCTTCCTAAGTAATAATAAAATCAATGCAATAGACTTTTAAAAACCCCAAATGTAAGAAAAAATGTTCGATAGAATTTTAAATTTCGTCTGTAGTTAAGTGGCCATACCCACTTAAAATAGTTTTACTCCCTTAATTTTTTCTTGTTGTATAGTGTAATCTAGACAGTAAAAACATTTATTAAGTTAGCTGAATATTATACAGTTACAAGACAAATGCTGAATAAATATTAAAGTATTGGATATAAAGATGTGCTTAAAGTTCTGAACGCTGAAATAAGTAGTTGTTTTAAAACTATAGTTGCAAATGGCTTTGAAACATTAAAATTGCTATTCAGCTAGCAAAATTACTTCAGTTATTTTAATCTCTTAAACTTTAAAGTATGTCAAAATTACAATTGAAGCTGAAGTTCATTAATAAACCCAAAATGCAAGAAAATTTTAATTCACCTAGCTGAATTTTAAAATGGTACAAAATTTAATTATTATTCGTGTTTGTTTGCTTTAAAAAAGTTTTTTCTAGCTGAATTTATATAATTGGGAAAAATTTCCAAAAATTATACACTTTGCATGACAACGTTGCATTCAGCTAGCTGAATGAAACACTCAAGACTTATTTTTTTAAATAACCCTAAGATTTATGCAATGATAATATTTTAAAACTTTTATTTAGCTTGCTGAATAAATCTTTTGTGAGTTTTGTTTTACTAAAATTGTAATTTTAAACAAGTTTTTGGCTTTAAAGAATTATTCAGCTACCTAAGTTACTGTGAATTTAAATATTCAGCTAAAAATAAAAAAACTTATAAAATACATAGATCTTTTTTGAATTTGTAATTTGATCAGTAATTATAATTTGCAATCGAAAATATATTATTTTTGAAGCATTTTTTCGCAATAAATTTTATTCTTTTAGCTTAATAATTTTTTCCATGGCAAACATTCCTCTTTAAATTTAATTGTAAAAAAATTTTGTTAGTTATTTTTTTTTAAGTTTCTATTCAGCTAGCTGAATAAAGATTTGGTGACAAAAACTTTTACTAGAAATATTCTTTCACGAACAATTTTCTTTATTTAGCTAAAATGAACATGTTAGTTATTAATTTTAAATCAAATCTATGTGTTGTATACATACATACATATGTGAAAAATATATTTTTATAAAAAATGAATATTTTCAAATAATTTTTTTACCTAGCTGGATTAAACTTTAAAATAAACAATTTTTTAAGATATTTTCGGTAACATTTTTATTGAGCTAGCTGAATTAGCATTTTTTAAGGCAGTTTTTTATTTTTAAAGTATTTTATCTATTTAACTAGCTGAATTGAACATTTACTTATGATTTTTTAAAAATGTACAGTATGTAACGGATATACGAAAACAAAAAATTACAACGAACATTTTTACAAGATTAAATTAAATAATTTTTATAAGAAACGTATGTGATTTAAAAGTTCTCCTAACGATCTGGCCTAAGCAACCAGTGAAATACGCATAGGAATAGCTTATCCCATCAGCAATAAATTTCAGTGTTTTTATCAAAAATAAAAATTGGGAATTAAGCACGAATAACAAAAATCATTTAAATTAAATTTTGTATTCCCACGAAAATTATTTTGATAAGTTCTTAATTTTATTGAAAAAGTCACAGTGCTTTTGCCTTTCTTCTTAAAATTGGAACAATATATATTTTTTTAGATTTGCTTCAACATTATTATTTTCAAAATCTTTTTTTTAGCTTGCTGAATTTAACTTTAATTAAAAAAAGTATTTTTTTAGAATATTTTTTACTTAAAATATCTATTCAGCAAGCTGAATTAGCGTTTTATTAAGAAATTATTTTTTAAATTAGTTTACCTAAAAGTTGTATATTTCTTAGCTGAATTAAATAATTTCTCATGATAATCCAAAAATGTGTGTGAAGTTTAAAGAATGCTAAAGCATAGTTTAAACACTTTTTAATCATTTAATATTTTAAATTTCTCGGTTTTGCTTATGAAGTGAATACTATGTTTTAAAAGTGTTGATGGCACTTTTCAAATCTCATAAACAAATAAACAATTACAAGTGACAGGGACTGCAGCATTCAGCATTCTATCAACACTCGAATTTTTCTTTTTTATTAGTGCCGAAAAATTTGAACTAGAACAGGGTGTTTTATAAGACGGCATATTTTATAGATAACTGAATAAGAATAGATAGTTTTTGTTATGAATTTAAAATCTAATGCAAATTTTGTTGTAATATAGAATTATTGATCTTCATACGTAGTTAAGCCAGTGATTAACTTTCCGGTTGTGTCGGATAGTGCATGCCGGTTTTATTTTCTTTAACTCCTATTTTTGCAACACCATGTCCCTTTATAAACTATACTTGCATATCTATGCAATATATTATGTTTTATACCATAAAGCTTCCTGCCAAAACAAATACCTAAACAAAATAAAAACCCAAAATTATCATAAAAAACTTTTGTGGTTTTTTCTTATACTGGCGTGTCAAATTGAAAATGGCACAAAAGCTTTTTTTTTTTGAAACATGATTTTTAAGCGCAGAGTAAATATTTTACTACAAACACATAAATATTTATGTTAGAGTATAAAACAGTTTTTGTTTAGCCATAAATGTTCAAATGCAACACACTCGATGCAAGTTTAGTGCATTTCAAGTGTTTTATGAGTTTCGAAAACAGGCCAGAGCACAAAAAAGCGATCAAATTGCAACTAATTTCAACCACATCTTTTTTTTTAAATGTTGTTTTGATTTTTTGAGTTGCTGTTGTTCGCTTTTATATAATTTTGAAAATACATACTGAGATTACAACATTTATCACTAAAATGTCCACAGCATATGCAAAAAAAAATCTTCATATTTAGTCATACAAAATAGCATCCCATGTCAACACACACACTGACAGACACAGCTTTTGAATTAATTTGTTACAGATTAAAGTGGGTGTTTTAAAAGGGCTAACGTTGTCTAGATGAATTGTGAAAAAAGTACTCTTTTAAAAGGTACTTTGTTATAGATACTATTAAAATATTTTTGAATGGAATAATTTTATAAGGATTTTTGTTGAAATGTTTATTTAAAGGCACCTTTAAAATGTATTTTTTTAAGGCCATTTCATTTAAATACATTTATCTTTAAAAAGTACTTTTTCAAAGTTTCTTTTTTTTAAAGTACTTTGTTTTAAATCTACTTTTTTAAGGCCTTTTTAAACACACTTTGTATACCTTCCAACACTAGTGGTGGTTTATCATTTCGTGTGAAACTTTTTTAATATTCATAAAATACCCCATAAAGCATACATATTCTGGGTTCTTGAATAGTTCTAATCCGATTTGGCCATGTTCGCCTTTTAACCTCAAGCCCCCTATCTAAACAACTCAGAAGAAAAGAATATAAGTGATGTCAAATACGTTTTAGTTCTCCTTACCAGCTTGGGATTGAAATCCCGTGCAACTGGATTAGTAGAAAAAGAGATTTGAATCCAAATTTGGACCAACAACCCTTAAAATTTTTTAGAAAAACTACCATTAATTAGTGGCGGAATGCACTGATTGTTATTACATTTTCGATCTATATGACTAGAATTCATATATTCTGGCAGTCTTGATCAAATACTTTTTCGATTCGTAAGCAATTTCATTCTAATTCGTTCAGTCGATATTAAACGAATCGAAATTATGGAGTTTTTACAACACAAAAAAATAACTTTGATTTCTTCAGTTTCGACTGAAAGAATAAGAAATAATATTGCTTTTGAATCGACAAATTATTTGATCACAACTGCCAGAATTAGCTTCCATGCATTTTGTTTGGATACGAGTATAAAACGAGGTTTTACACAAACAAAATTCCTGTTATCTAAAGAAGCAAGCATGTACTTGTATAAATATACATAAATACATTAAAATAGACTACACTTAACTTTCAATGCCGACATTAAAATAAGTAATTGCGGGAGACCAGGAATTCCCCTGTCTGGTTGTTCTATCTGAAGTAGGAATATGGGCAATTTTTATTTTTAGCGGTGAATCGAAATGGTTCGATACTAAAGGGATGCCCTTGGAGTCATCTAGCTCTAACACTAGTTACTAGCTCAGGGTATCACAAAGGGATAGCTGTAGGGACCCAAGTAAGCCGTCCTCGTGTCGGTTGCCCAATGAACCCAAAGTGAGCGTTAACTAAAAATAATTAACGTTAAGGAGCTTACAAAAATAGTTTCAATTTGTATAAATTCCCTAATTAATTCATCAGAATAACTTTGTTGCTTTTTAAAGCGCATAAGTTGGATTTTGTTGAGAAAGGTCCATAAGTGATACTTTATCCCATATAGAAACATTTTCCTAATAATGGCTTATAAGTCGAAGAACACATGAATTTAAAATGTTTTTATTACACGTAACTTATATTCTATCGGGCCCGTTTCTGAGTTAAGTCCCCCCAATTATATGGGTGTTTAATTACTACAGTTCCCATTCTACTCGCAAATGGTGTTGCGTATCATACACTCGGGTTTGAGCTTTGAATTCCACTAAACAGAAACCCTGTTCAATTTTTAGTAAAATTAATTTATTTTTATCCCTGTTGTTGAAGTGTAATTAAGTCTAATTTGTTTGTATTCTAACTTTTATCAAAGTTTTGTTATCAATTTGTGTAAGTGTGACAACACATGCGTTTTTTTTTTTGTTTGTTTGTTTGCGTATGTTTCTTGTTTGATTTTATTAACAATATTCATTATTTATTAATGAATATTTGAAATTTTTGCTTTGAGCCTTAATTAGATTTTTTTTCAATATAATGTTGTCATTTTTTTTAGTGTTGTGGTTGTTTTGATAAATTTATTTAGCGATTTATTTATGTTTATAAGAAAGAAAAAAAAACCTAAAGTTTATTGTTACAAACAATATTTATTAATTTTAAATAATTTCAAGGTAAAATTAAATATTGATTAAAAAAACCTTAACTAAATATTGTTGAGAGAAAATGTAAAAATTGTCACTTGCGAAAATGTTTTTTTTTTAACTATTATAAATTTTTTTATAGGAAGATGTTTAAAAAAAATTTTACTTTAAAAAGGCATTGAATAAATTTTTACTGTCAATTAGCTTATGGGGAACAGGCAAGACTTTAAGTTATTGGCATGCCTTTTTACACCTTTAATTGCAAAATCCAGAGTTAATAAAAAAAAGCCAGAATTCAAACTCACCCTTTTCGACATTTTCAAAATATTCAGCCTTATTACAGTTGTCGTTGTTGTTAACGACTCCAAGTCGTTTTTTGTAGTAACACATAACTTAACGACAACGACAGCTGTTATAAGGCTGAATTACAGGAAGTTCAATTTTGGTAAAATACTTTTGAGGTTTTGCCTTAATAATATCAAGCAAAAAGTGCGGGCCTTAGCAAAATCTAGGTCGAAAAACGATTAGTGGCCGAAGCCAATATGACGATTATTCAATAGGTAACTTTTTTATACTTTCACAAGTTTGTAAAAACTCACAAAGTTTTGCCTGAAAAAATATTCACGGTTCTTGTCAAAAATAAGACAGAACGCCAAATTTTTAAATTTCTTATTACCCGTGCAAAAGTAGGGGGGGGGGGGTGGTTGATTAACCGGCATTTCAATTCGAAAGAAATCTTTTACGTGTTCGATAAAATTTGTTTTAAGGCCCAACTATATTATGCTTAAGTTGGCTTAAGCAATTGTGCGAATACAGCTTATGCATATTAAAGTTTGGCCTTTACGCTTTCCTTATTCGCTTGAAACGTTTGCAGAGTTGTATTTCTTAACAAATATAAAATTTGATGAAGAGTTTTTGTTTGCAATAGAGAGTTACGGTTCTAAAGGGGATTTTTTTGTTTTCGAAAAAGTATAAACAACTGCCGTTCGTTCATTCGAACAAAATCGTACGAAAATCGTAATACACAGTACAAGTTGTTCGAACTCGTAAATTATTTCTTTCGAATTGAAATACACGGTAACCCGCAAGGCTTATATTTATTACAGAATGATTGTAATAAAGATTACGAACTGCATTTCTTTTAGCTGAACGCATATAAGACGATCATACTTGGTATGACATACTTAGTACGTTGAGGGAGAGAGAGTACTTATATCACAATCTTTTGATTTTCGACACACCAAACTGAAATACACGAATTTTACGCTGTTACACTAGTATGATGACAAACCATTTCCACATACCAAGTATGACCGTCTAATAGGAGCTTAATAATTTAAAGCTGGCAACATAGTAGTTGCAGTTTAATTGCAGAGCTGAAAGATCTTATAAATTTCATACATTTCTTTAAATAAAAAATATGCGATTCTTAAGCTGAAGGACCACACGATGCGTTCATGCTTAGATGCGCGTATGATACTTTTTGTACATTTTGTGCGTTTCTTAATTCAAGTTCAATGCAATACGTTTTATGCGCCATTTTATTTTTTTGATCAGCTGTTGTGTTAAAATTGTTATCAAATAAAAGCAATTTTGGGAAATGGGACGTAAAATTGAGATTTAAAAAGAATTTGTGGAATTCATACATGAGAACATAAGTTAAGAGTACGCTTTTATTGTATAAATATTCGTTATTTTTCACAACATAAGCTTCTCCTCCATGTCACTTGTTTCTAAGATCATAATAAACACAAAAGAGATGGCACTCAGTTCTTAAATGTAATCGATAATTTCAATAAAAATCGATAAATAGAATACAAAATATGTATAACAATTGCATTTAAAATTAATTTTTATGCATTTTTTTCTTGAAAGTTATTGCAATCTTTTTGACGAAAGTTTTTCTTTTTTTGAAATTTTTTTTATACCAAAAAATGTTAAAAGGAATACACCACACAAATATATATTTATCGATACCATAAAATATGATGTCTCATCCATGGCTATCAAAAAAAGGCTGAAATTTTTTCACCACTCATGCGACGGATACAAAAGTAGAAAGTAAACCTACTTTGACGCGTTGATACGTGTATGTATTCTATGCGTTTTACTGCGTAACTTGTCACATACAATTACGCTGATTCTACTTTTTTACCAGATGCATAAAAAGGACAGACGCATAAACGCATTGTGTGGACCTTCAGCTTTAGGAACTTTGAAAATGTTAAACAGCGGACAAACTGCCTCATCTAATGGAAAATTATGCGCATAGCGTAATCTTGTATTTTATCATTCTTGATATTAACTTATGTGTGTGAAGTTAAATTTCGAAATTTATTGCATAACAGAGCTCTGTTAAAGCTCTAACATAGCACTGTTAACCATATAGAATTGTGATATATGTTTTCAAATTGGAATTATACCTACATTTATGGATCAAATGGACTGGAAAAAAATATACAGCTTAACACACATCCCACTTATCAAAAACTTTCATTACTTTAGGTATATAATAGGACTTTTCATGTTTTTTTTAATTTTTTAAATTTACAATTTCTCTGGAATAATTTCCCGAATTCCAGGACAGCGGGAGGAGATGGGCGGATGAAATTTGATGGAATTTGTGGACAAAGTGGACCTTTATGAAAATTAGTTATCAGAAGCTTTAAGGTGTTGCGTCTTTATACGAATTTTTCAATTTTTCCATATTTTTCAAATTTTGAATTTCACTGTAAGATGAATTCCAGAAAAACGGGAGGAGATGGGCGGATATAATTTGATGGAATTTGTGGACAAAGTGGACCTTTATGAAAATTAGTTATCAGAAGCTTTAAGGTGTTGCGTCTTTATACGAATTTTTCAATTTTTCCATATTTTCAAATTTTGAATTTCACTGTTAGATGAATTCCAGGAAAGCGGGAGGAGATGGGCGGATGAAATTTGATGGAATTTGTGGACAAAGTGGACCTTTATGAAAATTAATAATCAGAAGCTTAAAGGTGTTGCGTCTTTATACGAATTTTTAAATTTTTCCATATTTTCAAATTTTGAATTTCACTGTTAGATGAATTCCAGGAAAGCGGGAGGAGATGGGCGGATGAAATTTGATGGAATTTGTGGACAAAGTGGACCTTTATGAAAATTAATAATCAGAAGCTTAAAGGTGTTGCGTCTTTATACGAATTTTTCCATATTTTCAAATTTTGAATTTCACTGTTAGATGAATTCCAGGAAAACGGGAGGAGATGGGCGGATGAAATTTGATGGAATTTGTGGACAAAGTGGACCTTTATGAAAATTAGTTATCAGAAGCTTTAAGGTGTTGCGTCTTTATACGAATTTTTCAATTTTTCCATATTTTCAAATTTTGAATTTCACTGTTAGATGAATTCCAGGAAAACGGGAGGAGATGGGCGGATGAAATTTGATGGAATTTGTGGACAAAGTGGACCTTTATGAAAATTAGTTATCAGAAGCTTTAAGGTGTTGCGTCTTTATACGAATTTTTCAATTTTTCCATATTTTCAAATTTTGAATTTCACTGTTAGATGAATTCCAGGAAAGCGGGAGGAGATGGGCGGATGAAATTTGATGGAATTTGTGGACAAAGTGGACCTTTATGAAAATTAATAATCAGAAGCTTAAAGGTGTTGCGTCTTTATACGAATTTTTCCATATTTTCAAATTTTGAATTTCACTGTTAGATGAATTCCAGGAAAGCGGGAGGAGATGGGCGGATGAAATTTGATGGAATTTGTGGACAAAGTGGACCTTTATGAAAATTAATAATCAGAAGCTTAAAGGTGTTGCGTCTTTATACGAATTTTTCAATTTTTCCATATTTTCAAATTTTGAATTTCACTGTTAGATGAATTCCAGGAAAACGGGAGGAGATGGGCGGATGAAATTTGATGGAATTTGTGGACAAAGTGGACCTTTATGAAAATTAATAATCAGAAGCTTAAAGGTGTTGCGTCTTTATACGAATTTTTCAATTTTTCCATATTTTTCAAATTTTGAATTTCACTGTAAGATGAATTCCAGAAAAACGGGAGGAGATGGGCGGATGAAATTTGATGGAATTTGTGGACAAAGTGGACCTTTATGAAAATTAGTTATCAGAAGCTTTAAGGTGTTGCGTCTTTATACGAATTTTTCAATTTTTCCATATTTTCAAATTTTGAATTTCACTGTTAGATGAATTCCAGGAAAGCGGGAGGAGATGGGCGGATGAAATTTGATGGAATTTGTGGACAAAGTGGACCTTTATGAAAATTAATAATCAGAACTTTAAAGGTGTGGCGTCTTTATACGAATTGGTCCATATTTTCAAATTTTGAATTTCACTGTAAGATGAATTCCAGGGAAACGGGAGGAGATGGGCTGATGAAATTTGATGGAATTTGTGGACAAAGTGGACCTTTATGAAAATTAATAATCAGAAGCTTAAAGGTGTTGCGTCTTTATACGAATTTTTCAATTTTTCCATATTTTTCAAATTTTGAATTTCACTGTAAGATGAATTCCAGGAAAGCGGGAGGAGATGGGCGGATGAAATTTGATGGAATTTGTGGACAAAGTGGACCTTTATGAAAATTAGTTATCAGAAGCTTTAAGGTGTTGCGTCTTTATACGAATTTTTCAATTTTTCCATATTTTCAAATTTTGAATTTCACTGTTAGATGAATTCCAGGAAAGCGGGAGGAGATGGGCGGATGAAATTTGATGGAATTTGTGGACAAAGTGGACCTTTATGAAAATTAATAATCAGAACTTTAAAGGTGTGGCGTCTTTATACGAATTGGTCCATATTTTCAAATTTTGAATTTCACTGTAAGATGAATTCCAGGGAAACGGGAGGAGATGGGCTGATGAAATTTGATGGAATTTGTGGACAAAGTGGACCTTTATGAAAATTAATAATCAGAAGCTTAAAGGTGTTGCGTCTTTATACGAATTTTTCAATTTTTCCATATTTTTCAAATTTTGAATTTCACTGTAAGATGAATTCCAGGAAAGCGGGAGGAGATGGGCGGATGAAATTTGGTGGAATTTGTGGACAAAGTGGACCTTTATGAAAATTAGTTATCAGAAGTATATTATTTGTGAATATTATACAAATATTAATATAATGTTATAGGAAAAATTATAATTTCATAGGAAAGCGTGAAGAAATCAATTCATACAATTTTAAATGTGCGAAGAGGTACAAACAAAGACTACATTTTATATACCCTTCACCTTAGGAGAGAACGATATATAAAAGTTTGTCATTCCATAAGACGCAACACCTTTAAGCTTCTGATAATTAATTTTCATAAAGGTCCACTTTGTCCATAAATTCCATCAAATTTCATCAGCCCATCTCCTCCCGTTTCCCTGGAATTCATCTTACAGTGAAATTCAAAATTTGAAAATATGGACCAATTCGTATAAAGACGCCACACCTTTAAAGTTCTGATTATTAATTTTCATAAAGGTCCACAAATTCCATCAAATTTCATCCGCCCATCTCCTCCCATTTTCCTGGAATTCATCTTACAGTGAAATTCAAAATTTGAAAATATGGAAAAATTTAAAAATTCGTATAAAGACGCAATACCTTTAAGCTTCTGATAATTAATTTTCATAAAGGTCCACTTTGTTTATAAATTCCATCAAATTTCATCCGCCCATCTCCTCCCGTTTTCCTGGAATTCATCTTACAGTGAACTTTAAAATTTGAAAAATATGGAAAAATTGAAAAATTCGTATAAAGACGCAACACCTTTAAGCTTCTGATTATTAATTTTCATAAAGGTCCACTTTGTCCACAAATTCCATCAAATTTCATCCGCCCATCTCCTCCCGTTTTCCTGGAATTCATCTAACAGTGAAATTCAAAATTTGAAAATATGGAAAAATTGAAAAATTCGTATAAAGACGCAACACCTTTAAGCTTCTGATTATTAATTTTCATAAAGGTCCACTTTGTCCACAAATTCCATCAAATTTCATCCGCCCATCTCCTCCCGTTTTCCTGGAATTCATCTAACAGTGAAATTCAAAATTTGAAAATATGGAAAAATTTAAAAATTCGTATAAAGACGCAACACCTTAAAGCTTCTGATAACTAATATTCATAAAGGTCCACTTTGTCCACAAATTCCATCAAATTTCATCCGCCCATCTCCTCCCGCTTTCCTGGAATTCATCTTACAGTGAAATTCAAAATTTGAAAAATATGGAAAAATTGAAAAATTCGTATAAAGACGCAACACCTTTAAGCTTCTGATTATTAATTTTCATAAAGGTCCACTTTGTCCACAAATTCCATCAAATTTCATCCGCCCATCTCCTCCCGTTTTCCTGGAATTCATCTAACAGTGAAATTCAAAATTTGAAAATATGGAAAAATTGAAAAATTCGTATAAAGACGCAACACCTTTAAGCTTCTGATTATTAATTTTCATAAAGGTCCACTTTGTCCACAAATTCCATCAAATTTCATCCGCCCATCTCCTCCCGCTTTCCTGGAATTCATCTAACAGTGAAATTCAAAATTTGAAAATATGGAAAAATTGAAAAATTCGTATAAAGACGCAACACCTTAAAGCTTCTGATAACTAATTTTCATAAAGGTCCACTTTGTCCACAAATTCCATCAAATTTCATCCGCCCATCTCCTCCCGTTTTTCTGGAATTCATCTTACAGTGAAATTCAAAATTTGAAAAATATGGAAAAATTGAAAAATTCGTATAAAGACGCAACACCTTAAAGCTTCTGATAACTAATTTTCATAAAGGTCCACTTTGTCCACAAATTCCATCAAATTTCATCCGCCCATCTCCTCCCGCTTTCCTGGAATTCATCTAACAGTGAAATTCAAAATTTGAAAATATGGAAAAATTTAAAAATTCGTATAAAGACGCAACACCTTAAAGCTTCTGATAACTAATTTTCATAAAGGTCCACTTTGTCCACAAATTCCATCAAATTTCATCCGCCCATCTCCTCCCGTTTTCCTGGAATTCGGGAAATTATTCCAGAGAAATTGTAAATTTAAAAAATTAAAAAAAACATGAAAAGTCCTATTATATACCTAAAGTAATGAAAGTTTTTGATAAGTGGGATGTGTGTTAAGCTGTATATTTTTTTCCAGTCCATTTGATCCATAAATGTAGGTATAATTCCAATTTGAAAACATATATCACAATTCTATATGGTTAACAGTGCTATATTAGAGCTTTAACAGAGCTCTGTTATGCAATAAATTTCGAAATTTAACTTCACACACATTATTAACTTGAGGTTCGATTTTGCAAAAGTTTTCAATATTTTACCTTAATACCATCACATCTAAAGTTCGGTCCTCAGCAACAAAGAGGTAGGAAGCCAGTGCCTATTTTTTGGTTAGTCTTTATTTTTTAGTTAAAACACTTAACAATATTTCTTATTCAGATCTTCCACTTTAAATTTTTGTATAGTCTACATACAAAAAACATCAATACATATTTGGTTTGTTCTCATACCCAAAATTGGGATACCGCGGGATCTCAGAGTTATTGAAAAGCGTTCGAGTACTCGGGAATTTTGTAAATGACAGCGGTTTTGCGAGAATAAACTTGATGCTACAAACAATTATTAACTAAACTCTTGGCATTTTCTTTTGTGATAAAATATTCGCATTGTCATTTCCGTACTTTTTACCCTTTTTACCTCTCAATGAGCAAAAATTTATTTTCAGGAGTGTTCAGGGTTTTTATGACAAATATTTCTCCATTTAACGGAATTTTATAAAAAAAACAAGATTAAAAGTGTATTAAAAACAACTTCCAAATTCTTGTGTTTTACGTCTTTGATTTCCAGATTTTTCGAAAGCAATTTCCGATTCGAAAGTTAACCGTACTGCGTAACACGTTCGAAATGATGACAGAGTTGTATTTATAAACAAATGGGAAATTTGATTAAAAGTTGGTAGAACTGCTATTAAAATACCAAAATGGACGAAAATATCCCACAACAAAAATATATAATAAAAACTATTTAAGGTGTGAAAAATATTATAATTGTGTTTTTTAATAAAAATTTATTGTATTTCCCTGTGGTTTGAAGAGTCAACAGAAAAAGCCAACCATTACTTTATACGGCCTTTTATTTGTAAATGTAATTTTTTTTTTTAATTTTTTTAAAATTTCAATAACACAACATTTATTTTATATTAAATCTAATATTCAGTATTAGTTTTAATTTGTTTGTGTTACACTTTTATTTATATTGAACTTTGGCATTTGCACTTTGTCACTAACAAAATAGCTTTCGAACAATTTCCTAAAGCTTTTTACATAACTGACGCTTGTTTTCGTAATACGGAGTTGGAGTTTCGAAAGGGATTTTTATTGTTCGTAATAGAGAGGTGCCGTTACGAAAGGGACTTGTTGTTTTCAAAAAGGTATAAAGAACTTCCGTTCATTCGTACAAATTGTTCGAACTCATAAATTATTTCTGTTTATTGCCATTTTACCGAACTTAACGAGAAAAGTACAGAAACATACCCATTAAGTACAGTTAATATATAAAAAAAACGTTCTCAAAGTGTTACCTTAAAGTGATTGAACCCAAATGTCCGCCCTAGATTAACATGAGGTAAAATATTAATCGTTTATTGATTTTATACCAAAGTCAATGCCGATTAACAATGCGGGCATCCCTGGTTGGTTGGTTGGTTAACGTGGTAGCACGCACAGGTCCAGGCGCGCAGCAAGTAGAGCCAATGGTGGCTCCGTTTTGACACCACACAACTCGTCAAGAAATTGGAACCCCCCGATCAAACTTGGCCCAGGGGCAATGCCGAGGTGGCTAGAGCCAGCCCGTTGCGTTGAGATATTTCAGCAGGCTGTTGAGTCCCACCCGCGATATCTCCGAGAGTCCTTGTAGAAGGTAATTCCCGAATAGTCCATGTCGCATTGGCATCCATTTTTTAATTAAAAAAATCCCATAAATTCCCATTCAAAATACTTGAACTTTAAAAAACTGCAAATAGTCCCATGTGAAAAACACTAATAACTTCTCTTTTAGATTCCATTTACAATAACATCATTTATTTAGATATGAAATCTGACACTGATGATGAGCAAATATCTATAAAGAATTGAATGACAAGCAGGCATCCATTTAGAAAAATTCACCCTCTCTCTATACTCTTTATTATTTATTCGATTTTTTGTTTTCGTAGCAAATTCTAATGAAGGGTGTTTAACACTTGAGTTTGTTTTCTGTATTTTTTTTCTCATTTTCTTTTATTTACATTTTATTTTCAATTTTCATTTAACATTTTTTTAATATAAATTTAATTATGTACTTCAAGCGTAAACAAAAAACATTTGCAGAAAAGGACATGTGCCCTGTTTTAAAAAAAAATTTAAAGCTGTGATATAAAGATTTCGAAAATAGATATTTTCGGTTGAATGTTAAAGGGGTCGTCCTTTTGTTTTGTACAATGGGCAATTTTTTATTAAATTTTATATTCAATGAATACATTAAAAGGATTTGAAAATAAATCAAGTTTTCAAAATGACATTTGTAATAAATTTGAGAAATTAATAAAACTGTCTGAACTGTTTATTAAATCTAAAGCGCCTATTAAACGGTCATGCTTGGCATGTAAGTTTGGTACGATGACGTGCCAACATACTCGTGTAGTAGTGCAAAATTCGTGTTTGTCAGTATTTTTTTTTCAATAATTTTCAAAAATCGATTAAAGCTGAATAAATCTTAAAAAATGTTAATGTCTAGACAATATTTGTATAAGCTAATTTTTACCTTTATATAAACCCTTTTACCAAATTTCAGCATTCGTCTATAATTAGCTATAACTCCCGTATTAGTTTTACTCTCTGTTTCAAATCAAAAAATTCTTTTTACCTCAAATAAATCTCTTGGGTTAGATTAGGTTCCACTGGCTGCAGCAATTAAGCACAGCAGTGTTGTGTTACCATGTTACACCAACTCCCAATGTTCCTACGTAACCTGGCTGTTGACATTTTTACCCAGCCATCTGGTTGATTAAATGAATTAATGAATCCTGTCCAAATCAATGTCAGAGATATAAGATTTGTCTATAAGGATTCGTTGACCAAACAGTTTGAGCTTAGGTCTCCCAGTGTCGGGCAGATACAGAGAAGATGGCCCGTTGACTCCTCCTTGTCCTCGACGCTGCAACTTCTACATAGGTCATTGTTTAGGAGTCCCAGCCTTTGGGAGTGTTTCCGAATGAGCCAGTGG
This sequence comes from Pollenia labialis, assembly GCA_949318255.1. Lineage (NCBI taxonomy): Eukaryota > Metazoa > Arthropoda > Insecta > Diptera > Polleniidae > Pollenia > Pollenia labialis. The sequence goes on from OX439142.1 coordinate 77,250,777, forward strand.
CAAGTTTTAACCGCAATTAGTTTTCTGAGGTGAAGTCTGGACTTACGAATGTAATTATTAAGATAGAATTGACCACGAAAAAGCTTTTTGTAAATAAGTATAAACAAATTCACCAAACATTACTGGGATAGGTTCCAAATTTAATATACATATATCGCTGCATAAAATCTGTCTATATCAAGGAAACCGCTTGAACCTGCATAAAAGTCTTAAGCTACGGTTATACTTGTCAAATATTCGACGAAAAAAACGGGACCAACAAACAATCCATAATTTCTTTTAATTCCAATATTAATTTTGGTTATAATACCACATCTTACAGTTTTTTGCTATGTCTACTAGTATAATTAGTTTATTTTGTTATATTAAGACCATGTTAAATCTCACAAACTATTAACAAAAGTAGGGGTTACGCTTATTTAGTCAAATATTTGACAAGTGTGACCGTAGCTTTACATATGCATTATTGTGTTAGAATAAAAGAGAAATCACGGCGCTCTAAACTTGCCTATCGCAGGTCTAAAACCAATTTTTTAATTTGTAAAACGCATCAGCGCGAAAACATAATACATACCCCCGCTCCCCACTTACGGTGGTATAAAAAGCCGTTGTCGTTGTTACAAATTTGCTGTTATCAAAAGTTCATTCCTGGAAAAAAAACTTCCAGTTCATACAACTGTTGTTGCTGAGTTGGCAATCTTTGGCCGAGTGGGATTCGGTTCGTTTCGGAGTGAGAATGCAATTGCCATAGAAACGGTAATAAATAGTGGTTACGTGTGATTCGACAAATCTTGGTAAGCGTGACCCATAGCTTTAATATATAAAAACTTCTCTTTGGATCTAGCAGTAGCAAAAAAAAACTACATAAAAAAATTTTGCGTAAAAATAATGGTAAACAGTCATCTTTATTTAAAAAAATTAATTTCAATTGCTTATTTAATCGAAAAATAAACTTGTGTTTGGATTTAATACAAAATATTTATATTTCGTTATTTTCGAATTTATTTATCATTAAAAAAAATAACCGGGTCATTTGATTTTCAAATCTGTAAGAAACCAGTTTTCTTTAATAATAAAAAACACCTTTTTTCCTAAAAAAAAAATATTTTTTTCTCTCCCAACCACCCATTATTTTTAAAATACATTTTTTGCCATTTAAATTCATAATTTATTTATATTGTTTTTTTTTAATATTTTTGTTAATAAACATTCATTAGCTCTTTCTTTTTCCTTACATTGATATTCGTGTTTATTTTTGTTTAAAATTAAAAAAAAGTTATTTAATTTAAATTAAAAAAAATTAAAATTTTTGAAATTCTTTCGTTTTGTCACATCAGCTTGACGTAGTCAAACGACGCGATGAACTTTTTTTTCTTCAACTGGCGTTTTTAGGCATTTTACCTGATTTTTTGTTTTTGATTATGTTTTAAATTCCATTAACGTTTTTAAAACAATAAGTGTATTTTTTAACTGTGTTTTTGTGTAATTTTTTTCTTATAGAACGAATAAAATTAAAATAATATTAAGTTGTAAGTTTAAATTTTAGTTGAAATACCCCAACAAACACCAAGTCAAACTTTTAATAAGAAACGACTTTATGATTTGATATCAAACACAATTCTCAAACATTTTTCAATTGTTTGATTTTAACATTTAAATTCAAATTGATAATGATTAGAAAATAAACATTTGACATCAAATGTTTTATCAATTTTCTGTCAAATTGGTATCAAATGTTAAATTTAAATCAAAACCAAACTTTGTAATACTAAAGCGAAAAATAAGTGTAAACATTAAAAATGGTGATCAAAGTTAAATTTTTAGGTTAAATGTGTTTTACAAGTGAACGATTTATTTCTTGTGAAAAATAAAAATTAGTTGTGAGTAGTTACAATGATGAGGAATACGAATTAAAAAATTAATAAAACGGGAAGATATTATAAGTTTGTTGCATTATCGCGGTGCTACAATCCTCAAAATAAAAGGGAGATAAGTATTTCGTCATTCCAATAATTAGAGGACAGAAAGAACATCATTTCATATTTTAGCTATGGTGCCGAATATTTATTTAAATAAATAATGAATTTATATTCAAAAAATAAAATATTTTATTTATGTTCCACATTGTGTTATATTCCACATTTGAAAAACATTTGAGAATTACGTTTGAAAGCAACTTTAAAATAAAGGCATTTTTCAATTTGAAAATAATTTCCTCTTTTTGTTGAGAAAACGTTTCAAACTTCCGTGTTTGTTGAGACGATTTTTTATTTATACCAGTCAATTGAAAGAATTAAGTGTAAAAAGTAATTGTTAATATTATTTTCATCTAAAAATAAAGGAAATTAAAAGTTTTAATACAGAATGCCAAAAAAACATTGTGTTGATGAAGCATTAGGTAAATAAATAAAATTATTATTTCAAAATAAGATAATTAAACGTTTTAGAATATAAAGCCACAAAGTATTAAAGGTCTAAATAAACTCTAGCAGTATTATATACCGCTGGCTTAAAATTACAAGGCTGCACAAGGTTGCGCAAAATTGCCTGTTTTAATCATCCTACCTTTTTTCTATGAGTCTACTTGAAGTCGCGGGTATATGCCAACAAGCCACAGACAATCGCAGCCCTTAAGCAGACTATTCGACAGGAATGCGAACAGTTAGTGTCGGAAATCTTGCGGAAAGTCATGGTAATGCAATAAGACGGGCACCAATGTGTGACTGTCACTTTTCCACTAAACAGAAAAAAATTTTAAAGGTCTAAATAAAGATTTACATCACTCGAAATAATTTTTTGTATTAAGTAAAAAAGTTATTCAAAAACAAAATTGGATGTTGCAATTCGCGCCACCTTGTATGTGACAGAGCAAAGATATAAAGAAAGTACAGTTTATAATTTCTGATTTCTATTCTACTATTTCCAAATAAAGTTAGCCAACAAAACTTAGTTAAACAAACAAGGTCGACAAGGACTTACTGCCGTCTTTTGATTATATCTAAAAAATGTGTGTCCCATACAACCCTTAAACAGAACGAACTAAAAATAATGTTACATACAACCTTGTAATATTAATCCAGCGATATTTAGATCAATTAGGACAATGTTATATAGAGCCCAGAATTATCTTTGTGTGCGTAAACTATCTTATTATGTTGGCATTGAGATTAAATTCGCTCCAAAAATATTTTACTGCAAATTATATTATTTTCGAATCAGTCCACATTTGCCCAAAACTCCTATCTAAAAAAAACTTTAACTTCCTTTTAAATGTTAACATTAATAAACAATTTAGGGACCGTCCCTAAAATCCCTTTAAGGCAAAAAATCTCATTTGGATGTTAATATCTGGATAGTATTCGGCACAAATAACTCTTATATGAATTTTAACCTCTTAACATAATTTTCTTTTTTTGAGGCGATGTTGAATATTTTGTTTTGAAATGAGCAATTTTTAAATTTTTTGGGGCATATTTTTAACAATTTTCAGGGCATATTTTTTACTGCATATTTAAGGCGCATAAAATATGTTTTAGAGCATATGTCTGGTTTCCCTGCTAATACTATATTGGTGGATTTCTCTTTGGTGGACCTTTTTCGGTTTTTTGTTGTGTTTCACTTTTGCGGCTTTCTGATAGCTTTTCTAATAAAAAAACACAAATATGAATAAACGGACGAACAAAGAAATTAAATGTCAGATAAATGACAACTAAATTGATAGCATATTTCTAAGCAATATTTGCTCGAGCAAACAACGGAGCAATCATTGTACAATGGAATCGCTATGAGTGGCAATTGAAGTGGTCCACACATCTCAAATATTATGGAGCAATTAAATTTGACGTTTGGGGCAATAAATTTTACTACGTTAAAACCGCACGTAAGGGATAAAAGGTTATATAAAATAAGCTTTACTTTTTATATTGATACAAAATTATGCATTCTATTAAGGCGCTTTAAACATAAAATACATTTAAGTTGCAAAATTATATTAATTAATTCTATTTGCGTGAAGGCTTGGGTTTATTATTGTTTGTTAACTTAACTTAAGGAAATATTTTTATCAATTTTACGCCTTAACTATTTTTTTTTTTTTTTTTAATTGACTTAAAGTACTTCTTTTTTCTCCCTATAAATAAACATCTTCTATATATTTTGTTGCTATTTATAAATATTTGAATATTATTTTCTAGTTTGGTTAAAAAACAAAAACACTAAACAGTTTGAAATAAATAAAACTAACACAATTTAGCCCATATAGAAAAATTAAAAAAAAAAAAAAATTTGTGTTTGGCGCCCAAGTTTGTAGCAAAATTTAAAAAAAAAATTTAACTGACCAAAGTCATAATTCTTTAAAGCAAAAAAAGTCCCACAAAAACCCATCACAGAAGTGCGAATACTGAAAGTCCAAATAAAATGTTTAATAAATTTATAAAGTCCTTTATTTTTAGAAAAATAAAAAACAAACTTAAGAAAAGAAAAACTAAATAATAAAAAAAAACAAACAAACTGTGAATACTAAATATAGACAGACGTGTGCAATATGTTGAGTGTTGGTTGTACAAAAATAATTTATTCATTAGACCAACTTACTGTTGCCAGTGGTTGGTTGTAAGTTGTATGTGAGTTGTATGAATATGGGCTTCCAACTCTGGCTGCCATACCGTTAAGCACTGAAAGATAAAAAATAATATTCTTACGAAATATTGTTGTCTACAATGTGGGGGACTATTTACTTCTTTCATATTTTTTTCTTTCCTTTTTTTTTGACATTTTATTTTTCATTGAACTTTTTTTTAGAAAAAAAATAATTGAAATACTAATTTTTAGTATTTTAAATTTTTCTTCATTTTCTTATTTATTTTCCCCCATAAAGTCATACATCATTGTCACACACTTGCTGACACACAGACTGAATTTTCTGAAAACACACACAATTAATATTTTGATTGTACTTTAAAACTTGTCTTTATTAAAATTTTATGATGAGATTTTTTGGTAAAAAAAAAGATTTGTAAAGAAAATGTTAAAATATTGGGTTTTCCAATATGAACGAACTAGCGTAGCTTTGAACATTTTTCGAATAGGAGTGAAGTTGGCTTCGCAACATTTTCACAGTTTGAAACGTCATTTATTCAGAGAGAAATACCTACGCGTTAAGAACGTTTGCAAATTAGTAAAGTTATTTTTTTTTATCAAAGTTCAGAATCTATCGCGACTACGTTGAATACGCACGCACACAAAAAAAAAAAATTTTTTCGAATTAAGCTCATTTTTGGTCCGAAGGTTTTGTGAACAAGCTAAATTGTCGCATTTGGACAAGTGAGCAGCCTGAAGTGATGCACGAGGCACAACTTTATTCAGAAAATATTGACTGTTTTGTGAGGCTTTTATGCCGGCGGCATCATCGGCCTAGTTTTCTCTTTAAATGAAAACGGCGAGCTAACAACCATCAACGGCGATCGCTGCAGGTCCATGGTTTCTCCCTCAGTATTTTTAGACCAGTTTGAGGTTAGCTATAAATTATCGCAGAAGTTTGTAGTTTGATCAGGGCGGAGCAACGTGTAATTCAATTATTAAAAAATAAGTTCGTCGAGTGAAGGTGCTTGCAATTGCCCGCCTTGTTTGTGCGATTTAGCGTTTAAAAAACTGCAGTCAAAGTAGAAAAACTGCCATTTCATTCACTTCTTCATTTGTCATTAGCCAAAAAAACTGTTGGTTTTACTTCTGATTCATTAAATCTAAACCATCGCTGTCAAACCAACTCAAAATCCGAAAAGTTTTACACAAATTTTCGTTTTTTGTTTGACAGTTTTTGATTTCGACTGCAGTTTTTTCCACCCTGGTGCGATTAAATCCCTTTATACTTTTTTTTATGAATTTATTAGACCGCTGCTCAGTGGACGATTTTGATACAAGAAAAATTAAAAATTCTGGATTTTGAAAACGTTTAGTCCGATTCCAATAAAATTTCCGATTGCGCTGATTTGATTTTGAAAATTAAAATCTGCTTTTCTTGACTGCCCTTGGTCTAATATTTTGCAAACAGTAGATGCAAAATTGTCAAAATTGTTAAGTGACATTTATGTATATTATTATTTAAATTTTTTTCAAGTATCAAGTTTAATTTTCTTATGCAAAAAATGTTTGTTTAAGCTTTGATATTATTACGAGTAAGACTTTTGAGTGTTTATAATTCCTATTCTCTTAACAGTTTTATTTCAATAATATCTTAAGCTTTTCTTCAATCTTTGGAAAAGGTTTCCTAATGCGCCGGCCTAAGCAACCAGTGAAATGCGCATCAACAATAAATTTCAGTGTTTTTATCAAGAATTAAAATTGGGAATTAAGCATGAATAACAAAATCTTTTAAATAAAATCTTTCATTCCCAAAAATTACTTTGATAATAAACTGGCGAGTGCACGGCCCAAAAAACTTAACTAGCAACATGCTTTTGCAAGTTGTTTTTGTTTTCATTTTATTTTTTCTTAACCTGTAGTTTTACAATTAATGTTGGAAGAATTCCAACGAATTGTAGTGGGGAATGTAAGAAAAGATAAACTCACTGTTTATTGTTGATGTTGTTGTTTAAACTTTGATATTGTTACAAGCAGAACTGTTGCTTATAATTCTTATATGCTTAACAATTTTATTTGGTTTAGAATAAAAATTGCAAATTAAGCACGACAAACAAAATCTTGCATAATAATTAATTTTAATAAAGTTTGATAAGTTGAATAGGTGTGAGTATTTATTTGGATTTGCAATTAAATGAGCTCAAGCGCGTTTATTAAAGGAAAAACGTAACAATATTATGGAAAAGAACTCAACAGAACCATTTTTGCACGTTTTTTTTGTAAAATGTTTTCAATGAATTTTACAATTGTAAAAAATTATGTTAGCTTCTTAAATCTAGACACAATTCCCTACACAGCGATGTATAATATTTTAAAAATCGGGTCAGAATTAAGAATCGGGGATCCTTTTTCATTTTTGTAATATCCAAGGGGTACTTCTTTGGGAACATATGGCGCCTTTCGCAATAAATCGATAAAACGCAAATCCAAAACTTAAACTCGAATGTTTTTCTTAAATTGTCACCGTAAATATTCATTACAATCGGACCAACCGTTTTAAAAATCCAGAATTATTTAAATTTTTTTCCACTGTGCGCTGTCCTATTGTCAACAATGTTAGAAGAAGATCTGCAGGTCAACATCGAACGCAAAATTTCTGGTATTTTATTTGATTTGTGCGTTCTAGTCAGCAAAAATTAGGAGAAAACAATTTCCTGCTGATTGATATATAATTTGCCTTTTTCGTATACAAAATTAATTGAAAGAATGTAACATTTGATGAAAAATTTAATTTTTTTATAAGATTCCTACTCCATTTTTGTAAATACAAGTTTGTGTAAAATATTCGGCTATGCCGAATATTTGGTACCCTCGAATATTTGAGGAGTGGGGTTTGTATGGAATCTTTGGTAAATTCATGAAATTTGGCAGATTGATTTCAAATCTTATAAAACTCTAGCAGACAATATTTTACTATGATATCAAAGATATTAATTTGTCTAACTCTTGGTCAATTTCATCAATTCTATTTAAATATCAATTCATATTTAAACAAAGTTTTTTATATAATTTTATTTTTACTTGAGATTAAAAAGCCATGTTAATCATTAATTGATATTTAAATAAATTGGTGAAATCGGCCATTAATCTATTCTATATGATAAATGGACGAACGTTTTTAATGTTCTCAAAAAATAAAAATTTAATTTTTTTTAATTTTTAATTAAAACTTTAACGTTCATTTTTGCACGACCAAATAAATCATTATTTAGGTTTTCTGTGAATTTATGGAACTTTTCGTGGTAACTAGTTCCAATTTTACTTTGCTTTGATTTCTTTTGGGTTTTAATTTAAGATTTTGATTAAAAAAAATAGGAAAAAAATAAATATCAAAAATAATAAATAAAAACAAATCATGTTGACATACATGATCATCAAAAGGCATTAGAACTGAAATGTGTTTGGAATAGTTAAATACATACTTTTTTTTTGTACAGTGAAATGGACTTTTTTTTAAATTTAAGAAAAAGGTGGGTTTAAGGTGCACAATCGCCATAAAAAACCCTTAAGCAGTGATGGGCACATACCAGGTACAAGGGCTTAGGCAACTTACACTACGTTATAACTCGTACACTAGTGTTCACAAATGATATAAACCCGATAAATGACTACAAAGCTATTCGAAAATTACTATAAATACAATTTACAAAGGCTCGCAATGAACTTTAAACTAACAGAAGAGGAATCATAAAGAACTCATCAAAAGGAGTCGCGGCTAGAGTACCATTTTCTTCCGACAAAAGTGTCCTTTATGATCAGAAAATCTGAATAGTCGAAAAATACTTAAATTTAGTTAGAGATTTCAAAAAATGCTGGCTAGGAAATACATTTTTCTTTTTGATCGTGTTTTCCAATAAAACTTTTAAACGATTTGAATACAAATAAAAAAAGAAAATGTTGTGTGCTTCGATGTAATGTTCGCTCTCTCTATATTTTTAAGCAAACATAAAGTTCTTTAACAGCTGATACGCAAAAACAGAGAGAAATTTCAACAGTATTCGTTTTATCTGCAACGCAACGTCAGGTATACGCTTTGTAAGGAAACCGGAACAGCTGATACTCAACGTATGCGTTTACGGAAGAGTAACGAAGTCTTAAGAATCTAAGCAATGAACTTCAAAGCCAATTTGAGAAAGATCCTAAAGATTCAAAAATTAAAATCAAAAAGAGGCACGAAATTAATGAAAGAATAGGACAAACAGTTTAATACTTTAAAAAAGAAAATTCGAAGAACTGAAATGCTTCGGAGAAGTGGTTTACACTATTAAATGTTTTTCGGTATTTTTTGTTTTTTTTATATTTTAAGTTTTGCTTTCTTTAAACTTTATCTTGCCAATGACAAACTGTGTCTTGCCTAAAGGTTTTTGTTTATTTTAATTTTTCATTTATAATTATCAAGTTATTAACCTAAACATTTCACAAAAACGTGCTTTACATATTTAATGAATCTAAAACAATAAAAAATACTACGTTTTAAGTGAATTTCTTTGTTTTTGTAATCGTTGTTGTTGTTGTTGTTGTGTTGGCTATTGGACTTGGTATTCAAATGCGTATTTAAGTCTCGCCACAGTGCGTTTGAAAAAAGAAAATGTTTTCCTTTTTTTTAAGTTTTTTAAATGCCAAACTAACATTCATCCAACTCTAGACATCAGTTTTATACCCCAGCTTTCAAAAACCCTCTCCCAAAAGCAGTTATATTTGAAGGGGCCAGTTTTCTTTAGAGTAATTGTTGGGTTTGAAAGTGATTTGAAAATTAGTAGGCGTTTAAATTGGCGTATTTTTTTTATTTAAATGCTTTAGCTTAAAACTTAAAACTGTATGTATTTTATGGTCCCATTTAAGGAATAATTGCTAGTAGGAGGGTATTTTTAAGTATTTCACTTGTTTTTTTCCTACAAAGTTTGTAAATAAATTTTTTAGAAAAGACCATTTCTTGCATTTTTAATATGGGAATATTAAATGAATATTAGTTGGAGGAAAATGGATTTATTTGCTTTTTTAAATGCATTCGTTAGACGTAAATCATTTTAAATTTGCATTAAAATAAGTACTGGATCACTGTTAAGCAAGGTTTGACAAATGAGGGCTCACGGATCCCTTTGAATCCAATACAGGTTTTCATAAAGCCCTTAATATTGCTGCCTGATCCATTTACTTACTATGGTATTCAATTAATCGATGCTTTGTATTTACCGATTAATCGCTCGAATAATAAATTCAAGGTTCAAATTTAATCAAATAATGATTGAACAATTTAATATTATTCGGTCAATCGAATAGTTTTAATTTGGTCTTGTTTAGAAATTGAAAAATAACACCAAAAATTATATTTTTGACATAAAAATTTAATGAAAAAAAGTAATAACAATTTAACAAAAAGTTCTTCATGTAATAAAAGAGGAAAACTTTTTAAATAAAAAAATTGAATCAAATCTTCTCAACTAATCTTTTAAAAAGAGTCTACAATTTTAATGTGTATGCTTTGAACCAAGGCGAATTGAATTTCAGGTGGCGTTGAAAACACAGCTGTGCTACTTTATTTTCTTAATAAGAGAGAGGAACGTCAAAATTTACTTGTGTTTTTGACATATCGGCCAACGAGAGCAACAAAAAAATACATTGTTGTGTTTTTGGTGTTGTTACTTGTTGTAGTATCGACACCACCGTTTACATGAATTCGCCTTGCTTCGAACGATTTCATTCTTTAGTTTTGATGAAACTTGATTTTCAATTATTGTTGACGTTAGAGAGATTGAAAGTAAAGCGTTATAACGCATATAAGCATTTCCATTTTAACGTGTAGTGATATTTGTACCACAAAATGTAAAAAAATGAAATGAAGAAGTCAGATTTGTAAAAAGGGTTTTTGTATATACAAAGTAATGAAGTAGCGCCATATTCAGAAAAAACATTACAGTTATCGACGCTAAGGATTTGCAGATCAGGGATGATAAATGAGAAAACCAATATCGTACCAAAGAACTTTTAAAATCGTACTTTTTCGGCCCCAATAGTACTTAGTCAGTTTGTGTAATTTTTTTTTTATTTTATTTTTAAAAACAAAAAGCATAGAAAGATAAAAGATAAAGATTGTACACTATTTGGGACCCAGGGCAATCATGGACACGCCAGAACAAAAGGTTAAGAGTCACATAAAAGTTATTTGTGACGTATACAGTTTAAATATATTTATCTACATGAGATTCGTTTGCTTTTAAGTGTTTAAGTGATTGTAGAAAGGAGGTTTTTATGGGACCAACGGTTAATTTTGGCCCCACCAGCACAGCATTTTGTCATGACATAGTAGCTATCGTAAAAGTTATTGTCGCACATTTAAAAAGAAGTTATGGCATTAAAAGCTATAATCGGGAATATTAGTATTTGTATGACAGCTGTGGTCAAACATGGACCGATTGCAATAAAATTTTTACAGACGATTAAAATTGCTACAAAATAAGTTTTGACCAATTGTAATCTAAATATGTACCAACATAATTTGATGGTTTATGGGCACACAGTTAATTCCGGAAAAATGTTTGAATGGGGACCATGCGATTTGGATTATGGACCGGTTCTCACCATTTTCAATATGCGTTGCTTTAATGATAGTTGAAACGTATGCACCTAATTTAATCAAATTATCTTTAAAATTGCGACCTGTACTTTGCGCACAATGTAACATGGACAGCCAAGGACGGACGGAAATCGTTAGGTCGACTCAGAAATAGATTCTGAATTGACCGGTATAGTAAATGGTAAGTATAGGAACAATATTTTTTAGTGTTGCACACATTTAAAAAACGGTTAATAGCCTCTACACTATTCTTGTGTGGAAATAATAACTCTCAGAAACACCACTAAGTTTATTATTTAGCGATTTAAGCCTGCAAAGCTGTTATCCTGAATCTCTACCATCATCAAACATTCTGCATAATAGTGACGTGTAACGCCCCATTTCCCTTCCATGCCACCGATTCGACAGTCTTCCTTTATGATACCCATTAGTATCCTCTATTTTAGGTTCTTGCCAAAAGGCCCTTAATTTTTTCAAGTCTTATCTATTATTCTGCGCATTGTTGCTTATGCCAAGTGTACACTCCCAAAATTGTTCAAACCCAAAAAAAAAAGAAAACTAGCGGAGGCTTTACGAAAGTATCATTACCGGATTTTTTACATAAAATTATCTTTTAAATTGGAACCAAATTTTAAAAGTAAGAATATTTTGAATTTGTTTACTCGAGGTGAATTTTGGCCTTTGCATGACTCTCCTTCTTAAACAAAATTTTTGATATGGCTCCTTTATTGCAACATAGTCATATCTCAGAAATTTGAAGTTACTTAAGCAAAATTTGGCGTTAATTCCTTTTTTATATGGCAAAATATGGTTATATCTCAAACTGAACCGAAGTTATAGCAAAAATAAACCGCAAGAATGCTATGTTGCCAAGCTGCAACATCAACTTAAATTGCTATGCTACCATATATAATATTTTTACACTGCCTTTAAGGGTATGTTGCAGAAATGCAACATGACGCCGTAAAGGGTTAAATCAGTATATCAGTTTGATTTTTTTAAAAAATGACTACCACACAGAAAAAAATCATTGTAAAATCCTCGAAAACAAGGTTGATTTTGCATTTTTCAGTAGTGATTTTGCTTCATAGTTACTTAATGTTAATTTAACATTATTTTACAATAACTTGTGAACATTATTTTTTTTTTTGTGTTTACGATATTAGTTTTTTTTTAAAATAATTTAAATTCATGTGAATTTAACATTCCCGTAAAGTTAGGGCAAAATTACATTCATATTGAAAGAACACTCCGAATCACGTTGAATGAAAGTCATTTCAAGTTGAAACAACTTGAATTTTATGTAGAATCGAATTGGTTTAAGTTTGAAATAACAGTGAGAAGAAGCTTCAGAGACAAAATATGCAATCATATTAGAAACATTCTAAACACTTACCCGTAGAACAAGAGCGAGAGAGAATATAAATCCATATTTATTTTCCTGTAACACATGTTTCACTTTTTTGTTTTCTCATTAAAATACACTAGCAGAATGGCTTGATATGGTTTTCGTCATCATACTTCCTTGAAAATTTGATGTACTATTTAACTAAATAATTTTAACAAAAAGTATACGGGAATTTTTTTCTTTTTATAAATAATTTGAAACATGAAAATAAAAAATGTATGTATATTGTTTCTAACAATTATAACAGGATTTAATGGATTCAATATTGAACAAAGTTATTTTAACATTTTTCAATAAAAATTAATATGAATCCAATTTACTATGATTTTTAATCAACATTGGCGCCATGTTAATTTAACATTAATATTTGTTTCTGTGTTATGTTGGAATAAAGGACCGATATGATTTTTTTGCAAATGAAATTAATGTTTTATTTTTAAAGACGCATGGCGTAGATTTGATACTTACACCGCTTCTACACCTTTCTAAAAATAGTTTGCAAATAGATGTTAGTGCTGGTTCACACACATCAAGTTTAACTCTTCCAGTCTTCCGTTTGTTTTCGTATTCGTAAAATGCTAGATGAGTTTAAGTTTAAGGTAAAGAACAACGAAATCGACAACCTGATTGCATATAAATGTACACGCAGGTTCAACAGGTTCAAAAGAACACTAAAGAAAACCTGTTCAGCTAAAGCTGACGTGTCTGAACCAGCACTTACTGTAATTAATTTAAGGTTTAATTTTTTCTTCTAAAATATTTACAATTAAATGCCCTTCCTACACAAGTAGGAGGCATTCTAAGGAAAGTTTTTTAATACTCCCTTTATCATTAAATTCTTTATATCAAATTTTCCTTAATGGGGGTCCTGGGTTTACTTAAGCTCGAGGTCAATATCACGCTTTTTCGCCATCATTGCATGTTTTTTTTACCTTACACGCATTCTACGTTTCAAGTTACAGGCAACGCTTTTTATGCGGCAACACCACAAGTAAAAATGAAATTTAAATTTGCCAGAATCAGCTAATTTGTTCAAAAGCTGCTTGTAACGCTTAGAAAGTAGAAAGTAATGGGTCGATTACGGATGGCAACTGAATTGAAGTAATAGAACCATAAGCCTACTTTCAATGCCTCAAGGCATCTTATACTTTTTTTTTTTTGCATATAACTTGCTACGTAAAATAACGCAGTTTCCACCTTTTTTGGCAGCGAAAAAGCGTAAAATTCATGCTGTGGACCTCTAGATTTGAAGTTCTCTTCGATATTTCAGAGTGGGCGCAAAATAAATACTGTACTCCTTGATATATTTTAAAATTTTCTAGCTTTGTCGTTAAATTTGTTCAAGGGTACATATCTTATCTAACTTACCGGCCAAAGCCTTAAATTCCTCAAGATAATCCAAATTTTTGTGTAACGGCGCCACTTTGGTGCCGTGATTTTCACTTTTAAGAAAAATGTTGATGAATTTTTTTTAACACAACTCAAGGAAAATAAGAAAACACAAATTTTTTTATTTCATAAATATCCTTATAGAAATTAACTTTTTTAACAGGTTTTAATCAAACGTTTTTTAAAACGCCAACACTCAAACATTTAAAAATCGCAAAACAAGACATTTAAAACCGTTTAATTCAAATGTTTGTTGTGTATGATGAAGGATTTAGCTATTGAACTAAAAATTGTTGCAGTTGCTGTTGTTGTTGCTTTTTAAATTTTAACGGCGATTTCATATTAACTGGCAGCTGCTTTTCCAGAAAAACGCTTACAAATATTACAGGGGTGAAATTTACTTTTTTTAAATTTTTGTTTGAATGATTGCAATTCCTTAGATATTTTTCTTTTATTTTATATGAAGATTTTTGAATTTGTTTAAATTTTTGCAAATTTTCTCAACTTTATTTTTATTATTTTTTAATTTTTTCACTTTAAAAACGTTTTATTTAGCCGCAAAATTAACGAATATTTATTCGATACAAAAAAAAACACATTAAAATTTCATTAGAATTTTTTATAGTGTGTGTGTTTACTATGAGAACAATATTTCAACTGTTTTTGTTTTATTTCTTTTTTGAGCGATTCCCAAACATAAAAACAAGAATGAAAACAAAAACAGCCAAAGAAATTACAACAAATCAAACAGTAAAAGCAAAAGCAACAAAAACTAAGACGCCACCACCAACATTAGAATGATTGCATTGTAGGGGATGATTGTGTGGTGTTAGCCACCACAATAATAACAACAACAAACAGCCTGAACAGCAACGTAAAAAATTCTTCTCTAAAAGGAAACCAACAAAATAATCTCATATTCCTTCGACTAGGATAATGTTTGTGAGTAAATAACGCCGATTTTTTTCTTGATGAATTCCGTTTTCCATTTTAATAAGACTTGAGGGAGGTTTTTTTCGTTCTTTGTTTTCCTATCAATGAGAGGGGTTTGAGAACAAAACAAAAAACATGTAAATGTAAAATATTTGAGTATTTGAGCGTTTGTTTTTTTCACAAAATGAAAACAAGAGTTTGAGTTAGAAAATATACTTATTTGCACATACTTTTATACTCTTACAAATAACAGAGGAAGGGGGAGGGAAAGTAGGCCGTTATACTTTTTTTTTGCTTTTTCTCTATCATAATTGAGTTTTATTTCTGTAAGAGACTTTTGGTATGGAATTTTAGGAATTTCAAGAATTTTTCGCTTAAAAGAGAGCGAGAAATATGAAAGAATTGGGAATTTAATAAACAGCTGACTATTTTGTAGCAAATATTACAAGAGTAAGAGCAAAAGTGGTAAAAGAACAATAAAGAAAGAGAGAGCAAGAGGTGGGGAATTCATTGAAACTTACTAAGAAAGTGCATTTAAATTTAAAATAAAAAAAGGATTGAAACAAATTATGTATGTATGTATGTATGTATGTATGTATGTATATTTTTAGTAAACAAGGCATTAAGTAAACCGAAAATTATTTTAAAGTTAAAAAAATTTTTATCAATGAAAATCTTTAAATTTCCTATAAAATAAAAAAACTTTAAAGTTTTAGCAAATCCCATAAAGTTATTCCTCTGTTTTCATTAATGATAAGTAACTTTAACAAACATTTATTTAGAAAAAGTTTCATAGAAAATTTGTTTTGTAAGCCTTTATTCAATTTACATAAAATATTTTTATGAATATGTACATTCAATTATCTTTTTCTTTGATGTATTTTCTACAGAAAAAGCGATGCAAATTTTTTTGGTAAAATTAAACAGACTTGCATTTTGAATTTTTTCTAGTCGATTCTTTTAACCCTTCACATGCCTTTCTTACTTTTCCCATCTATGATCTTTGTGGATCAATTTGACCCAACTATTACTTAGATTCTATGAAAATATCAGATTATGCAGAATTATATACATACATACATATACATATAAAATTCTACATCACTAAATTTATTTTTTTTCTTTATTCCATTTAAGAAACATGTGTACAAACAAATTTGAAAGAAGTTTCCAAACCAACTACTACTCTTACTTTGATAACAATACTTTGAAAGTAAATACAATGAAACTCAAATTTAATTTTTAGTTACAAGAGGGGATTCACATTTTCTTACTATGATTTCTAATATAATTGATATTGCAGCATCAGTGTCATTTTATTTGAGGTTAAGAAATTAATTAAATATGAAGAAAAGAAATAAACGGCAAATTTTTATTGTAGGCCAAGTATTAAGGTCAGGTCAGGATCACATTGACCCAACAAAACTACAAGTGTAGGCATATAAAATTTATTTTTTCATGTGAACGAAAACCAAAAATACTTTTTTACTTTTTTTGCTACTAAATTGTTATATCCTGTTTAGGATAAAATACAATTTTAACTCGAAACTTTCTCACTGTCATGAAAAGAAAATTAGTTGAAATGTAAAAAGAGGTCATACTGATTGATCCAAGAAACGCAGAAGGGTTAGTTGGAAAAGAGATAGATTTCGGCGTAAGATCTTTCATAATTAAACATTTTTAAGAGGGAACATCCTATCGATAAATGGGAAAATTGTTGAATTAACTTCTTTCCAGCGTCCAGAACATCGTTAGAAGTAATAAAAAAAAACAGCTTCAATTGAAAATATGGTTAGAAGCGGCCAACAAAAAATACTTTCTAATCGAGATCCTAGCTACGGCCCACGAGAAGTGAAGGAAAATCCCAGAGTAAGCACAACCAAAATAGTGGGTTGTTTTGCTAATTCTTTGAATAAACATGCTCATCCTGAAACTGTTCAAAAACCAAGCGGATATAATAGCAGGGTTCCACGGAAAAAACCATCTAATAAGTGAGAAAAGAAGAAGGCTTAGGATGAGATTCAGGATCTGAAATTCGGGATTTTAAAAGTTTATTATTTTGACATTACGGTATTTTGGAATTCACGATTTTGATACTATCTCTACTTAGTTATATAAAGACTTCTATTGCGTCTGCTACTACTGGTTGACAGTTTGGGAATTGGATGAGATTAGCTCCGTCCTCCAGATTTTGAGCTTTGCATAGTTTCAAACACTGGTTGACACCGTCACTTTGTATTTATATATAAAATATAAAAAGGTGAAGAGGAAAGACAACATAAAAATACAAAAACTGCAAGACTTGAATTTCATCATAGTCTGGACAGTAATGCAATTTTAAAGCAGAATTTTAAAAAAAATCTTACGTGAGATTACATTGTGCTTTCACATCAAATAAACTGAAAAATCTTTGTAGTATAAAAACAGCTTTTTTTATACTTTTTCAAGGATGAAAAATTTGATAAGATCGCACTTTTTATACTTTTTTAATACTGTTGTCTGGATTTAATTTAAGAAAGAAAGCACGTACAAATTTAAGTATTATTTATTTTTTATTAAAAAAAATACGAATAAAACTATGCGAACAAAATTTTAATTTTCCATCACTGTTTTTCCCTTTGTGCTTTTGTTAAATACAACTCTAATCTGCTAAATAATTTTATTGTTAGTCCGGGTTCACACTATGAAAGTTTTCTTTCAGAAAGCCTGAGTTTGTTAAAGAGAGGGGAGAAAAAGTGGCATATTCTCTTCCCCTCTCACCAATAAACTCAGACTCTCTGAAAGAAAACTTTTATAGTGGAAGCCCAGACTTAGGAAATCTTCTAAGAATGATGAAGTTTTGTACAAGAAGAGAAAAATCATCAAACAAAACCATTTTTATCGAAAGTTTAATTAAACATATAATTGTAACCGGCAACCATATTGTGGTTAAATTAATCATCCATCAAGAAGCCACAACTATTTAATGGTTGCATCTAGTCATGTTATCGTTATCATTTGTTTACAACTAGTAGTTGTTTGCTTTTCAATTTACAATATTATTTTCCTCTGTCCCGAGAGCAACAGGCTATGGTTGAAAAACAACCATGCTATTATAAGTGTTAAACATTTTTTGTTATTACGAACCATAAATATTTTTTTTGTCACCGAATGATTTTTAACAAAACAGATATAAAAATCTAGGATTTATTTAAAGTAGGATTTCAGTTTCTACAAATTATTTAGTCTAACTATTAACATTTAGGGATCGCGAAACCAATTAAAATTTTGAAATGATGTTGTAATTACGAAGAAAAAACTCTTATATGTGGCTTAAAGTAATCAGCCCAATTATGCATAAAAATTCCCCGGGAGTTTTTAAATTCTATTGCAAAAATGGGAAAAGGGAAAAAACTCCCGGGGAATTTGTATTCATAATTGGGCTGAATATGTTAATAGATTCGTGCTTTAATGCCCGTAATTTCTACAAAGAGAGAGCTTGTCGTTTTCGTACCTAACAGTTATCTCTACCTATTTCATCGTTTATTTTGCCTACGTGTTTTTACCTTCAATTTTCTCTGAAAATATGACAGCTTTTACATGACGGGCATTAATGAAAAACCTTCGGAATTAAGTTACACGGTTCCCGACAGATATTGAATTTCTTTAGCGGGGCCTAAGTTTTTGGAAGAGAGAGGAAAATAAATGACATTCTCTTTTCCCTTCTCTCCTAAAAGCTTAACGCGTTTAGCGTTGAATTTTTTTCAAGGGAAACCCCGATTGGAGATTGACATTTGTGTAAAGGTAATTGGTTCTTACTGTTTTTTAATATCATAAAAAGAGACTCCTATTGGGCAAATAACAGTTTCAGTGAATTCATTCTTTTAAGAAGTACGAGATATGCAATTATTATTATTTTTTTTCTATAGGTAGTTCGATTTATAAAAATTTGTTGCCATTTAAGGTGGTGGGTTTATGGCTGGTTGATAGTTTTATATTCTTGTTTTGTATTATTTTTCTGTATTGCCTTTCACGTACTTTTTGCAGATGTTATTTTTATGAAATAACTAAAATTCTTGAGTTATTGTATTTCGGTTTCTAATTAGAAAAATTACCAACATCATGCTCAAACTCATCATCATTACCGTTTGTTTCATAATCACAAACATTTTCATTGTCAGTGTCATAAATGAAAAATAAAAAAAACAAAACTTTTTGTTATAACAAGTAGGAATATTTTATTTGGCTTTACCGAACCTTTGGTGCTCTTCACCAAGAATTATAATTTGTTGGGATTGGCCGTTATATGGGATCTGTGATAAATAATGAACCATTCTTTATAAAATCTGTCATCATAATATCCAGTTACATGAAACTAATGTGTGCCAAAGTGTATTCTAAAATTAAGACGTGTGGTAAACTATAGAAAATTTTAGGGTACTATGGTTGCCTCAAATTTGGCAAAAATGTAAACTTTTCTTACGAATTTAAGCATAACTACATTCCGAAAGCGAGCTTTCAGTATGACCTATTGTAAATTATAGATTGATCATTACAAAATTAGATGCTTAAAATTCTGGTCAGAAAATACTAGAAAGGAATACATTTAATTACAATCGGATATGTTCTGTAAATCGAAATAAGGTGGATTTAAAACCGAATAAATTTTAAAAACGAGCCTGTAAAGAAAGTTCATAAAAAGATTCCTTTTTATATATGTACCTCATACTTTGAGTACCAATTATATTTACAAGAACAGTTTTTAAAAACAAGAAAAACTGCAGTCATTTGGCCAATAATTGAAAGAAAAGTCTCGTTCGATTTCAATTCTACTTCATTTCGATTTGAACAACATGCCTGAAAATCATAATTTGTAAGCATTTAAGGCATGTTACTGCGTTTTTTTGTGGTTAGGTTTAATATGTGATATATAAACAATTATAGACCGATCATCATGAAATTTTATTTTATCATTTTCAACAAGACTAGGTAATGTTATTTAGAACTGACAGTCAGTAGTCATATGACACACTTACCCTATACACTCGTACTATATTTAAGTTTTTTCTTCTTACATTAGTACGAGTCGTACTCAAGAATTTAAGTAGGGATGACACTTAAAATTACTTAAAACAATACAAAATGGGTTAACCTTCGAAATCTAATATGCGTGCATACGCGTGTATTGTATAACCAACCACAATTCTACAAGAAGCAAAATATATTAGATTATTTTCATATTTAAAAGGAAAATAAGAAGCAAAAATTCCCATATTCTATTTGTTAAAATTGTGTAGTTAAGTACATCAAATTTTTAAAGTTAAATTATTACAGAAAACATTTTGGGCATGCCGCTGGTGTCTTCTAATTGAGAATTCTTCTGTAAACAAAGAGCGAAATACAACAAAAGTGAAACAAACATGTGTAACGTGCAATTAAAATAATTTCCCTCAAGTTCTGAGGGAAAAGTATTTAGCTTAGAATTAATCTAATCTCACTTTCGAAATATTTCAAGTACGAACCGAGTTTGAGATTTATTTTATCTCACTTTTGATTAAGTCCTGTTTCGGATTACATATTTTAAGTACGTATTCGGGATAAAATATGGTAAGTGGAGTATTTCGCACTTGAATAATCCGAAGATTTATCAAGCGTTCTGTACTTGATTTAAGGAAATCCGTTCGGATGAATTAATTTGTTTTTTTTCGTGTATGATCCATTGTGATACCATGGAGTTCCACTTAACTGAACTCCTATCGTAAAACCAACCCGAACTTCTAACGAAGCTCAAAATTCACTCTAGTTAAAGGACAGAGCTATCATACAATCCGTAAAAGGTGGCGGATCCTATTTCAGCCAGTCGTCTTCTCGCCAGTGCAAAACACTGACAGAGGAGGGGATATATGTCCTCTCCCCATCTTCGTCAGCACAGCTGCGGCAGTAATTTTTGTATCGCAAACGCTGTGCATGCCTACCTATCAGACTATGTCCGGCAATAACAGATATTTTTTTTAATTGAAACGTCTCTTTTAGTCATCGTTAGAAGAGCGGCCACAATTACCTGGCAATCATACATTCCGTGTTTGCGGCCCATCTGCAGTTGGCAATATCGATAGTGAAACGACGAAGTTCTAGTCCGTAGGAGAGTAGAGGTACTCCGACCACTTCCAAATAAAGTGGAACCCGTAAGGTAGTGCCAAGTCTGTCAAGCTTATCCGCCCTAATGTTCCCCAGTATATTCCTGTGCCTTACGATCCATATGACCCTGATGTCAAACATCTCAGCCATTTCGCTTTAAGATGAGCGTCACTAAAGACTAATATGGACTTTATTTGGAGAATAATACTCTTATTCGTTTCGATTTTAGGCGCTTTAATGTATTTTTGGAAGTGGGATTTACATGGAACCTATAGATAACTATGGAGCGATTATCACTTGATGCAAAATTGTCCGTTATATAAAACTAAATTCAATCAAATCCTCCTACCATACCATTGCTCGTTACGGACTTAGGCGTATGAAAGTGCTATTCGGGAGGGTACTTTATATGGGACAATAAAAACATTCCACCACCGATTTATGGAAATTTTTGAAAAGTTGGTCTACATTTTGAGCATTTATTTCTTTTACCAAACTAATTGTGCTAGATTTTAATTCCAAACTGTTAAGGAAAACTGAAAAAAACAAGTTAACAACAACATCACCAAATTCTTTTCTGTTGAGTTGTCCGGAAGCGGGCGTACGGCAAGAGGGACATGGTTAGTCGTCTTTGAACTACTCAAGCATCCAGAATTTATATACTTTTTCGGGTCTTAAATGATTATTATTTCTTGATGTAACATACGAAATGATAAACCTAGTAATGCCTTATTTTACTCTTGTAGTATTGAGTAAAGAATAAAAACTGGATGTGTGTAAGTATCTAATTTCCTAAAATGAGTGAGTACTTTTTGATAGTCTCTTGTAATATCTGTTAAATATGAAAGTGTGAGTCAGGGATGGAAAATGCATTTTTTTATTGGACAAAAACTTTTTAAACATAATGTTCTTTTTGGACCATTACAGACCACCTCTCTTAATAGATTTTGCAGAGTAACAAAAACAAATTAAACACATTTCTTAATAACACAATCATAGAGTTAGGTTTTTTCTATCTCTTTCTATTCTTGTAGTTTTCTTTGGCTGTTGTTTTAAAAAGAAGAAAAACAGCTGTGTTTTGTTTCTAAACAATAACAAATATTTGTTTAATACTGTACGAGTATTTATTTAAGAAATATTTTATTTAAAAGAAACGTAAAAAATTAAACAATGATATACTAACTATATATTAACCTAACTAATTGCGCATTAAATATTTTTGTTACACTTGTTTATTTCGATTAATTCGTTTGCTATTGATATTATTTTTTTTTTAAATATACATATTTACATATGTTTGTATGTTATTAAAAACATCAATAAATATATACGAACAAATAAATAAAAGATACTAATTAATAAAAATCAAGCAAAGTCCAGAGAATTCTACGAGGGCGGGCCCGAGACTTTTTATATGAAACACAGGTTTTTGGATAAAGAATACTTTTTTGATTTCCAACGTAGTCAGTCCCCTTTGGGATTTATACACTTTCTACAGCGATTCATCAATTTTAAAATTTCTTCTACATAATAAGATTTGAACGAGGCCTTCAAAACAGGTATTTCATTGTAAAATTGTTAGATCGTTGGAGTCAGAGATTTAACTTCGCCGAGCTATTTCTTTAGGACAGGGTGGATAACGATGCAGGGCGGATAACGATGCAATTCGTAAACTAGTTTATAGAATTTTTCCATGAAAACTGTACACGGAAACGGAACATATGGATTAAAAACGTTTGCCTGCCAAAAACCCTCTCTCAGTAATATGGACTACTTCAAAGTGACCAAAAACAAGTAATAGTGGGAGATGGAAAAATTACAGATTATTGCTTAATAAAACAAATTCCGTGCAAAAAAATCGACTGCAGGGTTCCTAAAAAATCTCCAGAAATAAATTTCACTTCAGATTCCATAGTATTCATAAGTATAGTTTTTATGGAACTAACTCTAGTCAGTTTCAAGTGGAACGTAAAAAAGGCCCTACAGACCAACACAATCCGCACGTCATGCATAACTACGGTGACCATTCTTCCTCTTTTTTTTTAAGAGGACAGTACTTTTTTTTTGATATCATGTCCTTTAAAATTTTTTTCAAAATAAAGGCCAGAATATTGTCCTTTTTTTGTAGTGAATTGTCCTTTTGTTAGATTATGACTTCTTCTTTAAACTCAAAAACTATAAGATTTATTTCCCCAAAACCCCAAAATTTCAACATTAATTTAGCAAAACACACTGGTTAGCACTAATGCCAGCGTTAGATCGAATTCTAAAATTGTTCCTTCCATTGAAAGAACAAAGGAGCCCTATGATATTGCAAAAATTATTTTGATGATTCATGTGGTGGATTGTGGTTACTTAACAATCACTTTTAATAATAAAGTGCAAATTTCAAATGGACTGTGCGGAATTTGAATAAGTTTTATGTTAAAACAGTCAAATTTAAAAAAGTTACATCTACAAAAATATATCAATTATTTTTAATTATAAATTTTTGTTTGTTTTAAAGACTTTCTTTCACATTATTTTTTTTCTTTATATGAATTTCTAGGTAATTTTATTGGTTTCTTCCATAGACAGTAAAATGTGTTAGTATATGTATTAATAGTAGTTTTACTTGTAAATATCATATTCTTTAAACTAACTTTGTACCTATCGAATAACCTTGATACTATTTAACATTTTCACTACATTTCGAAATGTCCTTTTTTCGTTTGAAAAATATGGTCACCGTTTACATAACGTTCTCTAACGCCTAAGGTTAGCGCTCAAATTACATATTTAAAATAAACGTTGTGCCATGAACAGTAACCCGCAAAATAGAAAAAATATAGCGTAATTGCCATTACTTTTTTTAAAACAAGAAAAGCAAATTATCTTTATCAACCAACTTTACGATTAAACGCACTGTCATACTACAGTTTTTCAATTGCAAAGCCTTGAGGCCGCACCATTAGTTGTAAAACGTATAATTACATGCTCACAAACTGATAGAAAACCAACCAACAAATAAGGCTAAAATGTACAAAATGAAGTACAATTGTACCATGATTTCCATCTCTGATGTGAGTATTAAATAGATTCTTAATGGTTTATCGAGTACTTAATGTTGTTGCTGCTAAATATTATTTTCATTTCTTTTACTTTTGTTTTATTAATATTTAGATGGTAAAAAAAGTAAAAAAGCAAACAACGAGAAATTATTAGGAATTTATGGAATTTTTTTTAAGGACTACTGGCATATTTCGAGATGTTTGAGTATCTTTTAAAAGATAGAGAGAGAGAGAAGCCGAGTATACTCTTATATTTATTTTTATATGTCACTGTAAAGTTTACAGTGCAAACTAAAAATGCCTTTTTATAGTTTTTTTTTTAAATTTCCAATGCCATACAAAAAAAATAAAGTACCAAACTGATTTATTAAAAGAGACCATCGGCCGATATACTGTTCATACTTGGTATTAAAAGTTAGAATAAGGGAATTTGTATTTGTGTTTTATGTTTGTAATTTTAAATTGCAAAATGTAAAAGTAAATGGAAAAATATTAAAAATAACAAAAAAAAAATTTGGATTTTACTTCAGGAGGGTAAGAAGAAACGAAGGTTAAGAGGTTAATAAACTCGTATAGCAAATGAAGAGAAAAAAGGGGATAGAAAAAAATGTATGTTTGACTTAAACAAATTCATTAGATTAAAAAGAAAAAAAATTGATGAATTATAATTGATAACCAGGCATACGTTTTGGAAAGTTATAGAGTACATTTTTGTATTTTTCTACATCACGTTACACAATAGTGCTGTAGCGCAATAAAACAAAATAATTCTTTTGGGTGCAAAAACTTTATTAAGGTGAATTAATTTTCATTAACAATTAAATAACTGGCTTATATAAGAATAAAAGAACGATGCATGGCAGAGGTATGCACAAGAGTTCCAGAACACAGATAAGGTCTTCTTTTATTTAGATCTACATGAAATCATCCAGAAGATACTCATCCGATTGGATATGTTTTAGAATTTGACAATGATGATGAAAAAGTAGAACAATATTGCTATCACCACAGGTTTCTACAATATTGATGTAAGACCCTATAAAGCATATAAGTACATATATACTGGGACCTTATGAGTAGCGAACTTATTAATACGATGTCCGTCTGTCCGTTTAAATGGGTTTTCCGAAGACCCAAAATATGATGGGTACTAGGTTGTAATATATCGAGTCCTTACCGCAAAACTAGCTTAAGCGACATTATTTTTAATGTTCTATTTTATTTAAGAAATTCATTTATGGGCAACTCTGGCATTATCTCCTTAAATGTCATGGTCACATAAGGCACCGTTACGATTTTAAAGCAAAAACTATTTTAGCTTAAGCGACAACTTTCATACAAAATGTTTATGAAATAAAATAAAAAACCCTTCTCCTGTAAAATAGTGTTTTTGTCGCTTAAGCTTCTTTTTGCGGAAAGGGCTCCCGGACAAAATTTATCTCATATATTTCCTATATATAAGGAGTACTTAATTTTAAAAATCAGCTAATCGGGCCACCTAAAGTGGCCTCCAGAACTTAGGGTAGGTGGATAAAATTGATCTCATTTATAACTTTCTGCTTTTTGCCAACGATGGCGAAGGGAATATTAGATTCGATCTAGCCGAATTCAGCACTTTTGCTTGATTTTTATTGTATAAAACATTCTTTTAAAACTCACATTGCATATTTACCAACCAAATTTTTTTGATTCTTTTTTCAAACGACCTTAAATGTATAAAAGGAATTTTACCATTAAACTTACCTAAAAAGAAAAAAAAAATATATTAAAAAAATTGTTAATCAAATTACTTACAATAAAAAAAAATTTAAATTAAATAATTAATAGAAACTGGGAATTATTTCCTTTCATAGGTTACTTTATTATATTCAATATTTTTTTATTTTTTCGAATTTATTCTATGAGCTAAATTTCAACATAATAGTCTGGTAGTGTAAAAAATTAAAAAAGGAATAGAACTATTACAAAAAAGCTTTATAAAATACATAACTGAAATTTAGCTCATAGAATAAATTCGAAAAAATAAAAAAATGTTGAATTAAATAATTAATTATTAAAAAAAAGTTAGAACTAAAAAATTCCTTTTCGATAATTTTGCACCTTGTTTTTGAAAAAAAAACGCTCCCATTTCTTATAATGACCGGTCACTATGGCTTTTTTACCTGGAGAAAAATAAATTAAATTTTGTGGGCGAAAGGTGTAAAAAGATTTATCTATTTCGAAAGCCTATTTGCACTATACAAAAATTCAAAGTCACACCTGTACCCCCAGAGCAAATTCTTATTAAGACTTATTTTGTCTACGGTAGAGGTCCACACCTCGCATTCAATGCGTTAATGCATCTGTCAACATTTAAGATTTAGTGCAAAGTTGTATTGACAAGTAACACTGGAAACTTCTTGCGATTACTTTCTACTTTTCAATGCGTCATACGCATCTTGAAAAAAAGGTCAGGAACATATCATAAACATAGAACGCAAGATGTGGATGATGGTTGTAAAAAGCAGTTCCTAGCTCCAATATTTTGCTAGAAGCGACAAGCGTTTTTTAAACATGAACATTCTATTGGCAATACATTTTCACTAAAATAAAACGACCAAGCGATCTACCAAATAAGACTTTCCAGCCGGGTGGATTTGAATTCGCGTTCTTCCCAAAGCTAATCGCTTCAGTGTTTCAGGCCAAATTCTCCTACATGTGGTGAAAAATCAGCCCTTAAGTGAGATTTTCAGAATGTCCCTTCCCGCAACCACCACGTGATCGCCGAAGTGTATTTTCAACGGAAAAGTTATACTCCCCGCAAAGAAAAAGTATACTTTCGGCGTTCTCAACCAATAGTTTGTCCGGTGCCAACTTGCCGGGGAGTACTGACTCCCGTGGTACCAGATAGTATCTCTCTGGTCAACCGTAATGTGCGAACACCTGAGATCTGTCAATTTTGATTTTTTGTCGAATCCTAGAAATTAACTAAAAATGTGTTGTATGAATTAAGACCTGATTTCCCCGTAGGATACAGCACCGGAAGGTGAAATATCCTTAAGATGTTTCCTACAAGCCCCCGGGGTCTGCAGTTCTGACCGTGTAGTAAAATGGTAACGCGAAATAAATTTGTAGAGCTTCAATTTCCTTGAATTACGTTAAAGTTTAACGGACATAAAAAAAACTCACTTTAAGTAAACTGGAATCTAAGAAGTAAGATTTTTACTTTCGTGGAGTTTATAAAAAAACACGAGATTGTAAAGAGATAAGGGAAGCAAGAATTAAGTCCAATCTTTTATCAACTTTTTTTCTAAAAGATTTGCTTTATTAATTTTAACAAAATATTTATTTTTTGTACACACTTCCCAAAACCGAAAATAGAAAACAATTGCATGAAATTAAAATGTCTTTGATGTTTTTTTTTTAACCACAAAAAAGGAAAAAATAAAAAATTAACATTTATTTAAACCCACGCCACAGAGAGTTTGACAAGCCTTTTAAACACAATAACATTAACAATATGTACAACAGCAACAACTACAAAACCTACAACAACAAAGAAAACCGAAAATATCACTAAAACCCTTCGGCCAAAAATGAAAGAATACAAAAAAGCCAAAATATAAAATGTATAAAGAAGTTAACTACAAGGTGGCAACGAATATAAATCTACACTACGAAGAAAATTGCATACCGATTGGAGACAACGGGTTTTGTTTAGTGTAGTCCAGGTTTGTTTTTAAGTTGAGATCGCTACTATGGAATTTGTAAAGAAATTTCAAAATCGCTTCAATTTAAAACTGTTTGGGTCTGCATTTTCGTCACTATTGAATCGAGTTTTATAATTGTTTTTTTTTTTTGAGGACCAGCACTCAGGGGATGGGCCCTGCTAATGCCTTGCATTGTTTTGAAACTAGGAAAATAGGTTATGGGAAGGAGTAAAGAAGGAGAAGTGCTTGTAAACATTCGACTTGAATTTATTCATGTTGAAAGTAAGAGGCAAGACTTCAGCAGGAAGGTTATTCCGAATATGAACAGCCCGGCCAAAAAACGAATGTTCCCCGTAGTGCGTTGTACGATTCACCCACCAATCGTCCACAAAAGGATGGGCTATTGAGGAAAAACGTGTATTACGAAGAAATTTATGAGTTTCGGGAACCATATCCCTAATTTCATTAGAACACTTGCCATAGTAGAAACGATAAAACAGGCAAATACAACCCACATCGCGACGGTGCTCAAGGGAGTCACTAGAATTGGAAGCATCACTGCCGCCAAAGAGAAACTTTGTCCTCTCCGTCGAGTAGCTAGACTTTCAAGCACCGGCCTACACAAATTAAGCAAAAGAATTAAATGTAACAAACTTTATGACAAATCATTTACACCGTTCCCCCTTATTCTCACATAAGACAAGTATTGAAAAGGTAAAGGTAAGAAAAATAGGTAGTATTTAAAAAAATTAAAAAATTTGTCTGTTTTTAAATGTTTGCATTTTACAAAAAAATTCCTAGAACATTTCTAGCACATTCCTAGACAACTCCTGCCTCTAACAACTTTGTAACAAAGGGGAACAGCCAGTTACCTCTAAAACCATTTACTTTCGCATCAAAAAGGGATTGTGTTTTTTTTTATAAATATTGGAGACTTTATTAATAAACATTAACGCAATGGAATAAATACGTACAATATCTATAATTTGCTTAATTGAAAGTTTACCCTTTAGGAATTTCAGGAATTTATTAGACTCACTCAAATATAATATACAAAATTTCAAATAAAAAAAAACTGTTCTAGAAGCAGGGAAGAAAACCTCTGAAGTAGAACTGCCTGGTAAGCAAATGCTTGCTTGTTTACATTTTATATGAAATTTAGGAATTTCATAAATTTTATTTCATTTTATGTGTGTGTGTGTGTGTGAGAGAGAGTTCAATAATAAGAAATAATGAACCACCCTTCACAGAAAATAAAAGTGGTGAAAGCGGTGAAGAAATGCTTCATCACAAATGTTGATGAATGAAGCCAAATGCAGCAGCACGTTTTTAGAAAATATTTTAACTAGACTAATGCTCTCATCATTAAATGTACTTTATCTTTTTAATTTATCTATTTAGTTTACATAGTTTTCTGGCAGCAAAAAGCATTAGGTTTGTGATTATTATTTTAGAAGGTACAAGTATCCAGCCTTGAACTATCTCAACACTATTTTCAGTTGAACTACAGGAGCAGTAGCAGCTACAATTTGTTTTTTTTTTCAAAATCTTTATAGAAATTAAGAGTTCAATGAAAAAAAATTGGTGGTGGTGGTGTAAATGTAATTTATTTCACCGTCTTTTTTTTAAAGGGTGTTTAAATGTTTAAAGCAAAAAATCAGGAATCTAAAAGAATAATTTATTATTTGAATGTTATTCAGGGGTGTTCTGGAAATCGAAAACGTAAATCGCAAGAATTTGAAAGTTGCTTTTAATACACTTTTATTATAATTTTTATAATTCTGTTTCATTTCTGTTTAATAGAGAAATATTTGTATAATATTTATCATAAAATAATTCTTTTATTGCGAAAATCTTATTAATACGACTTTTAAAATTCTTGCGTTTTACGCTTTCGATTTCTAGCACAACACTGATTACTTTAAACTATTAAAGGCGGCAAAGTAAAGGTTGATCCAACCATAATGCACGATGTTTATTATGAGTCACACCTTAACTTCAAGGTTTTTGACCAACTCAATTTGACATTTCGTTGTTTCAGTGTTTGACTAATTCAACCATGGAGAAGTACACAAATGGGCGTTCAAATCAATATGCATTTCGAGGCACACTTTCAACTCAGTGGACTTATTTACAAGCAGAATTGCGGCATTTGGGTAAATGAGAATCTACGAGTGATTGTTGAAAAGCCGATGCAGTCACAAGCAGTGACTGTATGATGCGGCTTGTGGGTTGGCGGCGTCATCGGACCGTACTTCTTTGAAAATGAGGTCGGCAGTTACCTTGAATGGTGTTCGCTATCGCGGGATGATTATGGGCATCTTGTGGCCAAAAATCGAGGATACGGACCTGGATGAACTGTGGTTTCAAAAGGATGGTACGGCTTGTCACATAGCCAACGAAACAATGGCAAATGCAACCGAAGCGGTGGCGAGCGTTTGGCCCGTACTTTGTTTCATAACATAATTGTCATAGATCTTTCTATAATAATAATAAAAATTATTTAGATAATTCTCTGAAAACTTTTTGTTTTCTTTACAATAAACATCGTGCGTTTTGGTTGGACCACCCTTTATATTCGCAACATTTTCCAAGCTCTTGTTGTAACGAAAATCTGAGAATAGAACGGGTAGACCAGATGTATGTACTTTATTAGGAAGAAGTAGAAGCGCAAAATTCGATATTTTGAACATTGTTGCGCTACAGAGCATTCATCAGCTTCAGCTTCTACTACAACTTCTTTATTCTGTTCCAGGCCTGATTTTCAGTTTGTGTCCTTAAATTTTATCTTGCCTTCATAACCATTTCTACCCATTTAACAGAAAAAAATTCATATATGAAACTCTGCTTTATTGTTTGTTCCACCTTTTTACAATAATTTACTTTTTTAATTTTACAAAAATAGAAATATTTCAATTTTTATAAGAGTTTATTAGAAACAACAGCCAAATGCAGACAAATAATAATGCTATCTGTTCTGACTTCTTATTCGTCTATCCCATTCATGTTACAGCTGGTTTTATGCCGTTTTGCCGATGCAAAAGGGAGGAAGTTTTTACATTCACACAAATATTTCCCTTTCATAAGCACAACTAGAACAATAACTGTGACTAGCAGCAGCAGAGTATGCAGGAGAAAACAAATAAATAAATATTTTTATAAAAATTCCTGGCTGAGAGTAGACAAAACATTTATTTTCTTCCATAAATTCCAATTGCCTCAAATGCGTATTTCCTATTATTTCTAATTTTATTATTTTTTTAAAAAAATTTCATCTACAGTTATTGCATAGAAATATTTTTATTTGGTTTAGAATGTGAAAGGGAAATGGTGGACAAAAGGTAGAGATAGAGCATGTCAAACAATAGATCTAAAGGAATTGATTAATTAAAAGTGTTTTTTTTTGTTTTTTAATAACACAGAGGAAATAAGCAGAGAAGTTTATATGCATACGTAAGTAGAGCGATCTGGAGTATCTCTGGTTGACTATTTGATCTGATATTTTCCTAACAGCATATGCTGAGCAAGCATCAGGGATGATCAGTCCCTCAGGCCGAACTTACCCGCAAGTGGTGAAAAATAAAATATTATGTGGGATTTTCAGGATCTTCCTTGCGCCGACTTTGGGTAGTGAACAATAACCACTACGTGTTTCCCGAAAGTATACATATTTCCAACGAAAAAGCGCTACTCCCCGAAAAGACTACTTATTCTAATAACCAGCATTACAGGTTACTATAGTCTGCATTACAAGTGACTATTTCAAATGAAATTCGTACTTAAAAATATTCCCTAAATTTCACTTTTATTTAAAATTTTTATAAAACAATAATTAGAATTGTGGTTATTTTGTTGAACTATTAATGGTTTTCAATCCAAATTTTTCAATATTTTAATCAGGCTTAAGTTCATCAAATTTAATTTTCATTAAATTATTTTTATGAAGAAAGGAATTTTACAACATGAAAATCAATTAAAATTGTTATTGATAATCATTCATTCTTGACTGACTTGGGATTCGAACCCAGGCGGCTGGTTGCCATGACATGTTTCGATCGCAACCACTCGATCTCCTCAGATGGATTTGCCGTCTTACACTAGCAGCCATCGACGACTGCTGACGTCAATAGTCAAACATCAATCCTTAAACCAAATTGTATTTTAACCCTTTGGTAGATCGCAATTTGCTTTTTTGAATGACTATCCATTTTTAATTGATTCTACATGAATTTTATAAAACATTTTTCGAATGTGCTTCTTTGAGTCAAATTTCAATTTATAAAGCTTTTTTTTGCCATAGGTCCTATTCCTTCAATAGTTCAGTTGTATGTAAAGCAATAAGAAAAAATTTAGTTCTAATTAAGAAATAGTTGTTAGAAATATCATTGTCCGTCCGTCCATTGTAAGACAACAATATTTTCAAATATCTGACAAACGTGTGAACACTCTTCGTTGCAATTGGCAGATAGTTGTCAGACGTTGGAAGGTTATTTCTTATTGTCAGATGTGCATAGTTTATTCATCTGACAATGGCGTCATTGTCAGAGACCTTTTTCTGTTGGCAACGCTGCAAATACATGCGTATTAGGGATGGAACATGGGTTTTTAGATTTGTTTAACAATTTCAATAACAAAACGTAGTTTTGAGACTACGACGGTACAATTTTTATATTTTTTGTCTCATCTCTTGATATACCCTGCAAATGTATATTGGAATACTTGATCCATTTTTATCGAACGGACTACTCCCTGGACTGGTCCAATGTAATGCAAGCATGTACCATGTCATTGTTACATAAAAAATGTTTGTAGTGAGACGACATGTATTCGTTTTTAACGAAATGTTTTCGTTTTTAAACAACTTCACAACTAATCCTCTTGTGTATACAATGGAGTAGTGTTAGGACTTTTCCTTTGTAATCCAAAGCTGGGTAATATGGTCCTGCCCTAAAACATCGTTATGTTAAATAGACCATGTTTCTTACATACGTTTGGGTTACTTTTGGACTGGTCGTAGTCCGTTGTGGGCTACATTTTACACGCGTGTTTGCCGAACGTACATTGTCACAGATCACACGAAGAAGTTTATAGTGTACATGTGTCGACGTCACACAAGCAGAATTTTTATTCCTATGCACGCGTACATAGGATTTGCAAAAATTGTCCTTCACTGCTTTACATACAACAAAACGAAGCAGCTGATTTGCAACGTTACTGTTACTCCCGGCTCACTGAGCCTTTATCCTTAACGCACTCTATTTTATAACAAATTTTATAACAAATCGCATGCTCACATTGCAAACACACTATTTGTTTGTTTGTGTTTGCTCTTGTCATTTTTTTTCAAATATAATTGTTGTTCCTGCTTTTCTATTTTGTTTGTTTTTTAATAAGAAAGATGCTAAACTAATCTGCAGTGTTGCCACCTCACGTGTAATTACACATATCAATGTGGAATATTTTTATTCATGTGTACCCCATGTGTAATTGACTGCATGTGTAATTCATGTGTAATTGAATAGTTTAACGTTTGTAGCACTGATTTTTGTTATTATTTTTCACAAGAAGTAAAAAGGTTTATTATTCTTAGCAAAACTTAAAAATTTAGTTGGATCATTTACTACTAACTATTTGGCATTTAGATAGCTTTTGCCACAATTTATTATAACGACGATACAGAGAGTGAATCATCGACTGCAAAAGAAATGTTTGAGCTTCTCAAAAGCAGAATTAAAGAAAAATATAATTCAGATATAATTCAGAAGTTAAGTTGCTAAAAAAACGAGAACCAGTTATTATTTTGATAAAGTGCTCGTGCCACCTAATACATTTGGTAGCGTCGAAGGCCTGTCTGAATCTTCCA
This sequence comes from Pollenia labialis, assembly GCA_949318255.1. Taxonomy (NCBI): domain Eukaryota; kingdom Metazoa; phylum Arthropoda; class Insecta; order Diptera; family Polleniidae; genus Pollenia; species Pollenia labialis. The sequence goes on from OX439142.1 coordinate 77,284,438, forward strand.
ACATATTTGGAAGATATACTTTGCACTATTAGATCTTGTTTTATTAGAAGTAATGCTCTGCAGATAAAACTTAAGGAGTTTCAAGAATATTATCGCGACAACATGCACTCTTACATTTTGAAAAATTTTAGCTTCATAGTAATTTGAGGGCAGACTATTATTGGAAAAAGGTTTTGTGAAATAAAAAATTCCTTTGGAGACAGATTATTTCCTACTTTGCAAATAGTAATTTTTGTTTAAATCTTTTAAATGTAAAATGAAAATAATTGCCGTATTCACAAAACCCCTTGTATCGTTGTATTGATTGTATGTTGTATAAAAAAGCAATATTGAACTATGTATTTTAATACAACATACAATAGATAGAACGATACAAGGGGTTTTGTGAACACGGCAATTATTTTTTTTTGCATTAAATATAGCAACGATACGATTGTTGTAAACAAAAACCAAATAAAGAGAACTTTCAAAAATATTTTTGTGTTGGACAAGTAAAAATATAAAAAGGTCTGGCATATCCAATGTTGCAGCAATAGACGAACTGAAATAACATTCCGTTGACAAATTGCGTCGAGGACATTTGAGGAATGCATCAGATCCTTTAGCATATCCAAATGAAATGAAAGTTACTTATCGTCACCTAAAATGCAAAAGGGCTTAACAATAACAAAAAAAATTTGAAATAAGAATTTTTGATTGAGTTTTGTTCGTTTTATTAAACTTTATGTTTAAAAACAATTTTAGATCAAAAATGGTGACTTTATTGAGGAAATTCAAACGCCAATTCTACCTTGTTGTTATTGATTTTGTAAAGTTTTTTGCTTCTTCTGTAAAAAAAATAAAAAGTGTTGTTACGCCCCTTTGCATTTAGGGTGACGATATTTATGTTTATTTGTTTGCAAGCAAAAATTCTATACATAACCCCCTTTATACATTTTTAGGGGGTTGTACGAAATAAAAAGGTGGCAATAATAAGTTTTTTGGTATACATGCTGCTTAAAATATCAATTCCAATTAAAAAATTTAAATTCGTTTACGTTTTCTGAAGAAGCCAAATACGGTTTCAATTCGACTTTTGATCGAAATTTGTTTCTGTTATATACGTAAAAAGATAGCATGTGTAATTCGTATTTTCATGTGTAATTTTGGCATGATCCATGTGTCATTTACCATTTCGTTTGTGGCAACACTGCTTATCTGCCATTGCAAAAGCAACAACAACAACAGCATCAAAAAAAAAAAGAATGAGTCATGCCAGATGAGGTGAATTAAATAAAAACACGTTTTTATTTTTGTATTTGCATAATGGGCAATGAACAAAAACAAAACAAGAGATCAATACAGAAAGGTGAAAGTTGATTTTTCTTAAAGGTTTTAAAAAAAAAGAGTGAATTAAATTTAATAAAATAATTCGTAAATAAGAAATCATAATCAGAAAAAATGGAAACCAAACAAACGTAGAATTACTTCTTCTATTTTCTATTCGAATCTTTGATACCCTCTACCGAGAGTTTATATTAACCAATCTTTATTGAAACTACCCTCACAGTATAAAATTTTGTTGCGGTTTTAGGCGTATTAAAGTCTGTCACATAAAACTTAATTTTAATTAAATATCATAATTTGTTAAATAAATACTATTAAGCTAATAAATCATTCGATGTTTAAGCGCTGGTTTAGTTGAACTAAACTAAAATTTATATGTAGTTTAAACTCAACACATTTTATCAGGGGCATTCTGGAAATCGAAAACGCAAGAATTTTAAGCGTCTCTTTCTAATAAGATTTCTGTAATAAAAGAATTTTATTACAAATATTATACAAACATTTCTCTATTTAACAGAACTAAGATTATAAAGATTAGATTAAAAGTGTATTAAAAATAAAAACAATGTTCAAAAATAAACACTAAATATCACTCCTTAGTGGTCGGTTCGGTAAATTTGTTTGTGTAGTAACTTATTAAAAAATCCCGTTTCCCAGTTTTTCATCTTTCGAACACAAAAAAAAAATACTGTTCTTATCCATATCGACAAAAAAATTAGATCATTTAATTCCGTTCGGTTTTTTTTAACCACAAACTTCATTGTATTCGGTTTAGCTCATTACTGTTCGTTCGTTTCTGTTATGATTAGCGCCCTTTTGGCTGCAAACACAAAAAACAAAAACACACACGAAAAAAAGCCATCAACATAATTTTACACAAACAAAACATATACACAATACACACAGAAGCTGTTCGTGCTGCGGTCCATGGTGAAATAATTAGAAGGTGGCAGCACTACAGAATCAATTATTTTTTGCTCAATGCATGGTGAACTTCCTTTATGTCAAAATTATTTGTTTTTTTTGAGGTTATGCCACTTAAATACATTTTAGTAGATGAAAGAAATTGTTGGCGTTGGTTTGTCGAGGCTGACGAAAACCCCAAAAAGAAACGTGTTAAGAATTATGGAGTAAACTTTTCTTGGAACAAACGTACCCGTGTTTCAACTAAGTAGAAATCGTAATTTATTTGTTATAATATATCAGAATGAATAAAAACAATACATTTTGGTGTGGTGAAAATCCACATTTTTGACATAATGGACTATTTTACACAAACAAATTTGCCTGTTTTTGTTGTATTGTTGTACAACAACTCCTAGTGCTGCCACCTTCTAGTAATTTCACCATGCTGCGGTCGTTGCTAATTTTTTTTTTGTTAATTTCTTTATCAATGTAAAACCAAAAACCTTATAGAACATTGAAATATTATGTTTGTCTATAGTATCACTAACGTGTTTCAGTTTTTTAACGAAGAACAGAAAGAACACTATATTATGTTCTGTCTTGAAAATTGTTACGAACGGTATTAAGGGTTGTGTTCGCCTACTCAAACACAAAAAAATAGATATCGTTCCTGGGAACTAAATAATGTTCTGTTTGAATTTGAACACTGATTAAAAACATCTTTCAAATTCTTGCGTTTTGCGTTTTTTTATTTCCAGAACAACCCTGTATATGTAGTTTAAAAAATAACATGTGACAGCACTGCGATAAATGTTGTCAAATTTGTTTAAACGCCTAATTTAATTCGTTTAAAGATGGTTTATGTGTTTCCTGATTTATAGAAAAAGGGTTTAACTTGCTCTAATTTATTATTCCTTACAATTATTGGACATATTGTAGCTTATAGCTCGTTCACTACAAATTTCGGTAGAGTAATTTAAAATGTCTTCAACTTCAATAAAGTAATAAATTTTTTTTAGGGGTATGGTAAATAACAGACCGATCTTTTTAACAATGTCATTTATGGTCATATATGTACAATTTTGACAGACTAAATTTTATTTAAATATCTTTATTCGTTACGGTTTAAGGCGTACTAAAGTATTTTTTGAGAGTGGCCTTTATTTGGGACGTATAATAAATTATGGACCGATTTTAACGTAATTTAAACGTATGATTTTATAATAGTCACATAAAACGAATTTGTGGAAAATTTTTTAACAATCCGAAGCATCAGACATTGGATTCTTAACTCTTATCCTTCTGAACCGATTTTTCTTTTTTTCAATCCCAAGCTACTTAGGATAACTAAAAACAATTTGATACACTTATGTGTTTTTCTTTTAAGATGTTCGAAAGTGAGCGTGGTTTTAACCGACGGAGAACCAGACAGACAGACGGACAGGGATAAATTGACTTAGAACTACTCAAGGACCCAGAATATATATTCTTTTTGGTTTCTTAGGCCCAGAACAGACGGCAAAATGCAACTGCAACGAAACCGTTTAAAAATCATTGTTTTGAAACTATTTTCAAACGTTTTCCACACACCCTGCAACCTAAATTGTACCAAAATGTAATGAAATGATCACAATCATTTTGATTTTCTTTGAGAACAGATGAAACGCGAACACGAGCTTCCTGCACGCCAGTTTCAATGCATTTCAAACCGGTCTCAAAATAGTCGCATCATGTGTGGTTCCTTAACGGAGTAACGGAATAGTAAAAAAAGTTTCACACGGATTTACTGAACTAAGTACATACATATACCCTAATTCACCACTAGTGGATCATATTATATAATATTTTTCATAGCTCTACTCATTTTTTAAGTTTATTTCTATCTTAAACAATTTAATTTAAATTCAGTTTCTCAAATTAAGGGTTGTACCTATTTTACAAAATTTAAACTCAAAGTCGTTACCAACCCTTTGAAGTTTGAATTTTTGTATATGGGGTTTTGTTGTTGTAAAATGCACTTTGTGGCAAAAACAACTAAAAAAACTTCCCTCTTTCTTTTGTTTTCTGGTTTTTTATTTTTTCTTTTTATACATACTTCTGTTACACATTTTTGGAATTCCACTTTTTTTTTACAAAACTTTGGATCAAAATAGAAAAAGAAAATTTCAACAGAAAAATTACCACGCATACAAACAAGTTCTTTGTAAAAATTACTTTTTAACTAAAAATATGCATGCGACTTTGCCTACCTACTTATTTAACCCAGTTGGCCAATTTTTTTCAATATTCTAAGTATACATAACTTCATTAAAAGCTAAAGTCAATATTACTTAAATAGTACTTGTAAATTGCATAGATGGGGGTACTGCACTCATTTTGCAGTTTCAACTCACACTTAGTGATAGTGCAAAAATATTGCAATCATTGTTTTGATGTTGAGTGATGAATTGAAAATTTGCAGCCTCACTAAATATGAGTGATATTAAAAAAAAATTAAAAAATTTTGTACTCAAAAACAAAAAAAAAAAAAGAGTTTGACCTTAAAAAAAGAAAAATGTTTATTGCAACTTTTTTCTCTTCAGTCATTTGTGTGAAACTAAAATTGTTGCACTAAATTTAAAATCAAAATCTGGGTTTTTTCATGATTAAAGCCAATAATTATACCGTTATTGACAAAATTACATTTTGTTGAAACTTATTTGCTTATGCATATCCTCAAAAGAAATCAAAAACCATGCACATACAAAGTTACACATTTTAAATTTAAGTAAGACCAAATTTTGCACTATTTGAATTGAGTGCAGATTTTTGCACTCAAACACGGTTTCTTCATTTGTCAGTTTACTTGCTGCACTTTCAAAAATTTACTTTGAAGCAAATTCTCTTGTAAGTTGGGCTGCAAGTACGAAAAATGTGTGAGTGTTTTGAGTTTTTCAAACTTGCACTTGCATGTGTAAACTCCTGGTTAGCATAGTGTTTACACTTGGTAGTACTTACATGACAGTAAGAATATACATTTTAGTTGTCAAAAACGCTGCTAAATGTCTTCGTAACGAAAGCTTCCAGACAGTAATTAATGTGCTGTTTTCACAACACAAGTGACTGAACGTGTAGTAAAATTTGTATGAAAAGCACTCAGTTTTTTGAGTGTTTTCCATATAAATTTGACTACACGTTCAGTCACTTGTGTTGTGAAAACAGCACATAAGACTGTTCATTTTCAAAAAAATGTCGCACGTTGCAGTGCAAGTTGCAGCTATACGAGTTTTATATGAACTTTACAAATTAAACAGAAAAAGAAGAAAACAGAAACTATGCATATTTTATATTTATAATTTAGTCGTCTGCAGACTCATATTAAAGAACTCGAAAAATGGCTTAACAAATGGAAAATAATAATAAGACCAACAAAGTGTGCACATGTCACTTTCTTCTTGAGAAAGGGCGACTGTGCCAAGTTAAGATTAATAACATCGAAATCCCTCAACAAAATCATATCAAATATCTTGGTATACACCTCGATCGTCGCGTTACCTGGTCTCAACATCCAAATCCACACAGCTCAAACTTAAAACACTACAGCTTCCGTGGATTCTTTGCTCTCATTCTGCTCTCAACCTAAACTACAAGGTTCTACTCTACAAGGCTATTATTAAGCCAACATGGACCTATGGTATATATTAGAAACGAGAATATTCATAAGGGCCTTAATATTCCATTTGTTCGCAACGAAATAAAAACCTTCTGCTCCAAATATGCAAGAAAACTCTTGCACAGGATCTACTGTATTATAATGGACATATCCGCCTCAAGAGGCTCGACACTTTGGCCATCGCGCAACTGCATGGAAGATGAACAATTTACGACACAAAAAATGGAGTTTCTATTGCAACGGCAATAGACCCGGAAATTATTATTTAATTTAAGATTTTAATACGTATTGTTATTTTCTAAATATAGAAAGATCCATTAATAAAATTGAAAGATAAAAAAAATCCTGCCACAAGCGATTTTTTTTTTGCAAATCATTACGCGATATTGCAAGCAAAATTTTTGAATATACAATAAACGATTTTCCTCCCGATTAAAGCATGTATAAATGATAATACCAAGGCCTATCCAATAGGTCTGCTTACCTCTACAACAATACAAAAAACAACAGGAATTTTGTTTGTGTAAAATTCATCGCCGTTGTCAAAATCTTGCTACTAAATAAGGAAAACAAAAGGAAAAATGTGTTTTGTGTGCATGTATGTGAAATATACATGAATAAGGAAAATGTTACAGGTAGGACTGGGGTTTATAATTCTTATTCGCTTAACAGTTTTATTTGTATAATATCTTTAGCTTTTCTAAAATCTTTGGATGAAGTTTCCTGACGATCTTGCCTAAGCAACCAGTGAAATGCGCATAGGAATAGCTTATCCCTTCAACAATAAATTTCAGTTTCTCAATAGTATGAAATGGGAATTTAGCACATTTGAAAGAAACTTTTGACATCGTTGAGGAATAAACCAAATAAACATCTGGCTTCTTGAGCAGACCTTTTGGATAGACCTTGGGTAATACAAAGTATTACGACTTTTTAGAATCAAACTATTAGAAACTTTTTAGAATCAAACTATTATGAAATTCTCTTCGTGTATAAGAAAAGAGAACAAAAGTGTGTTGAAGGTATTTTCATGTGTACACAGATGTTTTAAGTGAAATCAAGGCAAAGATATAAAACAGCTGAGCTAATAATAAGGAAAAACCTCATGGTTACAGTTTTACAATATTTACAAAAACAACATGAACAATTTTTGAGTTGACTTAGGTTGTTGTTGCAATTGTAAAAAATTTTAACAAAACCTTCAATATACATATACTGTTGGTGCTGCCAATGTTTACTTTAAAATACACCGCTGGTGCGATGAGAATAAATAAGTTTCTGAAATGGTTTAGAAAATAAACATTTACCGACTGCTTGTCAACTTTTATATCCGTATTCTCTCCTACACCATACATTTTGCTTTTACATGAAACAAATTATTTGTATTCTACATAATTTTTTGACGTGTCTTATTACTTATAAACATGCCTTGTAATTTTTAACCTAGCCTGTGTTTACACACAGAAAAAAATCGATGAAAACCCGTTGATAACAAGGTTGATAACAAGGTTGATTTTACCGTTTTCGGTGGTGATTTTGCTTCTTTGTTACTTCATGTTAATTTAACATGATTTTACAATAACTTGCGAACAACATTTTTTTCTTTCAAAATAACTATAATTCCTGTTAATTTAACATTGCAGTAAAGTTAGAGCAAAATGTCATTTATACCCAGCAAAAAAAGACATGCAAAAGAAGTAGTAAATGCATGGGTTCTTTTTTGGTGAAACATGCATGATTTAAACATTAGCGTGTTCTTGGCGAGCATGGGTGCACATTTAGGTAAACGGCTCGTCATTTAAAATATTGCTTAGAACAGTGATGCGCAAAACTAAATTCTCTCACCAATACACTGACAAAACCACAGGTGCACTGGGAGAAAAGTTGTGAAATTTAAAAGAACTGTTGTTATTTTTTTACGGTCTGAAAAATTTTGTAATTTTTTTTTGTTTTGAATATAAATTAAATATAAAAGAAAAAGTAAACTTTTAAATAAATTATTTTTGATAAATACTTTATAAAAATGAAAAAAAAAATTTTTTTTCACTAAACTTTTCATAGAAGTGCTATAAAAGATATAAAAATGCCTTTTAAAATGAGTTTTGTTCATTGTTTTAAATGTTTAATGACAAAAGAGGCATAACATGTTACCAAAAGCATTTTTAATCATAAACTATTTTTTACATGCCATAATTAAACAATTTATTTTGTTCAGTGCACCTACAAAAAATACGTAAAATAAATCTAAAAAAATAAAGAAGCAGTCATCAGGAAAATACACATTAATTTGTTTTAAATATTTAGTTGAAAATATCCATCGATTTCAGTTTCACGTGATTTCGGTTTTCAGTATACGGCCGATTGTCTAAATGTGTTGTCATTGTTGCCAAAAACAATAATAAAATTTAAGTTTTAACGCTATGCAAGTTGTCGCTCTACAGTCGATTAACACCTTCTGACTCTTAACTTTCATTAGTTGTTTTGATATTCAGGGCTGTTCTGGAAATCGAAAACGCAAGAATTTTAGAACGTCGTTTCTTAATAAGATTTCTGTAATAAAAATTTTTTTTGACGAATATTATACAAATATTTCTCTATTTAACAGAATTTTATAACAAAAACTTTGATTAAAAGTGTATTAAAAAAAAACTTCCAAATTCTTGCGTTTTGCGTTTTCCATTTTCCATTTTCAGAACACCCCTGATTATATTTTCACTTATACATAGTTATGGTCAACTGGGCATAGGTAACTTTATCTGTGTATAACGTGAATATGTGCGTTTTAGTAAATTCTAACATTTCGTGTCAATAGTACGTAACATTAACCGTAATCAACAGCATCAACAATATCAACGAAACATTTAAAATTATACTAAAATATAATTTATTGGGGTAGGCTGTCAAGTTTCCTTGGAACTCCGACCGCATTTTAAAGAATAATAATTATCCATAAAATGTTAAAATGTTAAAAAAAATGTTTTAAACTGAGAAAGTTTTTGACCAAAGTCTATAGTAGACGTGAAAAATGTTAACTTTTCTATGAAATATGCAAAAATATGAAACTTTTTTATTGTATAGTTATTCTAATACCGTGTTCAGATATACCTTTTTATTAAGTCAATATTCAGTTTATTAACATAATTATCTTTCTGTTGGGGCTACTAATGGAGGCCTAATTTAAACATTATTTGGTTATCGGTGACAATAATATGGTTATATTAACCATTATACGTTTAAAATTTTCTTTAAAATTTGTTTTGTTGGAGGTTACCATATTTAAATAGGTTTTTTCTCTGGGTGTGGAACATTTGACGTCATTACAAAGCTACAATGGCCATTGTGTGTTATTTGATGACGTCGAAATAACGCCAGAACCACATGTGCATGTGCATTTGCACATTCCTTGTACTCTGGGTTTACTTATTTGTTTTGTTCAGAAATACAAAAACTGTGGTTTTTGGTTATTTAGCACACTGTGCTTTTGTAAACTTCCTGATTTTCTTGGTTTGGTTAAAAAACTTTTGATTTAATTTAAATTCAAAAAAAAAAAAAGGAATTTGTAGCAGTGTCTTATTACCACTCACTTTGGGATTGTTCAGAGGCCGTCAGTCAAAGTCGATAAGGCGGACATCGAAGTCGATTAAATCGTCTTAAAGGCCTATAAGATCATCTTCAACAACCGCTGATTTGCTGGTTTTGACTTTAGCCTGTTGTATATTTTTGACTTTAGTCAAGCCAACAACCAAGTGTGCTAAATTTAACGTCTATAGAGAAGATTCGATTTGTGTATATTTTTGAATGAATTTTTATATTTGCCTACCCACTGTTTATGTATGCTACTACAGCCTGTCTGTATACCCAAAGAAAATGTTTAATATTCCTAAAAATATGCCATTACCTCACGAATTATACAATTTCTTATTAAAACGATATGAAAAATCTATTAAAATATTTGTGAAAAACCAAACAAATTCTCGTCATACATCAAAAACAAAACAACAAAAAAAAAAATTACAAGAAACAAAAAAAAAAGAAAATTGGAAAAACTTGTGTGTATGTAAATATTACGAAAAAAGCAGGTGCATTCGAAAATTTTCTTTGCAATAATTTATTAAATTTACTTTAAAAAGCAAACAAAATAAAAAAAGAAAACATTTACATTTAAGCTAATTCCATTTATTATGCAACATGGAATAAATGTATAATAAAAATAAAAAAAAATAAAGAAAAAAAATTTTTTTTTCAAAATAATAATACCAACGACCAACGTTAACAAATTTGTTTTAAAGGTAGTTCATTCTAATTTTAAATTAAAATTCACATATAAACATACTTGCAAGTAAAATATGCAATATATTAACAATATTAACAAAGACAAAAAATAGGAAAAGCCAGCCAGGTTAGGCCAGTAGTAGAATGGCAGAACTTGAACTAATTTAATGATAATTGTAGACCAACGAGAACTGGTGGTAGTAAATCACATAAAATGTCCAGTGTTTTTACCCCCTGTGACAATTTAGGCATCTTGTAGTTTTATAACTGCATGAGTACATTAATGTTTCATAGTTTTACTGTAAATATTCTTGCCATAATCTAAAGAATAATGAGAAAACGAGTTTTAAGCACTAACACAGAGATTGACGCAAAGGGTGGCGGCTACTTTTAGCACTCTGTAAAAATTCGCAAAAAGTGGCTTAAAAGCCAAAAGTGTCTTTAGTCAAGACTTTAATCCTGCCTTATTTATGACCAGAGTAACCGTAAATATGCAATTGAATGTTTTTCCTAGTGCAACGAATAAAGGCAGAAACAATATTTTTATCCGCTTAAGAGCTTCTAATGAATTTTGGCATCGATTTGTTTGTGCTTATTTTTCATATTTTACCCCCATTTGCAGCATTTTTTTGTTGCAAATTTTAGTTAAAAGAGCATTTTTGCAGCTTATTTTTAAGCTTTAGCGCATTTTCTTAGGGGCTTCCATACCAAAATGGCGATGGGATAAAATGTATAACCAATCTCCATTAGCTTTTTTTCCTTACCATTTTCCCAAAACATACTTGCCGCTTATCCTAATCATTTAGGGGGGAGGGGGGTCTCCCATACAAATATGAGGTTTTATTTTTAAATTTTGCCTATGCATCGCCTAAGTTGCCAATAGACGGGTCAAATGTGTGACCCACCTCATTTTATGTTACATCCCCATCATTTGTTTCTTACATATCTACCCGCTATCTCCATTTCTTAGGGCGGCTCCCATACAAAATTTTCAAGAGAGGCTAGAAATATATTGAAGAAAAAATCGATTGCTGCCAAGCAGTCGGCCCTTGAGGGACAAAATGTATATCCGACCGCTATTAGTTTTTTGTTCTTAACATTATCTCAAAATATACTTGCCCTTTATCTCAATCCCTTAGGGTGCTCCCATACAAATATGGCGCTTAATGAAGTTCTTAAATTAAATTAACATTTTTCGTCTTTTGTTTGGAACTTTTTAATGCCGTGTTAAAACACAAAAATTTCTAATTTATTTTGTTAAAATGACTGAGCAGATTAGAAGTTTTGCCGTACATAGAGGGGGTTGAATGGGAAAGTGAAGCGCAAGCAAATTATTAAATTTTTTCACATAGTCAATTCTTTCTTAATTTCAACCTTACCCACTGTCTATAAGTCTTGGTCTCCCCTTTCGCGCTAACTAGGCTCTGACGACAGACCTTAGACGAGATTACCCTAATACTTTGTATGGCTTAATACCTACATACTTCTGCACGTCTAGTGGCGATGTTAGCAGCCCCGACACCAAGATCGGACGCTAAGGTCTTATTAGCCGTACGTTTTAAATATAAACCTTAGTAATGCAACTAGAACAATAATTAAAACCCCTATGCCCTATGCTCCCTCTAGGAGTGAAAGTAACATATCTCTTCTATAGATATCAAATTTAACTTCTCCAAAACGGCTTGAACGATTTTCATGAAATTTTACATGTGCATTTTTTAGGTATGAGGATAGTCGTTAAGAATATTTCATATCGCTAAAGGGGGTGTTAAATAGGGCAAACAGGGATAAAAGCTCTTCCTCCCTATATCTCATTTACTAATCAATCGATTTTCTTGAAATTTGGCAAGCAAATACTGTAACATCTGGTAGGAACTATAGCCTATAATTTTTTTAAGGCGAGGGGTAAAAGCTTCCCCTCTGTATATCTTCTTAACAAATCAACCGGGTTTCTTAATTCATTTGCTAACACGTTCTCGAACCAACAGAGCATGTACCGTTAGAAGGATTTATCTGACTAGAGCTCGTATTTGGTAGAATTTTAAACTCCTTAACATTAACAAGAGAAGAAACCAGTTCAGTTGTCGACTTAATACATTACATTCTTGCTCTTGCAATGGAAATGAAATTGAATTGTAATCAGATCAGTAGTTTACTCAGTCTTGGCAACAGATGTGTACATAAGTATGCCTGTACTCCTTTCTATAGTCTAGTAGTGAAGTCTAGTGAAGTGTAGTATATAAATTTGGTTATCGTTAGATCTTAAGCCTAGAATCATGATAGTTAATTCTATTGTTGCCTACAGTTTAGTCTTGTTTATGGTTTGCAAAAAGTCTAGTGTATTGATTAATTACAAAAAACGAGGTTTGAATCAAGAAGTATTCCGACTTTTGAATGGATCGCTTATGTATGACAAACCAAACCTTAGTTGAGTTGACAGTTGCAGAAAATATATAACAGATGGCAAGTGGTATCGATTTCGGTTAACTGATAATAAATATTTAGTCATCCGTAAAGTTTTGGTTGCTGTGTAGATTTTTAAAGTAAAAAGGTTAACAAAATGTATTTAGTTACCACTAGAAGGTTACAAGTAAAGTTTTTCTTTTCCCGGACTTTTTCATTTCCCGGGAAAGCGGGATTTATTTTTCAATTTCCCGGGATCCCGGGAATTCCCGCCCAATACAAATCGATGCAAAATATTATTTAATTTAATTTATATGAACCAATAACATTTCCTAAGATCAATCAAATAATTTTTTAAATACATTCAACTATTTTATTTCTGTGGCAAAAAGGAAAAAGTGCTTCATAGAACCTTAAAATCTTCATGTTCAAAAGTACAAAATTTCATTTATTTTGTAGGATTTTTAATGAAGTTATAGCAAAATTACTTTTTGGTTATCTTTTTTCAATGTGCAATAACATTTGAAATAATAAAAACTTCCGATCTGTGACATAAGGAGTGTTTAGGAATTAAAACATAAAAAACTATAACCGCAGAGAATTGCCACCTTTAAAGTTTTTAATTGTTGTCCTATAAAACTAAAAAATAGACTTAATCACCAAAATTAACCAAAAATGTTAAATTTTTCAAACAAATTATTACAAAATATTTCTGTTAAAATAGTTCAGAATAAGCATTTACAGAATCGTTTAAAAGCCTATTTCTAATTTTTATTAAGAAGATTTCAATGATTAACCACGTTTCTTTTCTACGGATCTGGGTCATTAAATATTCTGTCCTTTTTTACTCTTCTTCTTTCAAAATTTCAAAGCAATAAACATTATCGGATATGAATTAATATTTCTTTGGCGTATGTTAAATTGAAAAATATTTATTTAGTGTATTTCCTTAAGATTAAAAGCAGTTGTGCTAGACTTTAATGATTTACACCAAACAAAAGAGAAAAAAAAATTAATTAAAGCCAATCAAAAACTCAAAATGTGATTTTTTGACATACGGCTAAGATCTATTTCATGTCACAACTTATTTACAATTATACATATCAGCAGTAAAGTTGCCAAAATTAAATAAAAAAAATCCCGGGAATTCCCGCATAAATTTCCCGGGATTTTTTCCCCGAAAATTGAGCGGGATCAGAGGATTTTTGTCCCGGGAAATCCCGTATGAAAATCACTAGTTACTAGTCCAACAAATGGACATATTAAAAACTTTAAACAGTGGAAATATTGCTATATGATTTTCAATATGTTTATGTTAGATGTTTACATTTCCTTGTGGCTGATCTGTCAAAATGGCAACTGAATATAGTTGCCTTAATATAAATCTTTATGTCAGTTGCGTTGCCATTAAACACTGTATTCGTAGTTCGGTTACCATACATAATAAACACATAAATGCTGCAACATGTATTTATACCACATATCGATAAATAAACTAGTAATAAAAAAAATTATGACACAATTTTATGTGATTTACTAAAAAAAAAAAAAAAAAAAAAAAAAAAAAAATGTAACGAAATCAAAGTTAGACAGAGAAAAACGAACCGATTTATTTGGCATACAAATTAAACTTTTTGTAAGTATTTCATATTTAAAAAAAATACACAATATTATGGCATAATTTTTATTGTTTAAAGCATTAAAGGCGAATAGAGAAAAACAAACAGCACTGCAAATGCTGTCTATTAAACTGTTAAATAAACCCTCTTTAATATGAGTCTTTTAGTTTTTTTTTTAAATTATAGATGGCTGAGGTCTCATGTTACATACAACAACAATAACAACAACAAATTTTGCAAATAAATGAAACACCATGCAACAACTCTAATAAAAAAACAACTCAATTTTCTTTAGAGACTTACAAAAAACAAAATTATATACGATGTGATGTACTTGCAACAGCAACTACAACAACAGAAGCAAATAAAATTTTACAAATTTTGATTGCATCAAAATTGCAACAAATAATAATAATTGTTCATATGTAAAAACAACAACAGTAACAGCAGTAAACAAACATACATACATTCATACAGGCTACACAACTCGTGCAATAAATTCATGCAACAAAATTTTATTGTTGCTGTTGTTAATTTTGATGTGCATTAAATGTTTCATTTTTATGTTGGCGTAACTTATTATTTTTGTTGTCTGCTAATGTCTATACTGTTATTGTTGTTGTTGTTGTTGTGTTTTTATTTTGTGTTGCATACAACATTTACTTTATTTTGTTTGTTAATTCTTTTTTCTATACGTTTGTATTTAGCTATGGCTGGTTTTTTATTATGGAAAATAAAACACACCATGAACATCATTTTCGTTTCATTTAAGTTGCAACTTAAGCAAAAACTGCGCAAACATGAGCACAGGGATAGACGATATATTGTGTTTATAATCAGTCATTTATTAAAAATACACTTAGAGACAGATTTTGTAAAGACTTTTGAAAAAATTAAAAAAAAAAAAATTAAAAATGTAAAGAAAAAAATTGTCTTATGGAAATGTTATAATCTAATTAGCCTTTATTTTTTTTAATAGTCCTGGCTATAGTAAAGCCTTTGCTAAAGTCCTGTCTATATTTGGAGCTACGATCTTGCTCAGGGTTTAAAAAACTGCAGATGAAAATAAAAACTGTCAAACAAAAAACGAAATTTTGTGAACAACTTTTCGATCTTTGAGTTGGTTCTACAGCGACTGTTTAATTTTAATTAATATGAAGTAAAAGCAACAGTTTTTTTTTTGCCCAATGACAAATGAAGAAGTAGAAGAAATTGCAGTTTTTCTTCCTTGACTGCAGTTTTTTAAACGCTCCACCATCTCCCTTTTAAATTGTATTGTAATTACGATCAATATCGACCTACAGTTTTGACTATAGTATAATCTTAAGTCTTGACTACATATTATAAAAAAAAAAAAAAATGTTTACCTTTTCTCAGTGTATTATTTATTACAAAATATTATTTAGTTTTAAGCGCATAGAAAATTTCCAAATAAAGTGTTTGCTTTTATTTCTACTACAAAACAAATTTGTAAATTTTTGAACGAAATTTTTTACACATGTTTTTTTTATTGATATTTGTTGTATTCTAAAGCGTTTTGGAAATTTTTATAATTTTTTTTTTTTTAATACAAAAAACAAATAACATTTAAAATCTAATGTGGGCATTATTAACAATTCAAAAATGATGTACGATTTTATAATTTTGTAAAGACAAAAAAAAAACACCTCCACGGAAAATCAGTAGAATTTATAGATATTTTTTTTTTGGTTTTTATTTAAGAAATATTGTTTCAATGACATGGGAATTTAATTTATTTTACAAATTTAAACTTTTTTTAATACCTTAAGTTAAACTTTTGGGTTAACTAGATTTTATTAACTACGTTAAATGAACTTTATTTTGGCTCCACCGCTTAACTAACTGTTTGTGTACCCGCACCACAATAGTGGAAAAGCTTTTATGCATTTGGGCTGGTGTTTGCAACACCTTAATATATACATATCCCCTTTAAGTAAACCGATCGATTCAGAATCACTTTCTGAATCGATTCAATTAATCTTAGGTTTAATTAAACTAATTTTTGTATTATTTGTTTCAAAATACTGTGCTAGAATTTGAAATGTATTTTGAGACAAGCCAGGCACCTGGTATTTTACATGTCCGTTGTTTAAGGTTAGCTTTTGTTTCGAGATATACCTTTTAAAAAAAGGATGAGGCTGCACAACGTTTATTCGCGTAGCTCAAAAGCGGTTAAGTTTATTGAAATTACTAAAATAAAAACCGAAATTCCGCAATAAAATTACCTTTAAGTAAAATCAAACTGTTTTCTTATATGTGCAGTCGGTTTAGAAACATAATTTTGTTTTGGTAAAAAAATTATTTTTAGTAACATTTTTTTTTTTTTGTTAAAAATTCATTAAAAATTGGAAAATGCAGACTAGAAATATATTGAAGAAACAGTCCGATAACTGTCAAGGAGTCGCTCCTAGGGGAATAAAATGTATGACAGACCACAATAAGTTTTTTGTCTCTAACATTTTCTCAAAATATACTTGCCCTTTATCACCAACCCTAAAGGGGGCTCCCATACAAATATTGCGATTTAATGAAATTCCTAAATTTTGCCCCTGCAGTGCCTAGGATGCCCCTAGATGGGTTAAATGTATAACCAAAACAACTTTATTTTTCATCTCAAACATTTATTTCTAACAAACTTACCCGCTATTTCTATTCCTTAAGGGGACTCCCATACAAAATTTTCAATTCAGACTTGAAATCCCATAATCCTCCTATAAATGCATAGGAGTCGCCCCGAGTGGATTATAATCTATTACCGACCTCAATTAGTTGTTTGTCCTTAACATTTTCTCAAAACTTACTTGTCTATAATCTCCAATTCTAAGGGGGGCTCCCATACAAATGTTGCATTTTATGAAATTCTTAAATTAACTAAAATGTTTTGTCTTTTATGAATAAATTCAAAAGTTGTTAACAGATTTTAATCATAAATGGCTTCTTTTTTTATATGTCTGGAAGCATAGCTGCAATTTCCAATTTTTTATGCATTTTTAACAAACAAAAATTTCAAAATGTTGCTAAAAAATTGTTTTTTTTTGGAAAAAAAATGTTATGTTTCTCAAACGGCTGATATTAGAAAAAAATTGTAACTTTACTTTAAGGTAATTTTATTGCGGAATTTCGGGTTTTTAAATAACTTCAATAAGCGAATTTAGCGAACCCAAATTAGGTTAAAACGCCAGGTGCCCGGCTTGTCTGTTTTTTTCAACAAGCACAGTGTAACTAATCAGTCAATCAATAAATTAGTTCAACCATAGTTTACCTAAATCTAGCTAAACTCTAGTTAAGCAAAAGCAAAATTATAGACATGCCCTTAAGCATAAAGCATAGACCTTTAAACTTTCTGGCCCAAGTTAAACTTCTTCCCTCTTTCTTCTTCCTCTATATTGAAAGGATTCACAATGGACCGCATTGGTCTCTAAATGGCGGTGAGTCCTTCTTAACCTAAACTAAGTCTAAGATTTAAAAAGATTCTTAAAACCACTTTTAACTTTTATTTTTAAGTTTTTTCTATTTATCTCTTTATCTCTAAAAACAATATCATTATTTAGTTGACATCTTTATTAAAAAAAAACACACACACACACACATATTGTAATCCTTAGAAAAACTGACCATAATGTTTAAAAAGTCTTAAAAGTCTGCTTAATAGTTAACACCAACTGCCAGAGAACACAAAGCCCCCAATTGCCCCCGGGCTAAACAGTTAAAATGTATATTTTGAAATTAATTGTACTTTAATTGACTTTAAATTGAGCTTAATGCCAAATAAATGTAAGAAAACGGGGCATAAAAACTGCAAATGATGTTGGAGAGACTAGATATTTTAGCATAAAAAATTTCGTGTGGCACTGGAAGGAAATAAGGAAAAAATACAAATATAAAACATGAAAGAAAGAACAAACATCAAACGTCCACACACTGCAGTCGTCATCCTCAACATCAGCTGCAAATCTAAACAGCATTATCATTATGCAGTCAGTCTCAGTCTCATTATCATCGTCATCATCATCATTATTTTGTGCCATTAAAATGATAATAATGACGTTATGATTATAATCTCTACCAGCCAGCAATCACATCTTTAATAATCATTAGTAAATTGTCGTGTTTAAGAAACAAAAAAAAAAAAAAAGAAACCAGATTTCATTCTCTTTTGCATCCTTTGAATTTCTTACGTTTCGCTGCGTCTTGCATTTGGATTTATTTTATTATAGTGTTTTTTATTTGTTTTTGGTCTTTTGGTGCTTCAATGGCCGATTGCCAGTTTAAGTGATGTTCTGTCTGGTTTCTAGAGTTTTGATTACATAAAGACAAGAGCTGCTTTAAAATAAACTTATCAGCGTTTTTTTTATTTGCCTTTTTTCGCTGCTACCATTTGTACACTTTAATCGTCTTGACGATTTAATTTCTTTAAAGAATGAAAGAATACATAATTTTTTAACATTGATTTGATGAACAAATGATATAGAAGATATAGTGACTGCGACTAATCTAAATAACTGCATCAATTTAAGGTTATAATCCTAAATGATCAGTTCGAGTTGGTGTGCATTTATTTAAAACACCACTTAAAAAATTATAATTTCTGTTCTTTAAAGTTTAAGCAATAAAGAAAAGAGAAAATCATCGTTTACTAAATAATTGAGCTTATAGTCCCAGGAAGGGGTAGTCAGGTGGAGTGTTCCGGCATGGTGTGTGAACATAAACATGTTTTCTAAATATAGTCTATTTCATCCTTATAAGTGTCTGGCAGTGGGATCCCTTCGGCGTTTAAAGCCCAATACAGTAGCGTCTGAGCCTTTTGACAAAGGTGACTACTGATTACTTTGTTAAAGCTAAACTTATGACATACGCATTCAGCGCGAGTTTTATAGGCTTGCAAATGGTATAAATAAAAATCTACAGATTCTTTCCGAAGATAAACGCATTGAAAAATCCAAACGTCGCAAAAGTGGTGCAGTCGAACCTTAAGCGAAAGAGCGAGACTTGCTTCATCCTTATTTAAATCGATTCGAATAATCTAGATCGTTGTCTACATAAAAATCAATAAAGCTTTCATCCATTATTACTATACCGAAACCTTTTCTGATATACATATACATAACTCTTACTTAAGTCGATTCGAATGATCTAAATCGTTTTATACATAAAAATTAATAACGCCTTTTCTGTTCTTTTACGATCTATAACTCTGTAACTAGTATTATTAATTCGTTTAACTCTGTTCATATGTATGTATTCTATCATTTTACTAGAAAGTCGTAGATTAGCAATATGGAGTTTTTTTTCCACTACACTCTATCAAACCTACTTCCTTTTCTTAAATAATTTTTTTCCTTCACTCCTCTATTCTAATCTCCTCTTCTCTACTTTTCTTGATTTAAAGCAGATAAAACCAGTTTTTGGTTTCTTTCATTAATATTCTTCCTCTTTTTTCCTTTTTCTACAATTTTTGGTTTTTTTTTTTTTGCTTTAAAACTTAAAGCTGTTACCATTAAAGGTTCTTTTTCTTCTGGTCTTAATAATAATCATCAGCATCATAATCGAACTGCCACACGAAACAAACAGTAGTAAACCGGTTACATGTTGCAAATTGCAACATGAGGCTGAGGCAACAACATTTAGCCACAGCCTTTCCAGCAGCCAGCAGCCAGCAGGCAGTCAGACAGGCAGCAGGAAAGCAAAATAACAAGAACCACAACAACACCAAAAGGAAAGAAGTCAAAAAGAATTATTATGGCAAACTTGTATTATTAAAGTCGGTCTTAAGGCAATGAAAGTCTTACTTAAACTTTCAAGCCTTTCATAAGTGATTGTATAATAAAGACTCAACGATGGGATGAACACGACGGCAAAAATAATGATGATGACTCAGTGGTTACCCAGCAAACATGATGTCAGGATCCTACATTTAAAATTATTTTAAAGCGAAACCAATCTCAAGTTTCTTTATTATAATTGAAATTTATAATTATGTTGTCGAATAAAACTTATATTATAGGTATATGGGTCAATTTAAAAAAAAACGCAATTTTTGTGTCGCCGTACTTTACACTACTATTTGAGGTAAAAAAAACCAAAAAAAAAACAAAAATGTCAGAGTGATCAGCGAGGAATATGCAACAAAAAAACGTAATTCTCAATTTTGTATGTTTGTTTTTTTGTTTATTCAGAATGGTGTTTTGTTTCTCCCTCTGACTCCTTCCATACAAAAGCATGTGTCCGCCGTTAGAATTTTTAGTAAACAAAATAAAATAAAACCAAGAAAAAAGTAAATATGCAACATTTAATAAAAGTTTTCGAATTATTGCATTTCTTTCTTATGTTTTGATTTGTTATAGTCGTCAAAACTGAGTTAGGCGAATTTGGCGTTGCAAACAAAGGTTGTCACTTTTTTATAATTCAAGTAATATTACTAGTTTTTAATTTTCATTGAAATAAAGTAAATAAAGTAAGGAAAGTACAAACTTAAATTATTACAAAAGTGAAAAAGCGAAAAAAAATCAATTAAAAAAAGTGTGCATTTGCGTAGTTTTGTGAACACCATGGTAAGGGCGCGATAAAATTTCATGAGCGTCACGCTAATTTTTTTAAAAGTGAATACATTAAATGTAAAAAATTGAAGTTGACAATCATTGTTTACATGGTTTCAACTCATTTTTTTTATAATTTGTGAATTTGAGAAAAAAATTGCCTACGAAAAAAACCAAAATAGGCAAACATTTCATGAGCATCACTTTTGATATATATTGCTTCATAGCTTAAAATGCTTAATTTTGATTTTATTTTTGTATTTACAAGAGTACGAAGATATCGAGAGAAAATAAAGCTCGATAAAGCGCGTAATGGCGAATGTAAAAGAAAGAAGAAAGAAAGAAAGGTATAATCGATATTCACCATATAATTACAAAATCCAGAGGTGAATTGATTTACATCTCTCGCTCGTGCTTTTGCAATTTAAACCTCTGGGGGACCGGAAACAAAGAGAAAAACAAAGCCGCTTGTCATTTCATAAAGAATTCGAATGAAAATTTATAAATTAAATTAAGTTAAGTTATTGTTTTGCGTCTAATATTTACATATGTGTATAAGTTTCTTTAAGAATTACTTCCTTTTTTCCATTTTTGTTAAAGACATCAAAGAATATGTACATGTTTAGTTTTGTTTGAAAATTTTAGTTTTTTGAAGAATTTTTGTTTTTTTTTTTATTTAATTTTTGTAAAAGAATAAACTTTTTTTCGTTAAAATTTAAATTAGGCATTATTTCTTGTTTACGTGCAACAAATTCTCTTGATCGACACAAAATATCTTGAGCGTCACACTTAGATTTTTTCCCTTAAAACGCTTATAATTGCAGTTTTTTTTAAATAAATTGGTACAAGCCTATTACTTTGCAAGTAACCTCTAAGTTCAAGTCTTTTTTTAAAAAAAATTTACATATTTTCATTTTAAAATAACTAGTAACTTTTAAAAAAAATTAAAAATCAAAGTGAATCGTGATATTGTGTTTATAATCGAAAAGGTGATTTTCACAAAAGTCAATCTTGAAAAACAAAAGAACATCGTAGTAAGCTTGAATTTCAAATATTTTTGCATTTTTAGCGATTTCTTATACATATTTGGTGTGTGACGCTCAAGATCGAAATCATAGAAAACCTAAAAAAAATCAAAAAATATTGATTTTTTTGAGTACCACCGGATTCTTTATCAATTTCTACATAAATTTGCCACTCTTACAGGTGAATTGAAAAAACTTTAAATATAAGCAAAAAAAAACTCGATGTGTGCGTTTTTTTTGAAATTGACCCATATACATACATAAATAAAATGTTTTAATTTGGAAATTATTTTTCTTAAATGTTTTTTGCCTACGAAAAAGTTTTAAAACTTATTCTCAACTTTTTCTCAAACAAATTTCAATTGCATTTCAAATGTAGATGGAAGGGAGCGGAAGTTTCATTTTATTCATATTTACTTATAGATTTTTATCAATTTGAGAGTAACTCGCAAATGTAGGTCAATTTAAGTTTAAATATACATACGTAGAAGTAGTAAAGAAGGCAATGACTTAGTCGATGTCCGACAAACTCTTTATGGTCTCAAATTAAAAAAACTGTTGAAATCCGCTTATTTTCACATTCCAAATCTTTTTAGTTTACTTGAGAATACTAAACTACTCTATAAAAGGGTAAAAAATTAGCTCTTAAGTTCAAAAGCGAAAATATTTCGCAAATGAATTTTTATTTATTTTGTGATCTGACTTGTCGGATATATGAAGGTTGTGTGAGGACCCAGAGGAGTTGGAGAAAGTTGAGCACTTCCTGTGCCTCTGTCCTAGGAGATGTCTCGAGGTTCGGGCTCGAGAATCTGACGGAATTCGTAATGGGAATGACCTGGCTGCGAGGCAGGAGACTGGACACATATAGGCCAGTTTTGTAGGGTTTTTTTTTGCTTGTGCTGTCCGATTTGTTTATCTTTAACTACATTCTCTTTTTTCCTCTGCTTTTACTCTTTACTTCTTCTATTCTATTCATACTAGAATTATTTCACTATCTAAAGCGTCACAATGTACCATATTGGTCTCTGGTTGAATTTTGAACTAGTGCACTATTCCCATCTATGACGAAAACCATCTGCTTTTATAATTGTCATTAAAAATAATTTATTTTAATAATTTTACAAAGTAAAAAACAAAAAAATTTAATTTATAACAGCATGTCAAAATGTTATGTGATCCATAATTGATCAATGGTCCCATAAAAACCACCAACCGCTAAATCGCTTTAAGACTTACAAATCTCATATACATATGTAGATGTTGTTATCTAGATAATATTTGGCAAAAAGAACTCTTATATGAATCTTAACCTCATAACATAATTTTGTGTTGCCGAGTCCATAATTGCCCATTGGCCCCAGATATGGGATACCCTCGAAAATGTTTATGTATATACTGTGAAGTAAGGTATACTAATAAATAAATAAAAACAATTTAAAAAAAATGAATTTTTCCTAAGAACTATTTTCAAATTGACATCAAATCGAATTCAAATATATATGTATATAATATGTATGTATATGTTATTTATATATCGTCCCCTCAATATAACAATAGCGTATAATTTTTTTGGGGTTTTGAGAAAATCGTGTTAAAACCTCAATATCGCAGTAAATAAAAATTCTTCATATTGGATGTTTCGACGAATACATAATACCATTTCTTGTCTTTAAATTGACCAATTTTTTTTTATTCTACGCATCCTTTAAGACCATCCATATGTCATTCAAAGTGCAAGTCTTCCATATAGGCTATTTTATTTTTTAAGGAATTCTTATGATGAATCTGATACACTATTTTATTTTGTATGGTATGCGCTGTTTTATTCAATAATTTTACGGTATTTTTATTAAAATATTTGATCTTAAAAATATCAATTTGTAACATTATAAAACAGTGATTAATTCATAGTTTTGTGACTTTAGTTGCACAAATTCATTACTTTTCAATTTGGGTTATTAAAAACAACAAATTATGACAAATTAAGGTATACATTTCGTAAATCAAAAATAACTAGATGTTCATTCGTCTTCTTTCTCTTCCTCTGCTTCATCTGGCTCATCTAAACAATTTCGCTTCTTTCCACCTTGTAAGTTATAATAAAATGACTGCCAGCCACGACGAATTACATTTTTTTTGCACAAATTTTGGAGATCATGCAGCTTTCGATGGTCGGAATGAACTATTTCGCAACCAATAGTGTATATTATTATAAGCTATTTTATGAGTTAAAGTTTTCATAAATTGTATTTTTTTCTACAGACTAAAATGGAGTATAATGCGTATACACTATTATTCTTTTAACAATTTTGGAGTGGCAATTTCAAGTAAAATAGCGCATATGCGCTTACACACTTATTGAAGGAAAATTTTGAACAAGAAATTATACACTATTTTTTCCAACGACATTTTGACCCACTTCTTGGAAGTAGAATTTGACGAAATTTTGACCAGACATAAAATCAATGATGGAGATTCTAAATATGCAATAAAAAAATAATAGCGTATGAGCACATACGCTGTTGTTATGTTAAGGTATAATGATAAAAACTGATTTGAAAACATCAAAACTTTTTGTTTGTTGGGTATTTTTAAGTAACTTGTGTCTGTATTAGTAGAATTATAGAAAAAAAATGTTAAGAGTAAGTGAAATAAGTGATTTTTCTTGTTAAAGAACAACAAACTCTTAAAACTGAAAATGCAAAAGAAAAAATCTCAACAGCTGTTCCCCTTAGTGATTGATTGTTGAATGTGTGTTTTTTTCGTAAGAGTTTATTATCGTTTTAGTTTGTTGCACGTTTAATTGTCTCTACTTTCTGGCTTCAAGATCAATCTGATATGACCCTAATAAATTATTTAATAAGAAAAAAAAAAAAAAATAAAAACGAAATGGAAGGGGGAAAACTGAAGAAAAATCGCGTGAGGACTAAAATGAGAGCTAGACTTGGAGTATTTAGGCTAAACTTTAAAAAAGACTTTAAAGGTTTCAAAACAATTCTTATAAACATTAAATTGGATGCCCCGGTAGGTTTGTTAGATGGACGCTAGTCTATAAGTGCAAAGGTTGCACTTTAGATTCCCGCCAGAGACTGTAGTCTGATTCACTACAACGGGCTGAAGGTCTGAGTAACTATTGATCGGTTAATTAATTTAAAATATAATTCCAAATTATATTTGTAACTCTTACGGCCAAATTGACGAAATTCAGTTATAATTTACTATATGTTTTTGACAGTTATCGTGATTTTAATTATAACTGAATTTCATAAATATGAATATTTATAAAACTTTCCTTTAAGAGGTACTATCAGCGTCCTTAAGTTTCGGACTCCTCTTACAGGTTACTAGAAATCCACAAGACTTTTAATCAACATAGACGAAGATTATCTGAAATTTTTATTTTAATTCAAATATCCCTAATTCCCACCCCTGTACTATTGCCCCAAAAAAGTACTATTTACGTAACAAAATTGTATGTCCTGTGGGTCGGCTAATAACCTGAAGGGGGTTGTGAAGTTTTTAAAGTTTTGTCAGAGAGTATGAAACCAAGTATATTAAGACGACATCTTGAAACTATTGGGGGATTCACAAGGTTGTCATAAAGTTGTAAAGTCATATGTCTTAAAGTTATTACAAGAAATATATGTGACTGCTGTGGGCAACCGCTTATAATTTAGATTTCTACTGTACAGTTGTGACGAATCAATGAACACAACAGTAAAATTTTAAATTTGTTTAAAACACAACAATATGTTTTTTAAACAGTTGTTAGATATTATTTAGGACATTATGACGATATGACTGAATAGCACACCTTGTGAATCCCCCATATACATTTTGAATATATTGATAAATCCTTAGATTTTTTAAAGAAGACTAGAAGAAACTAATAAAAGAAAACAAACATTTAAAAAACAGTTTCTGTTCCATCAAAAGCACTGTTTGGATCATACCAAGTTTCCTATAGAATTGCAAAATGTAAAAAACCCCATTCAATAGGTGAAACGCTAGTACTACCAGATGCTATTGATATGGTAAAACATGTTTTATCTTATAAGGGGCCGCCAATTTTTTCATTTTTTTCTTATTTATGTCGCAGTGTCAGAAAGTTTAGAAGCCGCTGCTCTAAGTACTCCTCAAAATAAATTGTCTTTAAAGCTAATTTTAAATACTTCAACATGAATAGTGTACAATTATGAATAATATTATAAACACATTACTTTTCCCTTCTTGACATTTCTAGACGGTGCTACACCAATGCGACCAACTATGGCCTCCCACTTATCTCTATAAAAGCTACTCCGACCACAAAACTTCAAAGCAACAACGATGCACAAAATTCGGATAATGTTAAATTTAATTAATAATCGGGAAATTCTAAACTTATTTAAAGTTGGCGGTGTGCATTATCGTCCATCTGAGCAGCTAATACGCAAAACTGTGGATCGATTTATAACCGCATTTACTCTTTTGGATAATATTCACAAGCCATCGCGCTTTAGACGTGAGTTTGACAAAAGACTCGAATTTATCCATTCGACGCCAGTCGCAGCAACTTACAGCCTGTTTATTGATTTCGAACGTTAACGTTCGCATAGAAAATTGCATTTAAAACAAAAACAAATTTTAGATTTGTGTTCGCAAAATATTCTATGCGAACATTGACGTTCGAAATCGTTAAACAGGTAGTTAATCTCTGCCCGTCAACTACATGCCGAAGGCGTCATCGGCCCATTTATATTTAAATCCGGTGTCTACATTACCGTGAATGCTGAACGCTTTAAGCAAATGATTCGTGATTTTATGTCATTGCAAATAATTTGAAGACGAAATGGTTCCAACAAGAAGGTGCAATCTGCCCTACAGCACGTAAAGCCTAACGTTTGGTTCCTGAATTATCTCAAGAAATGGAAACGTGAATTGGCCACTTAGTTCGTGTTATTGGACTAAAAATCTCTAGTGTATGCTGGTAAACCAGAAACGATTTGATCATTAAGAAGCCAACATTCAACGCACAATTGACGAAATAAGACCAGATCTGCTCGAAAAAGTGGTGCAAATTTGGATGGAAAGGAGAACGTCCATAAGGCGCAGTCGCGGACGCCATAAACCAGAAATTATTTTTTCTAACATTAATGCCATGAAATTTGTGAGGTAATAAAGACAAAGTATTGGTCATTCCATTGAGATTGTTGTGTTTTATTTTCAAAAAAAGTGCAATGCCTCTAAAACAACTTCCCTTAGTTACTTCCGATATCATCCATGCATAATTAAACCTTGATACCCTCTCCAGATCGCTCTGTAACCCAACAGAATGATTACAAGTTAAATTTTAAATAAAAGTTTTAACATTTCCTCATAGTTATCTTAAACACTGGAGTCCAATTGGACTTATCATTTCAAAATTGAAAGCTTGGACTTACTTTGAAAAATTTATATAGCAATATTTCTGAAAATATTTTAAGATCATCAAATGGAGAAATGAAGATGTACTCACCTAAAAATAGAGGAAAACAAACAAAAAAATTGATTAATCAATAAAAATATAATAAAAAAAATTAAATAAATTCTTTAAGATATTTTAAAACTTTTTTAATGTAGTTTTCATTATTTTACAAGAACAATTAATTTTTTTTTAACAAAACATATTTGCCTTAAATATGCTGAGAAAATATTAAACCTCCCTTCTAATACCACTCTGTATATCGCCATTTTCCACTTTAAAACGAAAAAAAAAAAAAAAAAAAAAAAAGATTTTGCAATAGTGTTTTCTTACTTATCAAGATTTATCATAAATTATGGGCCCACTTCATTACTAGATAGACATGAATATTGAAAAAAGGTACTCAGGTACCATAAAATAGAATATATTTTAACTTTAGTACCGTTAACAACGATCCAAACAGTAGACAGTTAGTTAAACGTGTGACAATATAATTTATGTGTGTCACATGAAAAAAGTAGTCAAATAAATTTCATTTTAACAGCAAAAGTTTCCTTAGAAATTATTTGAAACTCAAAGGAATGTGAAACAAAACAGAGTAGGAGTTGGATAGAAAGATAATTTTTTTTTTTTGTTTGAATTCTTTTTCTATATATTTCAATTACATTAATTGAAAATAAGTAAATTCATTAGGAGAAAAGAAAATAATAAATTCTAAAGGATTGAAGACAGAAAAAACCTGTTTTCACATAGAAATTTAAAACTCTAGCACACCTTTTAAGCAGAACTATACACGAAATTAATTATTTGCAAGCAAGTCTAATAAACAAAAAATCCCTTTAAGGCTGGATTAATTCTACTATTGATTGTTTATTGTAGCGGTGAACTTCGCGCAAAACGGTCAGCAAGAGTCGAAAGGACTCCGTTTTGACAAGACTACACCACTCATCGGATGTAGTTTCATTTGCATCGTAATTTCAGCCAATGATTTTTAGGCGGAAATTAAAGCTTTCCTTATATGGGCTGGGGAGTGTCCGAGGAAGAGGAGGATCGAAAAAGGCTTGATACTATTTATAATGTCAGAAATCCAGGATGCTTTTAGAGCGCTTTCTTCTTAAGAGGTTTAGTCCAGACTAATTATGGTCTGCATTATAGTTCTAAACAATCTTGGGCAACGCAATGATTTTAATTTGTGTTGGGTACCCAGCCACGAGGCAATAAAAGGCCAGAATGCTTGCAAAACAGGGCGCTCGTCGCCTATTTGTTGGCTCTGAGCCTTTCTTCGGAATCCCTGTTGGACACATCAGGCTAAAGTTACAATCATTGTCAGAATGTGAATTAATTCACACATGGACGCCCATTTCTAGACTGAGACAGTCTAAAAAAATTTGAGATCCTGTCCCGTAGCAAGTCAAGTAGACTTCTTTTGCTTGAAAAAGGACAACTTAGGATACTTACTGGTCTATTCAATGGGCGCTGCCTTTAAAGATACCGTCAGCTTATAGTTTACACTGGGTAATGTTAATACCAGGATATGCAGATTTTGTGAGACTGACGACAAATCTTCTGAACATCTGCTATGCTACTGTCCCGTCTGGAGGACTGTTAGGTGGAAATTTGTCGGATGGAAACTGATGAACCCAACTGAGATTTGTAATCTTTCACCTGGCAGGGTAATTGGCTTTATATGTAGCCTGCACCTGACAAGGTGAGATATAAGGGCTGCACAAAAGACACTCTAGGTCACGGTACTTATAACCTCCTACATATCTAAAGGGTGTCCCAGGAAGAATGCACTTTTTAATTATTAAATAAATACACGTATTTTTTACAATTAGTTATAATTCGTTGTTCTTTCGCAAAGCGCTTCATATGTGACAGATGCCAAAATTCAGAGTTGCCACCTGCACAACAAATGAAACTTAATTCAAAAAGAGCACTTTTTCTAAAACACCCTCCATCTACCTACATCGTAATGTATACTAATGTGTTATCTAGCCTTAGTAGATCACAAAGTTTAGACCCATATAGCTCCCTAAAATTAGGTGGTTCGTCGTTGCCCTAGAATCTGTTGCTCCTGACAACTAGGGCCGGGTATTCGTAGAGAACGTGGAAGAGCGTTTATTCTTTGCCCCTATCATTGCAACTGGGACAGTGGTCCTTGGAGAGTAAACCGAGTCTGCTTGCATTCTTATCTAGCACCCAATGTCCCATTAATACTGCCAGCATCCTTGATAAAACATTTCTTTTGCGGGTTATGAGTTGCATAGTGCGTTTTTGATCAAAGAAGGGCCAAATTAAGTTGGCCTTTCCACATGTGTCTTAACTATGGCATATGTTCTCACAGCCGTGCCTAAAAAAAAGCTTAAAGCGTTTCTAGCAGTCAAAAATTCTCATGCCCATGCAATTTTTATGAAGCATCCCTAAATAGCGCGGCGTCAACGATTTGCAATTGTGAAATCCGATTTGACAGAGCGTTTAATAGTGAAATTGGCCGCTATTGGTAATGAATAAGGTCAATTTAGCTTTTGTGTTTGTCAATCTAGCGGTTTTAACGCCATTTTTTATTTCTATTATGTGGGTTTTATTAAACAAGAAAGTTAACACTACTTTTCGTTACACAACGCGGACGTTCTTGTTTAGGTATGTCATATCTGCGTTAAAGCTAAGCGGAAGATGACGTTCCGCCTTCCGCTCTTATTAAGGTATGGCCTATCAGCCTATAAATGCTTAGTGTAACAGAATCCAGCAGTACTGCGACTGACACCACATTGGAGGTATTTAAAGTAAGTCCCATTTTGACTGTATCGTCTATTTGCAGGGACCCAAACAAGAGTAATATCATGAAGATGACCCAGCCTCGTCAGCCCAATAAAGATGTGGAAGTGTATAAATTAAGTGAGAGAAGTGCCAACTGGCTTACGAAATAAAATACTGCATTTCATGCATTTCCAATCAAGCGCTATGGTAGGCTTAGTAAAAATGTGTTTGTATGTGTGACAACGACGATGCTGAATGGAAAATCAAAAAATTTAGATATGACGGCGGATATTTAGTTCAGCACACGTACACGGGTAAATTCGCCGTGACGTCAAGTCCCCGTGTACAAACCCCTTTATAGTGCTTCACAGACTGCTTTTTATTTCGGGATAAAAAAAAGCACTAGAAACATCAAAACTTATGAAATACTAAAATGAAATGTTGAATACATTTCCGGATGTTGTTTCAAGAAACACAATTTAAAAAAATTCTCTTTCTCCCTTTTTCAAATTAATTTCAAAAGTTTTGATTTTTTGAGTTTTTGCATGGTTCGTCTTTAAGAAAAATTTTGTACCCATTTTTTTTTTTTGAATATAAAAATAACTTAATCTATATTCTATGTGGGTTTGTCTCGACATACATAAATGATTTATTAATAGAATTTTATTTATTTAATTTTTGCCAAAATTTTTGTAAAATTTGTAAAATAAATTCGAAAAAATCACTTGTTTGTTGTTCATCTATTTGTAGATATTTCTCGTTTTTAAAATTGTTGACTTGACTTGCCACATTATCAAACTGATATTGACAGCAACCAACATCCAATCAACCAGCCAACCAACCAACATCAACTTCTCAACATCTGCAGAATGTGCAACAGATGTTCGATTTTTTTCTTAAAGCGAAAACGCCTGAACCGCAAAAAAAAAATTTGATTGTGCCAAATTTTGTGTAGTCACCTTTTCCCTCTGACTGTTTAAGGCATTTATTGTTGATTTTTTTCTGGGCTGAGGGTGTGACAGTTTTTATTGTTTTTTACTTTTTTTTAGAGAAGAAGAATCTTTATTTAACAAATACGCTAAATGCCAATAAAAATTCTTTTTATAAGTTCTTTGCATTTAACAAATTGATATAAAATAAAATCTATTTTTTTTTTGAGTAAAAAATTTTAGGTTCTTAACTGGGTTGGAGGGAAAGAAAAATAGATGGGGCTGTTTGATAAACATGATTTTCAAGAGATTGACGTGCTGTTGATCGGTTGATGTGAGATACATAATATGTATGTATGTCTGTTTGCATGCATGTAAGTATGTATGTAGATAATGATATCACTCAATTAAAAGAGTCGATTCTTAATATCATAACATTGTGATTAATGAGCAGATGTCGGAATTTATATACTGTTCTATTTTATTTTTGTTGGCTGATAATTTTAGATCTCAATACATTTGATCATTACTTAATCAAATACCACACTATTTCGCAAATGACGAATATAAAAATAGATTTGAGAGTCTTGCAAAACAGTACTTGGCATTCAAAATAGATTATTTATGATTCAAAAAAAAAAGGATTTATTTCTTATTCGGATCCTAAGTTAAGGGTCCTTTAAATCGCGTGATGACATTAACACAACCCGATTTCACGAATGGGATTTTTAACTTGTTACTTTGTGATAGATAAAACCATCTTGTAATTATATTTACTGGTAAAATGTAGAGTGAAATATCTGATGATCTAACATCGAAGACACAATTGAAATATATCCGTATAAGGTGGATGTTCTCTCAGAAGAATTCAATGCTTTTCTGTTGGAACGCTGCCTAGAACAGGTAGCTGTGTCCGTTAAAAGATATCCGTAAAGCGAGATTACACTGTACTTAGACTAAAATTTTTTATAAACAACAACTTACTGAAAAACTGGTTAACAAAACTCTTGACTATTATTAAATTAAGCAATAATTTTTACAAATAGAATTTGGGAATTTATGTTTATTTTTTTACTTTTTAAACATGAAAATAATGTATGTTTTTTTTATCTTGTGGTGTTGTTGTTCTATCTACAACAAACTTTTAGAAACACATCATGCGATAGTTTTCGAAAGCAATCCCATTTTGCATTGTTTTAAGTACTTTTTGGTGTTATTCGTACTAAATTTTTTAAGTTCGACTCCCTGCTAAAAGTAATTTGAATTACTTAAATTAAATAAACCTTTGGTGGACTGTAATCTAAAATATATTTTAGACTATAAACTAAATGAACTAAGTAACCAGGACTTCAGACTAAACTATAATTAATTCTATAGACCCGAGTTTGTGATATACGAGTTTAAAATTAACTAACGTTTGGACCATAGAATTTTAATTTTCATAAAATTTCTTTCTTCATAAACATAATTTAATGAAAATTAAATTCTATGAACTTTTGCCTGATTTAAATAATACAATTTTAATTAAAACAAAATTAAAACAGTTCATCAAAATAACCACATTTATAATAGTTGAGTGTTGAGTTTAAACTAAAGTTAAGTATGTTGTAAAGTTTATAGTCTTAAATATAATTAAGTCTATAAATAGTACACAGAAAAAAATTTTGCACTAGTAAAAGCATTTATCAAAAATATCAATTTTAATTTAAAATTTAATCAACCGAATTAAACGTTTTATCAAGTGAATCAAACTTTTAATCTAGTGTATTAAAAGTTTTTAATTGACAATATTAATATGCACCAGTAAACAAATTAATAATATCAATTAAACGTTTAATTCACATGATTAAACGTTTAATTCAATTGATTAAACGTTTAATTCAATTGATTAAACGTTTAATTCACTTGATTAAATTTTCAATTAAAACTGATTTTATTTTTGATTAATGCGTTTACTGGTGCAAAATTTTTTTCTGTGTATACACTTTAGCTTAGTCTAAAGTCAAGTCCATATCTTATTGTATAAAAGATAACTACATTGAATGCCTTTCTTTATATTTATTCACAACATTTAAGGTCCTGCCTTTTCCCTTAAGCAACAAAAATCGTCGAGCTTAGTTTAGAAAATCAACTTCATCTCTTAAAATAGGGAGAAGCTTTTTATCCAAAATTATGTTTTTAAAACAACTCATCTTGAAAGCAGGCTTGTGAACAAGGTTTTGTCCTAATTTCTGCTTAAAATTATGTTCACCAGAATAATTTTATCAAAAAAAAATTCATAAAATTTGCTCAAGAAATTTTAAAAACAAGTAAATTTCTTTTAATTAATTCCAATTTATCACAAACTTCCGTCAGTTTTATATTTTATGACTTTAATTTATTTTTTTGCAACTAAAAATATATAAAAAAAAGAAATTATAAGATGAGAAATATAATAATGATCATGATCATGATGAAACCAGCACATCGTCATCATCATCATCGTCATAATTTTAAACACAAAACCCATCTCATTGAGCTGATAAAAAAATTTCTTTCTGACTTTATTAAAAGTTCTTTTAACATTGTACAAATTTTAATTTGTATTATTTTTATGGCAGACAATTAAATTATAATTTGGTCAAATTTATTAAATTTCTAGACAGAAAGTTTTGTATGCATAAATTTGTAAAGCTATTTTTAGTACTAATTTATTATATAAAACAAGCCTATTACATATGTATAAGAAAAAAATACCATTAAGGTTATTCGCTTTAAGCAAGAAAATAGATTAGTTGGAAATTTTTTAAATTGCCTTTCAACAAGTTTTCCAATGTTTAATATTTTATAAAAAAAAAATATGACTTAAATTTTAAATTTGATTAGTTGCTGTTGGTGGTGCATACCCTACGTATTTGTAGCCCAGATAAATTCTAGTATTTTATGGTTAATTCTGAAAGAAGTTTGCTGGCAATTAAAGTACAATTAAGAAGGTTTATTTTTAAATTATAACAAATTTAGCTACTTAAAGGTTTCAAAAGTGTGGTCAGTTAAAAATGTTTGAAACATTTGTTGTCGTTTTTAGTTAATTTTTATTTAAAATGACGGCTAATATCACTAAAAGCTAATAAATTACTGATGGTTTGAACGCTGGTTTAATTGAACTAAACTTGAATTTATATCTATACTATAGTTTAAACTTAACATCTTTAAATCAGTGTCTCATATATTATATGTTGTTAAAAAAATATCATGTGGCATCACTACGATAGAACTTACCAAATTCATATGGTCTGTATTTCTAGTTTAAACGCCCAATTTGATACGTTTAGAGCCACTTTTTGGGTTAGAGATTAGCGATTAAATTAACTTTAATCTCCGTATTTACTTTTTGAGTTGTATTTTTTTAAACTTTTTTTGCTAGTTTAAGCGGCCATTGATGGTTTTTAAACCTTAACTTAAACTGTCAACATACATATGTTTAACATAAACAATTAATGCAAAAATATAAACAAAAAATTATTTTAAAAATAAAATATATACTTTTATATAATTTTTCCTTTCTATATTTTTTCATTAATATACATATTTTTTCTTTAAACGTAAAAATTTCTACCTTGTTAACAATATTAAATTCGCATATTTTCTTCTTCTTGTTTGAAAACATCCATCTTGCTTTGATAAAAAGTTTACATTTGCAAAAAAAATATTGCCATTTATTTGTGCTCAGTATGGTAGCACTACATGGTTTAAGCCACAACCCAAAAATATCTAATTCAATTTATGCTATATTAACTTAATTCGCAGATTATCTAATTATAGAATAAAATTAACTTTAATCTCAAACCCAAAAAGTGGCTCTTAAAGATGGTTTATATGTTAAGTGATTTATAGATTTGTTGGTTTAAATACATTTTAAGCCAAAAAGAGATTTTAACTGGCTCTGATTTTTTAGCCCTTAGTTCAGTTAAAACTAACTATTACCTTAACTTCCAGTTAACAGTATATTGTTGACATGTATAACTGATAGTTAATTATAACCGAACTTAATTAATAAGTTTAATAAGACACAAATTAACTTAAAAAAATCGCGCACGTTAAAAGCATTAAGAGTCTAAATTGTAGACCTTTCTGTACATTTAACACTGTTATTGCGGCCATGTTTAAATAACATGCTCTCTCTCTCTCTAACTCTCACCAGCTTTTTGGTGCAAGCAGTGTTGCCTGATTTAGGTTGGAAATTGCCAATAAGTATGAAAACAAAGACGTGGAATTTTGGAAAACTGTTGTTTTTAAAGATGAATAAAAATTTAATTTGCTTGGAATTGTTTGAGCTATCAAAAGTCTTGCGAAAACATAATACTGCTCTCCAAAAAAAGTTGAATTCTAACTGTAAAGCTTGAAGGTGGAAACATTACTGGCTATAGGGGCAGCAGCTGTTAGTAATTTACAGGGAAACCAAAAATATGCTCTAAAAACACGTTTTATGCACATTAAATATGCAGTAAAAATCTTAACATTTAAAAGAAAAAAAAATATATTTTTATTTGCTCCGAAAACTCTTGTAGGCATCTAAAAAAAAATTAACATGTATAAAAATATGCCTTTTAAATTCAAAATATGCGCTATAAACTTAAAAAATGCTGCAAAATGTTCGTTTAACTAAATTATGCACAAAAATACCGTAAACGGTAAAATATGCAAAAATATGCACTGACAATTGATGACGATCCAAACTCTTTGAAACAAAAAAAATAATGTACAGGGATATTTCGTCGTTAAAATTAATAAATTGTGGTAAAAGCTATGTAAATGCTGCTAAATGTTAGTAGCTAATAATCCAACAATTTTTAAATCGGCACTTTTTACGCTTCCATTCTTTAAATTAAATTTTAACGTTTTGCCAAGAATATTAAACCTTTTTACTTATTGTGACAAAATAATAACAAAAATCAGTGCTACAAAACGTTAAAAATTTAAGTGAAGGGATACGGCAGTGGCAGAAATATACGCATTCATTGGAATGCTGATAATGGCAGGCGCAAATCATTCCAATGATGAAAATGCAAGGGACTTATGGACGCAATTGTCTCATCCTCTATTCCGTGCAACAATGGGATTAAACCGCTTCTGGGATCTTATTCGTTTTATACGTTTTGATGACGAGATAACAAGAAACGAGAGGCAGCGCACAGACAAAGCTGCTCCAATACGAGATATTTGGATAATGTTGAACGCCAATCTCGCAAAATATAATGTGCCTACAGAAAATTTAACAATCGACGAACAATTGTATCCGTACCGCGGCAGAACAAAATTTACCCTGTATATTCCATCGAAGCCTGCGAAATACGGGATCAAGGTATGGTGGATATGCGATGCTAAAAATTCATATCCTCTTCATGACCAAAAATGTACTGGAAAACAAGACAGTGGTCGCGAAACCTGTGTAGGCGAAAGAGTAGTCAGAGATTTGGTTGGGCCATACCACAATAGCGGCAAGCAGCTGGCAAAACAGCTGATATCCGTCAAACCAACAGAAATGAAAGCCGATATGAGTTGGACCTTTGGGACAAGCAAATTTGGCTTCCACGAGAAGGTAATATTGTTGTCGACTCTGCATGATGATGCCACTGTAGAAGAAAACGGCAAACCAGAAATCATCCATTTTTTTAACAAAACGAAAGGTGGCGTGGATGTTATGGACCAGACGCTTCGGGAGTATACCACACAGAGACACACAAAAAGTTGGCCTTTGTCGTTTTTGTCCAATATGCTCGATGTTAGTGCTTTCGCGGCATACACTATATTTTATGATAATAACAGAACTGTTCCATACCAAACAACACGGAGAAAACGCTATTTGCGTAAACTTGCTGAAGATTTGAAGAAAGAGTAGCCAATCGCCAAGTAACGCGCCATTTTTCCACCAAATCAGCAATTGAGAGCTTTTTGGGAAGACCAGTGGAGACGGTAACCTATACCGAGCAACCATCTACTTCTACGGCTGATTCTACTGATGGCAGGAAGCCAATAACAGGATGCTGCTATTTGAGCGCTTCTTTGCCAGGCAACAGCAGAAGAAAGACGAGAAAAGTCTGCAACGCTTGCAAGAAACCAGTTTGCGATCAACATACTCAAAAGCACACGATTAAACGCAAACCCGTGCGGTTAATTTGTAAAATGTGTTAAATTTTCTTAATTAAAAAAAAATTTTTTTTTATGAAAACATAAATTTCGCCACAATTTGTTAATACAATTTAAACGCCCCCGCAAACGTTTTAAAAATGTTTTACGTAGATATTTGAAGGAGAAAGAAATAATTTATATGACTTTGCCTTTTGACGTTTAGAGCCCAATATGACATTTTATAGTGGCGATGAAAATTTGACATATTATTATTATGTTTTTATTAAGAGCGAAAAGTTGAAATCCTAAAACACATTAAAACTATAAAATTTGCATTAAAATTTGAGATTTTTATGTTTTCTTTTGTTGTTGTCATAAAAATGAAATTAATAATTTGAACGAAATTCTCGAAATAAAAATACTTTTTTATTGGATAGATAACTTTTGGGTTTTTTATTGGAAAATTTATTTGTTCGTAAATCATTTTCTAGAATGTTTCGAAATTTTTTGTTCCAATTTTATTTAAACATTTAAAATTTTGTTTAATTATTTACATTTATTAAGCGCTAAAATTTTAAAAGTTTTTTTCAAAACTTCACTTTATTTTAAAGCCATACATACATACAAATTGTTAAAACGTAAAAAAAATTTTTTTGCTCCTTACCAGACATTGCAGTGGAAAAGTGCAATAAAAAACCAATGAGCTTAGAAACATAAACAGAAATATCAGCAGAAATTACCCAATAAATACATACATATATGCAAAGTAATTTACATACCATACCCAGCAAACATTCTTAAAGTAAATTAGTTTGACAACACATAATAATTATACCCACACCACAATATAGGAGATGGTATTATACATTTGTGCTGATGTGTGTAACACCTTAAAATATTGGTCCAAGACCCACCTTAAAGAGCACCGATCGACTAAGAATCGCTTTCTGTGTCCGTCCGGCTGGCTGGCTTTCTGTCCATGTAGCCTTTTGCGCAAAGAACAGGTCGCGATTTAGAAGATAAACTGATGAAATTTGGTCATTGGTCTTTCTTAATTGCCACAAAGACCTGCCTATTGGAAATGGGTCGAAGCGTTCCATAATTTTATATAGCCCACATACAAGCTGCTTTCCGGAAAAGCCCACTACCAAATCAATTTTTATGATATATAAAACATAGATAGATCCCAGCCATACACTCTCGAAAATTTATTTTTAAATACTGTGGTATGGGTAGGGTTGCCAGACAGCCCGGAATCCAGGCCATGTTTAGTTTTTTTTGGGTCTTGTCCAGTTACCAGCTCAAAAACAATTCGTCCAGTAAAAATAGAATTTCTTTATAACTATTAAAACATAATTTTTTTATTCATTGCATACTTAATATAAAGGAACAATTTATATCTTGTCCAAAGATATCCCAATTTATATCCCATACCAATTTGCAAGGTTTTTTCGAAAGTACTTTAAGTATTTGAATTAATCTATACTCACAAGAAAGGAACAGGTATCCTTTGCAAATTTTAGTAAGACTGCATTTTGATGAAAGTTTGAAAAATGTTCAAAAATATATGCTTACAACTCAAACAAGAGTATCTAAATTCTGTAAATCGTAAGCTAAACAAAGTAAGAGATTTAAGAACAAAAAAGGGAATTTTTCTGGACTTTGTAAGCGGTAAGACCGATTGAAATCATGCTCAAAATGCTTATTATGGACTAGTATTCCAGTTTAAGTAACGGATTAGGGATCAATAAATAGAAATGTAAGGAGGGCCATCGGATGTTCCCCAATAGGGCTATAACTTTTTCACACTTTTTGCGAATATTAAAAACGGCATAGAATAGTCATGTAGAACATGAAAAGTTATTAATAAAAAAAAATGATAATTTTTTCGGATTGTTAAAAAAGTTCACGCAGCGTCGGGTTGAAGTTTGAAAACAACTATTTTTATTTCACGGAAATTTTAAAAAATATACTCCTGATATTTGTATACATATATTCCTATACGTATCACTTAAATGCTCTTTTGGAATTTATCCACTGCTTTAGATTTAGAAATTTTCCCACGGTTTACAATTCATCGCGGTTCAAAAATTCTTGGAAAGTTTGAGAAATTTGCTTCCCTGCGGGAGGTTTCTTTCCGGAGGTTTCGTGCAAAAATAATTTTTAAAAATCGGATAGATATTAAGTTAATTTGAAAAAATCCTCTCCAGTAAAATGCGTGTTTTCGCGCTTACGAACTTTTTCCCAAAAAAATAGATTTTGAACTTTTTTGTTACTTAAGTCCTTTTAATTTAAGGTGAAGATATGTAATGCGACGTAAAACTGAATTTTTATTGTTACTTTTCCTCGTATCAAATTTTATTTATTTTTTAACTTTTTAAATTGTCCAGTTATTTTTACAAAGCCCAGGTCAATTATTTACATTGTCCTGCTATTTGAATATTGGTTTCTGGCAACCCTAGGTGTAGCGTACCATATGATCGGGCTTGACCGACTTTACTGTCTCACTTGTTTGTGATATTTAAGTAAGGTTTTCAGTAGGTATGACTAGAGATGAGCGATATTTCCGTACCTGTGATTTAATCACTGTTACTGAAAAATCACGAATCACAGTTGTGACCAAATCTGTTAAGTAACAGGTACTTGCTAAGTTGTTATTTTCTTATTTTGTTTCATACACAAATTTATGATATTTCAATGTTTGTGTGGGTAATAGCGTTTTTTGCACTCATGAATGTAATTGTTGCTATTTTTTCTTTTGTTCTCTCTTCTTCCTTTTTAGAATTTTTTTACAGCCAATGTTTATTTGTTCAAGTATGTCCAACTAAACAGGTGATCGTTTTTGTTGCCTTATTTCTTTGTCAAACTCCATAACAAAAAATTTTCAAATATCCAAGAACAAAAATAAAAGTTGTGATCACAATCACAGTTTTAAATAGCAGTGATTTTAAAATCACGTTCACTAATCACGATGTTCCTTAAAAATCACGGGATCGCTCATCTCTAGGTATGACGCATTTTGTGTTTGAAATTTCTCGAATAAAAGTGAATTTGCCTTCTTTATTTTTTTTAGTCTGAAAGGACCATCTATGATGCTAATAATCCTGGAGAGCTACACGCTCCAAGAATGTTTGCAAGTTTAAATTTTTTTTATTAAAGTTTACGTTCTAACGCCTTAACGTTTTCAGATAAAGTTCTCTCCTCAACGTATGGTTTTGTTAGCAAGCAAACTTAAGCAGCCTGAAACATTATCTCAAAAATATTAATTGTTTAGTGCAGAATTTATTCCGGCGGCGTCGTCGGCCCCTTATTTTTAATGAAACGGCGTCAACGGAGATCGTTAGAGTGTATTTTTTGGGACCAGCTCGACTCTACGGACTTGAGCGATACATTATTCCTACAGCGTACGATACAATCTTAATAATAAAGACCTTATTTGACGTGCGAGGTTTCTCACTTAACTTTGCTCGCGAATATCCGCAACTCGTACGGGCGATAAAACCTTTTTAGGCCTTGTGTTGGTAACATTAAATCACTAGTCTATGCAAACAAGCTGCTGGAGAATATTAAAAGCAAAATTACCGCCAAAATTAGTGCCAACGATTGTGCTTTTATGAAAAAAAAAAATCATTTTCATAATAAACTTTCAAGATAAAAAGTTAATAAAAAACACTAAAAGAGAAAATCAAGAGTTCAATTAAGTTAAAATATTCCCTTTTCATGCTTCTTGAGAAACTACTAATTAACATAAATAAATTTGGTTATGCAGAAAGGCTGGTGCGAAATCAATCTTTAGATCCTCACCCAGAGACTAGTGGAAGATACTAGCGGACTAGAAAAAAAACATCCTTAAATATTACAAAAGCCCTACGTATACCCAGCCCCCAGCCGCCTGTTATACAGTCAGGTTACGCACATTACGAATCCCGTAAAATTTTCAAGCCCACAATTCGCCTATGAACCTACTACCCAGCCATCTCAGTCCGCTGCTCTGCAGCCTAGGATAGTGACACTAAATGTGCTCAACTGTCTCCATATATTCCTGGTCCTTGCACAACCTACATTAATCCGACA
The DNA here is from genome assembly GCA_949318255.1 of Pollenia labialis. NCBI lineage: Eukaryota > Metazoa > Arthropoda > Insecta > Diptera > Polleniidae > Pollenia > Pollenia labialis. Next base: position 77,325,512 of record OX439142.1, read on the forward strand.
AGTCAGATCCCATAACCCCCCCCCCCCCCCCCCCTCACCATCCTTTCCATTATGCCTACCATGCATTGACCCACAATAAAACCTATCATGATTCTAACGCAGACCGGCAGTAAACAGAAAAAAATAAAAATTGATTTCGATTAAACAATTTGTGATATTAATTAAATTTGAGCCAGTTAACAATTTAATAGTATCAATTTCATATTTTTTGATATTAAAAACATTTTCTGTAGTAGTTTTGTTGATATAAGTAACATTAATCCACTTGAATAAATTTTTAATTAAAACTGATTTTATTTTTGCTTAATGCTTTAATTGAAAGCAAAATTGGTGAGAATTTGTTTCTGTACAACGTCTTTTTCTAGAGGCCAACATAAATAAAAACACAATGAATTTTTTGTGGTTACACTTTTTAAGACTCTCTTAGTTACAAGATTTATAAGCGATTCATATGATTCATTTTGAAAGTTTTTGATACCCTTCATATTATTTCTACCAAAATGTCATATCTTCTTAAATTTTCCCCCATGAATTCAATCTAAAATGCTTGCTGGGCTATGCTACACAAATAGTTTTAAGTTTTTTGTTTTTTCAAAAGAAGTAAAATAAATGTTTTAAAAAAGTTTATGTGTTGTTGCTTTCTTTTCTTTTCTGTTCTGTTCTTTTCTTTAATTTATATTCTATGTCCACTAAATACAACAAATAGAGACTGTATCTGTAAAATATGTTGTCAAAAACAAACTATCCCTTAAACTTTGATACACTGATATTAAATCTAAGTAAATCGTCGGCTTAATATGCAAACCTGCTAAATCCACTTTTTAAGTAAATTGAGATTTTGATGCCGTGTAGAAGAGAAAGATACGCCTCCTTTGCAGCTTTCTTAAATGTATTTGGCGTATACGTAATTGTGGTTACCTGCATAAAAGTGCAGCTAAAGTAAAGTGTTTGAAAGAGGAGTAACAACGTTTTTATTAATATATTGATAATAATGCATTTTTATAATGAACGAGGTTACCAAACTGGTAACAATAAAGTGGGGAACAGAATAGTCGCTGTAGTACAACGTTGAGAATAGCGCTGGAAGATCTCAAAAGTTAAAAACGGCATATTCAAAGTAGTGTCAACAGAATTCCTAGTTGTAGTATTCGTCTCAGTTGAAGCGCAAAATTCTATATTTTAAACCTTGCTGCGCTACAGAGCATTCGTCAGCTTTAAATACTACTACAACTACTTTATTCTGTTTCAGGCCAAGATTTGCTATTCCTTTCATATAATCGTGCTAAAGTTGCTGCAAACAAATAAAAGTGCCAACTTGACTTGGCAGGTATAGAAAGTGCACTTAAAAAAGGACTTTTTTATGGGATTTTAAGCAATAAAGACAAAAAATATGAATTTTGTGCAGTTAAGTCAAAAGTGCACTTCAGCAAAAGGCAGTTAAGTCAAAAATACTGTACTATTTTTGGCCCTCTCTCACTAATTTCTATAATTTTGGACATGCACCAGAAAACTTGATGTGTGTAATTAAGTTTTCCTAGATAAATTTGTTTCAATTATTTTGAAATGTTACACATATAATTTCTTGACAGTTCTTCTGAAGTCTTCCTTGTCCTTAATTTTAAAAAATAAATACTCGAAATCTTTTCTTCAGGTTTTTTTACACCCACACGACAATCGTAGAAGAATATTGATACTTGGCCGACCTTTAAGTATACCGATCAACTTAGAATCACTTGTTGAATCGATCTAACGATGTCCGTCCATCCGTCCCAATTTTAAAGAAAATTTGAATAAATTTGGTTCAGTCGCTTCGAATTATTGTTTATTGGAAATGGTGTGAATCTAATTTCACATAGCACCCATACAAGCAGGGTTGTTGGACTTTTTTCCTCAAAAATCGTCAAAAGTTTTAACAAAATTCGTCAAAATCGTCACGAAAATTGAACAAAATCGCCAACAAAACGTCAAATATATGTATAAATTTTACAAATTAAAGACAATTTATTGCATGGATTGGTTCGAAAATATACATTTTTAGCAAGAAATTCTATTTATGATGAAGAAAGTGATATGGTTAAGTTTTATTTTATTTATTTCAGCATAACAAAAATTTTTTTATTTCATTAATCCATATTCAGAAAAATATTAAATAATAAATAAAATCTCATTTGCTTTAAACTCGAGCTATTTTTAAATGATTAACTTTTAGCGCTATCTCTATTGCAAATTGTTTTTATTGTTAAAGGTGCTAAAAACCAAGGATTCTGTATATATCAACAGTATTTTTAGTTCCAAACTAATAAATTTTCTTCTCATTGCACTCATTTTTCTACACAACTTCTTATTTAAAAGTAACTTCTTACTTCCTAACTGTTTCTGTTGCTGTCACTTAAAATTACTTAACAAGTTTTAAATATCACAGATTGAACCGTAACAGAACAGATTAACTAATCAATTTCACAGGGTTTTTTAATAACAAAAACAAATCAGCTGAATCGTAACAGAACTGAAAGTAAAGACTAACTGAGCCTTAACACGCAATTTTACTAAGAATAACTAACCAACAGAATTAAATGGGATTTGCCTTTTTACACACAAATAGAAAAATTCTTCACATGTGATTATGAATTCATCGAAAAATGCATTCGTATGTAGCGTAGCAAATCGAAATCATAAAAACGCAAAGCGGATTTAACCAATTTTTAAAAAGCGGACCAAATAGAACAGACGCAAATTAGGGCACTAGTGTATATTTTTTGCAGCATCGATGGCATTTCTATAATTCTAGAATTTTAATTACAAACGCCTCTAATGAAATCCACCTGGTTTGTGATGGGGGAGGAATTTTTTTGTTTAATTTTCAAAAATTTTTGTGTTTCGAAAAATTGATTTTTAAGTTTTGGACTGTTTTCAATATAATTGAAAATATTTCTTGTGTTTTATTGATGCCAGAAAAACGTCATAACACTATTACTTTAAGTCAAAAAATCGTCAATCGTCATTTTACTGTATTTTCTCAAAAAAATTGTCAAAATGACGAAAAATCGTCACATCTACCAAACCTGCTTGCCAGATTAAAGTGTTATAAAATTGATTCCAGATTAAAGTAAATTTATTGACGGGATTAAATCGTCAAAACATAAGTAATCATCAATCGTCATTTTGGTAAATTCTTCGAAAAAAATCGTCAAATTGACGTAAAATCGTCACATCTAACATCCCTGCATACAAGCTTCATTCCGTTATGGAGTCTTTATGCCCATAAACAATCTTATTATGATGGAATTTATATTGAATTTGGTTCACACTTAAATGACTGCAATCTAAATCATCTGACCAAATTTTATTGGAATCGGACCATATTACCATTACCGAACATAGAAATAAGCAGACAGGAAAAAGTAGTACTTCCAAGTGGGAATTCGCCATATAAAAATTATACCTCTTGTAAGCAGGTCTGTAAGGGGGTATTGTGCTTCTCTCCCTTAAAAAACTGCTTACCAGTGAGTTCCATTTTTTACTGGGTTAGCATGAATCTATCTATCAGGGGTGTGCTGGAAATCGCAAACGTAAAACGCAAGAATGTCATTTCTTCATAAGATTTCTGTAATAAAAGAATTTTATGACAAATATTAGGCAAATATTTCCCTCTTAAGCAGGATTTTAAACCATAAATTATAAGAATTAGGTTTAAAGTTTATTAAAAACAACTTCCAAATTCTTGCGTTTTGCGTTTGCGGTTTCAAGCACACCCCTGTATACCTTATAACAAAATTCTGTCTAGAATTTGTTTTAAACTATTGTTATGTAGGTCGGGCTTAACTGACGAGGCATATTTTCCTACTTGATTAGACATTTATTATGGACTCTCTATTCGAGAAAAAATCTGGACTAATTTTATTTTTAATTAAAAGTTTTTTATGACATTTCAGTTCATCTAACTCACCCTTCTTAACATGGAGTCCTCACCTGACAATTTTCTGTCATAACAAACGTCAAACTTCATACATAAAAAACGCTGACAAAAATATTAGTTTTTTATACAGAGTTTGACGCTTGGTATGACAAAAAATTATCAGGTGAGACCGTATGTAATCTTTTCAAAACTTCTTCGTTGAAGCCTGACTTTTAAAGCAACTCATCCCACATTTTTCTCTAAGTGTGTTTGTATTTCAAATAAAAAGCATTTAATATATGTCAAAACACGTACAACATTCAATGATGATTCTGTTGAAAAACTTAAACATTTAGTAGTACAAACAATACATTTAGTATATAGATACATACATGTACATTAGGGGTATAACCAAATTTTGGCCCCAACACTACGTGATAGCGAATATTGTGTTATTTACGAAAACAAGTTGTTTTGGTCGGTTGAAAATAAAAACCTCCCCCACAAAAGCGATTTTCTAAAATCCCTAAAGAAAAAATTCAATAAAAAAATTTTAAATACTTCATTAATAAATGAAAAAAAAGTTAAAAAGTTTCTTAATTAATAATAATAATTTCATAAAAAAAAACTGTGAGTTTTTGGCTAAATGAATAAGTATAAATAAAATTAAAAAAAAATCCAGCTTTACCGCGTTTTGTAAATGTCCTGCTGACTATTTGACTATGCTAAGGCCATTTTGATATTTGCAAAAAATAGGAATAAGTTATGCCCCTAATGTACATACATATTTTCTTACTGTCTCTTTAAAAAACTTTAACTTTAAGAGAAAAATAAGAAAAGAACAAAAAAAAAATGCATTGAAGAAACCAACCAAACGTGCGTGCGTCCGTAAGTCAATTGTTTTTCTTTTTTTTTTTCTTTCAAACTTAAAATTTATTTATGTGTATTTGCTTTCAACACTTTGTTTAAGGTGTAAATAAGAAGAAGTAATACAAGAAAAATTATAAATAAATGAATTAAAACATATATAATTCTACAGTTTATTTTCAAACTTCTTGGTTACAGAGACCGCACAGTGATAAGGATTGAAAAATTTGAAAAAAAAAATGTAAATTGATATTAACTTACATGAATCAAAAAAACAAGATTGCGCACTCAGCCGTACAAAAAAAATTTCTACTGCGCATCTACGTCATCATAGACTAAATATGAGTGTTTGTTGTAAAAAATGTAAGACACACACAAATGAACACACACAAAGTCTATTGTTTCGTCACACACAAAAATAACGGACCTGCGCAATGCGCAATCTTGTTTATTTGATTCATGATTAACTTATGCCGGATTTTTGAGATGTGGATTAAGTTTAAGCATAGTTTAAAAAAATGTAGTTAACTAACCACTTGCCCCTTCACTACCTCCCGGAAGTTAAAGAGGACTATCGAAATTTTTGTACTAGAATTTTATTTTTTTTTTTTTAATAAAAACAACTGAGTATGAACAGTTGGACAAGCCCGACCACAATATTTAAAAACAAATTTTTGATAGTGTACCAGATCAAAATTATGTTTTGAGGTAAAGATTTATGTAAAAGTTCTTTGTTCTGAATATTATTAAGATATCTTCATCTTTATGAAGTTCATATGTAAGTGATTTAAGGAAGGTGGTTTACACATATGGGACAAATGGTTTAGTAAAAAGTTATTGTCGCCAAATTTTATGACCATACCAATATGAATAAGAAAGTTTTTTTGGGAGTTGTATTTATATGGGAGCCTTGGTCAAATATGGACTGATTCCAATACAATTTCGTAAGATGATTTAGATTGAAATAAATTAAGTTTGGCCAAATTTACTCATAATACCATCATAATAAAATGGTTTTTGGGCACAAAGACTCTATTCCAGAAAGAAACTTCCATGGGGGCTATGTGAAATTATAACCCGATTCCCACCATTTTCAATGAGCTTGGTGCTTGTGACGATTAGAACCTATGCCGCAAATTTTATCAATAAAATTTCTTTAACTCCGAAATTTCGGCCTCTACATGGACATCCAGCCAGCCGGACGGACGGACTTCGTAAGATCGATTAAAAAAGTGGTTCTAAGTTGATCGGTATACATAAAGGTGGTTCTAGATTCTAGTTCACGATCATTCTCCAGTGCAGTTTCAAATCGCTAAAGAAATGGTTTGTTAGGCAACTAAACTTTTTTGCTCACATATACATCTACAATTTAATTTTTGACATCAATGGTCCAGAACAAACATTTTAAAGGTGTTACAAACATCAGTACAAACCCTCCCTACTATTGTGGTTTGGGAATGTAAATATAACCGATTCAGTTCGATATTTCCAATTGAATAATAAATCAGTTGCTAAGTCTGGATTCATAATTCATACTATGAGTTTTCTTTTACAGAAAATCTGAGGGCAGAGAAGAAAAGCATGTTCTCTTCCTCTCTCACCAAAAAACTGAAACTTTCTCAAAACAATCTTTCATATTGTGAACCCAGACTTAGTGAAAATAAGTTTGCAAAAATGTTCCCATCGCTACCCACTGTGCTTTAGCTGTATTCGTCATCATCACTTGTATGGTGTTTGTGTACCATTTTCGAGTACGAGTACAAATTTCCATTACCATTATTATAATAACCATAATTCTGAATACAACTCACATGGTTTAGAGGCAACATGTTGTTAAGGTGTGTTTTTATTTTGAGACAAAAGATAACAAGGCCTTTTAGTTTTAGACACACACATGAACATTCGCATATGAACATAACCGGCAATTAAATCACTAAATGCAGAATATTTACTTCATGCACCCTTTTTAAGTGTTGCCAAGAAACCAGTGTAAAAAGTGTCATCTAAGACAACTTCAAATTAAAGTCCGTTCTCCCCTCTACGAGCTAATTACATAAAACTTGCATTTATTATTATTAACTACACTGTTTTAATTTATTCTTATTACTTTTAAAGGAATTTTTAAACCAAAGCCCAGTCTAAGATTTGAACTCTTAAACAACTAAAACATTTTGAAAAATTATGATTTCTCAAGCCTTAAAAACATTTGGAAACAAATTTTAAATTAAAAAAATATCCGTCTTTTGTTAAGTAAATTCAAGTCTTTTCTCAAACATTTTTTATATACGAAGTTTGAGATTTGAATTTCTTTCGACTGAATTTCAAATCTTATTCTTAAATCTTTCTTAAACCTACTAAAAAAGTTTCAACAGAAATATTTGAAAAATTTTAATATTAAACGTAATAATATTAATAATATTAACTGTTGTAAAAAATTTTCTTAAGCTTTTTATATTTGCATATGAGAAAAATTCACAGTAGGTAAAATTTTAACTTTTAGAATAAAATTCTCAAACTATTTTCAACCCATCTTTTGACTTTTAAAAATAAGATTTTAGTTAAATTTTAGAATGAATAATTTTAAAAAATATGTTTTTTAAATCATTCAGAAGCCTAAGAATTTTTCATTTAAAACTGTTATTGATAATAAAATGGCAAGTGCGCGGCTTAAAATAAACTAAAATGGCAACACACTTTATACAATAAAGCAAGTTTTTTTTTGGTTTTATTTCGTTTTCTCTTCACATACTTACAATGTAAGAAAAGAAAAACTCTCTATTTATTGTTGTTGTTTTTGTTTAAGCTTTGATATTGTTACAAGTGAAACTGTTGCTTATAATTCTTATTCGCTTAACAGATTTATTTGTTTATTATCTTTAGTTTTTCCAATATCTTTGGATGAAGTTTTCTGATGATCTGGTCTAACAACCAGTGAAATGCGCATAGGAATAACTTATCCCATCAACAATAAATTTCGGTGCTTTTATCAAGAATAAAAATTGGGAATTAAGCACGACAAACAAAATCTTGTTAATTGAGAATTTTGTATTCCCAAAAATTACTTTGATAAAAAACTATTATTCTCAAACTATGTACTTTCAAGCATTTTTTATTTTTGAGGTTAAATTAAAAGTATAGAAAATTTAACTTTTAAAATTTCTATGTTTTTCGGGTTGATTTTCAGAATATTTTAAATCTTAAAAAAGTTTCGTAGGTTAAACTTAGGAGACTATGATTTCTGAAAAATTTTTACAAGATTTTCTTTCATTTGAGAATAAATTGATATTAAATAATTTTCTCAATTTGTAAGATGTTTCTTTTTCTAAAATTCATTTTTAAAATACTATTATTCACTAAAGAATTGATATTAGAGAATTTAACGGATTTCGAGTCACTTTCAAACACTTGATACCTATTTGAATATAAAATCTATCTCAAATTAATTCATATGCTAACAATACTGTACAATTTGTTTGCTGGGTTTACGCAACACTCTTTCGAATGTGTGTATCTGCGCCTCAGTGTGAGTGCAAGTGCGAGTGAATAATAAATAATTCTGCTGAAAGTGCAGAAAAAAAAATTGTTTATTTAATATTCAGTTAGTGTTTATTTTAGTTTATTGTTATTGCTGTTGCAGCTAAAGTTGTTATTGTAGTTGTTGCTTTTTTCTGCCATCTGATCTTTGAGACGATTGTTGTTTATACAAACACCATTTCGTGTTTTTAACGTTAAAACTAAATAAATTTTCGCACTGTCAATTTTAAAAACTAATAAATATGTACAAGAAAAATTTAAAAGGGCGAGATAAAGATTGCCGATATTTTAACGGAAAGTTATCCTCGGACTTAAAGAGAAGGACTACAGTAAATCACACACAAGCCTTATGCGGATTGAGTCATTTCTGAAAACAGAAAAATTTAAAAGGGCGAGATAAATATACCAGTTTCCAAGCTTCGGCCAACTACGCGAAGACAATTGTTACATGTATAGAAATTTTATTTAAAACTCTCGATTCTAGATACTTATGTCGAAAAGTTTAATCCAATTTAGGAGACATCGGAGAGGAATAGTTTGGGTTTCTGGGTATAAAAACATTCATGGGACTTAGAAGAACGATGGCGTACAAAACCTTCATTATCGATGAATGCAATAGTAGAAGTTGTAAGGTTAGGAACTCTAGCTGGTTCCTAAGAGCCATATGTTCTGGAACTTAAGTTAAGAATCTATCCAAGTTTGGCCCTTTGGGGATGTTCATGTTCGCTCTGTTAAGTAAACTAACATTGGCATACATACCTAGGAAATGGGCTTCTCTAAAACCTCAGCCGATCATAACTTAGTATCTGCGTATGTATCATTATAAGCAACTTCCTCTTGGCCATGCAGCCAATACCTTAAGCAACTCAGTGGCTTCAAACTTTTTGATTTTGGCCGGAATCCAAATTCGTATCATGAAAACTAAAAGCTTTCAGGTGGATAGGCTTATCGGGTCTAAGCAATAAAACTAAATATCAGAAGCTGCTTTAGCAATGGCAGCTAGTAAACTCCCATTTCTAAAGAAGACATTACGAATATTATCTAGGCAATGATATCTATAAGTGCCCAGACCCAGAAGCGTAGTTTAAACTAGGGTTTAAAAAACTGCAGTCGAAACCAAAAACTGTCGAACAAATAACGAAAATTTGTGTACAACTTGTCGTTTTTTGAGTTGGTTTTACAGCGTTTACAGTTTACATTTAATGAAGAAGTAAAAAACAGTTTTTTTGGACAATGACAAATGAAGGTAAAAATGGTAGTTGTTCGACTTTGACTGCTGTTTTTTAAACGCTGCTTTAAACTACATTTGGAGGATTCACAAGGAGTCATATGTCTTAAAATAACATGAAAAAATACGAAGGTTGTGAACAACCCCTCAAAATTCAGTGAGATAATTATTTGGAATTTATATCAGCTGATTTAAAAAAAATAAATATTTACCAAAAATAAAAATATTTTGAAATTCTAATCCATGAAAATTAAATTAGATCTTACCTGACTATTTAATTACGACAGCACAATAAGCATGGCAAGCAAAGTACTATTTATTTAAGTCACTTTTTGTTTACAAAGCAAGAAAAATAGTTTTAAACTATTGTAAAATGTTACAACATTATGGCAATATAACATGGTAGCACACCTTGTGAATACCCCGATAATATCTAAGTGCCGTTCTGCATCTTTAGGTCCATTACCGAAGTAAAGCGCTATTTTAGTTTTTGAACTGCAAACATTTTGTTAAAACATTTCCTCAAGACCCAAATCGATCACGAAATACCAACTAGAAACCCTATTACAATCTCAAACCCATGCTCAACCCTCTAATCATCAAAACTCTACACTATTTTTTTTAAGTTTATGCCTCATTTGCAGCAAGACCGGCATAAGTCAAAGAAATCCATTTCGAGATAAACGCGTTTAAAGTTTTTAATTTGGTCTAATCACTTAGAAAAAATAACGATACATTGGGGAAAGTAAAAAAGATATAAAGATGAATTTTATACACAATATAAAGAAAAACATAGCGAACAATTCTGCATCACTAACTCCAAAATTGTGTTTTTTGCTTTATGCCGGTCTTGCAGCAAATGAGCGATATGTATATAAATACAATTTTTTCGTAAATAAAAGTGTTAAAACTAGTGTTTATAATATTTTACGCAGTAAATTTGTTAGTTTTTATTTTTTTTATAGGTATGTAGGTATATTTTAATGTTATTGTTGTACAGTCGAACTTCCCTATAATGAATCTCCACGGGGACAGACAATTATTTCACTATATAGAAACTTCATTATAAAGAAATTTTGTTTTTTTGTTTTTTATTTATTTAAAATAATAAGGTATTTCTGTTTGAACTACATACATATAACTGACTTGTTTTTTAAAATGTTTGATAATGTACTGGGAAGAATTCCAAACTCTTTAGCTATATCTTTTTTCTTTGGTGTCCGTCCCTTCTTCAACTTTATTAATTACTAATAATTTTTTTCAAGAAATTGCTACTCCGGTGCGTCATTTTTGTTCACTGAACTCGGTCAACTGGTGTTAAAAGTCAAATCATTAACTTTTTTGTTTTCATTTATGGTACATTTCTTATTTTCTTAATAAATAGTGTTGCTAACAAGTGTAAAATAAAGCTGCAAAAAATAGTTCACTATATGGAGGCAAAAACACACGTAAAATGTATTTTTGGTTCCAAAATTTTGTTCATTGTAAAGAAAAATTCACTGTATGGAAATTCATTATACGGAGATCAAAATACATTGAAAGTGGAACGAAAAAGTTGTGTTCTTGATTTAAGTTCATAATAAGGAGAACTTCATTGTATAGAAGTTCACTATAAGGAAGTTCGACTGTATTTTTTTAGTTTGGCGATTTTTATTTTTGCAACATCAATGTGTTAGAAAGAGAGAAATTAGCAGCAGCAGCAGCAGCACGAGTAATGTTGATGGAGAGTGTGGTGGGGATTTAATAAACTCTACACTAGTTTGTTTGTTTGAGTTTGGTGTAGAGTGGTGAGGTGGAAAAAGCACCTGCTTGCCGGGCTGCATACAAGTTTTGGAATGAGTCATCGTTATCTTTCTATTTAATTTTGTTGTTGTTGTTTTTTTTGTTTTTTTTTTTATAAAAACAAGCAAATAACAACAAAAAGTGAGCAGCAACGACAACAACTAAAAAACATGAAATTAAATAAAATAAACTTTTCGTAAAGTGAGTTGAAAGCAATTATAGACGTCATTTATTTTAAAATAGACATAATCTTTTTATTTTCTTTAATTTTTTTTTTCACGTTTTTGTGTATTTTTAAGATGGTTGTTGTAGTTGTTATATTTATTGATATGAAATATGTATGTACATTCATACGTATGTATGTATGTAATAATAACGAGTTAAGACGGTAATAACTTTTGATTGCTTTCCTTTAGAGACTAACAGTGTACACTTGAAGAAATTAAATACCTGGAATGTTTTAATTTCGTTAGTGATAACCGACTGTGGCATTGATAGATAATAAGAATATCAGTAGGGTAAATAATCGTTTAAAGTTAAAGGTTTGTTTCTTTTTTTTTTGTTAACATTAAGGGAAAGTGTTTATTGAATAGGTAGGTATTAAGAACAAATTCAATTATTAAACAGTGCATGGGTGGAAAACATGTTGAGGTTTGGAGGTAACGATAATAAAGTTGTATCAATGAATGGCTGACATTGAACATTTTTAAAACAAATAAGAACAAATTGATTATGATAGGTAGGTAGGTATGTATGTTATATTTTTCTATAAATAACTAAGTTGGCTCATATTTTTTTAAATATTGGTTGAGTTCTTGGTGTGAACACAACTTCAGTAGTTGCTGAATTAAAAAATTCGTTAAAATTTGTTAACGTAAACGCCTTTTACGACAAAATTCACCAAGTTCAGTTATAATTAACTTTTAGTTAAAACATATTGTTAACTGGAAGTTAAAGTAATAGGTACCTACCTAGTTAGTTTTAACTGAACTTGGTGAAATTCGCCTTTAAAGTTACTATTTTTTTGATATTTTATTAAGGAGTTTTCTTAATGAATCATTTGGTCTTCTTCCAAGTTTTTTTTGCATCTATCACTTGCGTATTTATCCGCGGTTTCGACTGAATACATAACAATTGTGGATTTGACGTGCGAACTTTAGCTTGGTTCACAATTTCTTCAAGTAGATTGGAAATGTTGTCAAAAATCATAAATATTTAATTGTATTCTTATTTTATTAAGTTATAATATAAATAATTATTGAAGTTTTTGATATTTTAATTAGGCTTAAGTGCATTAAATTTAATTTTCATTAAATTATTTTTAGCGAAGAAAGGAATTGACAACAAGAAATGAATTCAAATTTTTTTTGATAATTTATTCTTGACTGAACTCGGGTCGAATTTACTGGTTTCGAGAAGCGTTTTCTCTCCAACAGAATTCTTTAGCGCTCTACCGTTTGCACCATTGCGGCGCCTGCCAGTCTATAGACAAACATAAACTTTAACCAATGGTAATGGTAGTTCGAAACTAGCTGTAATTGATTATCCATTTTCAATGTTATTAAAATGTTGTTCCTTGCTTCTAAGACATAATTTTCGTCGTTTTTGTCAATACTTTGTCTTGTAGAAATATATAAATGAAAGCATATTTTTATTTGTTAAAAGTTTAATTTGAAAACAAAATGATTTATTTGAAATTTTACCATTTAACAGTTAATGAGTGAAGTATAAATACAAGTACTTCTAGGTTGAAGACATACATAGCTGTCCTAGGGAAGTATTAAGACCCGCAGCTTAAAAATATAAGAATATTTTATTTAAAATACTCAAATCATATGTATAAGAAGATTTCAAATTCGTATACGAAAGTCTCATAAGTATAAGAGCAAAGTCTACAAAATATTTAAAATAAATACATATGTACAACACCAAAGTCTTATCAGAACAAAATCTTATAAGTATAATACCAAACCCTTATTAGTATGTAAGCAAACTCCAATAAGGATGAAGTAAAAGTCTAGCGAGTATAATCGTAAAGACAATAAGTTAAACACCAAAAGCCGAAAAAAAATATTATAAGTAAAAGACCTAATCTGATATAAACTTTTTATACAGGGTGGGCCAAACGAAACCAAAGGGGTTTAAAAGTTTAATAACTTTTTCGTTTATAAATTTTTTTTATTTTTTTTTTCAGATTTTGTAAATAGCACTTGAAGAATTAATAATGGAGAGCTACACAACTGAACAAAGAACCAGAATAATAGAATTTTTTTATATAAATCAGAGATCAATTATTTTACAGTTGGCCAGCAGAAATGAAATTAACTTAATTGAAAATTTGATTATGAGTGATGAAGCTCATTTTCATTTGAATGGCTTTGTTAATAAGCAAAACTGTAGGTTCTGGGATTCTTAAAATCCAAGAGCCATTCATTAACGCCAATTGCAGCCCATTAGGTGTACAGTATGGTGTGGGATCACATCTAAAAATAGCATTGGGCCTTACTTCTTCGAGAATGAAGATGGAAGTGCTGTAACCGTAAATGAAGAGCGGTATCGGATTATGATAGAAACGTTTTTACGTACTGCTCTTGAAAACAGACCAGGTATGTGGTTTCAGCAGGACGGAGCCACTGTCCACACCGCCCGAGAAAACAGACCAGGTATGTGGTTTCAGCAGGACGGAGCCACTGCCAACACCGCCCGAGAAACAATGGCCCTTTTAAGTCAAATTTTTGGAGAGCGAATAATTTCCAGAAATTCGGAAATAAGTTGGCCAGCGCGATCGCCAGCACCCGACTTTTTTCTTTGGAGTTATTTGAAGAAGCGAACAAGCCAGAGACAATCCTTGAACTCTAGGCAAACATTGTTGCAGAAATTCGAACGCTACAGCCACACATTTTGAAAGATGTTATGGAAAATTCTCTGAAACGAGCCCATCAGTGCGAATCTGAAAACGGTGGTCATTTAAGCGACATTATTTTTCATACCTAGTGTAAAAAAATTTCCATTTTGTATATTATATAATCTGGAAAAAAATAAAAAAAAATTAATAAACGAAAAAGTTATTAAACTTTTAAAACCCTTGGTTTCTTTTGGCCCACCCTGTACCTACATATGTATAAGACCAAGTCTTATAAGTTAAAACCAAGGAATAATAAGCAATAGACCAAACTCTTATAAGAATATCCACATCATTTTATACCTAAATACTAGTAACAAACGTGATAAAAATCGGAAGCATTATAAGTATTAGTCCAAAATGTTGTTATTACACTTAAGACTCTTGTAACGTCACCTAATATTGTTTTAATTGTTTTAACTCAAGACAACGAATTTACCATCCAAGACTATAATACGATTTTTTTTGTTAATCATTTAAGTTAATAATGCTAAACATTAAACTCAATTTTACTCATATTTTTTTCTTTTTGAGAAATTTAAAAAAAAAAATACATCAGCTAACAGCTCATTTCAGTTTCTGCCGCTATTAGTTGCCATATACGGCAGTCTTTTCAAAAAAGTCTAGCAACTCGTGTATTTTTTTAATTTCTTTTAATCAGTGACATTTGTTGGCGATAAAACAAGAAATAAAAACATGTTAAAAGAACTGAAGCAAAACAACATGCACAAAAAAAAAAAAAAAAAAAAAAAACGACTGATATTGTAGAAAAGTAAATAATAATAGCAAACTAAAAAAGTGCCAATTTGCAGAAAATTATAAAATACGCCAGATATTTCAATTGTTTTTTTAATGTCCCTTGAAAATAAGTCATACATTTTAAGAGTATACAAGGAAAATTTTATGAATTTAAAAACAAAATAATAGACGTACATATAAGACCGTATAAATAAAATACCAAGAGCTAACTTTAGACGTGACATAACCATAACCTTACAAAACAGCTGTTTGCAGCAACCTTATGGGCAACACTGCTGTATTTGATTGTAGGTGACTTACAACAACGTCATAACCATACGAATTAATTGAATTTTTATACCCTTCACCGAAGGTAAAAGGGTATATATAAGTTTGTCATTCCGTTTGTAATTTCTTTAATATTGATCCTACACCCTATAAAGTATATACATATATTCTGGGTCCTTATGAAAAGCGAAGTTGATTTAACGATGTCCGTCTGTCCGTTGAAATGGGTTTTCCGAAGACCCCATATATGATAGGGTCCAGGTTATTATACATTTATGTCACATATGGTCCGGAATTATTTGCTACTGAAATTCAAAAAGATCGGTCCACAAATGGCTGAGATATGTGTAAAAAACCACGACTACCTCTAACTTTTCCAAAAAATCCCTTGTGGTTGTTGTATTTTTATTACTTTTTGCTGTATATCTGGGGAACGGCAAGAGCAAAAGTTTCCAAATTAGGTACATACATTTAGGTTGTCAATACACACTATCCTACAAAATGTGGGCGGCATTGGAGAAGTGGGCGTGGTACCTCCCGTACAAAAAAATTAAAAATTGTATAAAAACCTACATTTTAGAGCTGCCATATGTATTATGGATATGACTTACATATATGTATACCAAAATATCGGAAATTTAGTAGAACATATTTTATAAAAAAACTCGGAAAAATCGGCTCAGATACGAAAAAGTTATGGCCAAAATAAAATTTTTTTTTTAAATACCCATTTTCGGGAGCCAAAGATCTTTCCGATCTTTCTTGATTCGCAAAGATATTTTGTACTATATGGTTATCTCCGACTGACGAGAGAAAATATGCATTTGCATAAAAATCCGGGCCTTGCTTATTAGTCTTAGGACGGCAGTGATATAAAATTTTTTCTTTCGATGAGAAAAAAACACGCTAATTTCGCATCACTCAATGACTAATAACTCAGATAATATAAAAGTTCAAAAGAAACAACAAGTAGTAATAAATAATAATGGTTTGCAAAAACAAAACTCTACACAAGTAAAAAACAAAAACAATAACAACACGACAAGACAAGCAATTGATAATATCATAGACATACTAGACATTACACAGAAAAAAATAAATATTGCAAACTGGAACTACTACAACAACTAACTTAAAATAATATTGATTTGTTTAAAGAAAAAACAAACCGATACAAAATTATTAAAAGAACAGAAACCAAATACAAAATTGACTTTCTTTTCCATTTAAAGCAAACTGCTCACAAAAAAAATCAACAAAAATAAAAATCAACTAAAAAGAAAAAAAGAATTACAAATATCATGAATTTCTGGCGTTTCAAACATAAAGGGAGCGTGTGTTTTTGTTGTTGCTGTCTCTTGGTTTCAACCGGAAGTTTAGACATGTCACGTTCGAACAAAATCATCAGTAACACCATCTAAGCCCAAAATTAATTAAATTAACAGCAAACAAAAAAATTTGCAAAATTTTGCTACATACCTACATACATATGTACATATGTATGTGTGTACATACGTACATACAATTTTTTTTTTTTGCAAATTCGCATGTTCTCTTTTAGTTGGCGCATTATAAATAGTTAACAGCGTAAAAAGGGCCAAGCGTTTTTTATTGTTTTAAAAATTTTTTGCTGAAAAATGTTATATTTAATATGTTTTGAATTTAATTTAATTAAAATTCTCTACTGTGTTTTTGCTTTTCTTTACAAGATTAATGTAATGAAAAAAAAATAAAGAAAAAATTGTGATCAGACTTTTAACATTTAACATGTTTTGTAATTGCGTTTATCCGACTGTCCGTCGTGTGTTTATCGGTTTATGTAGGCGTTTGAACAATATACAGAACAACATTGTAGACAACACTCCCTATTTTTATTGCTGTTTTAAATATATGTATATATGTTTGTATGTGTATGTTGTTGTTTTTTTTACTGCCAAAAGATCTGTCTTCACGTTAAGGCAAAAAAAAAGCCAAAATAGTATAAGTTTAAAATAAGATGTTGCATGATTAGTATAAGACTCAACTCTAAAAGGTACACTGAAAAGAAAAATCAATCCATCCGTACTTACATCGAGCCGAAGCGGTGTCATTAGTAAGGATTTCCTTAAATCAAGTACACAATGATTGATCCAAGTACGGATAATTCAAGTGACCCGTTCTTAAAATAATCCGAAAATGGGAATGACTTAAGTAAAAGTGATATAAAAATAAATGTCAAACTGTGCTTGATTCAAGAATTTCTAAGTTGGTTTAATCCCCAGTTCGTTAAGTAAAACGAAAGTGGATTGATTGAAGGATAAATGCTAAGCCAGAGACCCAGAGAGAAAAATAATATTACAGTGTAACCTCGGTGGACGCAACCATTAGAAATGTTGGGCTGTTGCGATAACTGAGTTGTTGCGCAAACCAAGTCACAAATTTCCAGTCATATTTTTCTATTCAAAAGCTCTTTTCAAACCAATCAAGAACTTTATAATAAAAAAAAATATGGTTAGTTTTAATAACCGTATTTATTTAATTGAAATAAAGAATAAAAACAGAAAAACAAAATATACTTCTAATAAAAAATTGTCATCGAGTTATAATGGTCAGTGGCAGTTCGTCTTCTTCAGTCCATCCATGATTTGGGCGTAGTACTACGTTCCAGCATTTCGCAATGGTACTGGGCGTTATTCTATTTCAAGCGTTTGCCAAAACACAAACACCATTACGCAAATGTGGGCCAAAAGATTTTCTTATACACAAGTTTTGTAATTTTATTTTATCACGTTTTGGTCCATAGGCTGAAGAATTGCAGTGCAGTTTGCTGGAAAACACATAACAGTTATCATTCCATCATCCCTTCTCAACTCTCTCTCTCTCTTTGTTATGACAGGGCGCATTGTCCAAAATTAACAAAGGCTTTAAAGGAAGTTGTTTGGAGCATGGGAAGGAGTTTACCTAAAACAAAATTTTTAAACTGCAGAATTACAAAAAAAAAACGAAAGCAATAATTTTACCTCTGGTACAAAAGTTTCGTGAAACCATTTCTCGAAAAGTTCTATAGTCACCCAAGAGTTTTTGTTGGTTTTGTAAACAATTGGCATATTGACAAATCCTTTAAAAACTCTAGGGTTTTGGGCTTTACCAATTACAAAAGGCTTAACTTTATGTGTTCTTGTTGCATTGGTGCAAGCGAGAAATGTTATTCGTTTTTGCTTATCATTATTAGAATAACGGTAAATCAAAAAGACTATTGCACTTAAGCATAAGATTTTACTAACACACGTTTTAGTTTTGAATTTATTTATCAAAAACTAAACAAAAAAAGCCTAACTTGTTTTGCTTTTGCAAAGTTGCGTTAATTGAGGCTTTGTTTTTTGAAAAGTTGCGTTTACAGAGTCACAAATGTTACGAAATTGGGCGTTGCGTTAAGCGAGGGGTTGCGCATATTAAGGGTTGCGTTCATCGAGGCTACACTGTATTATTTATTCACTTACCCACCCGTTCATAACACATGTTTGTTTCACCTTTGTTATTTTAAGGGTTGCCATCCGGACTTTATAATAAATTATTGAACGTTATTTCTGGCAATTTTACTTTATACACTGTGATAACAATAAAAGACGCGAAAATACTTTATTCGCATGATTTGATATTTCTATAATTTAAAATTGGTTCGGGTTATTTCAGGGCGAAATAAACTGGAAAATAAATTTTTCCTCATGGTGATTAGTTGGCGCATTTTTTATATGATTGACGAGTCTTTCTTAAGACAATGTCTACACCTAACAGAAATTGCTGTTAAACAGAAAAATTTAAATGCAAAAGATAATCAGGCAGCTGTGAAATTTTTTAACAATAATAATTATTTGATAAAACTGGAGAAAATATATAAAAATACGTTTTTAAAAAAATAATAATAAAGAAAAATTAATTATGCTTTATTCTGATACAGTTCCTTTTTTCTTAACCTTCAATTAGCAATATACTTTAATTATAAAATTAAAAGGTGGCAGCCCTAGTTGTATTCCTATCTTTGTTAACAGAAAAACTCCCAATTATAAGACACCAGTAGCATGCATGATATGTTTTTCGTAATTATTCTACTTTCAAAATTTTATGAATTCAACTAAATAATTTTAACAAATAGAATTCGGGAATTTTGGCATTTTACTTTACTTTTAGAATCTGAGAATAATACCTACATGTTTTTCTTTTTGTAAACAAGCAAACCGTTTTTACCTGCTCTTGTAGTTTTGTTGTTGTTTCTCTAACAAACTTTTACAAATACAGGCGTATGTATGTAGAATATAGAGTGGCACGACTAATGAAGAGCTTTTATTTCCTGGATTCTACTTTGGATTGTTTTCAAAACTTTAAATTTTTAAGTTCGAAAAGTGGTAAAAACCCAAATTTAGTTCGAGTTTTGCCTTTCTGTGTATAAAGGGCAAAATAAACCATACAAATGGCTTAGCAAACATACAAAATTTTATATTTGTAGAAACGATTTGTGTTGTTTGTTGCTTGTAGAAAAATTAATTTTTTTATAAAATATGAACTAACAATAATTAATCAAATCTTATCCGAATACTTTATTTTATGTTCTGCCAGTGCCAGACAAAAATGTTCTTCATCAGGCGTTCTGTTCATATACATATACTATAGAAGTTTATCGCTCATCTAAATGGATAAGTGCTGCAGTGTCTCTTCTCCTTAAGCGAGTGTGTCCGCTATCATTTAAAATATTTCGAGCTAGTGCGTTCGGATGCAATTCGAGGCTTTTTACGCATTTTAGTGCACATTTCGTAATCATAGTTTTGGAAGATATGTTGGATATTTCTTAAATTTTTGTGGTGCCTAGTTCTAAATAAAAGCATTTCAGTGAAAACTTTGCAGAGTGAAAAAGTAGAAGAAGAAGCATTAGAATCATTTTCAGCCTTTAATTATAATTCTTTGAACAGCCTTGTTTGCCCCAAACCAGCTTATTGTTTAAACCACTCTTTACTCCATATTCTTTCTCCATTCTTTTATATCCTCCGTTTTAAACAAAGTTTGTACGAAATATGTTTGTGTTGTTTACCTGCAATGCGAATCAGAAAGAAAGTGGGTGTTTTCCAAGCCATTTGTTTTGCTTATTTTACCCTTAAAACACACAAGTAGTCTTTAGGACAACAGATTGTAGTTGTAGGAATACAAAAGGGTACTTTTAGTGGTACATGACTTTAGTTTTTGGCGTATAAGAGATTAAAATTAATAATGAGGCAGTCGTTGGAGTATAAAACAATATTGAAAAGTATTAGTCGATAGTCTAAGAAAAACAAAGTTTATAAAAAGTATAAGAAACCTTACGCGTATAAGAAGTATAACGCAATATTTTTTGGAGTGGTTTTAGTCTTCGCTATAACAACAGAAAGTTTTTAACAATATCTTTAACATCTTTCATAGCTAAACCTCCTCAATATTTCACAATTTTTGGATGAATTGGACAACAAGTGCGCGTTTATAAAGTAATTACATACCTATAAGACATTCGTCTCATAAGCATAAGACTTTTGTTTAAGACTTTTGTTTTATGAATAGGTAGGTATAAGAGTTTTGCATAATAAAAGTTTAACTAAATAAACTTCTTTTGAAAAACATGATGATAAGATGCCGAGTTAAACTTTTTATTAAAACGTTGAATATTTCTTGGAAAAAATACCAATTTTAAAATATCTACTAAAAAAATAAAGTTTTATAGTGCTCATGAATATTAATAAACCGATTGATATTGTATTGTATTATTAAAATATTATTCTTGCTGTTACTGGGCTTAACAGATATCTTTTCTTACAGATAAAACAACAATAGCAACAGTACCAGCGGATCCAACAACTACAACAACCATTTTGACATAAAAAATACTACAGTTTGTACGTATGTATGTATGTATGTATTTAAATAAATGTACGAGAGAACAATAAAGATACGAAAATGAAATGAATACAAATCAAGCCGAACATTGAGAATGAAAGCAGCAGCAACAACAACAGAAACAAATAAAACAAAACAAAAACTAATCAAACCAAACCTTACCTAACCTCACTAACAAACACACATCTACTAGCTACAGGCAAACGAACATGAATGACTGTTTTGAATTTGGCTTGAATTTAAAAACTACCATAACAAAAACAAACATAAATACTGGCTCAACAACTTCTCGTCTTACCTTTTAAAGTAAACGAGTGTATTTGTGGCGCACAAGTTTAAAACCTCCACTTCGTCACTCGCGCGTTTAGTTTATACGTTCCCCTAGACCCCTCTCAATAGTATTTTATTAAAAGACTGTCAATATATTGGAGTATTGGGTAGAGGCAAAGCTATCAAACCCGGCAGTGACATAGAAAATAGTAGGTCGTTGAACCAGTATTTGGAAAAATGTAAAGTTATCAGATTTTAGTTAAGGGGAGGGAATCCGATGAGATAAATATTATAAATTTAAGATTTGCCCTTTTAAATGGAAGTACCCTGCAAGTAATAGGACCAGTCCAAACACGCGTGTAAAGAGTAGCCCACAAGGGACTAGGACTAGTCCAAAAGTAACCCAAACGTATGGAAAAAACATGGTCTATTTAACATTACGATGTCCTAGGGCAGGACCATATAACCCATCTTTGGACTACAAAGGAATAGTTTTTAAACTACTCCATTATGTACACAAGAGGATTAGTTTTAACTTCGTTTAAAAACGAAAACATGCCGTTAAAAAACGAACACATGTCGTCTACCTACAAACACTTTTTAACAATGACATGGTCCATGCTTGCATTACATCGGACCAGTCCATGGAGTAGTCCATTTTATGAAATTGGATCAGGTGGTCCAATAATATTTGCAGGGTAGACATTTAAATACTCAGGTTTCTTGTCTATCTCGAAAGACAATTATTGATTATTTGGGTTCGCATTTAACGACTTTTGCGAGTTCGAATTTATGTTATGAATGAAAAAAAATCTGTCTTCTCTAGGACGTTTTTGGTATAAAAATGATCTTTTGATTCTTGAAAATTGTCTTATTCCAACAAATACTTAGCAACAAACATTGTAAACGATATCACACGGACATGTTCTTACCATTAAAAAAACGCTTAACATTGGCGACTCTGAATTTAAAACGCTTAATATGTGTTCGGTCAATTGCAATAGCCAGAAGTTTAGGTACTATAAATTGCCAGATCGCAAGCTAAACACACGATTTTCAAAACACTATGAAATAAATCTGGTGTTTTGCGATTTCAAATCGAGCGATTGTCCGAACATGGCCGACAGTCTCTTTTTTTTTGCTAAAGACTGGCACACGATTTGAATGTTTTGTAATTTTTAGTCGGTGTTAAAGGTATTTAAAAAATGTTTTATAGTAAGATAAAATCGAGGACTGTGCACTAGATCGGAATAGATTAACAACTCTGAAAAATGTTGAAATATTTCCCAAAAACTGTAAATAAAAGGGGCACATTTACCCCCCAAAACCACACACACCTTTTTACTTATCAACACACACCTATCTTTCAAAATTTCCATTTTATCTGTTTTTTCTTTTAAGGGCTATTTGAAATCAGAATGCATTTCTAAATTGACCTCAGTTAAACAACAACCTACAACAAAAGATCCGCCAAAATAGGCTGTTGATAGTAAAGAAAAATGTAAGCAAACAAATTTTGACATTTATATGAATGAAAACGACAAAAAAAACACCACAATCAGCTGTCTATAATTGAATCATGTAAAAAAGCTTGGAAATCGCATGTTATCTTAGCCAATATTTGACATTAAACGCTTTAAGAGCAGCAACACCGCCAGCAACAAAGTTCAAAATAGCAACAACAACAAAAAAGGAAAAAACACGGCCCAGCTCGAGAAAAAAAACTAAACAGAAATCACAGACAAAACTCGTGTGTTTTTAAAGTTGTTTTTTTTTTATCTGAAAACCTGAACACAGAAACACAAATCTATTAATTTTTTTTGGTTTTTGAAAATCTCGGCAGAAATTAAAAACCCAACAAATCCAACAGCAACAACATTAAAACTAAAACGAATAAGTGAATAAGCGCGCCTTAATTTTTAGTTCATATTCTATTTGTAGTTGTTGTCTGTCGTTGCTGCTGTTGGTTTCTCAAAAGAAGGTGACCGAGCTAAAATATACAGACAATATAGCAGTAACAACAACAGAGCCAGTTGAAATTAAATCAAAAATACATATGTATGTATAAAACATACAACGATCAAAAAAAAACGAGTCCAATTTTTGCCTCGAAAAATCATATTAAA
Organism: Pollenia labialis; assembly: GCA_949318255.1. NCBI lineage: Eukaryota > Metazoa > Arthropoda > Insecta > Diptera > Polleniidae > Pollenia > Pollenia labialis. The sequence goes on from OX439142.1 coordinate 77,349,037, forward strand.
ATTAAAAAACAAATAAATCGACAAAAATAAGCACGTCTGTTCATGGTTGGTTTTGTTGGCCAAGTAAATTTGTAAAATAAAACCACCAACTAAAACAAAAACAACAACATCAGCAACAAAAATATAGCGCAAACACACTGTAAATAGAGCCTCCTGAACAGTGCTGCCACAACCAATACAATTTTTACAACCAAAATTTTTGAAAAAGTTACCAAATATAAAAAAAAAATAACCAAATTTAAAATGCCTTTTATTAATTGAGAACATCATAAAAAATTTATTTTAAGTTGCATTGTAATACAAAGGTTATTTGCACTTAATAGTAACTTAAAAGTAATTTAAAAAAATAACGAGAAACTTAATTTAAAGTTTTTATTTATTTGAGACTTTTTCGTAAAAAAAAATTTTTTTGCAAGAGTTAAACCCGTAAAATGTCCGTACAAAATTCAGTATATTAAAGTTAATAAATTGTTATAAATAACAAAAATGCAAAATTGTTTTCCGCTTTTTAGCTGTTGTTGCCAGGACTGTCAAATGTGGCGATTTCTTAATCCTTTTGTCGATGGAAATTTACGTTTGGCGATATGGCGATTATTTTGGCGAAATTGAAAACCATTGGCGATATGCGAAATGCATTTTATATAAATATATTCTAATTATCATATGTATATCGAAAATATTATAAAAGCTTTTTCTCTTGTTTGTAAATTTTATTTTAAATTTATGATTCTTGTTCTATTTGATATATTTTGTGAATCATTGTAAAATATTATAGCGAATATAAACAAATTCGACTTTCGCAACGTACATTCAATGGGTAAAAAGTGTATGACTGACAGTCAAAAGTTTTTTACCAAATAATTATTTTAAAAAAAATTAAATATACCTATATGTATACATACCGACAAGTTATAAAAAGTACAATATCAACTTTCTTAAAACTTACAGCCATTTCTTAAAGAAAATTCCATAATTTTGAAAAATCATTAAAATTCCTATGTGCATTTTCAAATCTGTATTTCAACATACTTCTGGAAATTACCTTAATTCAGGACATTTAAATTATTTTCAAGATTTATTTTTTTAGAAAAAAGTAACCAAAATGAAAAAAAAAATATTCACATCTCCACATTGAAAAAAAATATAAACAATTTTGGTTAGAAATAACAAAAAACGGCAGCTCTGATTTTGAAACTTCGTTTGACTGCTTCGTTTTAGAGATCCAGTTTTTTATAACAACAACAACTGGCAAAAAATGAAAACAAAAAGTAAATAAACCAACTAACAACAAAACGTGTTTTTTTGCAACACTCTGGGTGTGAGTGTGTAAAAGAGTACCTGTATAAAACGATCCCTAGTCGGAGTACGACCTAAAGTACTGTGGGGCAGATGTGAAAATTACAGTTGATATCGAAAAACTATCGAATTTAATTTGCTAAAATTTGTTATACCATGAATTTAACTTCCGCGATCGAAAAAATATTCTTAAATTCTCTTCCGTTGCAAAAAAAGAGTCGAGCTCGTATACTTTTGTATTCAATTTGTTGTTATATAAAGTGTAACCAGAGTCTTAAATTGCACTACCACCCGAGCTTGTTATTTATTTAAATACACTCAGATTTTACTAGAAATTTTAAAATGCCAACATGTTTGCTGCAACTTCGACAGCTTAACTTGGGGGCCACACGATCAAGTTTTGCCCTTTAATTCCTTTCAATTTGCAATACCTACACTCTCACTTTTTTTACTAACACACTCGCTCTTTTTAAATTGGCCGCAATATTACTCTTAATTTTACTTTTCCATTTGTTTGGCAATTTTACGTCAATTTAACAACTGTTTACAAGTTTAACTTGAGGGTTACGGGATCAAGTTTTGGCTATAAAGTTTTAATACACTCATGGCCGTTTTCTCATAACATGATTATCTTTTTTCATAACGTAAAGCTGCACATAAAAGACATTTGGTTTTCTCAATGCTTCTATTCTGTTGCAAAACTAGCCAGCACTCATCTGCCAAGTATTTATTTTCCTTTTATTTGCCGTACAGATGAATTCAATCAGCTGACGCCCAACTTTTACATGTATTTTGAGAGGTGTTGCCAACTGAAAACAATGTTTTTTGTCGGTATATTGAGAAACCCAAAATTGTTAACGGACAGTTTATCGGTCTAATTAATTTATGTTGACATTAGGTAACAGACAGTTTGTCGACACAATGAGAAAATGGCCATTAGTCTTTTAAGTTTTCTTTCAGAAAGTCTAAGTTTATTGATGAGTGGGGAGGTAATAATAATAGCATGTTCTCTTCTTCCATCGCACCAATAATAATCTTTGAACAAACAGTTTAGTCAAACGTTATAGAGGCCTGTAAACTTTAGGCGCTACATGGGATGAATACCATAAAAAGAGAAAATTGTGCATTCATTCAATTACACTTGCCTACAAGGTTTTGGACTGGATAAACCAAATATCTTTCCTAGGGTATTTTAGTGGGCTGAATTCGAATCTTTAATTGAGTTTTCTCTATCACGTCAGGTTTTCGAGATACAAAAAAAAAAATTGTTTTTATTCGTTTTCTTAAATGAAAAATCACTAATTTATTTAAAAATCAATGAATTGTCAAAAAGAGAATGGCGTTTTTGTCGTCGTTTGTATTTTGTTGGTTCGGTTTCGGGTATTAGAGTCCAGCATTGGTCTCCCAGCATGCCTTTGTCCCAAAATCCTTGATAATATCTTTCGAGTTTCATTAAATCTTGATAAGCACGCTCCCTTTTATGTCGCTCACTGCACCTAGGTTTTGTGGAAAAATATTTAAATGCGAAGGAAGAAAAGGCAGAACACTGTCAGTGTCCACAATTTGCCCAAGTTTCTGGCTGCAAAGCCAAAATAATGTAAATATGCATATTTTAATGATTTTGATATTGCATATCCTTTTAAGCAAAAGTAGCTTAAATCAGTAACACACGATCTCCCTGATATGCTTAAACGGTACTATTATTAAGATTTATAATGAATGTGGGCTTCTGTCAAATTAATAATTGTGAAATTGTAGTGTCAGTATTGACTGCTTACAGTATTGCCAGCATGCGATAAAAAATGAACAAGACATAATAGCCCAATTTTTATGCCAGATTAGAATTCAGCGCACCCAGATTAGTTAAAAAAACATGCTTCGTTTCTGCAATCAAGTTTTTTTTCCAAATTTGTAGACCAGTGTTATTAAATTGTGCTTGTTTGTGAGTGTATTAACAGGTGGTTCTCTCTATCTATCATTTATCATTGCATTGCATTCATTGAAACGGTGATTGAAAAGTGTGAACTCACAACAACGACTCAAAACAGCAGTGAATCATTTACACTCCACAGTACTGCATATGTACTGATTTTCAACAGAATACTTGTGAAGCTAAAAATGTCAACGATTCGTACTAAAATCGAATAAAATGAGGTTTGGATATCCAAGAATAATTCAATTGTCGAAATTTGCCCTCATTAACTGATCAGTTTATTAATTTTATTATTTATTATTTATTAATAGATTTTTGTATGTACATATTTAATTTAATTCAAATTTTTTTATTTATTAATTTAATTGAAACATTAAATTAAATAAATTTTGCTTCACCTTCAACTTTATCCCACTGTGAGTTTACACTGCTATCAATTTGCCAAATGACCCATTAGGAAAACTGGGTTGTTGTTTTATTAAGTTTAAGAAAAAAAGTTTCATGTTTTAATTTACTGAGTTTATTTTGTCAGAAAAAGAAAGAAAAAAATGTATTTAGGAAATCTCTACAAATTTATTTATTATTTGTTTATTTTTTGCTACAATTTGCTTTCATTAATCTTAATTAATTGTTACTTAAGAAAAATCTAAATAAAAACTCAACAGCAACAACAACGAACATAATAACAATTAAAATATAAAACATGAATTTATTTAATTAATAACATGTGTTGATTTGACTTTTTAACATCATTAACAAGATTCACATAAATAAATATGAGCAAATGCACCGTGAGAAAATTTCCTGAAGAGTTTTTAACAAGGAATATGTAAGGAAAATGAGCGGAAAGAGAGTGAGTAGGTATTGAAAAGGAAACCTTTTAAGACAAGTTATTATTATTAGCAAGTAAAAGATTATATTTATTAAATGCTATTAAAATGAAAATAAATTACACAGCGAGAAATTTTAGTAAATAAAAGGCAGGCGTTTTAAGCATAAACATGTCTGCGACACATTTCGATCGAAATGATTTTAAAATTTTTAGTTTCTTAGAGAAATACGGAATAACTTCCATTTTCTATCAAAATTGATTTCTGTGACAGGCCTGAATATACCATTAAAAGATTAAATGAGAATGAATTTAAGTTTCTGCCTCAATGGCAAATGATAATTTGGCATTTCTTAATACTGACTTAAAAGAAAATTCTAAAAAAAACACGGTTCCAAATCTAGTTTTTAATTAGATATCAAAATATTAAATTTGCGAAAATATATAATTTCGAGAAGTATTTAAGATCTAGTTCAAAATTGTACTTACAAATAATTTTTGTTATCTTAAGAAATATTTAAATCCATCAAGTAAAAAATGCTTACCTGCAAAAAAACAAACAAAAAATATTTTTATTTATAAAAGTTGAATGCTAAAAAAATCATATTTAAATTACACTTGAATTATTTAAATGTTTTCTTTGCATTATAAAATTTCCAGTTTAATTTGTGGTTTTAGATTGACGTCACTTCACTGACTCTTAATTCACAAATAAAGTTCTTAATAAAAAAAAAAAAATATTATGGTTTTAGGTTGATTAAAGTGAGATCTATTTAATGAGGTTAAGCAATAAATATAAATCAAATAAAATTGGCATCATTGGAGAAATCAGTCATTAACAATAATAAAACTAACAAAACAAAAAAACTAAAATCCAGGTTTCAACTGGAAACGTGGGACGGGACACGTTGTAAAATTTCTTATTTTCTGGTCACTAAATAAATTTAAACGATTTGAGATCAGATCAATCATTATTATTGGAACCAAGGCCCATTGAAAAGGTCTTCGCAAGAAGCCTGATGATCATTGTTTATGTTCTTTTTAGTTGTCAAAAGTTGTTTACATTTTGCTTATATGTGCATGTATACGTTTATGGTATGCCACACATACACGTTTTTTCCTTTTGCTTTGTATATGTGGTAGTAAATTTTTGACAACTAAAAAGAATCGTTTTTTGTTTTTGTACAAGTAAGCAGACCTGATAGATGGGCCTTGATTGGAACACTTGACAAATGAGGAAATATGAAAAATGGGGGACAATGTCGCCTACTTTATTAATAATAAATTATTAATAATATGATCAAAATTAACATATTTCGCTTTTTTTAAAATTCTGTAACATGCTATAAATTCGACTTTCCTTAATTTGCGATGATGGTGATTGACATCATCCAATAAGAAATACATAGTGAATTTTTTCTTTTGATGGTAGATTTAAGATGTGAACTATGCAAAGCAGCGTTTCACATTTTTTACATCTTTGATAGTAGTGGAGAACAAACAGCATTTAATCAATTTTCCAGCCCGCGACTACATTGTGCTACCTCTTAAATTTTATGTAGGTATTTAAATCAACAATTAAAAAAAGAATGAGAGAATTGTAAGCAAACCAGGCAAATGTCTAAAAGCATTCAGATATGGCAGAATAAGTCTATTAGGTTCAACCAGAATATGCATAAACAAGCTTAAGCTTCTGTCAAAAATCAACGAAAAGCCTCTAAAATGCATATAAAAGAACAAAAACCAAATAAATAACATTTGGTTTCGTACGGAATATGCGATCGGTTTCGCACTTCACTTAAGCAAATGACAGTTTTATAAAATTCATTTGCGTCTTCTTAAATTAATAAATATTGTTATAGATGTAAGGTAGCTTTTAATCATCTCTCTTAAGATTTATTTTGTATATGTTTTATAAAAATGATTTTAAAAATAAAAAAATATTAAAAAAAAAGTTAACAAAATGTTTCTTTAAGTTCAATATGGTTTGGCACATAAAATTTACATGTTTTCGAACATTTACTTAAGCATCGTTATGGACATTCTGGTTGGGCCTTTTGGCTTTCATATTGTCGTCAATAACTTTTGATACAAGACAACTGATGAGGGAATGTCGCTTATACTGTCCCACATATATTTTAATAGAGGACAACTCCTAAGGCAATGTCGATTATACTGCCCAGCATAGATTTTGATAGAAGACAATGTCGCTCATCCTGCCCTTCATTTAGTTTTTTAATTTTTTTCTAGCAAACCGAAATTATAGGGGGACAAGTCGTGCATACACATATGTACATATCATCGAAACTTCAACGTTTGAGTACATATATTTAAACAAAATCATAGCCAAACTTAAAAGTTTATTAAATAAATTGTTGCTAGGTGCATTTTTGTGGCAAAAGGGGATGCAAATGGTTTGATATTGTAACTTAAGGGTATACTGCTACTGAAGGGCCTTAAGTGAAGGCCAGTATCATCCAATTAATAATCCTACCTCCAACGCGCTGCATCCTGGAAACTCGACTACGTTTAACAAATATGAAGTAAACAACACTCATGGGAGTTTTGGTCGGGGCTTAGGGGAGAGCAATGTCGAGCTATGAAGGCGTTCTTGATTGTATGGTAGTGAAACAATTCTAGCTATGAATAAACTGTAGAATCCAAAGTCCCAGTGAGAGAGGACTACGTGGATCATGCAGAGTCTGTACAAGCTCGAAGCGACCGACTGCAAAAATGCATCAACAGAGAGTAGTCAGGATGTAGCTGACTACTCTCTGTTAGATCCAAACTTGTGCTTGTAGCATCTGTCCCAGATTTATCTCGGGCAGCATGCACATATGATTTGAAGGCCAAGAACACATTTTTGGAAACTAATGCACATACAAATGAAACCCCATTATGACCCAATGCTCCACCGGGAGGCAGAGGATTTAGAATGAAGAACATAAAAAACTTATTTGTTCTTTCAATGTTTTTTTTTTAATTCGCACATTTTTAAATTTTAACGACAGTTTTTACATCTCGATATAGCCACTACACCAAAATAGATGGAGAACGCTGTTTCTAGGCAACGACAAATGGCAGCGCCATTATCGAAAGACCTGCTGCAGCATATCAATCATCTACTTTGCTGGAACAGCAATTGCTTAGCAAAACTAATAGAGGACGGAATAACAATACTGAATGGGTCGATACTCCAATAACAAGGCAGTGAAATTAAATCTTACATGGGAAGAAGGAGATGCTATATACATAGGAGCCATAGCTCACATTTACATATATACGATATCATAACGGGAGCTATAGTTCAACAGTCTTACAATCCCAAAATGTGTTATGCCTCATCCTGCGTTAAAAATTTTGTCTAAATTTCTTAAGTTCCAGAGAGTTTTTATAAAAAATTTAGCAGGAGAAGCTAAAAATCTCAAAATATTTAATTTGAGGTATACATTGTTGGTAATTCTGGTTATACATACAGGTAGATGTCTGTCATTCCATTTGCAATTTCTACAATATTGATCTTACACCGTTGTAAGTATACATACACACATATGTAAATACATATGTATATATTATGAATCCTTGTGAGAAGCGGTGTTAACATAACGATGTCCGTCTGTTGGATGCAATGGGGGTTTCGATACCCCAGTTATGCTGGAGACTGGGTAGTTATACATATATTAATATCACATAGGTAGGTAGGTACATATGTTTGTATATTCCGGAAAAGGTCTCGAAAAAAAATTATATTTAATAAACTCACCTCGACCTCAACAGAATCTTCTTAATTTTTGGAATATATCGTAAGATCGAAATAATACTGATATAACATTTAAACATATTAAAATCTTTTAATAGGCTTAAAAACACATTAATTGCTTTAAGTGTACTTTTGCATCTTCTCATACAAACAAGTAAAGAAAAAAAAAACTCTACAAAAACAACAATCATGAAGCGGAAAACAAGTCACTTTTTCTCGTTAAACGACAAAAACACATTCACACCGCCATAAATACACACACACACACACCCATCCAAATAAACACACCTTTGCAGACAAACAGGTAAGCAAAGAAAAAAAAAACAATAACAACAACAACAACAAACTAAGATCACTTTAGGAAGGTGGAAAATAATATTAAAAATGAAAAACCACAAAAACAAATGTGACACACGCAAAATATAATAAATACATACAATAAAAAATCATTCAATAAGAAAAAAAAACGATAAAGATACGGATGCAAAACATAAAAAAAACATAAAAATAGATATTAAATGTACTCGTATGATGCAAAAATAAGAATACAAGAAGGCAACAAAAACAACTAGACAAAATTAAGAAGAAGAACAAGAAAAGAGAAAGCAAAAATAAAGAAATAAGATAAAAAAAAACTTAGTGTATAAAGTAATTTATGGCAGTATTGCCAGATAAGGGGATTTTTGCACAAATTTGGGATTTGAACATTAAATTGGGGACAGATTTTTGTCCATCATTTCTAGACCGAAAAGGATTAGAAAATTGCGATTACTATTATTTCAACTAAGTATCGATTTTCGTTAAGAAAAACAAGAAAAAACAACAATTGAATATTACGAATATTATTTGGTGTTTTTTATGGAGTGATACAAGTTTAAATCATAATAAAACATAGTAATATATTTTTGATATCAATGAAACGTTCTTTATTGAACAGAACATTTTATGACATTAACGGCTGGTGCGTAGAAAGCGCAATCTGAAACACCAATTTTCACAAACTTTTCGCAGCATTTGCGGTCGTATCTCGCCGATAACTCATCGAATGTTGATTTCCAGTTGTTCAATTGTTTGTGGTTTATCGACGTACACAAGTGACCTTACATAACCCCAAAGAAAATAATCCAATGGGGTTAAATCACACGATCTTGGGTGCCAATCAATTGGGCCATTTCGTGAAATTATTTTTTTGTCAAAAGTTTCCTTGGGTAATTCAATTGTAGCGGACGCTGTGTTACATGAGGCTCCGTCTAATTGGAACCACATATTAGCAAGATTAATGTCAGCTAATTGAGGTACGAAAAAACTTCGAATCATGTTCCTATACCGTTCACCATTGACAGTAACATTCTGACCATCATCGCTTTTGAAGACATATGGTCCAATGACTCCGCCAGCCCATAAAGCGCACCAAACAGTAATTTTCTGTGGATCTAATGGCATTTCGACAAAAGCTTGTGGATTCTCCTCCCTTCAACTGTGACAATTCTGCTTATTTACGTACTTATTCAATCGTAAATGGGCTTTATCGGAAAATAAAATTTAGAATTTTTTAATTAAACAGTTATTTTGATTAAAAATTTGCATGCGTTGCTTTGGTGTATTGAATTTGAAGTTGGGAAATGCCGCGTTTAGAACTGTTTTAATGGACTTTACCATTCGTTCCCAGGCTCCTCCCATGTGTGGGGCAGCAGGCAGGTTAAATATCCACTTGATTTCATCGAATTTGTTGGTAATATCGCCTAAATTTAAACGTTGTTGCTCCTCTTTAAACACTTTTGCTGTGGCTTTGAAGTTGGTACCGTTATCGGTAAATATCTCTCTAGGCATTCCCCGGCGACTTATGAAAGTTTTAAATACGCCTTATGCGAAGCTGAATTTATAATCAACTCACGTCCATTAACATTTGTTTCACTGGACACAAAAGACGATGATCCCTTAACACCAAACCATCTCCTTTTAGGTTCTTCTTCAGGCTACAAGCCTATTTGTTCAGAAAATAACTTACGTGATCGTTGGAGGCAAACACAAAAATTTGCAGATTTCTTTTGGCGACGATGGATTAAAGAATATGCACCAAATTTGTTACGACGAGGAAAATGGTTCACTAAACAAAACCCAGCTTCGGTTGGCGACGTAGTTGTTCTTGTCGATGAAAGTCTACCCCGAAACAATTGGCCAAAAGGTATAATCACAGAAACCATTACAGCAAAAGACGGGCAAGTTCGAAGAGTAAAAGTTAAAACGTCAACCAATATCTTGGAAAGACCCATTTCGAAAGTGGCTATCTTAGATGTCGGCATTTAGTTATAAAGTAAATTCATCACTTCCCGACTCCTTTACGTGGAGGAGAATGTTGCCGCCACTGTATTATTTATTTATTCTTTATTACACTTGTTCTGTAAATAAGGCCAATTGATATGTGGTATGTGTGTATATAACATACATACATTTCATCGCAACATTCATATATATTTAAATTACTACATATGTATTTAATAACTGTAATGTCGTACGTTTGCAATAGCTGCAGACAACTGAAATATACTTAATCTTATTAATCTGAGCTGAACCATTCGCACGACAATACAAATTTTTTTTAAAGCTTACTCTCAAATAAATGAACTAAAACTAAAACAAAGTTTGCTATTAAAAGTTGTATTTATTTTGCTCAGAGTCATTAAAAGAAAATTTAACATCGATCAATAATGAAATGTCAAACTAAACTAAACAAAAAGCAATTGTCAGCTGTTAAATGGGTGGTCAAATAAAGCAGTGATGCCAACTCAAAGTTGTATCACTCCAAAAAAAACACCCTTTATAAAAATTAAAACTGGTTTATAACATGTCGATTTTCTATGAAACTTTGCGTTGGTCCGTTTTTCTTACCAAGCTTTTTTAAGGGGTGCTCCAACCATAATGTACGATGTTAATTGGGAAACACACCTTAACGAAAGTTTTTTTGCCCAACTTAATTTGACATTTTGAACAGCGCGTTAAGATTATTGAAGCCTTTTATGAAAATGGCCGTTTTTTGGTCAGCATAATCGACTTTATAATCAACTTGGCCAGATAGGCTTACAGATTATGAATGCCGGATCTGTAAATAATGTCAAAAAAACCTGTGCATGCTCGCGCAGTGCGGAAATTTTTAGTGTTGTTCGAGATATGCATTATGATAATGAGGTCGGCCAAGCAGTTACCGTGAATAATTAGCGAGATAAGGACATGGACGATATGTGGTTCCAAGAGGAAAGTGCCACTTGCCATACAGCCAACGAAACATAGGATTTTTTGCGCGAGGAATTTAATGGACATGTTATCTCACGTCGTGATGATATTAATTGACCTCCACGATCATGTGATTTGTCATCGTTGGCCTTCTTTCTTCGGTTATGTTTGAAATAAAAAGTGTACGTCAATAAGCCAAGAACAATTCAAGAGCTAAAGAATGAAATAATTCGTGTAAAGATCGGTTTATAAGTTGCCATAGGGCCAAATATTAAGCCTACTCCCGGAGAACACTTTAATTATAGTTTGGTATTATTAAGTTTCGTAATAGCCGTACCTTAACAAGAGCGGAAGGCGAAACATTTTCGCCTCAACGCATTAAATAATTTTTATACCTTCTATGCTTTCTATGCTTCAAGTAACGTGCAACGCTTTTTATGCGGCATCACCACAAGTAAAAATTATGTATCATTTGTCAAAACCAGCTGGTTTGTTCGAACGATGCTTATAACGCTTACAAAAATAGAAAGTAAACCTAGTTTTCGCATTTAACGTCTCAATGCATCCTACGCTATTGTGCAAGTAACTTGTTACATATAACTACATTTACTACTTTTTTGACAGCTGTGTAGACAGTGAAAATGCGTGTAACGCGTGGTGTGGACCTCCAGCTTTACTGCAAACCTTAACAAGGGAGTTGACGTTGTGCCACGAACAGTAGTGTAAGCTTTCTTGTTTAATAAAACCCACATAAAAGCAAAAAAAATGGAGATAAAATCGCTAGATTGACAAAAAAATAGCTAAATTGTCATTATTTATTAACAATAACGGCTAACTACACTATTCAAAGCGCTGTCAAAATCGGATTTTACAATGGCTTACAAATTGTATGGGCATGACAGCTTTAGACAACTAGAAAACGCGTGCCGCTTTTGTTAAGGTACAGCTGTAAGACAAGAAATCATTTCACCAGGTTTTAAAGATTTGGCACAGTAAAATATAACACTTTAAATTGTTGCTTTTTAAACGCTAATGTGTTATTAAATAATAAAAAAAATTGCGGATTTAAATTTTGAGATGGGAACATCAAACTTTTAAGTGAAGACATGAGCCAAAACTTCTCTGGCAACACAGGCAGAGGTATAGAATTAAGATTTCGAAAATGTCTTTTAAATTTTGCATAGGTTATTTTGTTTATTTCATTTACCTTTTTGCTTGGTATCATCACCATTTTCCAATTGATGACTGACCACTAGATTATTTTGCAATTGCAGCAGGCCACTGCCGCAAGTGCCAGAGCTGGTAATGTTTTTCATGCGTAATTCTTGTTTCTTAAGCAATAATTAAAATAATTATTTATTTTAAGTTAAAAAAACCCACAATAAACCAATTTTATTGTTCAATTCAACACTTTTTTTTTAGCAAATCTTTAAAATTTCTTGTTTTCAATACGTTAAATTTTGTTAATTTTCTTAATTTATTCAAGTATTGCTAAGAATTCTGAGAATTTTTTAAGCGTTCATAATTTTTTTGCTTGTTTTAAATTAAATCCAGGGGCATTTGTGTTTTTTTGAACGATTTCTTTTTAAATGTTAATGATAAAATTTGGTGCGCTTTTTTAATATTTAAAAAATTTTGTTTTATAGTTCTTAAAATTTGGCACTTTCGTTATAAAATTGAACTTATTTTATATACAAAAAAAAAAATCTTTTTGTATATTTTTATTAAACTTTTAAAATTTTACTTAAAACAAAATCTTATTTCTTTTATTTTATAAAAATTTTCTTTAGTATGGCATCGAGTTTCTTTTTATCTTTAAATAAAGTTTTTTATGTAAAAAAAAATTTATTGGAACAGATGTTTTTTTTTAACTTAAAGGTTAATGATCACTTGGTTTTATTTAGACTCTTTTTTCAATACTTTTTATTCTTGAATTTTCTTTCTATTGATTTTTTTTTTTGCACAATTTTACACTTCATTTTCTTTAGGCGTAAGAAGAGCAAGACACAAGAGGTCGTGAAAAGAGCTAAAAGGCAACTTGCTAAAAAGAGCGTAAGTTTGAAAACAGAACTTCTATGATCTTTTTTTTATAAAAATTAAATTTTTTTTAACTTTTTAATTTTAAGCAAATTTTACTTTTTTTTTAATAAAAAAATATGGCCACTTGAATTTAAATTTTGTATTCAAAAGCTTTTAAAAAATTTACTTATACATTTTCGTCAATAAACAAACAATATCTTTTCTTTTTATCAGTCCTGCTGTAAATTGAAAATGGCCAATAATGATAACCACTTAAAGCCACACAAAAAACTAGTTGTATATAGAAAATCTATAACAATTCTTTTTTTTTAGAAAAAATTTCTTTAAACCAGCCACAGAATAGAAAAAACGCGTTAAAATGATCGCGCAGAATCAAGAGAACGTTAAAGACTAAACGTTTGATATCAATGAGTTGTTTTGTGGAGGTAAGAAGGTAGGGCTCCACACACTACAATACAACAACATAACAAAAAATATATAATAAACATACATACACATAAGGCAAAAAAAAAAAAAAACACAATAGCAATAAAAACAAAAACTTGGCTCCCCATTCACAATATTTAAACGGGTATGTATAACAAGAAGCAAGAATAATAGGAAAAACCCATTAACAAAAAGTCTACACATCGCTCTTTTCAAAAATAAAACTCTCCTCAATAAAAAAACTCTTTGAATAAAAACAATTAAAAACCACAAAGAACGGGTGATTTTTTAACCGTTTGGGCTTTGAAAATTAAAAAAAAACAACACAAAAATTTTGCAAAAGTGAATGAAATATTTATTTGGGGCAATAAATGACTACCTGCCATTTACGTTTTAAAGAACAGTTGATGCAAATTAATGTTGGCCGAGGCTACGCCGTAGGGGGCATTTTGGACGGTATCTTAGCAACAGCAGTTGTAATGTTGTCTTCCAAGGCGAAAATTGTGGCTGGCTTGTCTAAGCTTGTCCGTTTCCCCACAAAAATAAGGTCAAATATTATAATCTTGGCGGCCAGTGGACTATGTACTTCAAAACGTGAGACTAGTTGCTCAACATACTCGCCTGTTAATGTGTTAATGGTATCGCTCCATCGTAACTTTGCGCGATTTTCATCATTATTAAAGACGTGTAAGGTCCACAACCCGCACCAAACACTGCATATTTCAGGCAGCCTCAGAACTACCGCTAGCTGCTCTTCTCACCAAATTCGGTAATTCTATTTGTTGAGCTTGAATATCCTGTTTCGTGGGCCGATTATGACGACCAATAAAATGAACGAAATTTAAGAAGTACATTTCTCACACAGCACGAGTTTTGATAATAAAATTTATGGTTGGCAATTGTACTTTTTTTTGTAAAATTTAAACTCGGAAAGTACAATGGTACACCAATGGCTTATCTATATCTACATACATATATTCATAAATAAAAATAAGTTGTCCTATGTTCGTGATTTTATAATTCGAGAACCACTCAACCGATTTTCAAACGAGTGCATGTGTTTTAAAGGTCGACTTTCACTGACGGTTTATAAAGAAAAACAAAAAAACTGCCGATAGGTGGCGCTGTTGTCGTGATATTAAATTTTTTTTTATTGATGGTAGATAGCGCTGGGGTCAAGGTATTAACAATATTCCCCAGTATTTAATTTTTTATTTAGAAAATCCCAAGCAGCGCCGGGACCAAACAGCTAGTTAAGTATAATTAAGTAATCTTCCCAGTTTTAGTATTTCAGTTATATAACTGCATAGGCATGCAAATGTTTTATGTTTCATTTTATTTCAGTGGCATGTTATAACGTCCATTGACACAGTGTCCATGGACTTTGGAGTTTGTAAAAATGTTGTGGACATTATGACACTCTGCAAAGTATCATAACGTACGACACTGCTCTGAAGGACATTATGACACTTTTAAAAGCGTCATATTGTCCATGGATACTATGACTTTTTTTGGTCGTCATAACGTCTATGGACACTGTGTCACTGGACGTTATGACATGCCACCTTTATTTCAGCATATTGTGCAAAAGACTTTTAGAATTCAATTTGGAGAACTTATTTGAAACGTTAAATGCAATTTGAATGATATACGAAATATGTCCCTCAACATATTAATCGGGCTTTTTACTTCATTTAAATTTTTCTATTTGGTACATTATATTTGTACAGTTCACCAAAATTGAACAATGCAATCAAAATGTAGTGTCATAAGGCCTTAACGCTCAGTTAGCCGGGATTAACAATAACGTTGCAAATCAGCTGATTCATTTTGTTGTATGTAAAGCAATTAGAATGATTATAGTTGGCAGTAAGATGTTACGTCTCAATCTGAAAGAAATAGATTGGTCTTACTTTTTTACGGTAAGTTTACTGTTACTCCCGGCTATCTGAGCCTTTAATCATTTTTTGTATTGCCATATGCCACGAATATTTTTTTACACTAAAAAAACCGAATAACTAGAAAAAAATCACCCGCTATAAACAAAATCATATGAAAGCCCCAGCAAAAGGGAGCTCGCAGGTGTGTAAATGTGATCAAGTAAATGAGGTTCAACAAGTTTTTTAATCAAAACAATCTCTTTCACTCTCTCTCTCTCTCTCTCTCCTATATTCTGCTTCTTATTATTCAAACAAAATCCCCCCTTTTACTAAATACAAGAAGAAAAAAAAAAGAAACAGCAACAACAGAAATAAAACACCATCACTTCGTTTTGTTTATTGTTATTGTATGGGTATGCCAGGCATTTATACAAAAATGTAGAATATTTATCTCTTTCTCTTTCTGTCTCTCACAAATTCGCTTAGCTCCACTAACATAACAGTTCACTGTTTATATTTTGCTAAATTAACAGAAATATTTTAAATATTTTTGTTATGAGTTGCTTATTAGTTGGGGGAATACTCTTCTGTTAATTTAACATTACTTAAGCAAAAAGATCACTGGCTATATTTAACATTTTGTTAGCAAATTAACAGTAGTAAAACATGTAAAGGTAATAAATTTATGTACAGTTTTGTGCGGGTTTTCTTGTTAATGGACCTACATATCTAAAAAAAATGAAATCATGTTTTAATTAACAGTGTAACAGCGGGGTAATGTTATTTTATTTTATTAATAATGTTATTATTGGTGTTACGAAACCATTGTTTACATTTTGATTTTTTATTGTTTTTCTCTTTTAACTTTTGTATATGGTCTTACTTTAATTTATTAACAAAATTAGGAAATTTTTTTTTTAAAGTTGTTGGTTTAAAATTTTTTAGGGATTTTGAAATAAAATTAAAAGTTAAAAATCAAAGAGATCTTTTCATAACATTAAAAGATTAATATTGTTATAAATTTACAGCTGTTTAATAAAATGTAAAATTTTTGACAGACAGGTGACGTTTATTTTTAAACTAAAAAAAAATTAAGCTAATTTTTTTCGAATAAATAAATAATAAAACAGACAATAGTCATCTTGCTATGAAATCATTTACAATGTAAGTTCGAGTATATTTTGTATATGCAATTTTATTTATTTATATGTATGTACATATGTATTTGTCAGGCAATTGGTGGACAGGCAATCGGATCACTAATGAAGAAATATGCCTGGGTTACAAGCAAATACCCAAGGCGAATTCATATAAACGGTGGTGTCGATAATACAACAAGTTACAACACCAAAAACACAACAATGTATTCTTTTGTTGCTTTCGTTGACCGATATGTCAAAAACACAAGCAACTTTTGACATTTCTCTCTCTAATTAAGAAAAAAAGGAGTGCTTTCAACGCCACCTGAAAAATGAATTCGCCTTGCAAATACCGCTAAACCTAGATATAAGAGAATGTAAATTGAGGTGGATTTGGCATACCCTCCGAAAGCCCCACAACGATATATGTAAAATGGCTCTTGACTGGAGGATCTTAGAGAATACGTTTAACGAAGGAATTTGAAAGAGCGAATAATCATCTTACATGGTCTTAAGTTAAGGCTACAGCAAGTATTCGGCAGAAATTGATATCATTTACTACGGCACTCTGCGCCAACAATCGTCGACAAAGCAACTAATAGATAAAAATTATTTGTCAAGTAACATTTTACAGTTTTACTATTTAAATCGACTGATTCAGAACAAGTTAAAAAAACAACAAGTGCTTATTCGCCCTAATCATTTAACTAAAAGTTGTCGCTGCTGTTAGAGGAAGCATTGAGAAAATTAAAACTTGTTTATTCGGCTGCGTTTAAATTGCAATTTCTCCAGCTTTCGCAATAATTTATCTACATGGCAAAAGAACATTGAAAACAAAACTCGCACTAAATTAAAGTTTTTCAACTAACTTTTAGTTCGGGTCATACTAAACAACGGTCTACTTGTTTAGAGAAAACCAAAACACTACAAGAAGAAAATGTAAGTAGATTTTTTCATGCATAAAAGTAAACGAGAAGCAAAAATTCCTAAATTCTATTTGTTAAAGTTATTTTCCAAGTAGAATGATCACGAAAACTAAATCGCACATGCTGCTGGAGTCTTATAATTGAGAGTTCTTCTGTAAAAAAGAGCGGAATTCAACAAAAGTGAAACAAACATGTGTAACGGATAATTAAATGATAATATTCTCTTTAAGGCGAATTCCTGTAAACGTTGGTAGTGATACTACAACAAGAACAACGCCAAAAACACAGCAATGTATTAAAGTTGTTATTTTCCTTGGTCGATATTTCAAAAACACAAGCAACTTTTGATATTCCTCTCTAATCTAATCTAATCTAATCTAATTTAATCTAATCTAATCTAATCTAATCTAATCTAATCTAATCTAATCTAATCTAATCTAATCTAATCTAATCTAATCTAATCTAATCTAATCTAATCTAATCTAATCTAATCTAATCTAATCTAATCTAATCTAATCTAATCTAATCTAATCTAATCTAATCTAATCTAATCTAATGTAATCTAATCTAATCTAATCCAAGAAAAAAGAAGCTCAGCTGTACTTTCAACGCCACCTGAAAATGAATTCGCCTTAATTCTATCTATCCCTGGGATAAGTGTTTAGATTGAAATCAATCTCTTTTTAGGATTATTTCATCTACGAATTCGCCATTAAAACAGTTTATAAACTCTTGAATCAAGCACAGTGTGAGATTTCATTTTAATCTTACTTTTACGTAAATGAGTCCCGTTTTTAGAATATTTAAAGTACGGGGTAATTAAATAATCCGTATTTAAATCAAGCATTCTAACTTGATTCAAGGAAATCGCACTTATCGTACTTTTGTCTCCGCTTTGGCTTGATTGAAGTACAGATGAAATGATTTTTCTTTTCTGTGCAAAATTGGGAGATATATTTTCTATGAGTCACTGCTGCCCAGAGATCATTATCTGTAACCATGGCATTCAGTACCCCTGGGACTGCGGTCATGCACTGGCTATTGGTGAGAGAGACTGTGGTTATGCCCAGCAACACGGGAAGGGAGATCTTTAAAAGTAAGCTTTAAGCACTATATATCCACTTATTTTGGGGAAATTCGGTGTGCTGCAGGATATCCCAAGATGCTGCTGCTAATCAACAGAAGCTTGTGTATTTCAGCAGTGGAGGTTAGATAGATTCAGTGCCAAAGCAAGGAGCTAGTGTGTAGTTCTGCCGGACTATATATTCGAAATACCCTTTAATATGTCGTGTGTAGTGACAGGCATCGGGTCCGTGGGGTTGGGACGCAAGTTAATCTTAAAACTGGAGGTCAACACCTTGCGTTACACGTCTTTTCTCTGCCTACGCAGCAATCAAAAAGTAAAATCTGCGTTGTTATATGTAACAAGTAACATGCACAAAATCGTGAATGCATTAAGGCGTCGAATGCGAAAAAAGGTTTACTGTTTTCTTTTGTAAGCGTCACAAGCAGCGTTGCCCGTAACTTGAAACGTAGAACGAAATTTAGATGTAAAAATCATGCAATGCCTGGAACTGAAAACGCGTGGTGTTGGTCCAGACACATCTCAGTATATAAAAGTGATTTCTTATAGAGTTTAACAGAACAAAAAGTATCCACAATAATTTAAGGACCACTAACGGATATTCCAAATGATCGCTGAAACGGAAAAATGACGGTGCGATTTTTTAAAGTTATTCAATTCTATTTCGATGATTGGACTTTCAACTTTTGCATTGTAAACTTATCATAAAGTTCGACCTTTTTTGAATTTTTATTTTAATTTAATCTTCTTTCCATTCCACACACCCTTTAATTTTTGCAATAAGCGATCATATTTTTCTATTTGTTCACGACTTTTGCTACCACAACTTGCCTCAATTTCGACATTTGGCAACATGGCATACTTTTGACTGACGACAACGATGATGATCATAGTGTTTGCAAACATTAGCAATAATGACGAAGAAGTTGTTATGCCACTGCTCCAAATCGTCATCATATTCAGTAGTCTGCTTAGTCAGTGAAAAGTAAGAAGAAGTGGCAATAGTTAGTTGTTTTGCGGTTAAGTTTAGCACAGCCTACGCTAAAAGTTATTGCGGCGGTTGTTCCCTAAACTTTGTCCCCTCTTAACGTGAGTAGTGAGTTTGTGTTGCAGTGTAGTGTGGCGTGGCGTGGCGTGGTTTCTGTTGTAAGTTGTACCTTTGGTACAATAAATTTGGTTTGTGGTTTTTGGGAAAAAAACAAGCCAAAAAACACGTTTCACAATTTCATTTTATTTTATACCCTGATAAGCTCATCTTATCATCTGTTAAAATTTCTTGTTGCATTACTTTGGAGCTGTTGTGGTGAGATGTGAAGCATCCTCCCGGAAGTTCTTTTGTTTTTCACTAATAATTTCTATACCCTTTTCCCTGTTCTATTCCTTGGGGTTTCTTTAACTGTTTGGTTCTAATAAAACAGAATCAATGCTGCATCATTTCCACCTCGACACAAGTAAAATGTGCTAGATGAATGGAAAATAAACAAAAATTCTACATGTTTTGTTCATGCAACATAATGGCAATAAGTTTTTCTGGTATTGTTCACTGGTGGTTATGGTGATGATGATGATGACGATTGTAATTATGGTGGCAATGGTGGTTACTTGGCTGATGGTGGTGTTAGTGTTGCTGATGTTAATGGTGGCAAAATTTACAATAAATATATTTCTGAGTAAATCTCTGTTGCAACTGTTGTATTGTGTGTCTTTGCGGTTAAATACAGTCGCGTTCGGTTGCTTCCTCTGTTACCTGTCCCAAAACTCCTCTTAACTGTTTTTATCTGGCTGAACTGGTGTTTTTGAGTATTTATTTCTATTTTTTTTTTTGGTTTGACTGCAAGTGGTTTTCTCTGTTTTTGCTTGTTTGTTTTATTATGGTTTTTGGAACGGTAATTTTAGTTTTATTACTGCACCTCTTTCATTTAAATTTTGTTTTTGTCAATGCCCTAAAACATGGTGGTAGGGTTTGGTGGCATATATAATTTGTTATTCCAATTCGTGTCTTTTTACCAAAGCAAAGAAGTGAGAAGGTAAAATAGTCCTTCTTTATCTAACAGTGATTTAGGGTTTTGTATGGATTTAAAAGGCAACACAAAACATGATCTTAAAATTTTCTTATGATTTTAGGATCTATTTTAAAACATTGCTGAAATGTTCTTGTTTGTTGGAACGATTAAGATCAAAAGTATTTACGCCATATGCGTCTCGGAAAGCAACTCAACTGCCTGTTCATTATATTTCCGAACAAAGATTTTGTTCGCTTAACTAACATTTAAAACAACAACAAATTATAAAAAATGGTTATTGTTTTACATTCAAATTAAGCGAACTAAGTCTTCTTTCGACATCGTTGAACAGTCCACAAATGTTTGCCAGTATCGATTAGGAGCATTATGATTGGATATCCTCCTTATATCCGCACAACATCCATTTTACCCACAGATCTAAAGATAATCGTTTAATGTAATGTTATATCTTGTCTTCCAATTTCTGCATAATGGAGATCATTTCTCCAAAACGTAGGATTTGGGACTACAGCAAGTTAAACTGCAGAAATCTGCTGTTCGGTGTTGAATATAAAATGCCGACATCATCGGTTTGGTTTTCTTTTGAAATGGCTTTGAATAAAATATGGTCCCATCGTAAACTATTTGAAGGTACCTTAAGACAAGAGCAGTAAAACAATTTGTATACAAAGACTTTAGAAATATTCATAAATTTGGAAATAAACTAAGTTACACGAGAACATATATCTGCACCGTATCCATATAATACAGAAGCTAAGAATATAATTAATAAATACCGTGACTGCCAGTATCTTCCGATTTCTTCAAAAGCGTATTATTTATAGCAGCTGAGCCCATGTTTAGGCTAACGGATAGGTACAAACTAAATTGAGGGGTTTTGGACTCTGCTAAGTCCCACGATGATCATTAATCAACAAAGTATTTGCAGAAAGCTCTAGCAAGGTTTTAAATGTGTGCTAAAAAGTCCTATGAAGTAAAGTTCCTAATTCCTTGGTCAAACAACACTGCTTTACTAGAGCACATAGGCGCTAAATAAGACTTCCGTAGCTTTACTTCGATGCTATTCACCTGATTTAATAAGGAAAGCGATTGACTATCGTTGAATCTTTTGTCTCTAACAATCCAAAAATCTGATGTTTCTTCTGACATACACCGTTTTTTGATATTTGTGGTGTGCTGATCGATTAATCTACACTGATATTATAAAGCTGAAAAGTTTGTATGTTTCGATGTTTGTAAGAGGTAATCTCCGGAACTGCCACTCCGATTTTAAAAATTTCTTCAACAAAATGAAGAATGGAACCTCCTAACGAACAATGGCTATATAAGATTCCACTTAAGTGCTTAGGGTAGGATCCAGGGGGCGCTAAACCTCCGAACCTCACTCATATCTCTAAAAATAAAAGCGACAGGAACAAATGTAATACTTATCGTTGTTCTTTAGACAAATAAGCGGACAGGTGTCTGGTACTTTTTTTTAAGAGTAAAAGCTGAAATTTGGTACTTTTTGGCACTCCGTCTACACTTTTAACGAATATACGTAAAAATAAACACAATATCACATTCGAAACTTTTCTAAAAAATATAAATACAAATTTGGTACTTTTTAGAAATTCAAAAGTTTATGGGGTGAAATGCGTAACTTTTGTTGGTAAATTTTTTACAAAGTATTTTTCTCCATTCTTTGGTGTATACGCATTAAATGGACTCCCACTTCAATATTGAAATTTTTAATAATTCAATGGAAGACAAACAAGTAACAAATTACGTAAAATTAAATTTCTTTCTTTAGGTTTTTGTTTCTATAGCTGGCACTGTTTTAATTAACGTAATACTGGACCTAGAATCTTAAAATTTAAAATGTTATATTCTGTGTGATACAACTCTTTGGGGGAAATGTTTGGTACTTTTTTGGTTTTAACTGGTACTTTTTGAATTTGCATTAGTATTTGTATTTAAAAGGATATAAAGAGTGGTTCAATTTTAAGGGCCGATGTTGATTTTGAATAAAACACAAATTATTTAGGAAATTATTGTCATTTATTTTTATAATCCAAATTTTCGATGACGATGAGGCATAATTGAGGTTCTAGGCCGTTAATGTGCCGAATTATCTCATCCTTTAGCTCTTGAATTGTTGCTGGCTTATCGACGTACACATTTTCTTTCAAAAAACCCCAAAAAAATAAAGTCCAACGGTGTCAAATCACATGATCTTGTCGGCCAATTAAGATCGTCACCACGTGAGATAACACGACCATTGAATTTGTCGCGCAAAAGAGCCAGTGTTTCGTTAGCTGTATGGCGTCCACATCCATATATTCCAATTCTGACCATAAAAAGTTCGTTATCATCTCTCGATAGCGAACACAAATCGCAGTAGCTGCCTGACCGGCCTGATTTTGGCAAAAATACGGCCCAATGATGTAGCCAGACCATAAACCGCACCAAACAGTCACTCTTTGTGGGTGCATTGGTTTTTCGACAATCACTCTTGGATTATCATTCGCCCAAATGCAGCAATTCTGCTTATGGACGAATCCACTGAGGTAAAAATGTGCCTCATCACTGAAGATTGATCCATTGACCATTGACGACGTTTGGAATAATCAAGAGGCTTTAGTTCTTGAGTCAATTGCACCTCGTAAGCGTGTAAATGCAAGTCTTTATGCATAATGTTCATCAACGACGAGCGTGAGAAGTGCAATTGTTGAGCACGACGACGAGTTGAAGTGGACGGCTCTTCAGCCACACTATCGCGAACAGCAGCAATATTTTCTGTA
Organism: Pollenia labialis; assembly: GCA_949318255.1. Classification (NCBI taxonomy): domain Eukaryota; kingdom Metazoa; phylum Arthropoda; class Insecta; order Diptera; family Polleniidae; genus Pollenia; species Pollenia labialis. The sequence goes on from OX439142.1 coordinate 77,372,388, forward strand.
GTACGAGCATGCACTGGTGTTTTCACATCTCCTACAGACCCAGTTTGCTCTAATTTTTGCACGCTTTTTCCAATTGTACGCACATTTGGACGATTTAATTGACCGAAAAAATCATGAAGTGCACGAAATGCATTTTGATTTGAACGCCCAATTTCATAATAAGCCTGAATAACTTTAATGAGTTGCTCGATTGTGTATCTTTCCATGGTTCAAATTGAGTTGGTCTAAAATTGAGAAAAGTCAAATAAAATGCAGAAAAAAAATTTGGCACTTATTCGTTCTTTAGCTGCTCTTTTTTTATTTTCGTTAATATGTGACCTAAAAACATAAAATTAAAAATACGATGTCCTGAGTGAATGGGAATCTGTAAGAAGGATTTTTTGGTACTTTGTATTTCTCTAACTGGTACTTACTTAGGATAGGGTTCACATATACGCAGAAAATATTAGTCCTCAAAAGAAAAAGAATGTAATTTCAACATGAGCACGCTGTTCACCGTCCAATCCGTCTTCAGTCTATACCGAAAGCGACACACGGAGAATTACTGCCACGAAAAAATTTAACCAATTTTGATGAAATTTGAATAGAAAGATCAGCGTTTTTTTTTTAAATTAGCTAGGAAGATGAAGTGATATATGGGCAATTTCGATATTGATGAAATTTAAAGCTTGGTAGAGCGATCTACACACAAAAAAACACACAGGCTTCACACTTCTTTATAGTTAGTCAAAAATTCATTATGGGCGGGCAACGCCGCGGGAACGGCAAGTCAATTATAAGAATAATAATATCTCAATTTTATTTAACACAAGGCGAGTATAAACTTAATACTTTTATCTATAATACTACAATAAGACACTGAGTTTCACAGGTTTTACAACTCCCTTTTGCCTTATGCGCATTTTTTCACCCTTTTGCTTTGCAACTTAGATCAGTGCTGCCACAATATGTGTACCACATACGACTTTAACAATTAACGTTAACAATACTTTTAAATATTTTCTATTTATTTGATGAAAACTGAAAACTGTGGATGTTCCCATAGGATCTCATTGGCCAAGGGACGACCAGCTTTCTTTAAGCTGTGGGACTAGTTTTATCCATTAGTTTTAATTAACCCGGTATTAGGACGATGAATACTTTCTTAAATGAACAACAAAGTTTCTTAAATTGCTCATTAAAGAGCTGCTGACTCTTAGGTATCCATTAGTTACCTCTTACAATAATCGACTACACCACAGTGGGGAATATCAGAAAAAAATAAATCTGCAGATTTTAAGCAGGTGCATACTGGGTAATAAGGGCAATCGAGCGGCGGAAAAATAAAAGAAATTTATTGATTTTTAAACTTATTTAAACGCATCATAAAATCGGTACATTTTAAAACAAAATTTATTTATCACTAAGTTACTCCTGTTTTTTTTATCTATTACAAAAACGACTCACGCGTTATCAACAATGCCTTACATAATAAGGCCGAATTTAAGCTTTTCTTTTATCAATAGTTAAAAGAAAACGTTGAGTTATTTTTTGCCCTAGGTTGGGTTCCCTGTGCAGCTATTGAGAAGACAGCTCACTGGAGTCCTTCAGTAATCCCTTTGTAATACCTAGTGTTAATGCCCATCCTACAGAGCAGTTAATCAATATGCGTCACAGCAAAGTTCAGCCAATTCGTCTTCCTAATAACACGAAGAAACAACCTTAGTTAATCTTAGATAGATCATCCAAACAGGCAAGTACCGGTTTCCCCAAATATCTCTCCCTAATGTTGTGAGTTCCAGGTCACTGACACAAAAAATCAAACACAGTTTTTTCTTTCTCCTCAGCATGAAAACTTCTGCATGAGTCCCCAACGGTAAGTGCCCAGTTATCACGGAGACCACTGTTCTAATCTGTTGCTTATTGAACCTTAGTAGAGAGAGTGTTCTCCGTTCAATAAGGCCAGGCCACAATACTCTGGATACGTAACAGGTGGATTCGCGAGTCCACCCAAACTATGCAAGTCAATAAGACTCGCGCTTGATGAGTAACTTACAGTGAGCCGTCCATGAATTTATCATCCAGTAGACTAGCAATTTTGGCAATATTATCTGCTTTCTGGTATTTTAGCAGTTTGCATGCCGTTGTACCCAAATTAGCGTTAATTTTGAATACTTTGCAATCTCATTTAAAGACATCCGATATTCTGCAGTTAACCTAAACGTCGTTTAGACTCCAACAAGCAATGCAAAGTCAGCTTTTCTATCAGTAGATACACATGTTTCCATCGATACGCGATAATACCTTACTGAGCTACCTAAACAAGAGCGGCAAGCGTTTTCTTAAACATGAAAATTCTATTTCAAATACAATTTCAATAACATAAACCGACATATCGATCTGTCAATTAAAATTTTCCATCCGGGTGGTGTCTAATTCGCATTCTGAGAAGTTTTGACATACACAAAACTAACTTAGCCTTTAAGCCGCCGGCCTTATTGCAGAGATTTCCGCCTGCAGGACGCTTCAGTTATTCGGCAGATAAAAGGGAATTTTTATATCCTTTCCGCAAACCTCGAAATTTTTTGACCTTAAAAAGGTTAAAAAAATTTAGTAACGATGTGAGATCGTTTTAATCCTCATAGATCCTTGTTAATCCTTGTTAAACGTAAAGGTTGCAAATTTAAAGTTTATGCTCGTCTACATTTCTGCTATCGATATGCGTTTCAAAATTGGAGTTCTTTTTAAGAAACTCCAAATTAATTTTTCTTTTTTTAATGTTTCCCACTGTGTATCATTAACTGTGTAAATTTTTTTTCTACATGAAGCTGGCACAATTCACTGTTGACTTTTGGCTTCTCTATTTTTTTTTTTTTTTTTGTTCTGTTTAAGCAGTTTTTTTTTCTTTTCGTAAATAGCGAGTGGCTAAAGTGTGCTTATGTACGCTGCTTTTGCCTCCGAAATGAATTTTACGTTTACGTTGCAAATATCAAAGGCAACTGTTGTACTCGTAAGCTGACGGTCGGTCGGTCGTTCGGTTGGCTGGTTGAAGTGAATGTGTTTTATTTGTTTTTGTGTTTCCTTATTATGCTGAAGCTAAAAAAAGCATTTGCTTACACTCTCCAGACCTTCATTCAGTCATTCATCTTCCACTAGCAGCAGCACTAGTATTCAGTTTGGAAAACTTTTTTATTTTTGCCACAGTCCCAGCATTACAAAAGTGATAATCATTTCAGCAAAAAAAAAAAAAAGGAAAACACTTTGATTGCATTGATCCTCTTCAAATTGGTATCACGTTTCCGCTCATTATTGAATTATATTTTGTATTGAACGTTATTATATTCTCCCAATGTAAACATGAAGCGTGTGAAGAGGAGCAGTTGTTCTTTGATGCCCAGAGTCATTGAGTTTTGGTGGAAAGAGGTTTTTTTTTATTTCATTTCATTCTTTCTTTTTTTGCAATGTGAATTAAATGGGTTTTGGGTTGGTTGCTTGTTTAAACTCTTTTATCGAGTTCAAATTTAATGAAAGCAACACATCATTATCATTATCTACTTTTGGATTATATTGTTGGTAAAAAAGAAGAAAATTAAAACAACTTTTCCAAAAAGTAAGTGTACACTTAAAGAAAAATTGTTTCTAAAAAAGGGAAAACTGAAAATTGCAAATCTCTGTTTACATTAATTAAGAAGCACTTATTTCATTTGATTAAAACTGGATATAATGAATTTTTAGCTAAAATTATCACTTGCTTGATGGTGTGGCCTCTAATTTTCGTTAGTCAACAGTCAGCCACAAATTATTTTGTAGTTTGCTGTTGACTGTCGAAATTTTGAATATTACTCAAGTTCGATAGTGTTTACTCAGCTTAAGAGCCTTTAACAAATGGAATTCCGACGAAAATCTTTTTAAAATTTTGATGTTGTTAAATATACAAATTTCTGTACTTCGCTTCTAAAAATATGTAGCGAAGTACTTTTAGAACCAGCTGTCAAATATTTTTCAAAGATTTCATGCTCATGGTCGATCAAACTTGATTAAATATTTATTTAATTTAACCTTTCATTTTTTCAAGTGTATCAAATAGTTAACATGAAGTTAAAACTCCTGTTACTTTTTTTTCTGCCAATGTGGCGTCAAATCTCTTGACACTTGTGCTTTTTGACTTCGTTGTTTACTCTCGAAAAACAAAAAGAAAAAAAAAACGACAAAATAAACAAAAAACGGCTAACCAAACAAAAAACTTATGTACACAATTAACAGCAAACATGTAACAGTACTTTATTCGGAAGTAACGAATTGTTAGTGCCCTACTTCCTTAAACAAATAAATGAAATAATGATATTGGCGTTTTCGGTAAAAAAAAAGATACCTTTTATTTATTTAATATTTAAGTTTAACAATTTTTTTTTTTTTTAAGTGAAAGCTTTTTTAGGTTTTCGCGTTTTTGTGAGTTTTAAGAGATTTTAAAGGTTGGTAAGTGGTTTTTATTTTATTAGAGAGTGTTTTGTGATTTTAGATTTTTGGTTTCTTTATGTCGATTTTTTCAACTTTGCTTTTATTGGGTATTTTATATTGAAGCGATTTTTCCAAGATCGTTTTTTATTACAGCTTTATATTTGACGTTGTTTATTTTTGTTTTTTTTTTTCATTTTAATTTTTGCCTGGTGTGTTTTATTGAATTCATTGTTTTTTTTCGATCTAAATAGTCTTTTGTTTTTGCAATTTTAAAAACAAATGCAGTAATTATTAAATTTTCAATTTAAGCGATTTTCGCTTGATTAAAGGAATTTTTTATTTTCGTTTTTTTATAAACTTCTAAAATTTTTTGGTGTTTCGTTTATCTTGTGACAGTTTTTCAATTTTATTTTTCATTTTATTTAAGAGATTTTTTTTAATTGTTCACTTCTTGCGATTTTAAAAATTTTTTTTACTTTGACTTCAAATAAATAAAAATAAACCCTGAGTTTTTCTATTTTTTTCAAAAAAGTATTAATTTTTGCGTTTTAGCGGTTTTAATGAAGAACACCGTTTTTATTTAAATTTTTGCATTGTTATCGCAGTAACTGAATTTGGAATTTCTATGAAATTTTAAAGGCATTTTAGATTTAAGCGTTTTTTCCAAGTTGGATTTTATTGAGTTTTTGATCTTCTCCGTTGAAGCGATTTAAATAATTTTTAAACGTTTTGATTGATTTTGTTTTTCATGTTCAGCGGTGTTTTTTTTTTATCAAAAAAAAAGGTTTTTAGCATATTTTGAGAAATTTCTATTTTAACGATTTTGCCAAGTTTGAGTTTTTACTTAAGTTAAACCAAATTAAGCCCTGGGGCCTAATTCTGGCAGTCGTGGTTGGGTACTTTCTTGATTCGAAAGCCATTTTATTTCAGGCGATACTGAACGAATCGAAATTATTTTTTCGGTATTCTGAAACGCAAATTTATTCATTATAACACTGAAAAAATAATTCCAAATCGTTCAGTATTGACTGAAATAACTAGATATTAAATTGCTTTCGAATCGAGAAAATACTCGATCACGACTGCCAGAATCAGGCCCCTGGACTTTTTCTTGGATTTTACTATCAATTATTACTAGTGGCAGATGGGCCGCGACACTGAATAAAGGATTGGCAGGTAATTGTAGCCCCGCATGGATGACAAACAGGGACGTTTCACTTTTGGTATCCGATTTCTTGGTACACTGTCCTAAAGGTTGGCCATTCACAGCGTCTGGGAGCCGGCCACTATGGGTACACTCGCAGCTGCGATGACAAAACTCAGGAGGAGGACGTAGAATTTGTCACCTTCCTGTACTAGTGAGAAGTCAAGTGGTAAAAATGATTTATCTCTGGCGTTGAACTGGAGCACATTTTTAAACTTCGTTAACAAATCGGGTTGTTTCTAATGTGGAATTCTGATTAGTTGAAATGCATTGTATCACAATGTATCATTAGGTTTGAGTCAGATGGGTACTAACTGCCGTTTTTACTAAACCGTAACTAGACTTGAGCAATATTTAGATGTGCCTGGATATGTAGAAACATCCTTCACTGGCGATTTTTGTGCTTTTCTTTTATATATTTTTTTTTTTATCATATTTAAGCAATTTATGAAATGGTTTGTCTCAAGAGCAATATGAAAATATGCCGGAACCCTTAGCGCATAATTGGCGATTTTTAAAATTAAGCGATTGTTAAAAATAAGACAACAATAAGACAATACCGTGGATTTGGCTCATATTTTATTACTTTTTTTAAGATTTGTCTGAATAAAAAAATATTTTTTTTGAAATTTTGGCGCTAAATTGGCGATTTTCGAAATTGTCGATTTTTGATATTAGGCGATTTTTTTATTTAAGGACAAATTTAATCAAACTGTGGTTTTTATTTACATGTCAACAAGTTATGAAACAATTTAGTTAGATATTAATACAGCAAAATGATTCATTTGATTATATCGTTACCTAAAACGCAAAACGCCCTAACTCACAAAAAATTCAAAAAGTCTGATTATTTTGGTGGTGATGCATTTCGATGAGATACATCGTAATTTGTAAAAAATAGGTTTTGAATATTTTAGGCTTAGGCGTTTTGAGTTTAAGGTAACGATATTTCCAGGTCGGTGAATTATACTGGGTCTTATATTTATGTTGCCATATCTCCCGTGTAGTTATAAACAAAAAATAATTACAATTTTATTACTTTAACCTGTTTTATTTTTTTAAGCGTTTTTTTTATTTATTCGGTTTTCGTGTTAATTTTAATGTCTCTTTAACAACTTCTTGTGCAGCAGTCAGTGGCAGCAATCACTCTGTTTTGCGCTGTAAATTTTTTTATGTTAAACATGACTCGGTGTTATCTTGTTGCAAAAATGAATTACTTTTAAAATTTTTTTTAACAGATTTTCCATGTTAAATAAAAATGTGCTTTTTCATTGGGGTCATGGTCTTGTGTTTTAGAAGTTGAGCAGCAGTGGTTCTTTGGCTGACGGTCGCTACAGTTTTCATTCAATTCCATGATGACATGTGAGTTTCATCAAATTTTCCATTTTAAATCGTTATTATTATTATTATTGTCATCCTCATCAACATCATTGTCATCGTCATCATTGTCATTATAGACAACATTTTGTGCTTTTAAAGTCAAGTTTTTTCTTAAGTGTTGCCTGTGTTTTATTTAAATGTCAGTTCTTTTTTTTTTGTCATCAAGTTTTTCTTCATTGTCAAAATTGTTTAAAATTAAAAGAACATCTACCTACATATGTGTTTTTTGTTATTTCTTTTAAAATTCATTTTTTGACATTGTCAAGAGTTGTTTTTTAAACTTTAACTTGATTTTCTTCAAGATTTCTTTAAGTTGAAGGATAATAATTTTTAACTTTTAATCTTTTTTGAGTTTTCTTTTTGTTTTTGTGAATATTGAGGTGTCATAATTTGTTAAAACTTATAAGCAATTTTAGCACATCATGGTCTTGATGCAAGTCTTAAATTACAAAAAAATGATAATTATTAAAAATGTTAATTATTGGATTTAAAGTTTAAAGTAGCAAAAACCTGTCGCTAGGGGACGAAATAAGAACAACTTTTTTATTTGTTTGAAAAAAATGTTGATAAAAAATTACTAACTAAAGTAATGAAGATAGAAATAAGAAAATGTACTCGTTTGAAGTGAAATTTAAGGCCAAAATAAATATCGATGGGTAAAAGGCGAAATGGTGAAATGGGCACAATGGACACATCGGGACAACGGACAAGAACCGCATTTAAAAAAAATCAAGCATCAATTTCAAAGTAATTATTTAAACTTGGTGAGATCTCTTGATACCCAAATCGAGTTTTAGATTATAGAGCATCTCGGTTAAATACAACAAAATACAGGGAGGCTTGTTGGCAGTTCTGAATTCGGTCTACAAAAAAACCCTTTAAAATCTTATTCCCAACGATTCGATTGTAAACAGCCAAAATTCCTCTATAATAACTAATTAGCCACATGTCAAATTTCCCATTGCAAAATACATACATGTCGTGTGTTACCTTTTTAACTTTGCTTCTGTAAAAGTCAGACGCAAAGTCATCTGACAAAATTTCAATTAGAGAGTGCTCTATTTTCTTCTGACAAACCATCTGACTTCAGAAATCTATGCCGGAAAGAAACAGTCAGCGGCGTCCACTATTGACGATTTAATTAGCCGGCTGAGGTTGTTATTTTACAATACCGATAAATGTATGTTCTTTTAACCTTTTAATAGAAATAACGTACATACATATATAAAAAACGTTTTATTATTATACCCACAATTGGCATCTTCGAATTTAAAGAAAAAAAATTTAAGATGGCTAAACTCGTTATTTTCAAACCGATAACTACTTTGGTTTCTGCACTTACTATGAAAAAAAAAACAGAGACGATGTCAGAAGCATACTACATGTACGTTTGTGACCGAATATTATTAACCTTATGTAAACCAGCAATTTTGACAGACATGCAAAATTACATGTGACTTTAAAATTTGACATGTCAGATGACAAAAACATGTCGTGTACATTCTGCTTTAATAATGCGATTTTCGAACTTTTATTTCCAAAGATCCATGGTTTCTCTTGCTATGTGGCAAGTGGCACCATCCTGTTGAAACCACACATTCTCTACATCTAAATCAACAATTTGCCGCCAAAAAAAAGCTTCTGATCATCTACCTATGTGGAAATCGCTACATTGACTGATGGTACCTTAATTCTTCACACCCTTTATTTTTCCCCTTGTAATTTAACTTTTGAGCTTCAGCGTCATTGCGGCGCCAGTTAAGGCTATTCTATTACACTTATATTTAACACAACGTATATATACAATACAAAGAACAGTTCTAGGAAGAGGGACATGGGTATGGGCCTTGATATTTTTGTTTGTACATACAATCTTGGAGAAACATAATGTCACATAGTTTTTTGGCCTCCATTATCAATTGCAAACGAGCTTGGAAAACTTTCGTATATTTTATAAAAATGTTAAAAGCAAAATAATTAAACCATGCAAAAATGTGCCAAGAACAAAATATATGTAATTGTTATTATCCTTTGCATTTTTAATTGTTTTTTTGATGTTAACATTTTTTCTCGCCCCTTTTTTATTCGTAAGTATATTTGACCGTTCAAAGCGGGAACTTTCTCTCAGAAATTTTAAAGACACACTTTTTCTGTTAATTTGGCAGTAGTTTTCTTACCTGACAGCTAGTACTCGCCAAAAAAAAGTTACAGAAACACTTCAGTGAGAAAAACAGCTGTTCGTTTCAGTATATGCATGTATGGCATTTTTGTTTAATTTCACACATTGTCATCGAGGAGTTTCTCGACGAGAGAGTTACAGAACATGGGCACAGGTGGTATGTGCTTAGTCCAGATAGCACCGTTCTAAAACTGACAACTCGTCTTGGTTGCTCTCATATGGTCATATGGAAACGTAGACACATTGTTTTCACCCGGTGTTAAGACCATTGTCAGGTTAGGCCAACCATGACAGGTATTTACGTTTGCCCTAAACTTCTAAAATTTTCTTATTTTTTTAAAATTAAATTTAAAATTTAAAAAGTTTTAGATTTCATTTTAAAGTTAAACTCTTTTCATTCATTTAATACCAAAAAAATTTCATATGAAAAAAAGTTTTTAATAAACTTTTTACAACAAAATTTCATTGTTTTTTTTTTTAATGCCAAAAAAAACTTTAATAATTTTTTTGCACTTGGTGGTTTTTTGTCTAAATTAATCGCTTAACAATTTATCAAGTTGAAAAAAATTACGCTCTATTACTTTGTTTTAAAACAAAAACAACAACTGTAAACAAAAATTAAATAATTATGAATTTCTCTCCCATATTCGTTACGTGTTTTTTTTTTTTTTTTTTTTTTTTTTTTTTTTTTTGTTAAATTCTGAATAAAAAACAAAGCACGCTTTTGTCATTATAATTACAATTAATCTATGAAAGGGAAATAAAACTACAAAAAAACAAGTAAGATAGTATGGTCGGTCAAGCCTGCCATATGATATACCCTACACCACAGTATTTAAAAACATATTTTCGAGAGTGTATGACTATATGAATCCATCTATGTCTTAAATTTCATTAAAATCGGTTTGATAGTTTGTGAGAGGCAGAAATTGGCCCTTATCTCCCCTCGTGGTCCTACTATTCGGCCCATAGGCTTGCTCCTTGTGCCAATAAGAACCTATGTACCAAATTGTATTAAAACGTCTCCAAAATTGCGGCCTGTACTTTGCGCACAAGATGACATGGCCAGCCAGCTAGCCTGCCAGCCGGACGGATATCGTTAGATCAACTCAGAAAGTGTTTCTATGTCGATCGGTATACTTTAAGGTGGATTATGGACCAATATTTTAAGGTGTTACATACATCAGCACAAATGCATAATACCCTCTCCACTTTTGTAGTGTGGCTATAACAAATATACACAAACATATAAACAAGTAAAAGTTCAATATTCGGCTATGCCGAATCTTTAATACCCTTGAATATTTCAGGACTGGGCTTTATATGGAATCGATTAAATTAAATTATTAACTAATTTTGCCCCTGCAAACGATTTAATCATATCAATTAACGGATTTGTATTTTCGAGTTTTGCTACACAATTTAAGTCAATTAAAAAATTAATTGTATATAATAAAAAATTTTAATTAAAATCTTTAATTGTGTCAAACAAAATATTTAACTAAAGTATATGAAAGTTTTAATTAAAATCTTTAATTGTGTCAAACAAAATATTTAACTAAAGTATATGAAAGTTTTAATTAAAATCTTTAATTGGGTCAAACAAAATATTTAACTAAAGTATATGGAAATTTTCAGACAAATGCATTAATTGGTACAATTAAAAAAATAATTGACTGGAAAGTTTTAAATCAATTAAACAAATAATTAACTAAATTAAAATTTAATTTGGTTTTATTGTTTAAAATGAATTAAAATATTTTAAATTTAACCCCCAAAATTGTAAAAAAAGAACAGCATAATATATTTTATTTAAAATAGGTTTTATTAAGAAAAGAAATACAATTTTTAAAGCGTTATTGTAAATTAGGTAATGGGGACTAATTTAAATTATATAAAGGGCCTTATTCCGTTAAACGCAACGCACAAAAATGTCATTGAAAGCAAAAACAAATTCAAAAATATATTATAATTTTGTTGTTTCTTTTTATACAAATTCATATTTTGTATTAAAATTTAAAAATTTAATCACACCTATCGTGAATAAAAATTCCTTGGGAGTTTTTTCCCTTTTCCCATTTTACAATTAAACTAACATAGGAAAAATGGGAGAAGGGAAAAAATTAAACGAGTTTTGGGAAAAATTTTTTCTGTGTGTTATGAATCTACGACATACCAACCAAATTTAACTAAAGTGTTTTTCGTGAGTGGGGTTTTATATTGGGCCTATGGTAAATTGCGGACCGATCTTTACAACTGCCAGTCTTCTGAAAATAAACAACAACATAAAAGCATTATTGATTACGGTTTAAGGGGTCTATATCGGACCTCTGGTAAACTAAGGACCTACTTTTATGAAATTAAGTAGTTTGATTCTTGTCACATAAAATAAAATTTGTGCAAAATTTAATGATAACACTGTGCTAGAAATTTACACTTTTTTTAGACAAGCTGGGCACTTGGCCTTTTAACCTAATTCGGGTACGCTGAAGCCAGTGGTGGTAGCCGTTTTTTAGGTTAGCTCTGGTTTTCAAGATATACCGTTATTTCGAAAATGGAAGAGGTTGCACAACATATATTCGCGTAACTCAAAAACGGTTTAGTTTATTGAAAAAACTAAAAAACCCGAAATTCCTTTTATATCTTTTAAGAAAAGTAAATATGCGCATTTGGAAAAAAAATAATTTTTTTATCAAAATTTTTGTTTTTTTAAAAAGTCATAAAAAAATTGGAAAATTCACCTAGGATTCTAAGTTTTACCCAGACGTACTCCAGACCAATTGTAATTGGTCATCATATGGATCAGCATAAATTTTTAAGGCGGGTTGTTTCACATTTGGGTTCATAGCACTTTTCCTACAAAACTAATTGTGCTGAATTTCAATCCCAAACTGCTTTAGCGCCCACTCCATTATGCAATATTATTGATGTATCGAGTCATTACCGCAAAAAAAGCTTAAGCAACATCTTTTTCAGTTTTCGTTTTTTTTTTAATAAATGACTTTTTTGGCAACACTTGCATCATCTCCTAAAATGTCATGGTCACATAAGTTAACGATACGATTTTATAGCAAAAACAATTTTATCTTAAGCGACAACCTTCATAAAAAATTTTTATGAAATGAAATAAAAAAACCTCCTGTAAAATTTTGTTTTTGTGGCTTAAGCTTTTTGTGCAGTAACAACTCGACATGTTATTCATAAGTTGCACAATGATTTCAAATGAAGTATGGCACTATTTTCACTACCTATAAGTAAAGCAACATTGTACAATGCTGCCGACACATTTCACAGTACATTGGACAATACGAAAATTCAACAATTATGTTGCAAATGTACGGGCCGTTTAACGAGACTAAAAAAACAATTTAAATCCCAAATTGTGTTTTTTTGTTGAGCGCGATTTCAACAGACAGACAGACATACATGGCTACATCGACTTAGAATAACTCAAGTGATCTTAGACGAATATAGAAAAGTTTCACACGGAATAACAAACTTTGTATACCCGCATTGATCGCTAGTGGCGGAGGGTATAAAAACGCTAAAACATGACTCATCCCACAACAAAAAGCCAGCAATAACTACAGCTGCTGCTGTAACAACAACAATTGAAATTTTAACAGCAAAGAAAAACATACACATGAACTCTTGCGTATGAGTATTAAGAAAGAAAAGCAAAAAAACAAGTATATAATTTTATTTGTGCACTTGAATAAAGGAATACAGGGTGTGTTTAGAATTACGGTACTTTTAAAGAAACACAACAAGACAAATTGTTGCAGCAATTGTAGCCGTATTTCGCGAATAACTCGGAAAATGGTAATTTCCAAGTATTCAAATGCCTCTGGTTTATCGGTATAGATACTTGAATTTACACAACCTTAAAGAAAATAATCCTCCAAAGGCGTAAAGTCAAACGATCTTAACGGCCAATTAACAGGACCATTAAGTGAAATTATTCCTCCATTAAAAGTTTGTTTGAGAAAATTTACTGAAGCTTCCGCTGAATGACCACTTTCACACTCGGCAAGTTACATGCGCAAGTCTAATGCGCATCTCTTGGTTTGTAGACGTCAGCGGTAAGGTCAGGGTTAGGAAACTAAATTTTGTACAGACAAGTTACTTGCCAAGTACAACAAACTTGGCAATTAACTTGCGCAACTAATTTGCCGAGCATGAAAGGGGTTTGTCCTGTTGAAATCACATGTCAGCCAGATCAGTGCCAGCTAATTGAGGCCCGCTAAAGTTAATAAGCATGCCTTTTGGCCGCTCAGCGTTGACAGTAACGTTTTGAACATCATAACTTGTACAGGCATGATTTCAAATGCCCATAACGTTCCTCCTCCTCACGGGGGTTTGTAGGGATCATTTAAAGGATTCGACAAAAATCCAAAATATACAGATCACAAGAGATCTTCACGGTACCTGGTACTACGGGAGGCATCAGCGTCCGGTGAGACGGCACCGGACTGACTATTAGTTGAAGTCTGCGTTTGTATTCTTCTTGCGGGAAATGCTTTGTCTTTGCGGCAGTTTCGCCTTTACGATGAAAATATACTTTCCGGAATCACGTGGTTTATTACCCAAAGTGAGAGGTAGGGATATCCTGAAAACCCTACTAAAGGGCTGGTTATTGCACACTTGTGGGTAAGTCCGTCCAGATGGGGGATTATCTCTAGGTGATGTTGCTACTCAGCAGATGCTGCTAGCATTTTTCCAAAAGCAGTGACGGATAGATAACTCCAGTTGCTAAACAAAAGGCGAGTGTATAGTCTTTCCGGATTATGAACTCAAATTGCTACCTGTGTGTATTGTTTGCACTCACACTCAGGGGCTGCTGTTTAATGCATTGTTTGTTAATATCCACCGTGGAGTTGGCCCTAGGGCAAGTATCCATGAATATCTTTTTCACAGCAGCCTTTAAAGCTCAACAAACTTTGTGTGTTGAAGGGAATTGCGGCTTGAGAGTTCTTATCGCCACTTCTGTTAATTGACATAGCGATTTTAACAAAAGTATATCATTTCACGAATTACATTGTTAAATTAAATTAATTCATTTTTCATAAATTAATTTCAACAATTTACAAACGTCACTCTGACATAAAGCTCCTCCTGATAAATTACCAAACCAACTTACCAGAGGACAGTGATGTCAGTGATAAGGTTTTTGCCTTTAAAAAATCACCCGTTACTTGAATTAATATTAAATGTATGCATGCATGTAATTAACGCTTGCTCATAAGAAAGAGATCATTTCACACAATTTTAATAAACCAACAATTGCAACGCATTCATATTCTTCATGTAAAAATATCAATGAACAAATAACATAAAGAAACTAGACTAGAACAAAAGCAAAATAGTAAAATCACCATCTAAAAAAAGGCGAATTGACTAGAAGGTGAGGTCAACTCTACAACAACACTGCTTCTGTGGTCGGGTTGTCAAAAATATTGCTAGTAAAAAAATAGGTTTGTTTACATAAAAAACTAGTTTGTATACAAACTTTGACAAGTCGAACCCCGAAAAAACACCATATGTTGACTTGACCCCACCTTCTAGTCAATTCGCTTTGGTAATGATCTAAAAAGGGCAATTAAACAGCGTTACTAATTGTGCGGATTAATCTACATTTTGCAGTTTCTCTAACCATTGAGCAGCTTTAAGGTTGTTTTTTTTCTGTAAATTTTGCAGGTTTCACGTTTAAATTTATTAATTTCAATTTCGTTATATTATTTCTTCACATTGGTAATAATTGGCACAAGGAAGAAGCCTATTGAAAATGGGCCGAATCGAAGGACCGCGAGGGGAGTTAGGGCAATTTTCGCCTCTCAGGACATATCAAACCGATTTTAATAAAATTTAAAACATCCTTATTCATGTAGCCACATTAGCTTTGCATTTTACTTGCAAAAATTTGTTCTTATATACCGCGGATCATATGGTCGCCCTGACCGACTATACTTTCTTACTTGTTTTTTTTTTTTTTTTTGTATTTATTTTTATTTACATTTTTTTGACCAAGCGATTTTATAGATTTGTATAATTTTTGCAAATAATGAGGATTCTGTAATTTTTAAAATTTTTTTTGTCGATTTAAGAGTACATAATTTCAAGTGTATTAGGGATTTTTTTATTTATTAAAAATATTTAAGAATTTTAACGATTTATTAATTTTTGAAACTTTTGTGGGATTTTTTTGATTAGATTTTTGTTTTTTAAATACCTAAGTTTTCTATTTTTTATTAACTTTTATAATTAAAGCGATTTGTGTTTGACATATTGTGCACAAAATTTATTTTCTTATTTTGCAGTTTTACAGATTTTTAAATTGTAGCGGGTTTTTGATTTATTTTTTTTTGCGATTTAGGCCTGGAACAGAATAAAGTAGTTGTAGTAGTAGTAGCTGAAACTGACGAATGCTCTGTAGCGCGACAAAGTTCAAAATTTCGAATTTTGCGCTTCAACTTCAACTGCAACGACTACAGCAACTACTTATTCTTGCAGCGCTATTCGTAACGTTTTACTACAGCGACTATTCTGTTCCCCACTTTAAGCTTGTTTGTTTGAATTTTTGATAAAACGATATTTAAATTTAAATGCATTAATATTAAGATAATTTTTTTTTAATTTTTTTTAATGAAATTCTAGTCGATAAATTTAATTTGTAAGACCTTTTTTAATTTAAATAATTTTATAATTTTTTCTTTTGCATTATTATTTACTTTTTTAATTTAATTAAATTTAATTTTTGCATTTGTGTCGTTTGTTAAAACTTCAAGTTGGTATTTTTGCTTTTTTTAAATTTGGGCGATTCTTTTGTTTAGTTACTCTGTAATTTTATTAATAACAAACGATTTTCTTATTTGGTCATTTATAATTAAACTGAATTTAGGCTTTTTACTGAACCACTGTGCTTTAAATTTTTTTTCTTAAATTTTTGCGTTAAAATAAAATTTACACGATTATTACGAAATTTTTTTTTTATATTTTTAGTCAAAACTCCTCCCTTCACGTCCCCAAAAAAGAAAAAAAACTTTTAACTGGACACTTGCTTATCTTGACAACTTAAACATCGAAATACAGCAGTAACAACAACAACGACAATGCAAAAGTAAACAACAACAAATAAGAGCGATGAGACTTGTTCATTGCCACTGTTAATGCTACCGCCAAAAATTTTAAAACGAAAACAAAACAACAACACATGAAAAATTTATTGAAAATTATCAGCAGCAACATCGACAAAAAAAAAAAAACCAGCAACACAACAATGATGTGTTTACGTTACAGTGTCCAGTTTAATTGGGTTGTTGTTGTCATTGTAGTTTTCTGTTTTTTTTTACATGGACATGTCTCTTTTTGTTGTTACCCTGCAAATAATAGGACCAGTCCAAACACGCGTGTAAAGAGTAGCCCACAAGGGACTAGGACTAGTCGAAAAGTAACCCAAACGTATGGAAAAAACATGGTCTATTTAACATTACGATGTCCTAGGGCAGGACCATATAACTCATCTTTGGACTACAAAGGAGTAGTTTTAAAACTACTCCATTGTGTACACAAGAGGATTATACTATGTTCACACTTGGGTTCTTAAACGCGTTTAAGCAGCTCGAACGTGATTAAGCGTTAAACACTTCAAAATCGAGATGATTACCATACATTGAAGTGATTTGTTAATCACTTCAAATTGACATGATTACAACTAAATCACTTTATAAACCAGATAGAATCCTCTGAACATACCTCAAACCAAGGCGAACTTAAATTCGTCTTGCCTCAAACTGAAAAACGGCCACAATTAACGTACCTCTATGACAGCAAGTTTTTTTTTCATTAAATAAAAAAAAAAGTTAAAATATAATAAAATTTTAATGGATTTGGAAAAGAAAAAAAGAAAGAAGCCTTGGAGTCAAAAGGATTAAGTGATGCTAGTGGAAGTGTGGGGTGAAAGTAAATAATCTGCTGATAACTTTATTAATGTATTTCTTTCCATTTTTAATGTTTTCAAGAAATAAAAATTTGCTTGTTCTTTTTTGTTTATCGATCAGCTGTCTTTGCTGTCAACTTAATCATCTGAAATGTAATGTGAACGGCTTTGATTAGCTAAATCAACATTTTGCTTAAACGCGTTTAAAAACCTAAGTGTGAACATAGTATTAGTTTTAACTTCGTTTAAAAACGAAAACATGTCGTCTCACTACAAACACTTTTTAACAATGACATGGTCCATGCTTGCATTACATCGGACCAGTCCATGGAGTAGGTGGATCAGGTGGACCAATAATATTTGCAGGGTACTTTTAAAAGCACCGATATCAACAAACACTTGTCACTGTGTTATTGTTTTTATTCTGTTTTGTATTTTTACACCCTCCACCAAGAGTTGTGTTTGATGGTATACTAAGTTTGTCATTCCCTTTGAACATTTTTTAATATTCATCTTAGACCCCATAAAGTCTGGGTCCTTGGGTAAATCTGTCTGTTAAATCACTTTCACTTTTGAAAGACTCGATATAGAAGAACAGTTTTGTTGCAAAATTTTTCTAGTTCTCCTAAGCACATTGGGAACAAAATGTAGACCAACTTCCCCAAAAAAAATTGAAATTTTTGTTACAAACAGTAACAAAAATTTGTCACACATCGCACCAGTTCTTATTTAATTTTGCACAAATTCGTTTTATGTGATTGAAAATCATACTAAAATTTTTTATGAAGATCGCTGCCTTAATTTCCATAGCTCCTACATAAAGACCACTCTCGGAATCGCTATTGCAGTTAAATTTGGTCTGTCATAGTTTCATAGGATTATAAATCACTATGCCAAATTTTGTAAAAATTGGTTTTTAATTTACAAGGCCCCATACAAAGTCCACTCTCCAAAAACACTTAAGTACGCCATTAACCGTAATAAGCAATGCTATCGTAGTAGAACTCGGTCTGTCATAGTTTTATAAGATCCAAAATCACTCTGGCCAAATTTTAAAAATTAAAAAAATTAAGGATGTGTATTACTGTATTGAAATCTGATCTTATTTATTTTTTGTGCAATACTAAAAATCCCTCTAGCGAATTTCGTAAAGGACAGATACATAATTTACAGAAGGCACATAAAATCCCCTCCTGAAAATCACTTTAACCCTTTGACGACCAAGGGGAGACCGGTGTCCCAACAAAAAAATAGTGAATAACTAATTTACGAAAAAAAAGAATGGGTGCCATTTTAATTAGTTCTTAATCGTGTCTTTTATTAATGTGTGTAGATTTAAACAAGTTCGGTTCGATTGGGACGCATTTGTCCCGAAAAATTGCAGTAAATCCGTTAAAAATTTTTTTTTTTTTTTAATTTTAAAATATGCTTCGGTTCATAATTAACCGTAGTCCCCAAAAAAATCTTACTTTGGTTGGACTTTTATACGCAATAAACTAAAATTGTGAGGCCACTTATTATGAAGTTTGGTTTTTAATTTATAAAACCCATATAACACCAACTCCTTAAATATTTGAACTCGCGGTGGAGGGTATCAAAGATTCGGTGCAGCCAAATATAGCAGACTCCTACTTCTTTACAAGCAATAATGTAAAATGGTGAATGTTTTTTTTTTCTTTACACGAACCTTCTTTTTTCAGTTTTGTCATCATCCCAAAAAAAGAAGAGAGTGTAGAAGTAAAAATATAAGAGTTAATGATTTGTTTGCATGATGGATTTTCATGTTTGTTGTTTTCTTAATGCTGTTTGTTGTTCTTATGCCCGTAATTTCTACAAACAGATATCTAGTCGTGTTCGTACCTAACAGTTATCTTAACCTATCCGGTACCACTATTTTGCTAATTTCGCCGTAAATTTTACCTACGTGAATTAGCTAACGAAAATTGGTCGTGTAAAATACATCATACTTTAACCCATAGGTAAGAAATGCGTTTTAAAATTATAAAAATCATAGATACCTACACACAGCTACATAGATATCTTTTTGTTGAAATTACGGGCATTAGTAGTTATTTGAGGTTTAATTCTTCCGTAATTGTTATTTTATTGTTAAAGGTTTTGCAATATAAAACGATTGTTGGTGTGCCCTTTCCAATAAAAAATGCTGACCATTGCAGTGATTTTTTGTTTGTTTAATTTTTGGAGGAGTTAAAACCAGGACATTGATTTTAGAAAAACCATACTCATTAACAGAGTAACGCTCAAACTTACAGTCATTAGTTAATTATTAGTAAACTATTGCTTATCTAAAGTTTCATATTTACAATAATTGGTTAAGTAAACATTTTAATCAGACCAAAAAATGGTAACTCTATTAAAATAATAAATAATAAAAGTAGTTAACCAATAACAGTTGAGGGTTTAACTAATGATTAAGAAAAAGCTGGATATAATATATTATTTGTTAAACTGTTGTTGTTAACTAACTAATGACTGTAAATTTGGACCTTAGACATTTTTAAGCTTTCTTAGTTAACATGATTAAGAGCGAGCGATTCATTAGATTAATTTTGAACCATTCCACCTGATTCTTATATGGGTATTTCTTTCTAAATGTCCACCGTGACCTAAAATTTAAAAGTTATTAAAAGCATATTCTTTTTTGAATTAATTTTATTAATTCCCCCATAAATTCGTTCACTTAGACGAACAAGCAGACTGCAAAGTTGCACAAACGTAATTTCTTTTTTTTTGAGAATGTTTTATTGTATGTTTTCTTTGAGAGAGGAGATATATCGCACCCTAAATACTAAAGGGTCACAACTCAAAATTCTTCAATTTTCAGTAGAGACAAAAAACGGGGTTCTTTTGATATGTACTCTAATACAACAAAGAAGGATTTAATTGTATATTTTTCGCAAAATACTAGAGAAATTGATCTAAGATTTGTACAGTGCGTAGATATGAGCACTGTGCATCGATTTCCTTCAAAAAGTGAAAATTTAAAAATTTTGAGTTGTGACCCTTTAGTATTTAGAAGAGAAATATATTATTCCGATTAACGGTACATTTTTATTTTGTTTTAATAATTTTTCAGTTAAATTTTTATGGAAAAAATTTCACGTTCGATATGTCACGTATCGAACCAGAATTTGGCTTAAAAAAATACAGAAGATTTTGTTACGTTACATTGTTACGTAAAATTCTGAAAGTACATAGTTTGAATAAAAAATTGTGCCAGGTTTCTCCGAATTGCGCCTTTTTATACATGGCCACAAAAACCCCTTCTACTTTTTTCACGTTCGAACCACTACCTTTTTTGCCATTATCATTGACCTAGAATCGTGCCCTTCATCAACTTAAACATGTATAACAATGCTTTATAAGTGCTATAATTTAAGGGTTAAAAGAACGTTAACATATTTTTTGTTTAAAATGTTTTGATGCGTATGACTGTCACGTTCAACACTATGGAATTGCCCATATACATACATACATATTTTGGAATGGTTCATTATAGCTTCAATTTCTCCCATCACATCACATTTATCAGATAACGGTACATTTGAGTTTTTCACTGTATACTTCTCTTTCAAATGCCTTTCAGACTCGAAGGCTGGGGTTTTGAGATCTCGGTTAAACTAAGCTTAGTTAATCTGAAGACAAATTTGTGCCGCCATTACCAAGTTTGTATACCAAATATTGACGGAACAGTTTAGTTGTGCTTAAAATGTTACAGCCGTATTCATAACAAAAAGTTAGCCACAGTTCGTACACTACGTACAATGAGCTGCTAACTAGAATGCCGATTAGCAGCTTGTTGACACAGAGTTAATTCAAAACGAAATTTTCTCCATCTGCCAACGTTTAATAAATCAACCCTGAATTTTTATGAAGCCACTTTGTATTACTCAAAAATGCAACACGTTTTGCATTAATCATCGCTAAATTTTTAATTTTTTCCTTTTTATGTTTTTCCCTTCAAAATTTTGAAATGTTTTTAAATTTCAAATAAATTAAGTAAAAGTTAGTAAATAAAAAAAACAGTTAATTAAAAAAAAACCAACAAAATTGTTTAACATTAAACGGCTGTTTTTTCACAAATTGGCAAACGTTTGGCAGGTCGTTAACAAGAGCTTAGCAAATCGCTAGCCAGAGTTTGGTTAGTGTATTATGAGGACACTTTATGCTTCACGGTGGCCTTGAACCTAACTTAATTAGGGGGGTAAGGGCACATCGAATTTTTTTGCTGGAGATCACATATTTGTGCTTAAGAAGCAAAATCCCGCAAAAATTAAAAAAATCCGCTTAGCCGTTTTTGTAAAAAATGTATTTTTGTACTTATAATATAACTGTTTATGACTGTTTTGCTCGATGGATTATTCGAAAAAGGTAACGTCACTCAATATAAAGAAAATATGATTATTTGTAATAATTTTGATACGGTTGTAGTTGATACGGTGTGGACAATTTTGAACATAAGACAATTTTACGATGCAACAATATCTACAGATCTCAAACTCGCCAACGTATTATCAGGAATAATGAATGAGTCATGCAAGTTGTTACCCTTGTACGTGGTGTACCGCAAAAAATGGTACTCTTGACTGTTGCGGAGAATACAGAACAATTAGAGATTTTGTGGAAAATTTTGAATCATGGAAGAGAGCGGGAAGTAATAAAAAAGATGCTCATAATTATAAAAATTGCATAAACCCTCCAATCTATTCTGTTGACAAAGATAGAGAAATAACAGATATTATTTCACCTCCGGAGCTGTATTTGTTACTAGGCGCGGTAAATCATATACATATATAAACATATCGCACCCTAAATACTAAAGGGTCACAACTCAAAATTTTTCAATTTTCACTTTTTGTAATAAATCGATGCACAGTGGTCATATCTATGCACTATAGAAATCTTAGATCAATTTCTCTAGTATTTTGCGAAGAAAATACAATTTAATCCTTCTTTGTAGTATTAGAGTTCATATAAAAAGAAACCCGTTTTTTGTCTCTACTGAAAATTTAAGAATTTTGAGTAGTGACCCTTTAGTATTTAGGGTGCGATATGTTAGTTGAATTTGAGGAAGAAAGCTTAAAATAGGCCACACAGTGCAATGTTTCTCGAGAAATATTTAATAAAAGTCCATCATTTGCAGGAAATGCGTGTAAAACTTTATTAGAAAAAGTGGATATTTTACGATCCTATCAAAATTTAGGCTGCCTAAAGTATGTTCAGTGCTTTCAAGACTTTCGCAATGTTGTTCATTATTGTTTCGGGAGTATTCGGGACCCAAAATTCACGGATCATATTAACAATTTTCGTAAAAGCTGTCTTGACTTAAATATCAGCGTTACACCGAAAATTCATGCGGTCTTTTACCATATTGAATATTTTTGAAACAAATCAAAGAGAGCTCTTGGGTTTTACAGCGAACAGTCTGTAGAATCTGTGCATGCTGATTTCAAAAAAACTTGGCAAAAATAGAAAGCAAAAAAGGATAATGCCAATTTCTGTAATAATATTATTAAAATTGAAATTGTGACAATTTATAGTACAAGGAAATGGATATATTTTTACATAAAAATCATCACATTTTGAAAAGTTTTTTACAAAAAACGGCTAAGCGGATTTTTTTAATTTTTGCGGGATTTTGCTTCTTAAGCACAAATATGTGATCTCCAGCGAAAAAATGCGATGTGCCCTTACCCCCCCAATTAAGTTAGGTTCAAGGCCACCGTGGCTTGCTTCTTGCCAAATTTTCATTATGAATAGCGCTGTTAGTTTTTAATGAAATCATAAAAAAATCACATTTTGCCGGAAAAAATTCAGTTTCACACTACGTTAAACTAAGTTCAAACTTAATCTACATCTCAAATACCCGGCCACTGGAAGCTATCGGTTTATTAACGGATTGAAAGTACCTGAATTATAGTCGATTAAAGCTTAGATTTTATGAAAATAGAATCTGGGAATTTATTTCTCATAATGAGTAACATTTTATGAAAATTTTAACGTGTTTCATCAATTCCTGTAATTTCGGAAATGACCCAGACATTGAATCTAGAAGGCGGCTGAAAAAAAAAGTATACAGCCGAAAACACAAATGTAATCTGGTTAATAAATGGTCCGCCATCTAACGTTTTTTTCAACTAGTGCTTATTTCGTGAATGGTAACACTTAGCTCATGTCTGATTTGACAGATAATTAGTTTTATCCTTCCACTGAACGAATATGGTTGTGTATATGCTTGAGCAACGCTGGGAAATATTGCAACATTACTTTGAACAGAAGATGCCGATTTTGCCAAAAAAAATCATCTTTTCAGATCAAGCTCATTTTGATTTTGGCGGGTATGTAAACAAGCAAAATTGTCGCATTTGGGGCACTGAAAACCCGCACGCATACATTGAAAAGCCGTTGCACCCAAAACGAGTCACTGTTTGGTGCGGATTTTGGCCCAGAGGCATAATTGGGACATTTTTCTTCGAAAATGGAGAAGGAGTGACCGTTACAGTCAATGGCGATCGTTATCGGGCCACGTTGAACGAATTTTTGTTCACAAAAATTGAAGAGGAGGATATTGGCAACATTTGGTTTCAACAGGACGGCGCTACGTGCCACGCAGCCGAAGCTACACTCGATGTTTGCGCCCTATTTTTGAAGATCGCATTATCAGCCGCAGAGCTGATGTCGTTTGGCCACCTCGGAGCTGCGATTTGACACCGTTGGACTATTATTTGTGAGGTGCCCCCAAAGATAAGTGTTACGCCGACAAGCCAGAGACAAATGACGCTTTAAAGGACAATGTTCGTGAAGCCATTGGTAAAATACAGCTGCACACAATCGATAACGTGCTTAAAAATTGGACCGATCTTGTAGGCTACTGCATGGCCAGCCGAGGCAGCCATTTGAATAAAAGCATTTTCCATTATTAAACGGAAGGATTGCACTTCCAAATAAAAAAAGAAATTTGAGAAAATATTCATTGGTTTTTTTTATAGCATTTTATAGCAAGTTATTTGGCGGACCCTTTATGAAGTGATGTGAGAAAACTGAGCTCTTATTCGTCTTCAAAAACCATAAAAATCAAGGGGAATGGTTAAAACGGTTAAATTAGTAAAATATGTATCAGGTTTTGTTTCAGCCGTGGTCTACTAAAATTAATATAAATTTTTTTTAAAATAAATACTTAAAAAAAATTCTGGACCTGCAGAATGTTAAGCAATTGATTCCCACAAAATTTAATTTTCGTTAAAAACAAATAATAATAATAACTATTTGTCAAGATTTCAATAAAAAAACAAGTAAGAGAACTATATTCGGCTATGCCGAATCTTCATTACCCTCCACCGAGAGTTCGAATATGTCAGGTGTGGGCTTAATAAGCATGGTGACTATTCCTTCAAAACAGTGCTGTTTCATATTTTTATTCATTAATTTTTTTTTAAACAGTTCAAATACAGAAGATTAAATAAAATCCAGATTTGTTTTAGGTTTTCTACTTAAACTTAATTCACTAAAAACTGATTTTATTAAGGAAGAAGAAAAAATAAAAAAATCCAGAGTGGAGTAAAAAATTATAAATAGCGTTTTTTATAATTTTATTTTTAATATTATTTTTTATTATTTTTCAAAATAAATTTCTTTATCTTCTTAAATAGTTTATTCAAAGCAAGGCAAATTCATACAGGTGACGGTATCATTTAAAAAATACTACACTCACAATATTATTTCAGTAATTTTTAAATAAATAAACATTCAAAATTCCAAGCAAATTTATTTATTAATTGATTCTAACAGTTATTTAAAAAACTAAGTGCATAATAATATGGATTTTCAGTTGCAGTTAATATTGTCCGTTGATTAAGTTGAATTCTTATTTATGTAAAATTAAATAAAAGTGGCATTTAAAATAACGAAAAGTTCATTTAATTTCTGTTTTATATAAATTAAATATCAAAAAATTAACTGAATATTCCGTTAAAACAAAGGAATATTCAGTTATTTTATGTAATTTAATTACCAAAAATTTGTTTTTACTTATCTTTAAAAAACGATGTGCTTTTTTGTGTAACAAATTCCCATTTTCTATTTCTTTAAATGATTCAGTTAAATACATCAAATTTTTAAAGTAAAATAATTAAGAAACCATATCGGTCATGCTGCTGGTATCTTATGATTGTGAGTTCTTCTGTAAACAAACGAGGTCAGTACAACAAAAGAAAAACAAGCGTGTGTAACAGGGTAAGTAAACAATAAGTTTCTCTCTTTCATTAGAAAAACAAGCGGACAGGTGTCTGTCTGTCTGGTGTTTTTTTAGCTCTTTTGTGGAGTAAACGAAAATGACTGAATTTAATAAAACAACTGAATAATTCTTTGTTTTTACGGAATATTTAGGTAATTTTTTGATAGTTAATTTATATAAAATAACTGAAAATTTTTTTTGTTTTTACGGAACATGGGGTTGAATTTTTGACTGTTAAAATAAAAGAATTTTTCGTTAAAAATAAGTAGACTGGGTTTTAACTGAATTTTCATTTATTTTATACTATTTATTTATACATTTATTTATGAATGTATGTGTGTATTTTGTTTTTGTAAAAAGTTAGAGAGAATGTAAATTTATTTGTGGAAAATATAAAAGAAGGGATTTTTTTTGATTAAGAAATATACACAATTGCTTTAGAAGGTAAATCTTTTTCCTGTATTGAAAATTTTTTTTGGCTTCGTTTATTCCTTACGCCTTTTAAAATCTTTGTGTTTATTTTTCATGTTTCCTTTTTTTGTTAAAATAAGTTGTTTTTTTTTTCAAGTAAATATTTAGATTTTTATTGAATTTTAAATTTAAACAATTTTTTCCACAAAATGTAATCAACGCTTGACGTTCAGTATACACACAAGGAAATAAACAATAAACAGAGGATTTGAAAATGTCACCTTTATGATTTCGCCTTGATTCAAAGTGAATTGAAAATGTACATTGAATTAATATTTTCCATTTAGCAATACAATTCAACAAATTTGTCTATTCACAAGTGCATAAGCAAAAATCGTATACGATAAACCATACGACAGAGCCTATGAATTGGACAATTGTTTTAATTTTGGAGACTAAAATTATTTTGTTGATTTAAGGTTGGGCTGTTATATTGTTTTTTTATTTTTCTTTAATTTGTGTTTTTTTTAATACATACATTTTATTTTATAGGCGATTATTTTACAGTTCAGTAAACTATTTTGTTATTTAACATTGTTTGATATTATTTTAAGAAAATTTTTAAAATAAATTTTATCTTCAATTATTTACTTGACTGTAACGGTTTTTTTAAAATTCAATTTTTTTAAGTTTTTTGCCAATCAATCGACATCCTTTTTAAACATTTTTTATTGACTATTTTAAAATTTGGGGGATTAAGAAGGTGTCATAAAATCAGGTGTCTTAAAATAATAACATGATAAAATACGAATGTTGTGAACAACCCCTCATAATTAAGAGTGCTATTTTGAATTCAAAACAGCTGATTTAATACAAATATATAAAATAAATATTTACCTTAAGTAAAATTATTTTTAGATTCTTATCCATGAATTAATAAATTAAATTAGATCTTACCTATTTTCCATTTTTCAGACGCAAATCACAAATAAATTTTATTTTGTTTGTTCGTTTACCAAACAGCAGAGTCCTTAGCCAATCTAATTGACGCCGCAAGAGATTTGTTGCAAAAATTGCTAGCCGCATGTTAAATTCGGATGATAGCTGGATAAAATTATACCATCAACGGCGACGGATTACAAAAACTAATGCTGCTCTGCCACTCAGCGTATGTCCCTTCTTTTTTTAAATTCCTAAGCTAAGCCCCGCGAATCTATGCGCTTGCCTGCATGAAACAAACAAGAGCCTCTGGCGGGAATCGAACCCGCAACCCCGTCGCTAATAGACTAGCTCACTGCCAGTTTACCTACCGGGCCAATAAAAATATCAAGCAAAGTTCTATTAATTTATAACACTTTTTGTTTACAAAGCAACAACAATATTTTTAATCCATTGTAAAATGTTAGAACATTTTGACAATATAACATGATAGCACACCTCGTGAATACCCCAATTGTTAAAAAAAAAATTTTTTTATTACAAAATAACCGATTTTTGATTTTCTGTAATTTTTTAACAGGGTTGTCCCAAAATTAAAGCAACATTTTGGGTTTGTCGCCATTTGTGCCATAAAATGTTGGCAGCCCTAAAAATATTCGAAAAAATTCAAATCTTGCGTTTATTTAGGAATACCCTTTAGCTTTTGGGATTTAAATTTCTAGTTTTTTTTCGCTTAAGTATTTGTGAATATACATTTTTATTGATATTTGTTTCCATTACAAACATTTTTATTTCGAATTTGCTGTCGCTTTGACGATTTTTCATTTTTAGCGATTTATATATTTAGTCGTTTTTTTTTATTCTAGAGAGATTGAAGCAACTTTGAAGTTATTTTTATTTCAAAAAATTTTTGATTTAATTTCTGTTCCAAAATTTAATCCTTAGAAATAATTGTTTTTAAATTTTTAAAACCATAGTGCAAAGCTGCAGTTAACTATCACTCTTTACTTTAAATTAAGTAAGACTTGACTTTAAGAAGACGTTAATCCGTTTCTGTTGATTTTTATGAGATCATATCCATCTATCTAAGAGACTTTTGTATAAATATAACAACACAACTCATCGTTATTGTTGCATGTGAAAAATGCATTTTATAAAAAACGATGACGTTTAATGAATAAAAAAATTAAAAATAAAACTTAAAAGCAAAAAAAAAACACAAACATTTGTTTCTTAACGGCCAGACGTAGACAAACAAAAACAAATAAAAAGACCGCCAGACAGACAACTATAGACGCACTATTAAGTATTGCACAATATTTAGAATTGTATACTTTATCACAATCACCATGCTTTGTTTGTTGTACAACATTATTTTTAACAAAAAATTTTTTTTAAAAAAAAATGTTTCTTTCAACAAAAGTTGTTTGACAAATGGCAGCATTTGTTTGTGTTATTTGACTTCTCATATGCGGCTGTTAATTTTACAAAGTTTTTTTTTCATAATTAATTTTTGTTTAAAATTTTCTTAGAAACACTGGCAAATTCAAATAGAAAAATTTCCTTAAACGTCTTCAAACGTCATGCTTAGATGACCGTGGCATAAACGCTACACTAACGAACGATTGTGCGTAGCAAACAAATTTTTAGCACGAAAAAACTTCCACAATAAAATAGAACTTGTAAACAAGTCACTTAATAATTGGGATTATGAAACAAAAGGGCTAAAAAAATAGTGACAAACATTTTCTATAGCTACATATGTACCTGTTTAGGACAAATAATTTCGTTTAGAAAATGATTTGGAACAAGTAAATCTCTATAGAAAAAAGTTTCAGATAAATAGTTTCCTTTATAAATAGTTTAGCACAAATATTTTCTGCTACAAAATATTTTAGGACAAACATTTTCCTATAGATAACGGGCAGGGATGAACTATTATCTACACAAATAGTTTGGTTTCAACAATATACTTTAAAATGTATACAAGTTTGGAAAAAACTGCTATTTATAGGTAATGGTTTGGGACAATCAGTAGTTATCTATATAAAATGATTTAGGAAAAAAAATAGCTTGACATGGTTTTGGGACATGCTATTCTAAAGAGAATGGTTTCAAACACTTTTCTAAATGAAGTGGTCTGTGATGAACAATTGGAAATAGAGATAGTTTGGGACAAACAATTTGCTATGAAGTTTAGGACAAATAACTTTATATAAAAAAGGTTTGCGACAAACTGCTCCCTTTAGATAATAGTTTTGGACAATCAATTATCAATAGAAAATGGGGTTGGGACATACAATTTCCTCCAGAGAATAATTTACAATTACAAATTCCTATAGGGAATGGTTTTGGATTACAACTTTCTATCAAAATTGTTTGGGACAGTAAATTTCTAATTCAGGACAAATAACATTTAAAAAAAAATTATTTGTGACAAACTGCTCTCTACGTATAATGGTTTGGGACAAACAATTATCTATAAAAAGGGATTAGGACAAATAATTTGCTTTAGAAACAGGACATACAATTTCCTATATTTTTGGACAAAAAAAAATGTATTGAGAAAACGTTTCAAAAAGACATTTGTTTGGAATACAAAACTTCCTTTAGAAAATAATTTCTGGTGTAACTTTTTACAGCAAATTAAAATTAATTTCAGAAAATAGTTTGACAGGAAAAAATTTCCTTTAGAAACACAAATTTATTGGCTTTTCTTTAAAAGCTGCGCTATTTTTATGGTTTTCTCTGTTCGTATGTGTACGATTGGGTCTAATTAAATTGTGCCAATTTTTTAAAAGCAGTGTGTTTGACTATTTTCGTCATTTAATCTATAATTTCTATTGCTTTAAAACAGGAAATATGAAATGAAGAATGCAAATTAAAAAAAAATTACGTCATAAGACAAATTTAAATTTTATAATAAAGTTTAAAATATTTTTACTATACAAAGTAAAAGAAAAAAAACACAGAAAAAGAAAATTTTTCAAGAAATTACCTGTGATCATTGCAACCTAAAAGTCTTTTATCACTTATCTAGGATAATCAAATTAAACTTTAAATACTGACTTCAACCTTTAAAATATAATATTTCATTTCAAATCTGATGGGTTGAAGCCACTATCATTAAAAGCTAAATTAAAAAAAAAAAACATCAAAACCACTAATAATAATCCAAAAAAGGTTATACACGCCTTCTGTGCGGTGTCTCAGGGAAGGAGAGGTCACTCATTTACAAACAAAACAATTCTGTAATACAAACAGAGATACTGACGGTCGATTTTGCTGATGGTGCTAATGCTGTGATAGTAATGATGAAACGATGATGTGGCTAATGCAACCAAAATAACCTCAATGTTAATGACTAAATTCCATCGTCATAATCATATTCAATTGATTTCATCAATTAGACTCATCTTGAACAAAAAATTTTACTTTGAGTTTATTTTTTATTTTTATTAGAATTAACCACATTTTCGTGATGATCATTGATTGAAATTAAATAACGTTGAATCACAATCACTAAAATGGTAATTCTGGTTATTGGATGTTTACGGAATTTTTTAGCCAGGGAGAAACACGGCCAATGTCAAATAAAGAATCTTTCTATGGAAATTAATACAAATTTAATTGATAACAAAATATGTCTTTAGTAAAATTTTTTTTTTTAATTTCCTAAGTTTATCCTAAGTTTATTTATAAATAAATTGGGACCAACAATTTTCTATAGAAAATAAATTTTGACCAACAATTTTCTATAGAAAATAAATTGGGACAAACAATTTTCTATAGAAAATAAATTTTTACCAACAATTTTTATAGAAAATAAATTTTGACCAAAATTAATTGGCACAAACAATTTTCTATAAATAATAAGTTGGCACCAACGATTTTCTATAGAAAATAAATTGGGACCAAAAATTTTCTATAGAAAATAAAATTTGACCAACGTTTTTCTATAGAAAATAAATTGGGACAAACAATTTTCTATAGAAAATAAGTACGGAAAAACAATTTTCTATAGAAAATAAATTGGGACCAACGTTTTTCTATAGAAAATAAATTGGGACCAACAATTTAATATAGAAAATAAATTTTGACCAGCAATTTTCAATAGCAAATAATTTGGGACCAACAATTTTCTATAGAAAATAAATTTTGACCATCAATTTTCTATAGAAAATAAATTGGGACAAACAATTTTCTATAGAAAATAAATTTTGACCAACAATTTTTATAGAAAATAAATTTGACCAACAATTTTTATAGAAAATTAATTGGGACAAACAATTTTCTAAAAAAAATAAGTTGGCACCAACGATTTTCTATAGAAAATAAATTGGGACCAAAAATTTTCTATAGAAAATAAAATTTGACCAACGTTTTTCTATAGAAAATAAATTGGGACCAACGTTTTTCTATAGAAAATAAATTGGGACAAACAATTTTCTATAGAAAATAAGTACGGAAAAACAATTTTCTTTAGAAAATAAATTGGGACCAACGTTTTTCTATAGAAAATAAATTGGGACCAACAATTTAATATAGAAAATAAATTTTGACCAGCAATTTTAAATAGAAAATAAATTGGGACCAATAATTTTCTATAGAAAATAAATTGGGACAAACAATTTTCTATTGAAAATATATTGTGAACAAAAATTTTCTATAAAAAATAAATTGGGACCACTTATTTTCTATTGAAAACGGTTACGGCCCATAATTTAAGAAAATAGTTTTGAACTCAAGAACTTTCTATAGCGACAAACAAAGATTCATTAGGATATACTTTGGGACGGAAACTTTTTATAGGTTACAGTTTGGGACCAAAGCATTAATTTAGGAAATAGTTCGGGACAACAGATTTTATATAGAAATATTTTAAATAAGGCCTATAAAAAATGGTTTGAAACATTTCTTTTGGAATATAGTTAAGGAAAAATAAATTTTTTTATGTGAAAATTTTTACGAAAGAGTTTGGTACAAATAAGCTTGGTACCAAAAAATACTTATAGAAAGTGGTGGAGGCAAAATATGGTTTTTTATTTGGTGCTCTACGCTTTGTTTTAGTTTTAAAATTCCCCATATTTTTGTTAAATTGTAAATCGCAAAAAATAAATACCTTAAATCTAAACAAAAAATCACATTAAAGAAATCAAATAAAGCAATCAAGCAAAACCAATGAACATGTAAGCACAAGAACAACAACAATATCAAGAACAGCAGCACTTAGAACCAGAACAACAAAAATTGAATTGAATTTTCAATTTTAAACTTAAACTTCATAATTTTTTTTAACTGATTTCTGTAAAACTAGAGAAAACTAAATTAGACAATACAAAAAACAATTTGAACAAAACACTTTAGTTTTTGCATTGTTGGCATGTAGATTGCCGAACAGAACAAAACACAACCCAACAAACACACACATCTGGATGCATTGAACATAAAAACATAGCACAAGCAACAACAAAAACTAGAATTGCAATAACACATTTGTTACACAATACAATTCATAGTTTTACTTTTTCACTATTTTAACTTGTTTTTGTTTGCTGTAGTTGTTGTATAATTTTCAAGTTCTATAGCTTCTACCAAACAACAACTCACTAGTTCAGGCCATGGTTAAGTTAAATACAACAACAATACAAGGAACTTTTAAGACAAAGAACAACAAGAAAAAATTTAGGAAAAATATTAAGTAAAAAAAGATTGGCACTAGCAACTACAATATCAAAAAGATCTGAAAAATATATAAAGTAAAGTGTTAAATGGTAAAATAGAATAGCAACAAAAACAGCAATAAGAGAAAAACAATAACAACAATAGCAACAATTGTTGCATACATCAATAGACATCATCTACATGCGAGAACAACAAGTACATAAGCACAACACAAGTACGAGAAACAACAACAATAGTAGCAACTAAATACGAGCAGCAACAAACAAAGAAAACAACAATAACACCAAGATTAAGTAGTCGCAATTGTTGTAGTTACTGTTCTAGTGCTTTTTACGATTACAACAAGGGCAGAAGTCGAAAGGAATAAAATTATTCTTACAAAAACTTTTAGAAATATCGAGTCTAAGAACAAATTTAGGAACACATACTTTTAAATAGAAACATGTGGCTTAATTCAGCTTCAAGAAGAACCTTGTGTCCAAACTCAGTTTTCTACAGAAACTTGTGTCTAAACACAGAGATCTAAAGAATCTTATGTTCCAACACAAACATCTTTAAAAATCTTGTGTTTGAACATACATTTCTATAGACAATGCGGGTCTAAATACATTTTTCTATAGCAGCTTGTATCTACACAAATTTTCTATAGGAACTTTTATCTAAACACAATTTTCTATAGCAACTTGTGTCTAAGCACTCTTTTCTATAGCAACTTGTGTCTAAGCACAAATTTCCTATAGAAACTTGTTTCTTATAACAAATTTCCTATAGAAACTTGTGTCTAATCACAAATTTCCTATAGAAACTTGTGTCTAAGCCCAATTTCGTATAGAAAGTCGTGTTTTAACAGAATTTCCTACAGAAACCTGTACCTTAACACAAATTTCCTATAGAAAATTGTGTCCTATAGAAACTTGTGTTTGTTTTTAGGAACATGTTTATCAATGTTTGTTTCTATAAAAGCGTTCAATTAACGGCATTTTGTTTAATTTCACACATTTCAATCGAAAAGTTTCTCGACGCGAGAGTTACAAAACATTGGGACGATATCTTGAAAGAAAATTGTCTATGATTTTTTTTTTTTGAACTAATTCCTTTGAAACTCTGTTCTAAAAAAAAAATTTAAAAAATCAAAAGCAGTGCAAAAAGCTTTAATAAAAAAACCTTTCGAGCTTGATTGGGTTTTTGAATGGCCATGTTACGTTTTTGAATGGTCTGGTTAAATGAAACTGAAGTAAAATAAAAATGTTAAACAATACACACTCAGCCATATCTACACATGCATATACATTTATATTAATGCATGTGTAGTAGATGTTACTTCCTTTAAATAAGCCTTCAGATACAAATGTAGTTGTGTTTCAGGTTTAACATTAACATGTTCTTTAGCAGTGACCAGCGTTACCGTTCAAAATTTTCAAAAAGGGGCACAAAAAGGGGATTTTCAAAAAAAAAGTGTCACAAAAAGGGGAATTCTTAGAAAAAAAGGTGCAACTTTTAAAACAGAAATCTGGACCAATATTTTAGTATATCGTCTCAGAATCACTATTTAAAGTGATATAACGATGTCCATCCGTCCATCTGGCTAGTTGTCTGTCCATGTTAACCTTGTGCGCAAAGCACAATTTGCAATCTTTCAGACAATTTGATCAAGGGCGAAGTCTATGTAAATAAAAACTTCTTTCCAAATTATACTCTTTGTGTCCATAAACTATTTAATTTATTTGGTATTTAGATTAAATTCGCCCCAAAAATATTTTACTGTAAATTAAATTCTTTTTGAATCGGTTCACATTTGCCCAAAGCTCTCATCTATAAATAGCTTTAACTTCCTTTAAAATGTTAACATTAATAAATAATTTATAATTTAGTTACCGTCCCTTAAATTTCAAAAGATCTTTATGGATGTTAATATCTAGATAATATTCGGTTCCAAATAGGGTAAAATATCGAAAATTCTACTTTATTTACTATTGTGTTTGGGATTTACCGATTATAATTTTAGGATTATTTTTATTAATTGGAACTGTTATTAAATTGTAGAATATTTTGTTTTCAAATTAGCAATTTTTGATTTTTTTGGGGAATATTTTAACAATTTTTAGGGCATATTTTTAAGTTTTTACTGCATATTTAATGCGAATAAAACGCGTTTTTTAGTGCATATTTTTTGGGAAAGCGAAATGCCATCTTTGTACTCTCTATCACTTTCGCAAAATGTTCTAAAAATTAAGCAATAGTGGCAATAAAAATTAAAGATGGCGCGGATTTACAGTAATGAAATGCCAAAGTGTGTAAAAATATTTGAAATTGAAAAATTTAAATAAAATAAAGTGATGATTTAGAAAAGCAAAAAAAATTAAAAGATGCGAAAGACACATGCGCAAACGTATTAAAGAGTACCAATCGCTAGTTTTGCTACAATTTTCTTTCGCATCGCAAGTATAAAAAATATTTGGTTCAAAAAGGGGCACAAAAACTACAAAAGTCAAAAAGTCAAAAAGGGGGGCAATAATGCGACTTTAGTCGCATAACGGTAACGCTGGCAGTGACTGAAGATTATTTTTTTATGTTCTCTTAACAACTGTGTTGTTTTTGTGTTGGAAAACGCTTTAAACTTTGTATGAAACAACAACTTCAGCTACTGCAACAACAAACAATATTCATATTAATTTCAATTGAATACAACTGATAGTGACTTTTGTTATTTGCAAGATGTTTCTCCCGAGGCACAAAAAACTTTTCTTGGGCATCGTGGGCTTGACCATGATGACTAAGAGATGTCTTTAGTGGTTGCTACTGGTTTTAAAAATTTGTTTTGGCGATTTATTCTGCTGCTGCTGCCGCTGCCGCTTTTTACATCAGAACAGAAAAATTATTAAAATATGATTAAAATTCAACGAATTTAATGAAAGAAAAATATTTATATTTTAAATAAAGAATTATGGTCATTATCAATTTCGTTTTCAATATACAAAGTTATAAAGTATTCAAAACTTACATTGTTATTATTTATTATTATTGTAATTTATATTCTCAAGTTGCCATTTAAGGCTTAATTTATGTTTTATTATCCAATATACAGTTCGCGACAGGAAATAAACGCAACACTCTTAATATTTGCGATTCTGACCTTAAATCGTAAAGGATTTAGGTGTTCTGTAAATCGTAATCGCAGGAAGTATGGCGACTTCAAATTGCAAAAGTGTGCTTAAGGATCTAGATTATTTTTAAGAAATTCTGGTAGATCGAAAGCAAAACGTACGAGTTTTAGAACACCATAAAAAGTATCTGGCTTAAGAACATGGCCGATAAGCCAGAAACATAAATTTTTAACTAAAATTACAAAGAAGTCCCAAAATTAATTTTTTTTTTAAAACATGATTTAATTATATATTTTTAAAATCCACAAATTTTATTACAATTACAAAAACAATTAGAACAATCCGCTATTAAAGCCATTTTTTCGCCACTAACTGTAAACTCTCATTTTACGTTCCGTTTTCAAATTCACAGTGCGCGTGTCTTTCAAGTTTCTGGTCTTAGAGTTGTACGACTTTTCATTGTAGTTGTTGCTGTCGTATTGTCAGTAAGTTGTTGCTGTCATTTACATGTTTTTCTACCATTTTTGGCTTAACGATTTTAAAGTAGTTTTAACCATTTTTAGTGGGATTTAATTTACACCAATATCGCTTTTGGTAATAATTATCTTTTTTTTTGTAAAATTAATTTTAGTTAAAGATTTTTTGTTTCTATATGGTTTAATATGATTTTTAAAATATTTGTGGTCATGGGAATGTGATTAAGATGTTGCTTGTAGTATAAATGTCTATCGAAATGTCCGTCCAAATGCGTCACAAGCAATTTATGTTCAGTGTGTGGCTGGGTGACCATAAATAACAGCAAAATTAAAATATAATAGACAATTAAAAATCTCTTTTTACTATAAGTGAAATATGTTTATAAAAACATGTCTTGAAAGCCAACTTTGTACAGAAACTCGTTTCTGGAAAGTTTGTCTTTTTTTTTTAAATATTTTTGGTAAAAACATGTTTCTTCAGAATATTTTTAATAGATACATATTTCTATAGAGCGACATGATGACAGGGACAATTTTTATGGAAACATGTTGTAAGAGAAAATTTTCCACTGAAACCTGTTTCTAGAGACAACTTTGCGAAGAAACATGTTTCTGAAAAAAAATGTTAGAAACATGTTTCTAGGGATAATTTGCAAGAGCAACATGTTTCTAGGGTAAATTTTGTATAAAAACATGTTTCAAATGCCGTCCACACACTACGCCAGTTCAGTGATCAAGCCACACACTACGTTAACGAATCTTGTGACAACTGAATTGTGCAATTTTCCGTTTTTAATTTATAAAAAAATGTTTGCCTTTATTAATTTTTTTATTAACGTCATTATAAGTTTTTCATGAGTCTTTTGCTGCTTTAAATGCTTATAACCTTGTGCCTAGATACAATGTTCTATTTAAACTTATGTCTAGACACAATGTTGCATATAAACTTTTTTTTTATATAGAAAATTGTGTCTAGACATTATTTTTTAAATAAATTTGTTGCCTGGACAGAATTTTTTACATAAACTTTTGTCTGGACAGAATTTTATATTTAGTAATTTGTCTAGACTCAATTTTCTATATAAACTTGTGTCGCGACTTAATTTGCTATATAAACTTGTGTTAGAGACGATTTTCTATATAAACTCATGTCTAGAGACGATTTTCTACATAATCTTTTGTCTAGAGAAATATTTCTTTATCAGCCTCTGATTAGAGATCATTTTATTCATACTCTTTTTAACACACGGACAATTTTCTCCCCATCTAGTGTTTATAATCCAGTTCTTGTAAAAGAAAATCATGATTGTAATTAATAGTTTTCAATAAGAACATGTTTCTGCATATAATTATTTACAGAAACATACTTTTAGATACAATTTTCTATCAAACAAATGTTTTAGAGATGACTTTGGTACAGCATCATATTTATAAACACATTTTTTTCTCAATCATGTTTAACAGATATTTCTCTCAGATATTTCTACGGAAACCTGTTAATAGAGACAACTTTCTACAGAACTATAATTCTAGAAACAATTTTGTGTATAAGCATGTTTCTAGAGATAATTTTTTAAATAAACATGTTTCCAGACTCAATTATTGATAGAATCACGTTCAAAGAAGCAATTTTTATGGTTTTGAAGGCACTTTTCTATAGAATCATTTCTTCACAGATAATTTGCTAAAAACTTGGTTTCTACAGACAAGTTTTAACAGAAAAATTTTTCTAGAAACAATTTTGTATAGAAACATGTTTCACCAAATAATTGTCTTTAGTAGCATTTTTAATGGGTTTCAGCACACAATTTATTTTTTATTAAAAACACAGTTTTAGAGACAATTTTTTAAGACTATAGACTTTGCTACATAAATTGTTTATAAATACAAAACATATGTTTCTACAGAGAATTTTCTATAGAAACATGTTTCTACAGACAACTTTCTGAAGACAACTTTTTCTATAAGAAGATATAAGGATTGCGGTTGGTTTTTTAATAAATTATTAAAATTTTCTTTAATTAAAATTTATATTAAAAAAAAAAAAACAAATTGAAAGTAAAAGATTAGATATAGAAAAATACATACTTAATCCATTCGACGTTAGAAAAACAATCTCCCAATTGTAACAAGATAAAAACAAATATTCCAAAACCAATTTGTTTCTATGGCTGAAAGAAACTGCTAAACTTTCAAAACTCGTATGTAGACATTAGGGTGATCGATTATTCGACTTTTTTCAATAACCGGTTTTCGAATAGTCCGAATAGTTGCTATTTTAAAAAAACCGGTTTTCGGTTAAGCATTTTAAAAATAACCGGTTAACCGGTTTTAATTCGAATACATAAAAATACAAAAATCAAATAAGTTTTCGTAATAAAAAGTTAATTAGAATAAAAACAAAACAATTCACGAAGGTAAGGAACCAACAAAATACATATATATATGTTCCCGTCGATCCTATAAGGAGCCACAAATATTTGGCGATAAAATCAAAAAAAAGCGTGACCAGTAAATTGATTAAACTTAAGCATTATTTTTAACAATTTCTTGTTATTTGCTAAACTTTATGTCTAACATGATAATTGCATTTATGTATAATGTAGTTAAGAAACCGTTAAATAATGTTTGCTCTAGCCAAACGTTTTGCAAAAGCAAACAATTCTTTACGTTAGGAGTCAAACATTTAATAGGTGTGAACATAGCTTTAGAATTTTTGAAAAACTTTGGTTTTAAAAATATTGGGATTTAATAAATTTATTATTTGACATATTTTCCCAAATTTATTGTAAATGAGTTTTAATTTGTTGCTGGTTAAGCATGTCTTTATGAAGCAATAAACTTCAGCCATATTTTTGAAAAGTGGCAAACAAAATTATAGAAACAATAGTAATATGAACATGCTTTTTGTATGAAATATCTTTCAATTCGTGGATCACACAATTTAAACCCTTCCAGGATATTTTTGATTCCTTCAATTTTGTTCTTGGTGTTTTAATAAATAAAACTGATGAATTTTCCCACAACGTTCATTCCGCCGGTATGTTCTTGTTTTAAGAATGAAGATATGCTAGAACTACTTAAGAGTTTTTCATTCATTATTGTTAGCATATTTTAGTAAAGTATTATTTGCAGTCTCTTAAAAACTACTTGGAACAGGGTCAAGTTTTACTTGGCGTATATTTATGTCAAGCTTGTAGACTAATTAAAAATGATTAATAAGTCGTGACATTAAAGAATCTTTACAACTTATCATTTTAGGGCCGTTTAAGCACAATTTTCTTTTAAATCAGTTCGAAATATCACCAGAGATGGCATCTTTATAAAGATATATATAGTATTAAGAATACTGTCAAATTGCTAACTACTTTTTAAGCTGAACTTTTTTGACGTACTTTAAATTGGTTTTGGGTTTTGTTACAAGAACACACGTTAATAAATATAGGCGATTTGTATTTACATTGCTCATAACGTTTTTTGACTTTGGTTTCATTTTGTTTTGAGAAAATGAAGTTTGAAGTTTAAGTGTGCCTAATATTCAATTAGAAAAATACTTAAATTACTAGTACATTTATTACAAAAGTAAGGAAAACGTACATAAATTACACATTACTAAAATAACCGGTTTATTTTACTAAAATAACCGGTTTATTCGATATTCGAAAAATGGACATTTTAAAATATTCGACTTGGGCAAAACTAAAATAACCGGTTAAAACCGGTCGAATACTATTCGATCGATCACCCTAGTAGACATGTTGTGGTTTGATTGTTTATTTGGTTATTAGTTAATTTAAGCCTGAGGTCATATTTACTGTTTTTAAGCAGCAAACATTTATACTGGTTTCTAACAATCCCCATCCCAACTGCAGCTTCTTCAACGTATTTCTAAATGAATCTGAGCGTTCCAAAAATACTAATAAAAAGTTATAATGAGAAAAAAATAGATGACGATAACTTATGGCCTGACACAATCAGACACAAAGTGAATGTTTTTCTAGCTGAAATACACAAATAAATAAATGGCCCGGGTTGTGTTTTTTAATAAAATAATTGCAAATAGACAATAAACAAAAAAAAAAAAAAATAAAAAAATTAAAAGGTTTCCATACGAGTTTTAGAAAGAAACACATGCAAGCATTGATTGGTTTAGATTTGGCCAGCAAACATACGAATGTTACATGTAAATGTTTGACTTTTACATGAAGGTTTAATAAAACAAGCCAATACAAATGTATTGAAGAAACAAAAAAATATGAAAATAATGGACATCATGATTATTCTGCCTTTCTCTTGGGTTGAATGAAATAAATTAATAGAAAAATAACATTTTCTAAAATAAATTAGTTCTCAAGGGATAGAAACGGGATAAGACAAACGAGGAAAGAGGTTCAGTTTAAAAGTTTGAGAAGGGAAATGCTTAAAAATGGTGGGTTTTCTTTTATTTGCCACATAACAAGCATGTGTCTTAAGTCTTTTGATTTGCTCTAAATTAAATTGAGTCATCTGTCTTCTCTTTTTCCCCTCACTTTTCCGGGCAAGTATCTTTCTTAAGTCTTTTGTTTATAATTATTCTAAACATAATTAAAACGTATTTCTGCTTGTATTTTTTTGATATACATATTAACTAATTTTATGGTTTTATTTTTTAAGAAAATTAACCATTAAAAATTTTTCTCCAAACCACAGGAGTCCCTTGTTTTGAGGTTTCATAATTCTGTGTCAGTGTTTATTTTTAATGTAATTGGAAAACTAATTATTACAGTCTTTTCTTAACAGCTACTAGTCATAATTGTTACACCTGGTGTGTTTATTTTAATATGCAACATTTATTAGTTAAGAAGCTTATTAAATTTTATTTTTTTTTCAACTTTATTCACTCAAGTCATAAAAATAAACTTTATTAGCAGCACAACTTTGCTGCTAACTAGCATTATTTAAATAATAATAATAATATAACAAGCATGTGCCTTTATTTTAACACAAATTGGCTTGAAATGTAAATGAACTGGAGTTATGACGATAATAATAACTTAATAACAAACTTGATTTTTTTCTAACAAGAACAATGCATAATAAAGGCATGGTTTGGGAGAAAATTGTCTTTGGAATAAAAAGTGTATATATAAAATGGTCTCTAGGCACACCTTGCAAATAAACTTGTCTCTAGACACAAGTTTATATAGAAAGTTATGCCTAGACAGAAGTTTACATAGAAAATTGTGTCTATATACAAGCCCATGTATAAATATAGAACATTTGACACAAGTTTATATAGAAAATTAAGTCTAGACACAAGACCATATTGAAATTTGTGTCTGGACACAAGTTTATAAAGAAAATGATGTCTAGACACAAGTTTATAAAGAGAATGGTATCTAGACACAAGTGTATATAGAAAATTGTATCAAGACACAAGTTTCTATAGAAAATTTTATCTAGACTCAAGTTTAAAAAGAAAATTTTAATTAGACTCAAGTCACAAGGAATATTTTGACAAGATGCAAGCCCATATAGAAATACATATAGAACACTTGACACAAGTTTGAATAGATAATTGTGTCTAGACACAAGTCCATAAAGAAATTTGTGTAAAGTTTGTAAAGAAAATTCTGTCTAGACACAAGTTTTTATTGAAAATTGTGTTTAGACACAAGTTTATATAGCAAATTGTGTTTAGACACAAGTTTAAATAGAAATTTTGTCTAGACACAAGTTCTTATTGAAAATTATGTTTAGACACAAGTTTGAAAAGAAAATTGTGCCTAGACACAGGTTTTATTGAAAATTGTGCTTAGACACAAGTTGTATTGAAATTTGTATCTAGACACAAGTTTATATAGAAGTTTTAATAGGAAATTCTATCTAGACACAACTTTATATATAGAAAATTATTTCTAGTCACAAGTCCATAAAGAAATGTTTGTATTGACACAACTCCACATTGAAATTTGTGTCTAGACACAAGTTTATAAAGAAAATTGTGTCTATGCATAAGCTTATAAAGAAAATCGTATGTAGACACAAGTTTATATAGAATATTGTGATTAGACACAAGTTAATATGAAAATTTGTGTCTAGAAAATCGTGTGTAGACACAAGTTTATATAGAAGAGTTTATATGAAAAATTGTGTCTAAAAATGTTTGTCTCTAAACACTACACAAATTGTGAAACGTTCAGTACTTCTTTTAAAACATGTTTCTATAAAAACTGTTTCTATTTTTCTGTTTTTTTTACCCAAAAAAAAACTCCTTTAAAAATGTGTGTTAAACCTTGACGAAAACCAATTAAATTGATTTTTGTACTTTAAACAAAAAAAAACCTCTTTAAACATTCTCTTTTTTATGTTATATTTCACTTAACTTTAACATTCAAGCAAGGGCTATTAAAATTAATAAATAAATCTATTTGAAATCGTGTTTTTTTAAACTTTAAAAATAAAAACAATGTGTTTTTTTACAATTGATT
Organism: Pollenia labialis; assembly: GCA_949318255.1. NCBI lineage: Eukaryota > Metazoa > Arthropoda > Insecta > Diptera > Polleniidae > Pollenia > Pollenia labialis. The sequence continues at coordinate 77,414,863 of OX439142.1, forward strand.
AACTGTCAGTCATTTTCAAAAACAAAAGGCAGTATCAACAAAACAAAAAAGGCCAACAATAAAGAAAAGTTAACCGGTAGTTAAAAAATGGAACTGGGTACTGGTGCTGGTACCCACTGGAAAAAATCCAGAATAAAAAAATAACAGTAGCTGACTATTCTGGCTACTTTGTATTGTTCCTAAACACACATTCAGCCGTTATTCATTTATAGCAACAGCAACAGCAGCACCAACAATTTGAATTAAAATATTGTTAAATTACAGTCTGTGTTTTATCTTTGTTGATTTCATTTTTTCTGCTACAAAATTTTGATAGTTGTTGCCTTTTTAACAGTAAAACTCAAAGTAAATGTAAACGTTGGGCAACAAAACCCGCTTTTTAATAATATTTAATAATGTTAAGCAGATTGCCAAAGCTGTTGTTACCATTTTGCTTTGAAAAGTCCGCAGGCCTTTCATTGAGGTACTTTTTGTTACACTGTGTGTAATAAATGGGGCGTTTCAATGATTAACGAACGACCGTTTTGTTGTTCTTTTTTTAAGACGCTTGAATAGCTGTGATTACTTGTAGTTTTAGTTGATGTTGCTACTTCTTTTGCTTATCATCAACTGCTACTGTATTCAAAGAATGATGTGGAGATTTTCGTTAAGACTTTTTTTAATAAAAATTCTTCTATTGGTTGTTTTTTTTATCTGCTAGAAGACATTGTTGCAAAACAAAGATTCTTCTGATAAGACAGTAGTTTGTATTTGGTAATCATTTGTGTAAATTAGTGGGAAAAATTTTCATCTGATAGGAAATTTACCTCAGGGAGTCATCCAATGGAAGCTAAAGTTGTCTTTATTAATTTTAAAAAGATGGTCTGATTAGAAAATTTATTACAAAGAGCGCTTAAAGAATAAGTATTGGCAATTTATTGTAGAAACATGGTAATAAAGCCACTAGAGTTTTAAAAGTTTTGTAAAAAAACGTCTGTCTGTCAACATTTCTCTAAAGCACTTATACATCACAACAAATTTTTTACAGAAACGCAGTTATAGCTTTTTTAAAAAGATTTTTTGTAGAAAATTTCAGGTGGAATTTATTCTGTGGAATTTTGACAAAACATCTTAAGTCGAGATAAGATAGCAAAAAAGTTTTAAAAAAAAATCAGTGACAAAATCCTTTTTTTCAAAAAATAAGATAAACCAAAATTAAAGAAAAATTTCTTTTATAATAGAAAATTTTTTAAACGACATTTTTTTCAACTTTTTAAATTTGACTTAAGATGTTTTGTCAACATGCCACAGAACTGGTTATAGGTATTTGGAAGTAGTATATACAATTTTTTATTAAAAAATTTTTATAAATTTTCTGTAGAAACTTGTTTCTAGATACAATTTTCTATGGAAACTTGGTTTTGTAGACAATTTTTTTATAAACTTGTTTCTAGGAACAATTTTTATAGGAACTTGTTTCTAAAGACAATTTTCTATTGAAAACTGTTTTAGGGTTAAGTTTTTATGCAAATTTACAGCAGGATACAATTTTTGTATAGAAACTTGTTGCTAAACACAATTTTCTATTGAAACTTGTTTCTATACACAACTTTCTCAGAAACTTGTTTTCAGACACAATGTTCTTTATAAACTTGTTGCCAGATACAATTTTCTTTATAAACTTGTTGCCAGATACAATTGTCTATAGAAACTTGTGTCAAGAGCAGTGTTCGTAAAAAAAAAACTACCATCAAGCTTGTCTACAGTCCCAGTAAAAAATGTGGTCCAAAAGGAGTAGGTTTTATGTATGATTTCATACCTAAAATCGCTTCAAACCTGCTGACTCCTTAAGTAATTATTTAAGGGCTACCTATATTAACATATTCATTAATGTTTTTCTTTTACTGGTTTAAATGCCTTTTTTCAATCATTTTCGTAAATCATAATATATTTTAATATTTTCGTTTGAAAAACTCTTATATGAACTTGTGTCTAAGCATAATATTCTATATTAACTTGTGTCTAAACACAATATTCTTTATAAACTTGTGTCTAAACACAATTTTCTATATAAACTTGTGTCTTAACACTTTTTTCTATATAAAAATAGTAGCTTTTTGTATATTTCATTCTTTATCATTTACTGCTTCATAAGAGCTCTCTTATTGAAGCGATCGATTATACGCTTTTTCTCCTAAGTGCTTCAAAAAATGAAATGAATGAAACATGAATATTTTTATGAACTTTCAATACAGGATCCATTTCAAAATTTGTTCGATTTTGAATCCACCTCATTTTAATTTATAGAACATGCCCGAACATAAAGTTTCACATTTCTTTAAAACTGTAACATAAAAAATTGCTCAATTTTCAAAAAATAACTTCGTTGTCCAACACGATTTCCTAAACAAATTTGTATCTTAAAACACTTTTGTATACAAGTTTACAGTAAAGTCTCGTACTCTGTTCAGAATTTCATGCGAAATGTTGGAAAAGTCAATATAAAAAAAAAATTCCACGAAAAACATACGAAAATATGTTGATAGAGTTGTACTCTGTTTATATTGCGGAACACATACGAAGTGTTTCTAGCAACATTTTTGTCTTCCGTGTGAAACAAGTGCAACTCATATTGCTTCGCATGGAATTCATAGCAACAGCTGATCATTTTTTGTTTTGTTTCTATTTTGTATTTGTGTGGTGTTTTTTTTTATTATACTTTACAAAAAGAAAAATGGAGAAAACAATGTTGAATACGCGTAATTAAAAAAAAAAAACATTTAGGGCCTGGGCCTTAATTTTGTTTTTTTATTTTTCTGTGTTTTATAATAATTTATATTGATTAAAAAAAATTAAAATATTAACAGGGTTCAATAAAAACTTTTTAACACAAAAATAATTTTTTTTAATACAAAATCTAAAATGAAAGAACCAAAAACCACCTTAAAAAGAACATTCTCTCTTGCAGCTTAACAAATAAAAAAACAACATTCGCTGGGGGAAAAAAAATTAAACACTAAATTTAGTTAATATAAATCCAGCAGATTAAATAACTCGTTATGCATTAATGAATTTGTGACTCATTCAGAACGGACACTGCTTACTCACTTAAAGACTTGTAACGATTTTGGTAAGAGAATTTCAATTGCAAAAATGACGTTGCTCGTAAATAGAATAGAACCAAGAAGACAGTTTAGTAATCGGAAACAAAAACAAGATCAATAAAAAAAATGCAATTCAAAATCTGCTGGAAAATATTTAATTGTGTTTTATTTTTTTTTTTAAATGTTAAATTAAAAATTTTTGCAAAAGTTATGAATAATTTGTTTGTATTTTTTTTTAATTTAAGACAGTGTTAAAAAAAATCGAATAAAAAATTAATTAGAACACCATTTTGCTTGTTTAGTTTGTATTTAAAAGTTTTAAGAATACAAAGTAGTTTTTAGAACTAAGAATGAATTGTTTTATTTAAATGGCGAAACTCCTTTAAAGTAGTTTTAGAATTAAGTAATAAACAGCTCAAATGTTATTATGCTAATTAGGAAATTAACCCATTAAAAATTTGGGTCGATGCAGGGGCGTTTAGTAGTTGGGGAAGTCGCTATCCATCGTTAGACTTCGTTGGGTTTTGCAGTCATTGTTAGGGGGATTGTAACTAAAATGGTAGTTTGCTACATTCGTGTCGGTTGCTGGTTGGTCTCTAGTCCGGAACGCTTTTGGGGTTCAACTGGCAGAAGTTTGGGTTTTCGAAGCTGGCCGGAGTCTTCATTCGGTAGTACAGGAGTCGGGCGTCCCATTGATGTGGTTATGGTGTATTAAACAAACCGTGGGTAGGGCAAGTTGCTCGATGCGGTGTGGCATTACAACCAATAGATTTAATGCAAAGAACAGTGGGAGTGTAAGAAAAGCTCCGCACCTGGCCGAGGTGGAAGAGCATACATTTTGTTAAATTGTCATATTTGCTGTAGAGAGCACCGCGAGGTAGGGATCACCTAAAGGATACTTTACCTTTTGGTATTACATCCTTCCGGGCAAAATAGGAGTGGACATTACCTGGAATCCGAAAGGAATACAAACTGGCCCACTTGCCTCGTTACAGGACGTGTACCATAATTTAGCCATCGTAGTTCAATTCAATTCTTTTAGAACTGATATATGGTAGCGGTCCAAAGCGGCATGACGGGTTCTGTTGCCTTGATATTCACTTCTCGGATTTTAAAAATCTTTGAGTGTTCAGGTGCATGCACAGCTGGGATGCCGCAAACATCCGAAATGACAAGGCTCTTAAAGTTTTCGGTTCAGTACTCTGGTTTATCATCAGGCATTACGGGAGTAAGTCGCCGCCGGTACTTCGGTACTGGTCTGATTATTGGCTAAGGACTACTCACAAGAAATGCTTCCAATTTCAGGAAGATTGTCTTGCGGATGCCTTGCTCTTACTTAAAGGAAAACTTTCGGGACACACGTAGTGGCTGTAATTTATACCTAAAGCAAGGGACTCTTCATAGGAAAGTTCGGCCTGTGGAGATCCCTAAGAGCTGCTGCTAATCAACAGAAGCTGTTGGAGTAATTCTTGCAGTGGAGAATAGAAAGCTAAGGCTCCTAAACTAGCGGCGAGAGTATAATTTTTGTAAGATTATACACTCGAATTACGACCTGGGCCCTGTTTCTTTAAGCAACAAGTTACAAGTCTATAAGTAAAATATATTTGAAACAAAAATTGTAAAATTGTTGCGATTTTTAATTTATTTTACTCGTAGATTTAAAACTTGTTGTACTGAGATACAGAGCCATGTGAGTTAATATTATAATCTAACACATACACGAAGACATTTAGTAAGTACATATATTAATTTATCAAGTGATTGGGATCCACCATGAGACTAGGCCATATGGCAGGTGTTGATGTAAATCGAAATCAAAAAATATCTTATAAAAAGTTGGTTTTGCTACATGTTTCTATAAAAAGCTGTATTTCAAGAAATATTTCTATAAAAAACTGTCTGTACAAAAACAATTTTTTTTTTGTTAAAACTGTTCGTAAAAACTTATAAATATGTTCCTTTAAATCACACTGAAACATAGGCCGCCAAAATTTGTTTCTCTACAAAAAACTCCTTTTGCAACATGTTTCTAAATAAAACTACTTCCAGAAACAAGTTTCTTTAGAAAAGTATGTTGAGAAACATGTTTTTTTAAACAAATGTCTCTTAAAACTGTTCGCTAAAACGTGTTTATATATAAAACTGCCTATAAAGACATATGTTTGCTACTAGAAAAAAGTTGATATGGTAAACTGTGTTTCTATTGTGAACTTTCTCAAGAAAAATGTTTCTTTAAAAAACTGGCTCTCAAAACATGTTTCTTTAAAAAACTAAAAAATTTTGAAAACGCAGTTTTTTTTTAGAAAACAGCCATTAGATGGATGTTTATATAAAAACTGCCTTTGAAAACATTTTTCTATACTGAAGTGTCTCTATAAAAATGTTTTAATAGAAAACTGTCACTTTGTTTTTAAATCAAAATTTGTCGTGAAATATGTTTTATTAAACAAATTTATGTAAGAACTGTTTGTAGAAACATGTTTCTATAAAAAAATTTCTCTCAAATCATCTTTCTATAGAAACATGTTTCTACTATAGAAAAAAGTTTTTTTTAAAAGAAACAAGTTTCTTTTATAGGAAACAAGTTTCTATACACACAGGTTTCTACAGCAAACTTACTCTAGAAACATGTTTAATAAAAATACGTCTCTAGATACATGTTTAATTTAACACATCTCTGAAAACTCTAGAAACATGTTTCTGCAGAAATCTAACTCTAGAAAAATTCTTTTATATAACAATTGTGTTTAGATTCAACTTCTGATGAAACACATTTAGATAACATTTTGTGTTATTTGTATGCATTTGAACTGAAATCCTCAAATTTAAAGATCAATGCCATTAAAATCTAGTTAATTTGAAATAGTTTTATTTTCAGATACGTATTAAAGTACCTGAAACTTTTGAGTAGCAAGTAGCCTTGTCATTAATCACTTTATAGTAGGTGTCAGTTGGTCTGTCCGTCAGCCAGTCAGTCAGTCACACACTTATTCATTGATCTCTTCGCTGAAGACTGAGTCAGCCAGTAAAGTGTTAAATTAGATTGTATAATTTTTCCATTTTTTTTCGTTTCTTTTTAGTTTCGCTTTAATTTGTGAATTTTTTTTTGTAATTGTTTAGAAAATGACAATAAAACCAGTTATAAATCTTTAGTTAGAAACTAAAAATAGATAAATAAAAATGTTGAATTTATTTTTTTTTTTAAATATCAAAAGTGTTCTGTTGGGAATTTTGTACTTTAAATTATAAATTTATTGAAATAAACCTGTTGCTTATGTTTTCCAGTTTGTTTTTTCGCTGCGATTGGTTGATTAAGTTTTATTTTTATTTTTAATGAAACTAACGTTTGAAACATTTTTTATTTGGCGAAAGAATTAAGAACATGTGGGATAATACGTACCTAAAAAGAAAGAGAAAAAAAAAATAAATAATTAAATGGAATTAATTAGAATGTTTAAATTTTATTAATTAATCATAAATGTTTGGTTTTTGCTAAGGCGAATTCATACAGGTGACCACAGAGACAGTCATGCTGGCTGTCAATTTTTGTAAGGAGTATGACATTTAGAACAGCTGTCATAACTATCTCTTTCTCTTTCTCTCTCCCTGATACGGTCATCTGCTTGAATTCGCCTTGAGTTTCACATAGAAACCCAAAACTTGGAATGCAGAAATTGTTTTTTTTAAATTTTTATATAAACCCAAACCGGTTAGCAGCACTTGATAATTAAATTTATATAAATTCACTTCAAAACTGAATCAATTATGTATTTTTTGTGATTGAAACTAAATGTGAATGTTGCTTATTGTAATTGCCACTTTTTATAAAAGCCATCTACTGTGAATGGCTTTTAAATAAAACCTACACAATTTCCAAAATCAATAAAACTTGTGATTTTATTTATTGTCATAACAGAGTTTAAATTTAATAACAAATTAGTTTTAAACTTTTTTTTTCTTAAAACCAGCAACGATTAATATTAATTAGCAAAACATTAACAGCCAAAATTGTTTTAAGTAATAATCCAAAAAAACTTTAGTGAAGAAATTTAATGTGTCATTTTGACAAAGAAAAAAGATCAGAGAATTTCTCAAAAAATCTGAAAATTTACTAAAAAATGTATGTTTCTGAGAAGATAATCCCTGAAACATGTTTCTATAAAGAAAATTGTATCTAAAAAAATGTTTCTAAAAAAAATGTCTCTAAAAAATGTTTCCTCAACAATATTGTTTTGACACTTTTGCATATTTCTTAGCCATTTATAAGCCGGTTTGGCTGATTTAAAATAAAAAAAATTCTGGAAAGCAATACAAATCGATCGATAAATTATACATGAATTGACGTTATGTAGGGGCTCCGGTCATCGTGATTTGAACTTCCCTTTTCATAAGGATCCAGAATATACAATATACTTTATATGGTCTAAAATCAGTATTGCAGAAGTAACAAAATGTCAATTGTATAAAAATATTCTATTCTTGTTTTTATTGTTAACAAATTGTCAACTTTTTTACCCAAAAAATATAAAAGTATTAATTTTGCTTCTCATTAAAATTTGAATTAAATTTTCGATGTTAAAAAAAAATTTATAATTCTTCCGGCGCTTGTTTCATTTTTATTATTTTATCTGGACAATATTTAAAGTCTTGTCTTGCATTACGTTAAATTTTTTTATCTAAATGGGTCATCGAAAAGCAAAATACAGCAACAACAACAGCATCTACTGAAACAAATAGATTTTTATTACCTCCTGGTGTTGTCATACATTTTGGATCAGATTTGTTCAGTTTTTTTTTTGTTATTGTTGTTTTTTTGCTGCAACTCAGATATTTGTGTAGACAACTTTATAAATAAATGTTATCTTTCGTTTTCTTGACTAATTTATTTATTTAGACAATATTTACACTTTTTTCTAAAGAAAACATTTTAGAAAAATATTAAAAAGATACTGTGAGTCAAACCTGTGCATTTGTTTGTATAGAAGAAATATAATTTTCAATTGAAAAATGTGTAATGTGTAAAATGTGTTTAAAGAAAAATGTTTCTAGAGATAATTTTTATTAAAATGTGAAAGATGTAGCAAACAAGTTTATAAACACAAGCTTTTACAGAAACTTGTTTCTAGGGACAACATTAAATTTTTTAAGACAAATGTTTCTTGATAAAAAAAATAAATCTCTATAGGCACATGTTTTTGTAGAAGATTTTCTGTATAAACATGTGTTAAAGGGACAACTTTTTATAGAAACATGTTTTTAGACACAATTTTCTATAGAACGATTTTCTTTTTGCAATGGAAACATGTTCCTAGAAATGATTACCTTTTAAAAGTTGTTGTTCGATGGCAACATATTTTTTAAGACAATTTTTACTTTAAATATGTTTCTTCAAGTATCTTTTTTAAGAAATATATTTGCTATTTTAACAATTTTCTTTGGACACATGTTTCTACAGACAATTTCCTATTAAACATGTTTAATCAATCATTTTTCTTAAGAAGCATGTTTCTTGTGGCAATTTTTATTGAAACATGATTACAAATACAACTTTGGTTGTCTTTGGAAATATGTGTTTATAGCAACATGTTTCTTTTCCATAGAAACTTTTTTCGATATTTTTAACAATGACTTTCTTAAAGAAAACTTTTAGAATGTAAACCCAGACAAACAGAGAATTTTCTATAGCAACATGTTCCTTAAGCCAGCTTTTTTTAAAACATTTTTTTACAGATAATTTTTATTAAAAAACTAAACATTTTCTGGACAATACCCTGCGGGAAATTTGTGTCAATTGCTCCAACAGACTGGTACTGGGATTTGTGAAAATAGGATAAGTACAAAAAGAAAGGACTTATGACCAGTGGAAGAAGAACCAATCCCTTAACTGGCTTATGAAGAACAAAAAGGTAGAATAGGTAGATAGTTATAACTATATCCTAGTACTTTGTTCAACATTTCACGTGAAATGCTGTCCAAATTCATATGTAAAAAACTTGTGCGGAATATCTATGAAATAATGTGGATAGAGTTGTACTCTGGTCATTTTGTGAAAAAGTTCCGAAATGTTTCTGGCAACATTTTTTTCAACTGCGAAATAATGAAAGCTGCACTTATTTCACGTGGAATTTTAAGCAAAAGCAAAAAAGTATGAACTTAATATTAAATAAAAAATTAAAATAACACAACCGGTAACAGTTTTTTTTATCCATATTTACTTTCTTTTTTATTAAAATAAATAATTTTTAATTAAAATACATGATGGGGTTGTTTACATACGCAAAACAATGTCGCATACTATGAAGGAATAAAAACGTCAAATTGTGTAAACTCGCAGGATAGGTAACATTGATTTATATCAACATTTTCGGGAAAATAGAATGCCATTTATTTTCCCCTCTCTCCAAAAAACTCAAGACGAGAGGAGTCAAAGTTGGCGTGTGTGAACCGGCACTAAGAAATAATCAATGTTTTTTCGAATTTATTCTATGAGCTAAATTTCAGTTATGTATGTATTTTATAAAGCTTTTTGTAATAGTCCTATTCCTTTAATTTTTTTAGGAAATAACTGAAAATTAGCTCATAGAATAAATTCGAAAAAATAAAAAATGTTGAATATAATAAAGTAACCTATGAAAGGAAATAATTCCCAGTTTCTATTTGCTGATCAACATTTTTCACGAATTCGAACAAAGTACTAGGCTTATAGAAATAAGTTTTTTCGGATACATGTTCCTACAGATAATTTTCTCTTGCCACATGTTTCTACAGACAATTTATTGTATTTAGAAACCATTTTTCTTTTATTTAGCCCACTGTTGCTGTCTTAATAACAACTATGAATTTCTTTACTGTTTTATTTAAGTGCAGCATAAACAAATCTAATAAATTAATAAAAAATTAAAAAAAAACCTTAAGTTTGTACGGGCATGGTTACAAAAATTAAACAAGACAATAAAATAAGGGATCCCAGCCATGAGACTCTCGACCGTAATGCTCTGGTACATGTCGCCTCAAATAAAAACAACAGTATCGGATGAAAATGAAAACCTCAAAACTGGTTTACAACAATTTTTATTTTTTATTTTTTGCTTTATAACAACAGAAAATAAACAAACAATAAACAACAACAATAACAACAACACTTTCATGTAAATATTAAAAAAAAAATAACAAAATGTTTGTGATAACAGCTGCATAAATTTAACTTTTACAACAATTTTAAGAGGAAAAAAATAATAACAAAAAAAAAAAAAAAAAAAAAAAACAATTACAACTTGAGAGATAACAAAATATGAAAAAAAAACAAAAGTACATAAAAATGTAGAAACTCATACGAGAAGTACTGATTTGTCCATGGAGACGCAAGACATTAATGTAGCCTTTAATATTTATAGCAAGAGATAAAAATAAAAGTAAAATTTTGAAGGCGTGCGATCGGTTCCAAAAGAGTGGAGATTTATTTTAAAGTACACACTGCAAAATAACTAAAATACTTTACAAGAATTTTGAGCGATCTTCAATAATCAAGAAATAAATATATTTTGTTGAGATTTTTTAAAGCCCAAACAAAAAATAAGTTATTATCGAGCCCTAACCGCGAAAATAACGTACGATGCTCTGAGTGGAGAAGCAGCTCGCGGTCGTTGTCATTTTTGTTTATAGGACAAGCAGGTCTTTCTTGTTTGTCTGCTTTTCGTGCGTTTTGCGGTATCGCCCCGCATTGGTTAATAGCTTGGCGTCGTATAACTGTACCGAGTTATGTTTTGTTACCTCAATTTTAAGGTGTTTGTCTGATGGAGAACAATTAGAAACTCAACGTGTCAGGCGGAGAACCATGTATAACTAAGACGTTTTTAAAATAATACGGAGCAGATTCTAGAAGCTCTCGCCATCCTTTACAAAGATTTAGGTCGAACGAGGTCTTGTGGTTAAGGCTCTGGAAATTGTGCGATACCCTGGCATTATTGATGAAACTTGATTTGGCGAGCTCCTACATTTGTCAATTAGCACAGTAAACTTAAAAACGATAAACAGCTGACTCAAAAAAAAAAGCGAAAGGAAATATTTTGCTTTTTTTATGCTTTTAAAAGGTTTTAACAATTGTGTTATTTTTATAAAAGATTTTTTTCGAAAGTTCTTAATCGCCAAGAATTTTTTTTAAAATCAAGATTTTTTTTAGTGAATGTCAAGAATTTTGGAAAGTTGAATCTGGCAACCCTACTTACACTGTACAAATGTTTCTAGAACTCATATTAAGAAAATGACCTTTGCCATCTTCTCCTTCTTCTTCTTAATTATAAAAGGTTAGTTAAGTTTGGTGAGGTAGAAATAACAGTCAGTATCCATTTGGCGTAATTAGACCCAATGATCCAGTTTAATACCATGTAAAAAAACACATACCGCAGAACCAACCCGTACTTCATGTTATTAGAGAAATTTTTTCCAACAGCATGTTTTGAACAAAAGTATTTTTCTATTTAAGACTTATTTCAAGAAATGTTTTTAAAGAAAATTGATTTAGGAAAACATTTTATGGATAATTGTCTCAAGATAAAGCACACTATTATTATCTCTAGTAAATTCCCTATGGAATAGAAGTATGCCAAGGTCATTCCTCCCCAAAGACAGGCCCAATTTCAATTCTACCTTACCTATCCAAAGTTTTTGAACAACTGCTTCAGCACCAAATATTTAAATATGTTACAGAAAAAAACTAACTAACTGAGCGCCAATCGGGCATAAGGCCTCAGCTTAGCTGTGTGACAGCACTAACTGATGTTGTTGAAGAGATTAGGGGTAACTAAGATACCGGAAAAATATCAACTACTTGACCACTCAAAACTCAAAAGCTTTCGACATGGTTGACCACTCTATACTGTGCTTGTAACTATTCCATTTTTCTACAACTGCTGTTAAGTAAATCTTAAAAGATAGACTGCAAAGCGTTTCATATGATGGACTTGTTTCATATCCTTTATGGGTTGTAAGAGGTGTTCCACAGGGTTCCATACTTGGACCATTATTATTCTCTTTATATGCAAATGACATACCGAAACAACTTAAGTATTCAGTATGCTGATGATATTCAAATTTACCTGATTAGTTCCAAGGCATCCATTAGCTCTATCGTAAATAATCTGAATACTGATCTCAATAAAATTTTTCTCTGGGTGTCAGCAAAAAAAGTCTAAATGCCTAATTTGTAAGAAATCTGTCAAAATTGAATGTCAAATTGATATTTTCATTGGAGGTACTCAAATTGAAATGGTTAGTTCCGTCAGAAATCTTGGTGTGATTTTTAATAGAACCTTCTTTTGGTCTGACAATATTAATAGGTCATGTGGCAAAGTATATTGTATGCTAAGGAGCTTATGGACAACACAGTATTTTACACCTCTAAAAATACGGTTTCTTCTTGCGAAAACGTATATATTCCATTCTTTATTATATTCATCTGAGGTTTTTTTATGGTTGTAATTCAAAGGATACATTGAAACTCAAAACAACTTTTAATAACGTTGTTCGCTACATTTACGGCCTTAACAAATTTGATCACATATTTCAGTATTCTATTCGTATTTTCAGTATAACATTTAATAAATATTTAATGCTGAAAAACCTTGTTCTGCTACACAAAATTATTATGACAAAAATGTTTACTAGATCATCGAGAGGTAATGGCATCATCCAATTTCTGCATAATGATGCGGCATCTGAAAAGCAGTTTTTTATTTTAACAATTCGTCTCTGGAACCAACTCCCTACCTGTCTGATTTTAATACTTAAAATTATAAGAATACTTTGAATTAGAATCTCATATTCGAAATAAATACAAATACAAACATGTTGAGGTATATAAAATATATTTTTAGAGCTAATTATGCAAACGCTGATCCTCTCAGGAGAATGTGTATTCAATTTAATGAACTGTATAGATTTATAGATTTTTCTTTAAATATTAATGTAACTAAAAGTAAAATAATAATTTTTTTTAATTCATAATTATTTATTTTATGTGAGTAATTAACATTTGTGTTGTATAAATAGTCTGTAAGGATGAATTCCATAGACTAATAAATTAAATAAATAAATAAATAAAATAAAAATATCTCACGAATAATGTTTCTATTAAAAATTTTTTCAAAACATGTTTCTATGAAAATGCCTGTCCAAATCATGTCACTTTAAAAAACAGTCCCTAATGTCTCAAGAAACATGTTCCATAGAAATTATCTTAAAGCCTGCTACTCCGTTTAAAGCCAAGTACTCTGTTTAAATTTGTGAAAAATGTTGAGCAACATTAATTATTTCACACGAAAATTTTGACATGTATCAATGTTACCTATCATGCGAGTTTGTACAATTTGACGTTTTTATTCCTGCAAAGTATGCGACATTGTTTTGCATATGTAAACAAACCTCACATGTATTTAACTAAAAATAATTTTTTTTTTTTTTTAATGATTTTGTAATTCGTGCTTAATTTCCCAATTTTTATTTTTGATAAAAACACTGAAATTTATTGTTGATGGGATAAGCTATTCCTCTGCGCATTTCACTGGTTGCTTAGGCCAGATCATCAGGAAACTTCATCCGTAAAGATTTTAGAAAAACTAAAGATATTAAACCAAATAAAACTGTTAAGCGTATAAGTTCTATTTTTAACAATATCAAAGTTTAAACAAAACATCAACAATAAACAGTGAGTTTTTATTTAATTTTTTTTAATAAAAAATTTAATAAAAATTAAAGTAAATATGGATAAAAACCTGTTACCGGTTCATACTTTTTTGCTTTTGCTTAAAATTCCACGTGAAATAAGTGCAGCTTGCATTATTTCGCAGTTGTAAAAAAATGTTGCCAGAAACATTTAGGAACTTTTTCACAGAATGAACAGAGCACAACTCTATCAACATTAGCTCTGTTTCTTTACTCTACTTTGGGATCCCTCGGGATCCCAATTTGCACGAAAAGCGTTCCCGTACTTTTAATTTGTGTAAATGAGAGCGGATTTGAGAGAATAAAATTCTTCTTCTTCTTGCACGAAACAGCCCAGACTTTTTCTTCGTGCAAATTGTGTAAATTGTCAAACAGCTGTAAAACATAAACAAAACCAAAAAAAAAAAAGGAAAAAAGTTCATGATCCAAATTCTGGAAAAAGTGTAGTGGAATAAAACAATGTACTTAAATAAAAAGTTTTGTACTGAAATATTAGGGAAACATAATGTTAGTTATTGTAAAAGTGTTTGTTATGTTTTATTTTTAGTAAAAGTAGTTTAATTCTAGAGCCAATATAAAATTTTTCAAAAGTGGCGCAATTTTTTTTGGTGTTGTAAAGACTGTCAAAACACTGAATTTTTATTTTGTGCTTAAAATTTTGTTTTTTATGTTCCCGTACTTTTGTGTAATGTTGTCTTTTTATGAGAGAAATTTATGCTTGCTCTCATTTGCACGAACTTTACCCAAAAAGTAAAGAAACAGAGCTATTATTTCATAGATATTCCGCAAAAAAATGTTTCGTATGCGTTTTGACAGCATTTCACGTGAAATGTTGAACAGAGTACCAGGCTTAATATGTCACATGCAATACTGTCAAAATTCATATGAAAAATACTTGTGCGGAATATCCATGAAATAATGTTGAAAGAGTTGTACTCTTTTCATTTTGTGAAAATATTACGACATTTTGCTGGTAAAATTTTTTTACAACTGCAAGATAATACAAACTGCACTTATTTCGCTTGGAATTTAAAACAAAGAAAAAAGTATACAGTTAATATTAAATAAGAAATTAAAAATTTCAATAACACAACCGCTAACAGTTTTTTTTTATCCATATGTATTTACTTGCATATGTATAGATGTGAAAAGGGTAAATACCCAATTGGTAAAACCCAGTAAATGGGAAAAATTAAGTAAGAATTGGTAAATACTCTGGTATTAACCCAAATTGTGATTACAAATGTTTTGTAAAAATTTTAATAAAAATTTATTGTTTAATTTAATCAATATTAGCTTCACTAATAAACACATACCTTCCTAACAATTTTTAATAAATATTCTCCGGTTTATTGTAGTTTTAGTACAATTTAACAAGCTTTTTAATAGTTAATGACGTTTTATAAAAAACGAAAAGTAATTTAAAATTAACTTAATTTTATTGCCAGTTAATGATTGTCATATGAATTTGTGTTTTATAAATACCCAAATAAATTCCCACAAAAGGAATATACTTGGTATTTAACCAGACATCAGGTAAATACCCGGTAGAATCTCATCTATATACATCTGAGTTTTGTTTACAAATGTAAAACAATGTGACATACTTTAAAGGAATAAAAACGCCAAATTGTGAAAGCTCGCAAAATAGGTAATACACACAGAAAAAAATAAAAGTAAAATCGTCGAAAACAAGGTTGATTTTACCGTTTTCGTTAGTAATTTTGCTTCATAGTTACTTCATGTTAATTTAACATGATTTTTACAATAACTTTCAAACAACATTTTTTTCTCTTTAAAATATGTAACTATAATTCATGTTAATTTAACATTGCAGTAAAGTTAGAGCAAAATGTCATTTATATTGAAATAACTATCCGAATCACATTGAATGAAAGTTATTTCAAGTTGAAACAACGTGAATTTAATGTAGAATCAAATTGGTTTGAGTGTGAAATAACAGTGAGAAGAAGCTTCAGAGACAACATATGCATTTATTTAAGAGCAATTTAAAATAAAACACTTACTCCTACTCCTGTAACACATGTTTCACTTATTTTGTATTCCACTTTGTTAACACAAGCATCAGCAGAATTGCCCGATATGGTTTTCGTCATCATTCTATTTTGAAAACTTGATTTACTATTTAACTAAATATGTTAACTAAAAGAATACGGGAATTTTTTTCTTTTTATAACATAATTTAAACATAAAAATAAAAAAAATTGCTATACAAAACAAGTAAAACAGGTTTTTATGGTTTCATTACTGAAAAATGTTATTTTAATATTTTCATTTAAAATTAATTTAAAACAATGGTAATTTTAAATAGAGTCCATACTTTTGGATACACACAAACATATGTAAAATTTAACAAGATAAACTTTTGATTTTAATATAAAACAGGTTTTTATTGATTCAAAATTGAACAATGTTATTTTGACAGTGTATAATATTATATAAACGTGATTTAAGATTTAAGATTTCAGTGGTATCAGTTTCAGGTACATAATCGAAATGTTATGAATATAAATATCTTAACTATTCCCGAAATAAAGTCAAAACGGGTTAGGTCTATTTCTTTGTAGTATCACTATTAAGGCTCAGTTAGCCGGGAGTAACAGGTGTATAATTTTATTCTATATAAAGCAATTAGAGCGATTATAGTTAGCAGTTGGCTGTTACGTCTCAATCTGTGAGAAATAGATTGGCCTTAAGTTACTGTTACACTCGGCTACCTCAACTCTAAATCTGAAATAGCAAGAATATTGTACTTTGCTATATCTATTGTCTACTAAAACTGTCTGTTTCATTAAGAAAAATGCTTGAATGAAAAACAGTTTTTGTTTTATTTTCAAACAAATTTAACAGTTATTTGTGCACCTTTTTGTATTTTTAAAAATGTTTCTTTTATTAATAACAAAATGTTTTGGGGAAAAAATTGCATTTCAAATGCCGGAATAAAAGCAAAGAAAACAACAAATGCAATAGAAAAATAACTTTGAATTTCAAGGAATTTCTTAATTTAAAATTAAATTAAAATGAATCTCAATTTACCCAAAAGCAGTGGGAATAAATGAGAGATAAAATAGACTAAAAAATAAAAAAGGTGTAAAAACTTTTTATGATGAAAATACGAAAACCAGACAAGACAACCTTAAAACATGGTTTTAATAAAATAAAATGAGGTAATTGCACCTAAGAGATAATATAATTAACATTTGCAAACAAATGCTACCACAGTTCATGAAAATTAACAAGGCTTTACCTTGACTGCCTTAAATTCTATCTCCCTTAGCAGTGTTGCTAACTCTTTGCAACCAAAATGACAAAATTTTTAGCAAAAATATTGGATCGACACAGAATCCCTTTCTGAATGACTGCCAGTCCGGCTGGTTTTAATTATTGCACCAATTGAATCTTATTCGAATACAGCCAAAGATCTTTTCTCAAAAATGTTCGTCCACTACGGGCAAAGAAAGAACTGGTTGGATGGACGATTATGAGTAGCTTAAGCTTGACGAAGTGTTCTATAAGTTGGGCGAACAGAGCGCCAATTTGTCATGCCCCGGTAGCTGGTAGCGAGCTAGTCTATCAGCGCCGGGGTTGCGGGTTCGATTCCCGCCAGAGACTCTGGTTTCTTTCCTGCAGACAAGCATAAAGCTTCGCGGGATAAGCTTAGGAAATTAAAAAAAAAAAAAAAAAAAAAACAAAAAACATAGTTTTACAGTTACAGTTTACCTATCGGATATTCTATATTTCTTAAAACCACATTTTTTTGTTTTAACTTCTGATGAAAGCGGCCATGGCTTTCATCACGTGATACTTTGTACGGGTGCGTTAATTCCGTATTTGGATTCTCGCAAAAGAAGCATCGTGGCTTTTTGGAAACTGTAGAAATACAAATCGGTGTGAAGAACTACGATACCCAAAAGGACATGCGTGTCTCCGGCACAGTCAAGTTGAAGCACATACCCCGCCCAAAAGTGAAGGTCTGCATCTTGGGTGATCAACAGCATTGTGGTGAAGCCCATTCTAACGGTGTCGAATGCATGGATGCTGAAGCTTCGAAAAAATTAAACAAGAATTAAAAATTGGCCAAATCTAATGACGCTTTCTTGGCTTCTGAATCTTTGATCAAACAAATTCATCGTCTCTTGGGTCCTGGTTTGAACAAGGCTGGTAAAATCCCTGGTATTTTGTCTCACTAAGAATCCATAATGGCTAAGATTGAAGAAGTCAAGTCAACCATCATCAAGTTCCAAATGAAGAAAGTATTGTGCTTGTCAGTTGCTGGTGGGCATGTTGATATGAAACAAGACGAATTGGTCCAAAATATTCATTTGTCAATCAATTTCTTGGTATCTTTGTTGAAGAAGAACTGGTAAAACGTTCGCTCTTTGCACATTAAGTCATTCATGGGCCCACCCCAACGTCTGTACTGATTTATTTTTTAAAATGATAGTTTTCCTATGCTCCTTTTTAAAATGTGGAATAAAGAAATATTTGCCATAATGAAAAAAATATAGGAGAAAGCCGCGCCTACAGCTCATCTAAATATATAAGAATGAAAGATGATTGTCTGTTTGTTTGTTGGCTTATAGAATACTAAACTACTGAACCGATTTTCCTGATATTTTTATAGGAACATCACGTGAGCCCTAAACATAAAAATAGGCTACTTGTTTTTTTTCGATAGGTAGAGGGGAAGTGGTACCCACCATATGATGCCAATATTAAGCAGGGTTAAAAAAACTGCAGTCAAAAACGAGAACAGGAAACGAAAATTTGCGTACAACTTTTTGCTTTTTAAGTTAGTTTGAGAACGACTGTTTACATTTAATGAATCAGAAGTAAACGTAACAGTGTTTGTTTGGCCAATGACAAATGAAGAAATGGAAGAATTGACAGTTTTTTTACTTTGACTGCAGTTTTTAAAACGCTGATATTAAGTATCGCAGTCGCTGCACCCATTTTCTTTAAGTTTTTGAAGTAGGATCTTCTAAGCCTCGAAATTTAAATAATAAATCAGCAGGGGAAGTGGTACCCCCACAGGACGACAATGTTAAATATCGCGTAACTAAAGTACTATTACAGCGAGGGTCTTCAAACGTGGTTGAGGCCACTATTATAGTCAACTATAAATTTCAAAATAAAAATGGGCGTGGTAGACGGAGGAGGAGCGGAACTCCTATAGAACGAAAATATTAAATACCGAACATCTCAAGACAAAAGTCTTCAAGATTTGGTGGGACCCACTCTTATGATCACCTTCACATTTAAAAAAATAATAAAGGGGGAGCAGTACATTTTTACAGAAGCATTCTGAAAGCCCCAAAAATAAAATGGACTACTTATTTGGTCGATAGGGACAGGGAAACATTACCCCCATAGGACGCAATTGTTGAATCAAATTTATGACTTAGTCAAGTGACTGATTCATCAACAAACAGCTGAAGTGAGAGACATGAAATTTGGACAGTGGGAAAAAGAGATTTTTTGAAATTTAAATATTAAGAAGCTAAAATGGGTATAAATCTCTTACCATGGGCTTTAAATGTTTGTTAAAATTCCAAGTGGGCGTGGCACCTCCCAAAAAAAGACAGTATGAACATATACCTCCATATCTGGAGAACGGTTACAGAAAAGTTTTCAATTTTAAAACAAATAACTTTGCTATCAAAACACAACATCTGCCAAAAAGTGGACTGGATTTTAGAAGTACGATTGGCTCCTCCATTACAAAGATAGTGTAAATAACAGATATCCGGAAACGGATTTGTGCAAATATTTAACTTGGCTTTCAGAACGCGGCATGGTACCTCCCACACAAAGACAATTTAGATTTATTTATATGTGGAAAATGGGCACAGTATGTTTTGGTGAACCGCATTTGGGCGAATGATAATCCAAGAGTTATTGTCGAAAAACCAATGCACCCCCAAAGTGTAACTGTTTGGTGCGGTTTATGTGCCGGCGTCATCATCGGGCCGTATTTTTCCGCAATGAGACCGGTCAGGCTGCTACTGTGAATGGTGTTCGATATCATGAGATGATAAGGAACTTTTTATGGCCCGAATTGGAAGATATGGATGTGGACGATATGTGGTTTCACCAGGACGGTGCCACTTGCCACCCAGCTAATGAAACAATAGCTCTTTTGCGCGACAAATTCAATGGCCGTGTTATCTCACGTTGGACTTCTTTCTTTGGAGTTATTTGAAAGTAAATGTGTACTTCAATAAGCGAGCAACGATTTAAGAGCTAAAGGATGAGATAATTCGGCACATTAATGGCATAGAACCTCAATTATACCTCAGCGTTTTATGGAAAATCAACATCGGCCCTTAAAATTTAACCACCCTTTAGGTTTCTGTATATCAATAAAAAAAAGTATCTTAATATTTTACTATTTGATTCGTTATCGATACAGATGATCTTTTTTAAGAAATTTTACTTCTTTATTTTAATGGGCGAAACGAAGCGCACCGGGTAAAGTTTTTATTCCATAAAGTAATAAATTAATTTTCAACATCCAATTGAAAATTGATATTTGTTTTACCTTTTATGAGTTGGGTTTTTCCAACGATTGATAAAAGAAATCTTAATCCTGTGATGGGTTGCGCATACACATGAAATTCTGAGAAACGTCATGGAAAATGCTTTGGAAGGAGCTCGTCTGGGTGAAGCTTCATTTGAAAAACTTGATGATTAAAACATAACCTTAAAATATTTCTCAGCTTTAATCTTAGTTTTAATAGTGGCTAAACTTAAGTACATCGGAAAGAAAGATGTAAATAATCAGATAAATCATAACGTTACAAAAGGCCCACCTTGTAAAATATTTATGGTAAATATTCCCTGCCTTGTGATTCTTATGCGGGATGTACACTGCCAAGTCTCGTTTTACTGTAATTGAAGTAATTTTGATCTCATTTGAATTCGTGAATTGTGTGTTTTGTATCTTTGATGCGATACCAATCATATTTGAATAGATAGTATCATGTCTCATGTTCATTTAAATATGGTAATAAGTAAATGTTCTTTAAAAAAAAACTCCCTTAATCATGAAAAAAATTCTATCCAACCATCCACTCAACCATCCATATTTTTCATTCATTCATTTTCATCATAAATGGCAGGAATGTCAAAATTAATTTACGATGCATTCTTGTTATTGTGTGAGTGTATGAAATAAATGGCTAAAAGTATGAGAAAGCGACTTCCTTTTTTTTTGTCAGGATAAACAGAACAAAATAAAAATTTTTGTTTTGCAATTTTTTCATCCAAAAATTTTTCATTAACCTCATAAAAATATTTTTTTGATTTCATTTCAGACATACAAACAAATATATGAACAATGTAAACGTATACAGTATTTTTTTTACTATATGAACTTGTATACTCTACATCACTTTTGTGTGCATATTTATATAATAAATGTAAGTATACATATATACATCATGTAAATGTACGATTTTACACTGAAGTAATTGAAATATTTCTCAACCATGTTGATGAGTTGTTTAACAAAATGGAAAAATAAATTTTTTTTTGGTATTTATGAAACAGAAGATAAAAAATTCGTTTGCAATAACAACAACAAAAAATTGGAAATGTTGGTAACAAAATATTCCAGGGTCGAAATGTGAAAAATCTTAATTAACTTGATTTGTTGTTACAATTTTTGCATTCTTCTTTTACGAATTCTATTAAATGAAAGTGATGGTTTGTTAATAACAACAAAAACAACAATATGGAATGGATGTTATCTAAAATGGAACACGGAAAAACTAGAATTTTAATTTGAAACAATTTTTTTTTTTTACAAAATTGGCAAAAATTTACATTATTTACATGTTGTAAACAATGGAGTTGGAAATTAAAATTATTATTTTCTACAAAAGTCCAACAAAAAATGCATACCTCGCAACATTTGCATTGTTTACATAAGGTAAACAATAAAAATTGTATTAAATTATATTAATTTTACAAGAGGTAATGAATGAATATTAAATTAAATTGAAAAAATACATGAATTTTAAGAAAAAATAAAATGTTTTTCTGAAAAAATTTAAATGAATAAAGTTTAAATTGCATTGTTTACAAAGTAAACAATTCTTTTAAAATAAATAATTTTTTTAAATACGAATTTCGTATATAAACAGGTCAATTATCGACATTTACATTGTTTACAAAGGTTTTATTATTTTTTTTATACATCCTTTATTTACAAGTTTATTTACATAATATGAACATTTTGGGATTTTATCATCTAGATATTGCAGCAAATAATTTACTTGAATCATAAGAAATTAATAAGTTTAAATGTGTGTAATTTTTAGGGGGAAAACCTTTATTTGCATATACAAAATGTCAAGTATGGGAAAATTACATACATATGTTCATAAAATTACTTTTATCAAAAATAGTCGCCCATAAACATATTATTTTCCATTTGGCAATTTTCAGGTGGTTTTACGTATATTCTTAGCATTCTCTTATCATTGGATGCGAAGAATTTTAAATTTTATCGAAATACTTATTTAGTCAGGTCATAAATTTGAATATTTTTTCAAATTCAGTCTCTTGATGAAGAATGTATGTGTAATATTTCCAACGTTTGTTGTTTATTATTTTTAAGCCTTTATTCTGTATAATTTGCTACTTTTTCCGTTGGCAATAAGCAGCTTTATACCAGATAGGGCACGCATAATCTAGTGTCGGTCTAATAATACTTTTATAGATTTGTTTTTTATTTTTAAAGTTTAAGTAAGAGCGGCCAAAGGGCTTTTGTGGATTTTTTAAAAATTAAAAAAAAACTGCAGAAATTTTCCTGTAAAATTTTTATCGAAATCAAAAGCTCAAGCATAATTGACTTAATTTACAATGTTTACAAATGGTAAACAATAAGATTAGAAAAAAATCCGCATAAATTATAAAAGTTATACAAAAACAAATTTAAAAGGCATTATTTACATTGTTTACATGAAATAGACAATTAAAATTCCAATTCAAACCAAAATTTTAATCAAGCAATAAACATGTGCTATAAAATTTGTAAAAAAGATGACGTAAATTACACAATTTACATTGTTTACATAAGGTAAACAAATAAAACTCTATTTTAAATGCTAAGAGTGCACTATTTTTTTTTATTAAAATACTAATAAAATAGATTTTTTTTAAATTATTTATAAATTTTTTTTGTGAAAACATGACATACAAATATTAACTACAATGTTTGCAAAAGGTAAAGAATTATTTTTTTTTGTTAATTTGTGGTATTATTTTTCAAAGTTTACAATAGAAAAATCTATTATTAAAGTTAATGAACAATAAATTTACCTTTAAAAATTTATTTAATTTCATTCTGAAGATTCTTTACACCAGGTAAAATTTTATTGATGAATTCAGGTTATTTAACTGTAAACTAAACTTATAGTAACGCATTTACTTCTTAAAGTTTGAAGTTTTTTATTTCGCCCATATAACTTGCTTATTTCTAGTTCCTTACATTGTTGACATTATGTAAACAATTAATTAACTAATATTTGTTTCTCAAAAAAGTGTTTAAACCAATTTAGAGCCAT
The DNA here is from genome assembly GCA_949318255.1 of Pollenia labialis. Taxonomy (NCBI): domain Eukaryota; kingdom Metazoa; phylum Arthropoda; class Insecta; order Diptera; family Polleniidae; genus Pollenia; species Pollenia labialis. The sequence continues at coordinate 77,438,258 of OX439142.1, forward strand.
TTGATTTCTCACATTGTTTTCATTGTTTGTATTAGGCAAATAAAAAAGTAAACTTTTACATTGTTTTCATGATGTAATTTACGAACACCTTTTATTATTATATTGGCTATAGAAGTTCATTTAAATTATTTCGTATAGGTTTATTCATTATTTATTTGCTAATTTGCATATTTTAAATTTAATATTGTGTACGCGAAGAATAAAATTGACATTAATTTTGCAAATGCATAAGATTTGTGTAAAAATTTTTCATGTTATTCTAAACGAAAGCACATTTTTATACGACTTTTGGATAAAGTATTTAAAGAGTTTTTTATTTGAGGTACAACAAATTGTTTACATATTTTACGAAATGTAAAAAATATATTTCTTTATATATTTTAGGTTTAAAAATTATTCAAAAAACTTTAATAATAAATTTTTTATTTATGTTAAATACTCTAAATAAAAACTTCTTAAATACTCGAGAAGTTTAATGTTTACATTGTTAATATATTGTAAAGAATTAATATTTCAATGAGATTTTGTTTAGAAAAGATTCTACGGATACTTGATTTGTTTTGTAACACCTTTGTAAATTTTTTACATATTATATTATTATTATTATATTATTAATATCAAAATTTTACATTGTGTACTTAATGTTACGTATATAAATAGTTAATGTATTATCAGCTTTAAGTAAAATATGTGTAGAGTTTAATAAAGGTTGCCATATCCCTGCAAATAATAGGACCAGTCCAAACACGCGTGTAAAGAGTAGCCCACAAGGGACTAGGACTAGTCCAAAAGTAACCCAAACGTATGGAAAAAACATGGTCTATTTAACATTAAGATGTCCTAGGGCAGGACCATATAACCAATCTTTGGACTACAAAGGAGTAGTTTTAAAACTACTCCATTGTGTACACAAGAGGATTAGTTTTAACTTCGTTTAAAAACGAAAACATGTCGTTAAAAAACGAAGACATGTCGTCTCACTACAAACACTTTTTAACAATGACATGGTCCATGCTTGCATTACATCGGACATCCATGGAGTAGTCCATTTCATGAAATTGGATCAGGTGGTCCAATAATATTTGCAGGGATCTGACCTTTTCCGAGAAAAGGGACCACCTAGTATGTGAAAATGAAGTTTTGAGAAAAACTCATTTCATCTTATTCTACACCATTTTAGGTACCAGAATATACTCTTAAGTCCAAACCCGTTTTTTGACACACTAGGTAATTTTTCTCGGAGAAGGTAACATATATTAAATTGTTTACATATTTTACGTACTGTAAAATATATAAGCCTTAAGACATTTTTATCTTTTAAACTAGTATTTTACTTTTGTCTAAATAATTGTAATACTGCCCTAATTTTTTATGTCAATAATTAATACATTACTGAAAAATAAATGGTTTACATTGGTTACACAAGGGAAACAATTATTTAGGTAAACAAAATTAAAATTTTAATAATATTAATATTAGTATTTTCAGTGTAATTAGTTTTATTTTTTTTTTACATATTTTACATGGTGTAAAAAACTTATTTAAAAAAATAACTAAATTTAACATTATTAATATGCATAAAACAAATTTGCCTGTCAAGCGTTTAACAAGTAATTTCAAAATTTTGTTAAGTTTTATTTTATTAGGGCCTCTACTAAATTGTTACGTATTTTACACCATGTAAATAATTTTTTTTATTTAAAATACCAACATTTTTAACTGTTTTTACTGTGTAAAAAATGAGGTTTTAAATTTGATAAACTCAAGCCTGACTAAAAATATCGAAATTCGAAAATTAAAATTCGACTAAAAATCACAATAATTTTTAAATAGCTATGGCACAAGCTCTAATTTTTACATTTGTACTTCAAATTGTACAAATAAAATGTAGACGAAAGTGGACAAAAAACATAATAAACAAATGTATTCAGGTTTTCAAGACAAAGTCTTGACAGAAAGAATACGAAAAAACTGAAGAAAAGGAGGCAACATGTAAATAAATTGAAAATTTATAATTACAGCAAATTTCGGACCACCAGTAGTACAACTGGTTAAAGATTGATGTTTGACTGTTGGATGGCAGGCACCGCTGTGGTACAGAGGTTAGAACTCAAAGAATTCTGATGAGAGAATGTGGTGATTCTTGAAACATGTAAATTCAACCAGGTTCGAGCCCCAGCTCGGCCAAAGAAAATTATCAATAAATATTAATAAAATTGCATATTGTAAAAATTCCTTCCTTCCTTCCTTAAAAATTATTTAATGAAAATTAAATTTGATGAACTCAAGCCTAACTAAAAATATCAAAACTTGAAAATTTCTACTGAATATTAAGGCAAAATTTGGATTTATTAATTTTTGTATGCCATTTAATTAATTGTATACACATTTTACATAATGTAAAATATATATATATTTTTTAAAATTTTTAGTAAAAATTTCTATTTTTATTACGTAAATACGTAAAGTATGTAATTTAATAATTACAATAGTAATTTAAATTAAAATACAATTTGTTTATTTTTTTTAGAATAAGTAAAAATATTAGTATTGTGGTTATTTTATTGAACTATTTATGGTTTTTAATCCAAATTTTTAATATTTTAAATTAGGCTTAAGTTCATTAAATTTAATTTTCATTAAATTATTTTTATGAAGAAAGGAATTTTACAACATGAAAATTAATTAAAATTTTTATTGATAATTTTTCATTCTTGACTCAATCTGGGCTCGAACCCAGGTGTTTACGGACAGGTTACCCTGACATGTTTCGATTGCAACCACTCAATCTCTTCAGAGGGCTTGCCGTTTAACACTCGCAGCCATCGACGACTGCTGACGTCATTAGTCAAACATCAATCCTTAAACCAAATTGTATTCAACCTTTTGGTAGATCGAAATTTGCTTTTGAATGATTATCTATTTTAATTTATTTTAACATGTTATTCCTTTACTTCTCTTTTTTCGTACTTTTTATCAAGAATTCTTCTTGAAGTTCAAAGTACATATATTTTTTGTTTTTTCATTTTTTTTTTTTGTCTTTCTTTTTCTTGTTGACCTTTTCAGCACAACTTGAAGGACAAATGCAAACATAGAGCTCGTGCCTTAGCTTTAACAATTATTAGTATTGTGGTTATTTTATTGAACTATTTATGGTTTTTAATCCAAATTTTTAATATTTTAAATTAGGCTTAAGTTCATTAAATTTAATTTTCATTAAATTATTTTTATGAAGAAAGGAATTTTACAACATGAAAATTAATTAAAATTTTTTTTTTTTTTTTTTTTAATAAGTAAAAATATTTTTTCGAAACCTTCAACTTTTTTTTCTTGCTTTTAAACACAACTAACATACTCACATTTTTTACACATACATGTGTACTTTATTTGTTAAGAAAACTGTGTGTAAGTATGTGTAATTTGTTATATGTTAATTAGCAATTTTCGTGTAAATTCCATGTAGTTTTTTTTTTTTTAAATTTCCCACTAAATAAATGAATTTTTTTCACGATATTGCAACTACATGTAGTTACAAATGTACACTGTAGACAGTAAACAGCAACCACCAAAATCATCACAACTAAAGATAAACAAGAGACTTAAATAGACGCAAGCAAAGTTATACATTTATAGACGGATGCTGATATTTGAGTTTGTATGTGGGAGAATATTTTGTATAGGGCTTTCGAATAAACGGCAATTGAATAAAGTTTTTAGAATTGTTAAGTTTTCTTTCATTCTTAGAAATCGGTTCAGTTCCATTAAGAATATTGATCGACTTAGAATCACTTTTTGAAACGATCTAACGATGTCCGTCAGTCCGTCCGGCAGGCTGGCTGGCTGACCATATAAAGCTTTTACGAAATGTAGGAGATAACTTAACAAAATTTGGTACAATTGTTGCCAAAGGGACCAAGAATATTAAAAATGGAAGAAGTCTTGAGACAATGTTGTACTGGTACGTCCAAAATTTATAATAGGCCCCATTAACCCCCCCCCCATTCTAAAATCACTTGAGTGCAAACAAATTTCATATACCTGTAGATGAAGTTATCTTTATAATATTCGGCACAAAGTACTTTGTTCTGGAGGGTCCATGATTGCAATTAAATACCAAAGAGGACACACTCTAGAAAATTTGTTGTTAAGAACTGTGATGAAGGGTATGATATTTGTAACTTATTTCTTTATTAATTTTATTCGATTCTTATTTAAACCGTTTATTAATTTTTTGATCCTTAAAGTATCAATTTATACGATTCTTAATAAAATACGATGGGATTTTAAATCATTTAAATGAATCGATTATTTTTTATACGACTTTTAATGAAACGGTTATTTTTTCATCGAAATCTTAATGTATCGGTTAAGTTTTATCTCAATACTAAATATTGTACATAAACCAAAACTTCAAATAAATTTATCAATTAATTCGGGTCCAAGTGAAAACTTTTATTTTTAATTCGTTTTCTAAGGAACCAGTTAATTTTCATTCAATTCAAAATGAACCGGTATAATTTTTATAAGATTTCAAATGAAGCGGTTCAGTTTTTATTTGATTTTTCGTGAACTGGTTCTTTTCTCACACCACTCTTAATAAATCGGTTTCATTTTACATACGACTTTTAAAAAACCGGCTCATGTTACATACAAATTTAAATCAAACGGTTAATTTAACTTACAAATGGTTGGAAAGCGGTCTTATGATCACTTAATTCTCAATAACTCTTCATTATTTGAGTCTTCAGCAAGAGGCTTAATATTCATTCGACGCTATATGAACTCGTATTTATTTGATTAAGTTTTCATTCGGTAAAAAATTACACAATACGTTTTTAATTTTGACAGGTCTATCTTTTCTTAATTATTAACAATTTAATAGGTTTATCTGTATTAAATTGGATTAAATTCTTCAAAAAATGTTTAACTCTTTATTAAATTTTATTTAAAACAATCAATATTTAATTCGATTCTTGAATAAAGAAAGGCATTTTCTATTAAATGAATTGATTACATTTTTAAAAGAGCCATTCACTTTATCTTTTTATTCTGAAAGAATCGGTTCTTAAATATACTTTTCATTTATAATTTTCTTCATACGAAAAATATTAATATTCGTTTGATTTTAAAGAAACTGGTTTACTTTTTCGGTTCGGTTTTAATTAATTTTTCTTTTTTTTTTCTTTATTAAAATTTCCCTTAAAAGCTTTTGTTGTTTTTGATGGTACACATAAAATTCTCATAAATTAAAGCATTAATCAAAAATAAATCAATTTTAATTACAAATTTAATCAAATGAATTAAACGTCAAGTGTATTAAATGTTTAATCAAGTGAATTTAACGTTCAATTGATACTATTTATTAGTTGACTCGTGCAAATTCGATTAATTTTTTAATAAATAACACAAATTTTTTGATTCAATTGAAATCAATTGTTTTTTTTCTGTGCACGTTATTTAATACTTTGCTTAAAAAGTACTTTTTCTTTCCTACTAAAGGTACTTTTTTGCTTAAAGTATTTTTTCCTGTAAATTATCAGAAATAAAATAAATGTATCTCTATTATAAAAGGACCTTCCCTTCTAGTCGCTCTCTTTGTTGTTTTGGTACTTTTTTAAGGGTTCTTATTAACAATTTATTTTACTTGCTTTGATACTATTTTGCTAATTGAATCCCTCTGAAACAAACCACTTTTTGTAATGCAAAAAAAAGCAAAACATATTATTATCAGCCAGTAAACAACGGAATTTTCCTGTCTATTTGTGTGGACAATAGACTTAAAAAAAATCTTCCTGTGAACATACACAATATCACAAAGTATTCAAAAGGGACTTCTTTGGCTGTGGAACAGACACTCATACTGACGCATCTGTATGCCAGCAGTTGGTTGCAGTTATTTATTTAATTTTTTTTTGTGGATGGTATTTTTTATTTTTGTTTTTGCCTTTTATATGACCACTCGTCGAGTTGCATCAAAGAGTTGATGGATGCAACGAAAACTTTAAAAATGCAATAAGGATTTAAAGGAACTGGTTAATTTTTAAGTCGATTCTAAATTAAATGCTTCATTTTGCAAATGATTCTAAATTATCTGCATAATTTTTTATTTAATTTCAAATGAATTGAACATGATCGTCTTTCATTCGAATTTAAATTAGCTGAATTTTTTCTAATTCTGAATGAAGCGATTCTGAACCGGTTAATTCATTCGGTTCTAAATGAAGATCTTGGTTTGATATTCATTAAATTGTAAATAAACCTGTTCATTTCTTAATTAAATCGATTCTAAATGAACCGGTTCATTGGTTCTTCATTCGATGCTAAATATAGCACTTCGTTTTATTTTCGGATATTTTTTTTTTAATTCAATTCCAAATAAAACTGTTGATTATGTTTTACTTATTTATTTATTTATTTTATTTATTATAAATAAAGTGGATCATTTGTAATTTTTTGGACTGTCTCCTCATTTAATTTAAAAGAACCTACTAAATTTTTAAAATTTAATTTTAAATTTTCCGTGCAGTATTTTAAATAAAACGGCTTATTTTCTTATATAGTTTTTAGTAAACCTCTAATATTATCATGCTTTTTTTACGTGATTTTGTAAAAATCGCTTAGTTCCTAACGTATTCTAAAGAATTAGTTCGGCTTGTATTGTATTTTTAACGTTTTATTGTTTTATTTTTTAATCACTCAATTATTTTTCATTCGACTCTAAATGAATCGCAGATGCATCTGTTGCATGATGTGTGCAGCATAAACTCAGCATCAGACAAATGTTGGTCATTTCAATAGAATGGATGGTGCTGTTGTTGCCAGTGTTTCGTTGGCTTGTTTTCATGTTTTTTTTTTTTTTTTTTTTGTTAATTTTAATGTTAAATTTTCTTTTTACTTTTGGTAGTTGTTATTGCCACCTTTAGTACTTTTGTATTGTATTGTTTTGCTTTTATTTTTTTCTTGTTTTTCAGAAAAAAGTTTAAAAAAATAAATTGAAAAGATTCGTATTTTAATGGAAAATATTTCATTTTAAATGAAAAATTCCATTTTCGTTTCTTGTGTGAGTAAGTGTATGTACACGTGTGTGTGTATCTGTGTGTTTTGTCTGCCTTTTGTTTTTGTATTTAATTTAAAAAAAATTCTTTAATTTTATTCATGTAGCAGCAACAACAATTTTATTATTGCTTAAAGGCAAGAAAAAAATAAACAGGTGTTTATTTCAATCACGAGAAAGGTAACAACAAACAGCAACAATAAAAACAGCAGCAACAAGAACAAACACAGGCATCAGCAACAACAACAGTTTCCACAAACAACAAAAAGTAATAAAACATATATTTAGTTAGTATTTTGTATGTGTGTAAGTGTGCTTGTGTATGTATGTGAATTCTGAAAAGTAAAAAATTTAAATAAATTGTTTTCTTTTTTCGTACCACATGACGTATGAGTGTGATTTAATTAAACAGTCAATTGCTACTCATACGCCTGGTGCCTGTGTAATTTTTTTTGGAAAATACTTCTTAAACTAACAAAAAATGTTTAAACATGTATTTAGAATCATACAAAAAAAGGGCACCGAACGTGCAACCCACCATCAGAAGAAAAAATTACTTTTAAATTAAACAAAGGTCTTATCCTTTTTTACCGCTCTTAGAACTCAAAAGTTATATAAAGAAATAAGCGCTATCAGGGTGATAAGTATTCTAGAACATTAGAAGAAAATGAAGTTTTTTTTTTTAATTCCCTAGGCTAAACCCCGCGAAGCCCTGCGCTTGTCTGCAGGAAAGATACCAGAGCCTCTGGCGGTAATCGAACCCACAACCCCGGCGCTAATAGACAAGCTAACTACCAGTTAGCCTACCGGGGCACTCTTTACTTTATGAGAAACAAATTGATGTAGATAAGTAAAGTGAAATAAATTTAGGTAGCAAAATTTGGTACTAAAAGATTTGAAAATGGCATTAAAAGAAAATAAAAATAACAAAATATGTAAAGTACGAACGGAATGAAAAATTATTTTTGAGCAATTTCCTTTAAAAGAAAAAAGTAGTATAAAAAGAAAAAACATTAAATCAAAAGCGCAATTTAAAAAGAGGTATCAGTAGAAGAAATAGATATTAGTAGAAGTAAATACAAAATATTTTACCAGAAGTGCCAGAGCAAAAAGTACCTTTAAAAAGAAAATGATCAATGAAAAATATTTTCTTTTTACTTTAAAAGAATAAAACGAAAAACTTCCTAGAAAAATTGTAACTTCTTAAGACTTTGCGACATGTCCCTGCAACAACATTCCTATTTTCTTTAGGTATCCTTTAAGAAACTTGTGTACGTTCAGACCAAGGCGAATTCATGAAAACGGTAGTGGCAATACTACAACAAGTGGTCGATATGTCAAAAACACAAGCAACTGTTGACATTCCTCTCTCTAAGTATGAAAAAAAAATAGCTTAGCTGTGCTTTCAATGCCACCTGAAAAATTAATTCGCCTTGATTCAGACGATACGTTGTTTGTTCCAAGCTATAATTTGATGTTTTGGTCTAAAATTCAATTCAAAACAAATCAATTTAAAAAAATTTTACGAATCATATTAAAGAGGAACATCAAAGTCATGCGCCTCTACAACCTTTCTCAACAATCTTCTGATATACTTCTGTGCAGCATGTTGCATAAATTTAAATTATATAAAAAACTATAGAAAAACGATTAAAGCTCTAGCCGAGTTATTTCCAATCGAATGAAAAACAAACCGGGTTTTTAAGAATCGAACCTTTGCATTCAAATTCGATTAAAAATTTATTCTTTTTTTAAAATTTTAATGAAGAATTAGACTGTTGATATCAGGGTTTGAAAAACTGCAGTTGAAACTAAAAACGAAAATTTGTGTACAACTTTGAGTTGGAATTAATGTGACTGTTTTCATTTAATTAATCAGAAGTGAAAGCAACAGTTTTTTTTTTGCCATTGACAAATGAGGAAGTTGGGAGAAATAGCAGTTTTTCTACTTTGACTGCAGTTTTTTAAAGGCTGGTTTATTTAGAATCAAATGGAAAATAAAACGGTTCATTTGGATAAAATTGAAAAATGGATCAGTAGATTTAAATTCAAATGAATAATTAATTATTTTCCTTCAAATAAAATAAAAAACTAACCGTTTCGTTGAAGCATTGAATTTAGAATCGCAAGAAAATTGAGCCGGTATATTAAGCAACAATTGACAAATGCACCAATTCATCTAGAAACAAATAAAAAAAATGGACCTGTTCATTTGCTAACAAATAAAAAATTCACTGCTCTTTTTAACAAGCGAATAATTAGAATCGAAGGAATAATAATCTGATTTAATTAGAATCGAGTGAAAAATCGAGATATTAGAAGAAAATAAAAAAATCGGTTCCCATTAAATCGAATGACAGCTAAACCGGTTTATTAAAAATTTACCAATTAATTTCCCATTCTGTAGGAACCGATGAATTTTTAATTTGGTTCTAAATAAATTGATTCTTTTCTTATTAAATTCTTGAAAAGTTGATTTATGTTTTATAACAATTCTGAATGAATCGATTCAGATTTGAATGAAAAATAAACTAATTCAATAAGAGAATCGAAAATCAGAAAAAAGAAATATAAAATTTCATTTCAAATCGATTTATTTAGAGGTAAATTAAAAAAATTTAGCCAGTTAATTTAGATTTAAATAGAATAAAAAAATTCTTTTTGAATACAAAAACAAATACAGTGCACTCGCGATATTATGAACACCTTATAATTGTTCTTTTAAGGGCTTTTATCTACCTACACAGTGTTAAAATCAATAACTTGGGGATTCCCATAGCTTTCTGCTGTGAAATTGTCTTCAATTGTTAATCAAAATGTTTTACAAACCCCTTTTAGTTAGTGCTCACATTAACATAAAATTCTATGCACATCTTCAAATATAATTTTAACGTGAAAATCACAGACTTTTTCGCATCACAACTTTAAGTTTGTTTTTCTTTTTTTAAAAACAATAGTTTTTTGAATCCAGTGAACAATAAACGAAAAACTGTAACATAAGAAACTTTTATTTTTATGGAAAAAACATTTTTAAAGGGAAATTAAATGCCATTCGCAAATATGAACAATCTTGCAAAAGTGAACTGGTTTGGTTTTAATTAGTTCATATCATCGCGAGTGCAACCGGTTTTGTGAAATCGAATAAAATTTAATCGATTTTTGTAATCGGTTAAAATTTCTAATACGAATAGAAACAAAACGATTTTATTGTTTTAAGAATCGAATTAAAACTTAACCGGTTTATTTAAAATCTTTAAAAAAACAGATTCCTTAAGAGTCGCTTTAAAAGTGAAACAATCCATTAAGAAACGAATATTTAAAATCAAGTGAAAACTGAACCGGTTCATTTATAATCAAGGGAAAAACAAACCATTAAATTGAGAATTGAGTTAAAAAAATCATGGAGTTGTTTAGAAAAAAGTCAAATTAAAACGCAACCGCTTCATTTAAACAAATATTTCTTTCTGATAACAAGGAACTTAACCTTTAGATAGCGCTTTTTAATACATGTCAAAGTTTGATTAAACTGTAACTTAACTTCTACAAAAAGAAGTTGCAATACAAACATCCACATCGGTTTCCTCGCCTACTTCTCTTTGTTGTCATAAACCTGGAATGCAACATACCATCTCTCAGCATCATTTTAATCTGTTAAATAACATCTATTTTATAAGGAATTTTATGCACAAAACTATTTCAATATTAATATTTCAAATTAATATAAATTCTATTTCATTACTCGCATTTAACAACAATTTTATTGCAGCCGACATAAAATTGCTGCTGTTGCTCTTCTTGCAAAACAAAAATATGTTGGATATTTCATATGCAATTCATTTGCTTTGCTAAAGTGGTGAAGGAGGATGGGAAGAGCACAGCAGGGCGGCAAACAACCTGGTTATTCCGATCAGGCAGGCACTCAGGCACTCATTCATGTCATAATTCCAACTGACCATAAATAAAGCAGCAAAACAAAAGCAACACAAGACAAACTGGGTTTCCAAAATATTTGCATATGAATTGAGTTGAGTTGATATGACAGAAATTGGGATTCGATGAAACATTTATGAAAATTGCCACTACAGTTTTGTTGTTTTCTGGTTTAGAAAGAAGGAGTTTTTTTTTTTTGGTAGGCATTTCATAACGATTATAGTGCACGTAAGTTTTTGCAAAATATTTGCAACAACATCATGGCAAGCAGATAAAGATGGTTGAATGAATGGAAATTGTAGCTACTGAAACCAAAATAACTAACAAACACAGATGCAAATACGTTCATTTAAAACCTCTCGCCTGCCACAAACAAAATCACAACATTTTGTATGTCTTTATGAGGTTGAGGCAAATGTTTCCCAACTATCGCTCATACTTGTCTTTCAATCATCATGAACAGATATGAAGTGTAAAGGAGTGGAGTATATGAAAAAGTATGTGTCTGTGTGTGTGGGTGTGTGTACAAATGGATATGTGTACGTAAATCCTTGTATGACAATGTCTATTTGTGTGTATGAAATAGTGTTGGCTTCATTACCTCCCATGTTAACCAAAAAATGTTGATGCAAGGAAGACTACAGATACATCTGTAGTCAAAAAAAAAAAAAAAAAAATTATAAACAAATTCCATTTATGCTGCATCAACATGAACATGAAATCCACATAATTGTACTGGATTTTGAAGAATTGGAGATTCACTTATATGCTCGCAGTTCTCAACTCAGAATCTCTACACTACAACACGAAGCAGTCTATTTTGAATTGCTTTTTTCTTCTTTTGTTTTTGGACAAGATGAAATGTTAAAATGTCAGTTGAAAGAAATATTTATATAAATTTATGTTTTAACAAGAAGTTATGAAAAAATGTGAAATCAAAAGACGGAAAAAAGGTAAAAGAGATGGCAAGGTCGAGCAAAATGAGCACGAATATGCTTAATGGAAGGAAGCAAAGCTAAAGAGTGAAATGTATGTACCTTTGGAAATTATGCGGTTCAATTTTTACTGCATTACAAATGTACCTTATCCATATACAACAATTTCTCCGTTTATTTTAAAAGCCTTTACTGTTTTCTTAATGAGCCGGTTCATGTTTTACCTAATTCTTTATGAACGGGCATACTTTCCATACGATTGCAAATACGCCGATAAACACTTTTCATACGATTCGAAATAATTGTTCAAATCTAATTGAAAGTGTTTGTGTTTTAGGCGATAATAAATGAAAGAGCTTTACTTTCATCTAATCAACCAGTTCATTTATTATGCGATTCTATATAAGCGGATGGACTTTCATGCGATTATAAAGCAATCAGTTTGGTTTAAATACGATTGCTAAACAAATTTGTTTTCTTATGCGACGATGAACCGGTTTTTAGCGGATCAAAACTGGGTTGATTTTTATAAGATTTTAAATAAAAGGATTAATTTGTTATTCGTGCTCAATTCTGAAAATTTAAATTTTGTATTCCCAAAAATTGAAATTACTTTTTGACAATAAAAGGATTAATTTTTCCCCCATTTTTAAAATAAGGGGTGCATTTTGCTTGAGATTTTATATGATCGATTTGACTTTTATGCGTTTCTAAATTAATGAATGGCATTAGCAGTAGTGGTAGTAGTAGTAGTAGTAATAAATATAAGTGAAGGACATGAGCACCACGACCCAGAGGATCTTTTGTAGGCCAACAAGCAATCTGAGTTCCACTTTCTCAGCAGCAGTGGCACAAATCTTTTGTCTTAACCCAGAAGTGGACGTCCATTGGTTAGGGAATTCAAGCTCGGACCGTTCCTGTAACATCCCCCTGATGTGACCCACAGGGACGCCGAAGAAAGGCTCCGGGCCTATAAATGGACGACAAGCTAAGCAAACAGCCCTTTCATTACCCGAATGTCCCTCATGGCCGGGAATCCAACAAAAATTCAATTTATTGTGTTTGCTTAACTCATTCAGAGACGCAAAACAGTCCATGACCAGCCTCCAAAGAAGAAAGTGCTTTGGAGGCTATCCAACATTATATACAGTCTCAAGCCCCTTGCGTTCCTGCTCAGACATTCCCCAGCGCATATGATGATGGCGTAGATTTCCGCCTGAAATATTGAAGTCTGTATGCCCATTGGCAAGCCCCTTTGCAAACCCGAGCCCATGATGCCCGCACCAGTAACACCGTTTACCTGTTTCGAATCATCCGTGAACCAGACCTTGTCCGCGCATGCACGCCACCAGGAATGGTCCACCCATTGGTCCCTGTCAGATATAAGGACATTAAAATTCCTATACAATGCGAGACCAGGCAGCATATGATCACCCACCACAATGGATGGATCATTCGTAAGGATCCGCATGTGAACCACCAAGTCACCTGCCTTATATTCAGCAATGCGCGGCTTTCTGCAAGCACCCCTGCAGGCTTAAGCCTTAAGCCTATCTTATAGAAATGTGCAATGGAGAAATGTGCAGGATAGCTCCCAAAGCCAGAGTGGGACAGGTCCTCATGGCATCCGTGATCGACACGCAGATCAGGCGGTAGATCTTATCGAGTATCACTCTAGCCCTGACCTGTTCGGTCTTAGTCCACCACGCCAGGGCGGCGTACGACATGAATGGGATCAGTTTAATTGCGATTCCTAATAAACGATTTTTTTGGAACTTTAAAGGTACCGGTTAATTTTTTAACGATTTAAAATTTTTTTTATGCGATTCTAAGTCAACCGGATTATTTCTTATACTATTCTTAATAAGCTGATTGACTTTTCTATATAAACTATTCTATATGAGCGGCATGACTTTCTTTCGGCTATCAACGAAAGGTATCTGCTTAAATGAAATTTCCTAATAAGCGATCCTTTTATATGACTGAAAAGTCGACTTTTATCCGTTTTTTACGCGATTATCAACGAACGGATGTATTTTCCATGCGATTCTAAATCAGCCAGTTTTTTTTCTATTCGATTTAAAATAAGCCAGATCATTTTCTATTCGCATTAAAATAAACCGTTTATTTTTTTGCGATTCTAAACTAATACGGTTTAAGTCGATTATAAAAAGAAGCGGTCCAGCAAATAAACAGATTCATTAGAATCGAAAAACGTAAAAGAATCGAATGAAAAGCAAACCGGTTCATTTAGAATTAGATTTAAAATGAGCCGGTTCATTAAGAATTAAATTAAAAATGAAACGGTTCATTTTTAATTTATTTAGAAATCAACCGGTTCATTTAGAATTAAATTAAAAATGTACCAGTTTATTTAAATTTCAATAAAAATTAATCAGTTCATTTAGAATTAAATTAGAAATAAACTGATTCATTAAGAATAAAATTACAAATTCACCGGCTCATTTAAAAACGAACCCTTTCATTTAGAATTAAACTAAAAAAAGAACCGGTTCAATCAGAATTTAATTGAAAATCAACCGGGTTTTTAAGAATTATATAAAAAATGGACCGGTTTATTTTGAACTAAATTGCAAATTAAACGGTTCATTTAGAATTTAATTGAAAATCAACCGGTTCATTTAGAATTTAATTGAAAATGAGCAGGTTTATTTAGAATTAAATTGGAAATGTACCAGTTAATTTAAATTTCAATTAAAATGCATCAATGCATTAAGAATTAAATTAAAAATAAAACGATTCCTTAAGAATAAAATTACAAATGCACCGATTCATTTAAAATAAAATTAAAAAATAACCGGTAGATTTAGAATCAAATTGAAAATGAATCGGAATAAAAGTTAAAATTTACCGGTTCAATTCGAATCAAAGTAACAATAAACCGATTCCTTAAAAATCGAATTAAAAACTTACGGGTTTATTTTTAATCGAAATAATGAATTAGTTCAATTGGAATCGAAAAAGTAAGCCGAATCACTAAGAATCACATGAAAAATTAATTGCTTTACTAAGAGTCGAATACCCATTTACCCGATTTATTAAATTCAACCAAATTCATGAACCAGTTCATTCAGAATCGCCTAAAGAGTGTACCTAAGTTTACTTGTAACCGCATGAAAGGAGAAGTTTTGTACCTTAAATCGAACAAAAATTTAAAAGATTCATTTCGAATCGAATGAAGATTTTAACAATTAATTTTAAAACGAATAAAATTTTACACATCTATTGTAATTTTTATTTTGTGTTTGAAGAAAATAGAGCCATTTTTACAATCGAAAAATAATTTGAAATGGTTAATTTTTAAACGAATAAAAGTTACACGTAATAACTTGAAATTTATCCCAATTTAAACCATTATGCTTAGAATCGTTTTTAAAATTTTAAATGCTTATGAAGAATTGCTTTTAAACTGATTGTGTTAATTAAGAATAAAGTTAAAACAAAAACGGTATATTTTTAATCGAATAAGAATAGGATTAAAAAAATGAAAAAATAAA
The DNA here is from genome assembly GCA_949318255.1 of Pollenia labialis. Classification (NCBI taxonomy): domain Eukaryota; kingdom Metazoa; phylum Arthropoda; class Insecta; order Diptera; family Polleniidae; genus Pollenia; species Pollenia labialis. The sequence continues at coordinate 77,453,695 of OX439142.1, forward strand.
AAAATGAATTTTAATGACAACTACTTACCAGGTAATGTATGGAATAACTACTACCTATTATTAAAATTCAAAAAGTTTTTCCTGGGTAGTTATTTGTCACAAATTATCTAGAATTTAATTTATTTTTTTTAACCGATTCAAATCTTAATTTATTTTATTACCTGTCTTCATATTGTTTTTTTTACCAAAAACTGAAAAAATTCTGTTCACTTATTTCTTCATCTGCTTTTTGGTAAAATTCAAAATGAAATATTTCTTTACAGTTTATCTTGTAAATACAGATAGAGATGCGGAAACAAGCCTTTAATCAAACCATTCATATGAACACCTCGATATGGATGAGAAACCCAACCAAATTTCATTCAAAATATCAACGTCATCATCATCATCTACTATAGCAGTGGCTTCACACACACGCATACAAACATTCTTTTTAAAACTCATACACATCCACTTGCCACAAAATAAATTGAGAGATGAAAATATGAAAGAAAGCGATAGAGAGAGAGAGAGTTAGTAAAAATTGAATGAAATTAAAGCAATTCCAGACATATTTTAACCAACAATAATACAGATGTTTTTCTTTCGAAGTTGGTTGGTGTACGTGTGCGTGCGTATGAGTAAAGGAATAAGTGACCATACGGAAGTCCTTTTCACCCACTTTGCACACACATCAAAAGTAATTTTTTTATTATTGCTGTTTTCGTATAAACATTGGCTTGAAAAACACTGACAGTTCGTCATGGCAGTTATTTGCCTACAAAACTACCGCGTTACTCAGTGTTGTTAGTGTATATGTTTATGTGTTTGTTTATGTGTTTATATGTAGTAGGCTGAGTTTGTGTGTCTGCTGCAGTTGTAGTATTTAGTGCAACGTTTGGTATGTTTGAAATTTTGTTAATATTACTTTGGAATGGAATTTTTACAACGAGTTGTTGTTTAATACTCTGATTCATTTTGTTCATCTCTGTGCCACACAGTACAGGACTGTATGAATTCATCCACAGATGCTAAACTATGTGGTTATGTCTGAATGAGTGTTTGACGAATTGTATCAATATTAATCCTTTACATTTTTCAAATTTATATTGAAACTGAATTTGACAAAAAAGAGAAATAATAAAATGTTAATTTTGGTTAATTTGGAGGGTGGTCTAGCACAAGGAATTCGTTATAGTATTTAAACTAGTTTGAAAAACTCTTATTTCAAATTTTTAAATATTGGAATAGAATATTGAAGTCAAATCTTTTAAAACAAAAAACAAAAAAAAAACAGTTAAGAAAGTTCCTTGGGATTTTCGGTTTATGCCAAACTTTACAAAAACTCGAAAATTTTTATAAATTCCACTCAAAACCCAAACGATTTGTATGTTAAACAAGCTACAACTGAGTTGGTGAATTAAGAATAGAGTATACATACATTTAAATTATTATTCATTTTAACAAGGACAATCTCCAAACGTGTTAATTCACCAGGGACTTTAGAATTCACTGAAATTTAGACCGGTTCACTAAAACTTGAGTCATTTGGATAAAAAACATTTTAAATAACATATCGATTAAACAAATTTTTTAACATATTTTTTGTTTCGAGTAAAAATGTAACCGAATTATTTTAATCGATTAAAAATTTAATCGAGTAATATATCATCAGTTATAATTCTGTTTCTTTGTAACCGTTCAGAAATTACATAGTTTTTGTCTTTTAACCTAAATAAATCGATTAATTTGGATTTGATTAAAAACAAAAGTAGCATTTTAATAAGATTCGATTCGAAAGTATTTTAATAAGATTCGATTAAAAACCGAAATTATTAATTTGCTTGGATCTAAATCTATTTCTATTTTAATTAAATTTAACAAAACATTGAACCAGTTTCTTAATTTTATTTTTAGTAACCGATTTTATTCGGCTTACAATTTAACCGAATGCTCTATATTCGAATATAATAAGCGATTCATATCGATTTGTTTTAATTCTGAAACGGTTAATTTTGATTTCAAGAAAAAATTAAACCAGATTTTTTTATTATCAAATTATTTTCGGGAATACAAAATTTATTATTAATACGATTTCCGTATGACGTGCTAAATTCCCAGTTTTTCATATTTGATAAATACACTGAAATTTATTGTTGAGGGAAAGCTGATTATTTTATTTAATAAAAATATTAAACCGGTTTCATAAAATTCAAAATAAAATTAAACAAATCAAAAAGATAAGTGTTTAGGCTATAAACTTCCTAGCCTTTCTACAACGTTGGTAAATTTAAAGAAAACACGATGGGTTATTCCTTTTCTAAATTTCAATAAAAGAGGGTTTTATTCGGCTTCTTGCCTTCTTGATGGTTATATGAATACTTAAAAAAAAAATTAACAACTTGAATTTGAATAGTAACAAAGTAGAACTAAAAAAAAAAACAACTCAAGAGAAAATTATAGCAGAACGTAAAGGAAACTTAAGATTATTTTACACTTAGAGAAACCGAAATACAAATTCAAAGAAATTAAAAATTAATGAAATTAAAATTCAAGATATGAAAATTAAAAATAAAATAGAAAATAATGAAATCAAATTCAAAGTTAAGTAAAACCATATTAAAATTAAATCAAACAAACTTAACAATTAGAAATTAAGGAAAATAGCGACAAAATAGAGCATTAGGAAGATGAGATTAGCCGCATGTTGCCTATGAAACTCGCTTCAACATACTCCCCCCCGACGAGTGGCAGGAGCACCCCCTCCACACTCCATACACAACCCAGCCAAAGGTAGAGGCCTGGGCTATGGGCACATTAAGATCGGGCTGGTCAACGTAAGCTTTTAGCACATGCTGGGCAACCTTTTCCCCTAAAATGCCGTCGATTTGGCGCCAGGTGGAAAAGAACGGATGAGCCAAGGTTCGAAGGACCAAATGTTTAGGCTATAAACTTCCTAGCCTTTCTACAACGTTGGTAAATTTAAAGAAAACACGATGGGTTATTCCTTTTCTAAATTTCAATAAAAGAGGGTTTTTATTCGGCTTCTTGCCTTCTTGATGGTTATATGAATACTTAAAAAAAAATTAACAACTTGAATTTGAATAGTAACAAAGTAGAACTAAAAAAAAACAACTCAAGAGAAAATTATAGCAGAACGTAAAGGAAACTTAAGATTATTTTACACTTAGAGAAACCGAAATACAAATTCAAAGAAATTAAAAATTAATGAAATTAAAATTCAAGATATGAAAATTAAAAATAAAATAGAAAATAATGAAATCAAATTCAAAGTTAAGTAAAACCATATTAAAATTAAATCAAACAAACTTAACAATTAGAAATTAAGGAAAATAGCGACAAAATAGAGCATTAGGAAGATGAGATTAGCCGCATGTTGCCTATGAAACTCGCTTCAACAATAAGAATAAATAACGAAACGGTTAATTTGGACTCTAGTAAAATATAAAACGGTTCGTTTTTATTCGAATAATATACAAAACACGTTATTAACCGAATACTCTATATTCGCCTATTATCAGCTTTATTTTTGTGCTGCATTTTTGTATTGAAATTTAACAAATTTAACATATTTTTTATTAAAAAATAAAGCGATTAATTTCGAAAGGTTAAAAATCTGAAACGGTTAGTTTTGATTCCAATAAAAATTAAACCGGATAATTTAATGAACTAGCAATATTAAACCTTTTGAATTTAATTTCAAGACAAGAGTTAACCAAATCTTAAAGATTAGAATATATTGTGAAACGGTAATTTATGTTCTAGTAAAATATAAAACGGTTCATTGTTATTCAAGTTATATAAAACAAAAAACTCTTTATTTCGATTCGTATTGCGTTTAAATCAGATCTAAATGAACTTAGTCTTATTATTGAAAAAAAAACAAAAAATTATTTAATTTTATTAATTAATATATAGATAAAACGTTTCATTAAGATTTGGTTAGAAAAAAAATTATTCGAATTAAAAATCGTCTTAAAACTTAAAGAAACATTAATTGCAAGCAAAGCGATTCAAATTAATTCGAGTTAAAGTTAAACATATTTGTTTAGGTTAAAAGTTGAAAAAAAGTAAACCTTTTTATCGGTTGTTACGAATAAAAATTTAATCGATTAATTTAGTTTTGAGTAAAAATTAAACAAATTCTTTTGCATTTGAATACAAAAACAACTTTAAATTACTACTATGGCATATTGATTCGAATGAAAACCAAACGGTTTTAAATGTAGCAAAATAAAAATCGATTCATTACGACTCGTCAAAAGAACTCTTCTGACTAAAATTGAAGTTAAAATGTTCTAGTGAATTTTTAAACCCTTCACCGATGGTAAAAGGGTATATATATATATGTTTGCCTTTCGTTTGTAATTTCTACAATATTGATCTTGGACCCTATAAGTACATATATTCTTGGTCCCTATGAGGAGCGAAGTTGATTTACCGATGTCCGTCTGTCCGTGTGTCTGTTAATATTGGGTTTCCGAAGGCACTAGAAATGATGGGGACTAGGTTGTTTTAAACTTCTGTCACATTTGCTATTAAAATTCAGCAATAAACGGCTAAGATGTGAGCAAAAACCACGACTGCCTCTAATTTTACCCAAAAATACCTTGTTGTTGTTTTTAAATTTATTTTTAATGTATATCTGCAGAACGGGTAGAGCCTAAGCTCCCAAATTAGGTACAAGCATCTTGGTTTTTAAAACACAACATCCGAAAAAATGTGGCAGGATTGGACAAGTGGGCGTTTAAAGAATGGTATTTATAAAACTTTTTGTTATTTTCGCACCATGGTGAAGGGTACTTGTTACTGGTTTTTATTATTAAATAAAACGGTATATTAAGAGCCGGAAAAGAACTAGAGATGTTAAAAAATCGAAAAGGTTTCAAAGATTTTTGTTCAAACTGGATTGTTTATTTTATCCACAACTTTTATATGAATCTAATTTTGGTTAAATCTAAACCGTTTCTATAAATGTATTTATTAAATCCTTTTATGCCTGCAAGGAGCATTGGGCCCGTAACAAGTTCATTCGAAATTGCGAGTTTCTACTCGATTTTTAACATTATTCTATTTTAAGAGTAGTTTTGGCAAATCCACTGCAATTTATCGTTTCCAAGTGTTTCCTAGTGTTCCAATGCCTGGGATACCTGGTAGATCCAACTCCATGTCATTGCTTGTTAAGCGATATCATCTGGTGGTTTACGCAAAGTATGTCCAATTCCGCACCATTTACGATTCCGGATTTCATTTTTAGCGGTCGCTAATTTGTTTCTGCCAATAGATAGGTGTTGGATAATTCTCAGGGTAAATACATACGTAGTATAATCATTAGCACCCTGCAAATATTTTTGGACGACCTGATCCAACTTCATGAAATGGACTACTCCATGGAATGGTCCGAAGCAATGCAAGCATGGACCATGTCATTGTTAAAAAGTGTTTGTAGTGAGACGACATGTCTTCGTTTTTTAACGACATGTTTTGTTTTTAAACGAAGTTAAAACTAATCCTTTTGTGTACACAATGGAGTAGTTTTAAAACTACTCCTTTGTAGTCCAAAGATGGGTTATATGGTCCTGCCCTAGGACATCGTAATGTTAAATAGACCATGCTTTTTCCATACGTTTGGGTTACCTTTGGACTAGTCCTAGTCCCTTGTGGACTACTCTTTACACGCGTGTTTGGACTGGTCCTTAATATTTGCAGGGCATTTGTTTACTAACACTTGAGTGCAGCATGTCATGTTTCGTATCCATACAAAAGTGTGGATTTGACGTTGGAGTTAAAGAGGTTTTAGTTTTACTTGATATAAATAATGAATTCCTTACTGGTTGAAGCTGAACAAAGAATTGTCGAAACTTGTTTATGCCTCCTGTTTTGGCTGCAGGTTGCAAAAGAGTTTAACGTAATCGATATCCTGATTTTGGATTAAAAATGTTTGCAGTCACTCTTTATGTTTTTATTTCTGTTCGCACAAGCTTTGTCTTCTCGTTAACCAGGGGCAAGTTTGATTGCATGTCTGAAAATGAGTGATAAAGCAAGCAGTTGCTATCGGTAGATCCAAAAAGATTCCCCATCCTAAAAGATTCCCCGTATATTATTTGAAGCCTTTTCTAAATCTTTATTGAGAACAGAATTAAATAGTAGCGGAGATAGTTCACAACCTTGCCGTACTCCTGTATTCACTGGGGTAGTGTTGCTCTATTGCTTCTCTTGAAGTATACGGCATGTGACTCTTTTGTATAGATCTTTGATCCCAAAAATTAAAATTACTTTTTGATCTTTGATATCTTATAAACTTGGTGGGGGACACTATTGCGTGCTAGTGCTTTTCGTATAGGAGATACATACATGCATGTACAATGTAGCCCATAAGGGTCTAGGACTAGTCCAAAAGCAACTCATATGCATTGAAAAACATGGTCTATTTAACAATACGATGTCCTAGGGCTGGACCATAAAACCCAGCTTTGCATTACAAGGGAGTAGTCCTAAAACTACTAAAACTACTCCATGTTCATACAAACTCCCTGGGGATTAGTTTTGAAACTACTTCATGGTATACTCCAGAGGATTAGTTTTAACTTCGTTAAAAAAAGAAAACATGTCGTGTAAAAACAAAAAATATGTCGTTTAACTACAAACGCTTTTTAACAATAACATGGTACATGCTTGCATTACATACATTGGACCATAGATGGGGGTAGTGCACTCATTTTGCAGTTTCAACTCACACTTCGTGATAGTGCAAAAATATTGCAATCAGTTTTTTGATGTTGAGTTGAAAATTTCGCAGCCTCACTAAACAAGAGTGATAGTGATGTTAAAATATTTTGCACTCAAAAAAAAAAAAGTAGTTTGATTTAAAAAAAGCAATCATCAGTTTATTGCAATTTTTTTTCCTTCACTCATTTGAGTGCAACTCGAATTGTTGTATTAAATTTAAAAACAAACCCCTGTTTAATGTTCTTTGCTTACGGCTAACCTCAAAAAAATCAAAAACCATGCACAGAAAAAGTCTAATTTTTTAAATACAATATTTGTTTGCAGCTTTTTGATTGCAAGTCCAAATATTGCACTATTTCTGCGTTTAGTGATTGTGAAATTTTTTTTTAGTGGTAGTTAAAAAATAACAATCATCACTAAAGCTGGTAAAAAAGAGTGCAAACTAATTTTTTTGCAGTTTTATTTAGTGATACTAGTACACTGCTGATTTAAATAAATAATTAATGCACTACCCCCAACTATGCATTGGACCATGTTTTAAGTAGTCAATTTTATCTTAAAAGGATCAAGTTGTCCAATATTATTTGCAAGGAAGTGATGATCTCTACTCGACTGACAGCTACGCTATTATTCTTATTGATCGATTACGAATGAAAAATTTGTATAATTTCGTTGCTCTCTTCTTAGCACTGGTGGAATGGATGTTGATTTTGTGTTTTATATGTGCGACTACTTTGTTCAGACGTCTTTTTAAGTTTAAAGTTATTTAATTTGCAAAACTCATTTGATTTAAAATTAATCGTCACAAGTAAAACTGTTAAATAAAGCATAAGGCATAAGACAAATGGAATATTGAATTTTATATTAATCATACGCTCCAAATAAAAGCTTTAAAAAATCTTAATTTGATCTTCTCTCATTTTTACTTAAATTTTAAATTTCATATCAACTCAAAATAAAAAAACAAAAACAATATTTATGAACGATTTAACTTTTTTTTTGATAAACTTTTTTCTTCTCATTTTTGCCATAATTTACCACATTAATTAACTTTTACAAACATTTTGTTGTCAGTTCATTTAAATTTGTCATACATTTTTAAATCGTCCATATCACTGCCACAAGAGGAAGAAGAAGAAAAAATAGCATACACAATAAATAAATTAAATAATATATTGCTTTTAACAATAAATTAAAAAAATTAATATAGAAAAAAAAATAATATACCGCAACATTATTCGAAAAAAAAATCTCAACAATTGAAATAATAAAAATTCAACAGCATCAATTTGTTACAGAGGCGAGAGACAAAAAAAAAATTGATAAAATTTAACAAGCACTCACAGTCAATATAATTAAAAAATCACACAATATAGAGACATCAATATCAGCAACATTATTATTAACATAAAAATGCAATAAAAATAGAATACACAGAAAAAATATTTAAAAAAATATCCGCAGAAGCCATCAGAGCTTAAAAACAGAATCGAAAATGGTAACGGATTCTTTGATTTAAAAAAAATGTCAAAGTCAAAGAAGAAAATATGAACAATTCGATTAAAATTAAAGCAGAATGTGTTCATTTAAAGTAAAATAAAATGTGAACTAGTTCATTTAGAATAAATAGGAAGTAGTTTATTAAGAATACAAATTTGGCCCCTGCAGCGCCTAGGATGCCCCTAGATGGGTCACATGTATGACCAACCCCACTTTATTGTTCATCTCAATCATTTATTTCTAACATACCTGCCCGCTATCTTCATTCTTTAAGGGGGCTTCCATACAAAATGTTCAATGCAGTCTAGATATATATTGAAGACAAAGTCTCATAAACGCCCAGAAGTCGCCACTAGTGGGATAAAATGTATGACCGACCTCAATTAGTTTTTTGTACTTAACATTTAATCGAGACATACTTTATCGCCACTTCTTCGGGGGACTCCCAAACAAATATAAATTATATTATTTATTCTTAAATTTCGAAATTTTGATAAAAAAAATTATTTTTTTTCAAAAAAAAAACAACAAAAATTATGTTTCTAAAACGACTGCGCATATTAGAAAAACTTTAACTTTTCTTAAAGCAAATTTTATTGCGGAATTTCGTTTTTTTCAAAAAGCTAACGCGTTTTTGAGTTACGCGAACATATGTCGTACAACCTCTTCCAATATCGAAATAACGCTATATCTAGAAAACCAGAGCTAACCTAAAAAGCGGCTAGCACCACTGCATTTATCGTACTCGAATTAGGTTAAAAAGCCAGGCGCCCAACTTGTCTGTTTTTTTTAATTTTGCCGCTAAACAAAATATTCAGTGACTTATGGGTCACCCCACCCTGTTTAATATAATAAAACATTTTTCGAATAACATTTAGCGTCTTTATTTTATTTCTGCTCTTCCTTCATATTCACAATGCAATAAGTTATTAATTTACAGGCTTACAATTCTTGTTGCTCTTGTTTTTTCTTCTTCTTCTTTTATATTAAGTATTAAATTTTTTTACACTAATTAATAAATAATTTTTGTAGTTTTGAAAAACAGAATGTCGATATTGAAGAGGAGGTTAAAATAAATGAATAAAAATAAGCACAAGCAGGCCGAACATGTTGAAATTGATGAATTTTAATAAAATTGTTTAAAACGAAAGCAGCAAAAAACTGCTGATAGAAAAAAATACCATATTAAAATAATTAAATACTCATATTTCTTGGAATTGCAATAAAAGCAAATACATTATACATAAATTAAAAAAAAAAAATTGTACGAGGGTGGCAAAAAAATTGCAAGAAAATAAAATTTTTAAAGAATTTAAAAAAAATTTTGGACTACTGTATATTGGCAATGCCAATGAAATTTTCTACGAAAGCTTAATGCGATAAGAACTCTATATTGCTTTTGCAAGCCCTTTCGAATACGTACCAATATTGAAAAAAACATTAAAGATGGCGCAGATTGACAGTTATGATATGTCAAAATATGAAAATGTGTTCTTGTTTAAAAATTTTTAAATAAAAAAAAATTGATGATTTGCGAAAAGAAACAAAAAGATGCCAAAGGCAAATTCGCAAACGCATTAAGGTGTACCAATTACTTGATTTGCTAGCGTTTTTCTTTCGCATCGCATTTCTTTTTGGCATTTTTTTTTTTTTTTTTTATGAAAATGTAACCCTAGATAATACGTAATCAAAAATCGACATTATCTAGAAATGCTTTATTTGTTTTGCTAAGATGTCCATCTTGCCATGAGTAGAGCTGGTAGTGAGCTAGTCTATCAGAGCCGGGGTTGCGGGTCCGATTCCTGCCTGGGATACTGCTTTCTTTCCTGCAGACAAGCGCAGAGCTTTGCGGGGTTCAGCTTTGGGAATTGAAAAAAAAATATCTCTTACATGTTAATTATTCAATTCATTTAATTTTACGCATACAATCATCAAATTTGTTCTTTGCCCCAAAATTCCATAGTTATTCTAAGTTCCTACCGACCCTCGTATTATTAAGCTAATATTATTTATTTGCGTGCAAATGTAATGATGATTGCTGTTGTATATTGTTTGTTTGTTCGTTGCATTTGTACTTCAAATGTTTGTTTTGAACGATGTTCGCAAATACAATTGTTTTACAATTATTTACCACGAAAATAATTATTTTTCTTGTACATATTCGAATGTTTTGAATGCAAACAGTCCGCAAAAACAGCAAAAAAAAAAAGTTAAATACACAAAAACACATTCACACATTTTTAAATAATTTAACAAAAAATATTTAAAAAAAAAAAATGTTGTTCATGTTTATAATTGGTGTATGAACAAATAGACACAAAAAAAACAACCTCAACTGTATTTTATTTAAAACAACCCATGGAGTTAATTAAAATAATAAATTAAAAAAAATTTTAAAGCCTTAAATAAGTGCATATTGTGTGCTGATTTTATTTTTACAGGGAAGAGAGACAAGTGAAGGTTTTGGGGACCAAAATATTTCAATTAAGAATTAAGAGAAAAGTAAGCATTTTTTTTTTTAATAAGAACTTGTTCATGTTGAATACAAAAAAAATGAAGAATTAAAGTTTAAATATAATGAAAAATTAAGTAGTAGTTCATTTGGAACCGTATTAAATATGAAATAGTTCTTTAAGAATACTATTGAATATAAAGTAGTTTATTGAGAAAGGAATAGAAATAAATAAGATCTAGTTCATTTTGAATTGAATGAAATCTGAACCAATTCAAGTAGAATTGAACTTGATATGAGCAAGTTCATTCAGAATAAAAGTAATATGAATAATAATAAAATTTGAAGCAATTCTAATAGATTAGAAAATGGATGATTAGTTCATTTATAAGAAAATCAAATATAAACTACCCAGTAAAAACTTCGCCAACTTTTTTAAAATGAATAGCTTCGTTCACTCATTATTCAGTATCTTTTTTGTATATAACAATTGTTACTACTTATATAACTTATTGTTTTACAGCTGTATGTCGGTAAAAAACAATGACTTACAATTAAATGCGTTCATTTTAGGCCCTCCCTTCAAAAAGTCATTGGTTCTTTCAGTAGAATTGGAAGTAGTATTTTTACTTTTTCCTGAATACTTAACACATTATTTTGTTGGCGATGTTTTTACTGGGTATTTCATTTCATTTCGAATAAAATTAAAGTAAAAAAAGGCCTTAATATTTTAAAGGAAATTAAAATATAAAAATTCATTTGGAACATACATAATGAGATGTGAACAAAATTATTAAGAATAGAAAAAGTTGATCTAGTTCATTTAGAATAGAATTTAAAATGTATTGGTTCATTTCATTGAGAATGTTATGTGAACAAGTTCATTTAGAAGAAAATAAAAAACAAACTTGTTCATTTAGAAGATAATAAAATCTAAACTTGATAATTAAAAATATATACTTAATGTAATATGAACTAGTTCGTTTAAAATATAATGACTGCTAATAATGGTGAATTAATTAACTTTTGGCCAATTTCATCAATTCTATTTAAATATCAATTTATATTTAAAATTTCTTTTTCGTGTAAAACAAAAACAAAATTATTTGAAAAAAACTTAAATATGAATTGATATTTTAATAAATTGGTGTAGTTGGCCATTAGTAATAGAGTCATTTAGAATCAAAGATTAAAATAATAATTTAACTTGCACATCCCTGATTCTTTATTTGCTTTAGCAAAAACGGAAAAAAATTTATTTTTTTATTTTTCATATCAATAAATAAATGAATGAATTGAACGACTGAATGAATGTATTTATTGAATCGAGTATTCAGTCGATTCATACAATAGAGTTAGTTTGTTATTTTAATTATGTTGAAATTGGCTTATAAAAATAATAGTTGAGTTTTAATTTCATTTTTTTTTTGTAATTTGATGTTGGGTTTTTAATTAGAGGTTTATTAAATTTATGCAGTTTTGTAATTTGTATTGAAAAAAGAAGAAGAAAATAAAACCTTAAATGAGTTGGTGGCTACCAATCATTAAAATTAAAGAAAAAAACAATTATAATAAACTTCCAATTTGTTCATGCAGGTGATACGGTAAAAAAATAACACGTAATAAATTTCTCAAACTTAATTTTACTCCAAATCTTTAGAGAACAATTTTCTTATAGCATGTATTAAGAAAATTGTACTTCAAGTAGTCTTATTAAAACGAATTAGAAAAAAAGTATGTATTACAAATGTTTGGAAAACAATTTTCTAAACGAAAATCACTACTTCAAAAAGAACATAATTCTGTTGTGTTTTAGTTCAAAATTGTTAGAAAATATGCGACTCCGAATTTTCTGAATAAAATTATTAAAAAGAAAATAAATTTTCAAAAAAAATATTTTAGCAGAATTGTTGAAAGTCAAAATTTTTAGAAAACATTGACTTCGAATTTTCGGAGTGTAATTAAATAAAAGAAAATCACTGCCCCAAATAGAATATGATACTTCCGGATGTTTAAAGTTAAAATTTCCAGAAAAAAACTCAACTCTGAATTTTCGGATTATTTCAAGTGTTTTAGGTCAAAATTTCTAGAAAAAAATTCACTCCGAGTAAAATTATCTTAAAGTTAATCACTTTTCCAAAAAGAATAATATACTATGAATATTAAAAGTTAAAATTTTTTAAAAAAATGGACTCCGCACTTTTGAAGTAAATAAAATCACTTCTCCAAAAAGAATGCCTAAAGTCAAAATGTCCAGAAAAAACTGTCCTCCGAATGGTTATGGTACTTCGAGTGTTTTAGATCAAAATTTCTAGAACAACTGGACTCCGAATTTTTGAAATAGAAATATCTATAAGAAAATTACTTTTCAAAAAAGGATAATATACTCCGAATATTTAAACTCAAAATTTTTTTTAAAAAAATGGACTCCGAATTTTCGGAGTAAAGTTATATTTAATAAACTTCTTTTTTCAAAAATGAATATTATACTCCGAATGATCAAAGTCAAAGTTTCTAGAAAAAAACTATACTCCGAATTTTCGAAGTGAAATTTTCTGGCAGAAAAGGTACTTCTAAATGATCTGAACTAGATTTTTTACAAGAAAATCGTTCTTCGTATGTTCAGAACTGTCTAAACAAAAACTATTTTCAAAATATTTAGATTGAAATTCTTTTGCCGCATTTTTTGATATTAAAATAAGAATTTTATTTAAGAAATTTATATTGAAAACAACCCCATGTTTGGGTTTTTTTTATTGTTGTGTTAATGTTCATTCGCAAACGAACAGTTTTATTTTTTCATTGTAAAACATGCAGTTAATAAAAAGACCTTAATCTGAGTATTGGGTGTAAAATTTTTGTATAAGAATATCATAAAATTTTGTATGAAAAAAACTGCACTTTAAATTTTCAGGGTGAAGTTTCTGTTAAAAAAACTCATACTTCTGTTAAAAGAAATTGTATTTATGTTAAAATAAATCTAATTTCTGTTGAAAGAAATCATATTTATGTTAAAAGAAATCGTATTGAAATTTATTTTAAGAAAACATACTGTTTTTATTCGGAGTAAAATTTCCAAATACGATATCGTTTGTAATAAAAATGTCCTATAAAAAGGTCGATTGTATTCCGAATGTTAAGCGAATAGTTTTAAGTAACAAAATCATATTCCGAATATTCGGAGTGAAATTTTCAATAACAAAATCATGTCTTAAAAGTTCGGAGTAAACTGTCTTACAAAAAGTGGAACTGCGAAGGTCAAAATAAAGTTTTCTAAACTAAATTCATATTTTAAATGTTGTGAACAAAATCTTCTATATTATCCTGAATGAATGTTTGAAAGGAAATTTTCTACAAGAAAATAATGCTCCGCAGATTTAAAATAAAATTTTTTAAAAGAAATTCACTCTGCAGATGTTCAGAGTAAAATTTGCTATAAGCAAATCCTGCACCGAATATTTAAAAAGAAATTTCGTTAAAGCTAATGGTAGTCCAGATGATCACAAAACAACTTTTTTGTAAGAAAATCGTAATCCGAATAGTCGGGATGAAATTTCTTATAAGAATAACACTTTCCGATGTTTATGTGCAAAAACTTGCACTGCGAAGGTTCGGATTAGGATTTGGCACAAATTTTCTTACACGAAAACATCGTATTAAACATTCAGTAGTCTCTCATCTTTTTGACATGGCAAATTTTCTATAATCATTTTTTAAAAACGACTTTCTTTGCATGTTTTCTTTGCCATCAGATATTAACATTTCCCTATGAATTTTTTTTTTCTTAAAGTAAAATATAGTTCATAGTCATGTTTTGTTTTCATGTATTTTTAGTATTTTTTAATTTTTGTTGGTTTTCTTTCATAGATTATTTTCAATATTTTAGTGTAAATAAAATCGTCTGTTTTGTATATTTTGGCTTTTGGCCAAACATTAAATTAATTAATGTTTTTTGTTAGCTGTTCAATAGGTTTTTCTTTTTATATACCAAACTATAAGTATTTATATTTTTTGTATTATATAGCAGCAAAGTTTGTTTAGGATTTTTGGATATAACGAAATTTTTTTTTTACTTTTTTCAAAGTTAAATTTTATTTCCTCTTTGGACAGAAAAGAATTATTTCACATATATTTTCCTCTAGTCAAATTATTAATTGCCTTTCTATATTTAAAAGCTTTTTATGTAAATTTCATGTCATAAAAATTTAAATATTCTCTATAAGTTATTTAAAAAATAGAATAAAGGGTGAACTAGTTCCTTTTTGAATTGTTTAAGGTAGTTTACTAGTGTGAACTAGTTCTGTAAGAATAGAATAAAATGGGTAGTAGTGCGTTTATAACGAAATGAGGTTAACACTAGTTTATTTCAAAGAGATCGAAGAGTAACCTGTTTTATTAAGAATAAAATAAAAATTGAGCTAGTTCCTTAGGCATTGTTAGAACAGAATTAAATGTGAACTAGTTCATTTAGAATAAAGTAAATTGTGCACTTGTTCATTTAAAATGCAATGTAAACTAGTCAATTAAAGAAGAATGAAATTATACAAATTCTTTCGGTATGGTATGAGATAAGTGTTAGTTCATTACGAAAAGAACGAAATGTTAACTAGTTTATTTAGAATAGAGTGACATTTAAACTAGTTTGATTACAATTAATGAACATTAGTTAATTATGAATAAAATTTAATAACAAGATCCTGTTAATTTTCAGTAGAATCAAATGTAAACTAGTATATTAACCCCCATATTCATAAAAAATATTTTTGTTTTATTAAAGGTTTATTGAACAAATTTTCATAGGAAATTCTCATCTTACTCTACACCCTTTTATGAACAAGAATCCACACTTAAGTCCAAACCCGTTTTTTTTGACACACTAGGTCCCTCTTCTCGGAGAAGGTCACATATAGTGATAACTAGTTTATTAAGAAAAGAATCTAATAAAATCTAGAATAATAAAAAAATCATAACAAAATCTTATTAATAAATTAAAAACTAGTTCTCACCGAATAAGCGAATCTGTGTTTTTTTTAATGAAAATACTTCTCGCCGATTGATTTTTTATATGAAAATTCTCACCGATTATTCGGATTTTTTTTACCGATTAATTAATTTTTTAACAATTATTTGGATTTATCTTTTTTTTTTAATATAAAACTTCTAACTGATTCATTGCAATGTTAATCAATTAATCGGATTTTAGCATTTATATGGATAACTCTTACCGATTAATTAGAGTCAAGTTTTCTTCTAAAAACTTTTTACCGATTAATTAAATTTTTGGCAATTATTTAGAATACATTTTTTTAATTTAAAATTTCTTACTGATTCATTGCAGTTAGGGTTTCTTATGGGAAAATGTTTATCAATTAATCGGATTTGATGGATAGCTCTTGCCGATTAATCGGAGTCCTATAATATATATATATAAACTTTTATCAATTAATTTATTTTTAATGAAATATTTGAATTTAACTTTTTTTAATATAAAATTTCTTACTGATTCATTGCAGTTAGGGTTTCTTATAGGAAAATATTCATCAATTATTCGAATTTTAGTCTTTATATGGATAACTCTTACCGATTAATTTGAGTCAAGTTTTCTGGTTAGAGACAACTTACCAATTTATCGATGTTAAATGTTCTTTTACGAATCTTCCTGATCGGTTAATACGAGATAAGTTCTCTTATAGAAAAATGCCCAATGATTTATCGAAATTTAGTTTTCTCATAGAAAACTGCTCAACGATTAATCGGAGTAAATTTTTTTTTTAAACATCTCACCGAATAATCATAGTTTTGTTTTTATGGGGTTAGGGTTGCTTATAGTAAAATGTTCATCAATTAATCGGATTTAAGTGTTTTTACGGAAACCTCTTACTTAGTTGAATTTTATTATATAACACTTCCTACAAATGATTCGGACTTAAATGTTCTTAGGAAGCAAATTCTTACCGATTAATCGGAGTGCAGTATTTTATAGAAAACTTCTCACTGACAAATCTTTCTTTTAGAGGCTTGAAATGACAACCACATTTTTATTTTTTAAGGTATCTATCTCGTTTTTATTTTAAATTTAAAACTTTTGATTTTTTATTATTAATTTCCCTGATTATTATTTTGAAAAAAAATAAAAAAAAAAATATTTTCCATAATTCCATTAATTTTCTCAAACTTCCACAAGTGTTTTTTTTTTTCTTTCTAATGTTTCTTTTTGGCAGCAGACAATATTTCATAATCAAATACATTTAACATTTTAAAAATGGCAACAAGCAACAAAAAAAATTAAATAAATAATAATAAATAAATTTGAAAATACAGTCAGCCTAAAAGTATTAAAATCTTAGACAAAGTGTCTTCTCTGACAAGTATTTTTCTTTATTTTTTCTTTTCGTTGGGACAATGAAAACGGAAAACATGTGTTGCCTTTTGGTGATAATGAAAATGATAAAGAACAACTCACAGTTAAATGTGGAAATTATTTCACAGTTTTTTAATTTTATTATCTAAAAAACTTTCGTGACGTATGCAAAAAATGATGTATGAAAAAATATCAAAAACTGATTACGGAAGATAAAGAAAATAAAAGATTTAAAATAAAAGAACACAGAGACAAGTCGCCAAAATTGTTCACCAGTTAATCCAATGAACTAAAAATAAAATTAGTTTTAATAAAAAATTTAATCAAGTGAATTTAACGTTTAATCATAGTTAAGTTATATTTTAGAAAACATTTCAGCAAATAGGGAAACATCTCGCCAATTGCTTAAAATGAAAGTTACTTTGCTCCGATTAATCGGAGTAAAGTTTTATTTTAAAAAACTTCTTACCAACCAAGTTAAGTGTTCTTATAGAAAATTTCTCGCCGATTAATCAAAATTAAGTTTTCTTATGGGAAACTTCTTATCGATTAATGGTAGATCAGTTTTCTTTCAGGAAACTTATCGGCGATTAATCGAAGTTTATTTTTCTTATATAAAATAGCCATTTAATCGGTTTAAAGACTTTTATAGAAAACTTTTCAACGATTTATCAAAGTTAAGTTTACTTAAAGAATTGAATTTTTTTTAAATAGAGAATATTTCTCGCCGATTAATTTCATATAGAAAATTTTTCACCGATTAATCGGAGTTTTTTTTAACAAAACAAAACTTTTTTTTAATATTCTTGTATTTTTTAAAATTCTTACTGATTTATTCAAGTTAGGGTTTTGTATAGAAAAATATTTGTCAATTAATCGGATTTTAGTCTTTATATGGATAACTCCTATGAAACTATTTACCAACTTAATGCACTTAAATGTTTTTAAAAGAATCTTCTCGCCGATTAACAAAAGTTTATAGGAAACAATTTATCCGATTTTAGTCTTAATATGGAAAAGTACTACCGATTATTCGGAGCTAAGTTTTTCTGGTAGGAAACTACTTCCCAATTTATTGAACCGAATAATCGAAGCTAGAGTTTCTTGTAAAAAAAAACAATTAATCGGGTTTTGGTCCTTATATGAATAACTTTTAGGAAAATTCTCACCGATTAATCAGAGTAAAGCTTTTTTTTAAAAAATTGTCACTGATTAATCGGAGTGTAATGAAAACGTCTTTGCAACTAATTAAAGTTAAATTTAGTAACATAAAATTTTATACCGTTTAATCGGTTATATAAATAACTTCTCACCGATTAATCGTAATAAAGTTTTCTTGTAAGGAACTTCTCTTCAATTATTGGAAAATAAGTTTCTTTATACCTGATAGGGAGCAAAAGGAGAACCAATCATGTTGGCGGGGGCGGGAGGACCAATTTCAGAGAGCAGGTAAGCAATTAATGCTTGAGAAGGGGGAACTTAGTTAATTTGTTGGCCTATTTACGGGGCACTGTGATTTTTATACCACAAGTTTATAAGGTGCAATGCAAGAACCAAGATATGCAGATCTTGCGAGGTTGATGACGAAACATCAGAATATCTTCCCGGTCTGGAGGAGTACTAGGCTGAACTTTTTCGGGGGGCAAGTGATGAGCCCAGTTTTCTTTAGCCCAAATTTGTAACAGAAAATTTCCAGTTGATTATTAAGCCAAATGGTTTATTTAAATTCTCCTCATAATTTGCTTTATAATTTCAAAAGTAACTTCTATTAAATATTTTTTTTTCTTTAATCTGTAATAATGTTGTAGTTAATCCGCACAAAAAAAAAAAGCAAACAAACAAAAGCTACAATAATAAAATAATGAATGAAATATTTTTAAAAAAATGTACGAGTTTATGAAAATGATGAAAAAAAAATATTTTTCCAATTGAATGCGAAAATGCACTCAATTGAAAATTATGTAAATTGAGCTTTTGCTATGCAAAATATGAAACACAAACTCGAACACAAAGAAAAAAAAATAATCTGCATCATCATGAAGTTTAATTCAGGCATTAAGTTGGATGGTTTTTCACTTTTTCTGATTTTTCATTTAGTTTTGCTGCTGTTATTTTTCCCTTGAATTTCAAACATTTTTCTGTATCATGACGATGGTTAAAAATAATAAGCGAATAAAAACGAATATTATAAATAAAAATCTTCTGATGGTCAGTCAGCACATGCACTCTGTAAAGGGGTTTAAGGCCATGTTGGGGTTTGTAGAGTTTGTGGACAGAGGGGGTAGTTATTATGTTGTTGCTGGGGGTTAAATGTTATTTATTGATTATTTTACATGATTTATTGAGGAACTGTTATTTATTTTGTAATTATGCCACACAATAATTGAGTTTTAATTAAATACTTTAGATTGTTTTTTGTTTATTTAATAATTAATTCCATCGTTGGTTTTCACAACGATAAGAGGACATTGAAAATTTAGCTTTGATTAATTAAAAGGAAATTTGCAATAAGAAAATTTAACTTTTAATAATCGGTAAAAAGTTTTCTATAAGAAACAGTTACTTCGATTCAACGGCGCATACTTTTCTGTAAAACGTTTTTTAAATTAATTTCTTACTTTATTCGAATAAAAACCATTTAATTTTTTAACATTATTTTTAATGAAACGCTTGATCTTTTACTTTTATTTTAAAAATCTGGAGTAGATTTTTTACTTTATTTAAAAGAAACCGATTAATTTTTTATTTGTTTCTTAGAAAGTGATTCATTACTAATTACACTTTAAAAGAACTGGGTTTCACTGGTTTCTAAATAAACCGGTTAATATTTCATTTTGTTGTAATAACACGAATTATTGTTACTTTGTTGTTAAAGAAACGTTTAATTTGTAAAATACTTCTGAAGTAACTGATTCTTTTTTCTCTTTGTTCCAAAGTTACCGATTAATTTTTTTAATATGTTTAAAGAAACTGGTTAATGTTTCAATGTACTTAAAATTCGGTTTATTGTGCATTATATTCTAAAGCAACCGGTATAGTTTTCTAAAACAAACAGTTTAATTTTCCATTAAAAAAAACGGCTCATTTTTAACTATGTCTTACATAACCCGGTTGATTTTGTATTATGTTCTAAAGAAATCCGTTTTTTGTTCACTTTTATCTAAAAGAACCGGTTTAGTTTTCACTTTTTTCTAAAAACCCCGGTTTAATTTAAATTTTTTTCTTAAAGAACCGGTTTAATTTTTAATTTTTCTAAAATAACCGGTTCATTTTTCAAAGAACCATTTTTTTATTTTCTTTTTAAAAGAACCGGTGTAATTTTCACTTTTTTCTAATAAAACCGGTTTTATTTTCTTTTTTTTTTAAAAAACTTAAAGAACTGGTTTAGTTGTTACTTTTGTCTAAAAAACCCGGTTTAATTTTTAATATTTTTCTTAAAGAACCGGTGTAATCTTTAAATTTTTTCTAAAAAAAACCGGCTAAATTTTTAAATTTTTTTAAAAGTTAACCCTTTTCACATTTTTTAAAGAACCGGCTTAATTTTTAATTTTTTTTCTTAAAGAACCGGATTTTTACTTTTTCCTTAAAGAACCTGTTTAGATTTCACTTTTTCTAAAAGAACCTATTTGTTTTTTTTAACCATCTTTTGAAAAGAATCGGTTTAATTTTCACTTTAAAGGAACAATATGAATAATTTTGTACTATATTCTAAAGAAACCGGTTTATTGTTTACTATATTTAAAAGTAACCGGTTTATTGTTTAATCTATTTTTTAGGAACCTGGTAAAATTTTACTTTTGTCTAAAAGATCCCTTTTAAAAGGTTTGGTGATCGAGTGTTGCTTTGATTTACAGAAACGGTGTAATTTATATTATGCTCTAAAAGAACCGGTTTTTTTACATTGTGCTAAAGGAACCGGTTCATTTTTTTTTCTTTGCTCAAAAGGAATCGGTGTAATTTTGACTATGTTTTAATGGGACTGTTTAATTTTAATTTTGTGCTGAAGAAATTTATTCATTTGTTTGCCTTTTTTCCTAAAGGAACCGTTTTATTTTTATTATTTTGGGTTCAATCGATTTTAATTTTAAAGTTAAATTTTTTATTCGGTTCCTAGTAAACCGATTGCTCTATTCTTAAAATTATTTCACTTTTAATTCAAAGTAAAGATATCAATCATATTGAGGAAATACAAGATTGAATACTTTTTTAACTTTATTTTTCCATCAAAAAGCAATTTTCAAAAGCCATAACAACAAACACCAACAGCCATTTTGACACTGTGACACAGTCATGACACACTGTAAAAAATGAAGAACTCCATTCTCTGATGGATCAAACACCCTCTGCAACATATCAAAGTCAATTTAAACAACAACAAAAAATATATACATGGCTTAAAAAGATAAAAACAATATTTTTGGGGTTTTTTTCATTTTTTGCCCACTAAAAACTGCAAATGAAATCATGAAGTTTTGTTTCCAGTTGTTGCTGATGCTCGTGCTGCTGCTGTGAGTGCAGCAGTTTGTCAGTCAATTACATTAAACCACCACCATCGAAAGCGTATTCAGAGATTTCATGTTGTGGTTGCATGCTGTTTCAACACTGGTTGAATGTTGACGAGGATGACTGCCTCGCTGGCTGGCTGGCTGGCTGGCGGGATGAGTGGCTGACTTAAACGAAATGAAATGATAAATCTCCTACTTCCACTTCTCCCGACAAGCACATGTTTTATGGTGGCAATTTTAACGTATTAAAAAAACTTCCAAAATAAAACATACAACACGATTTTCATTTTCCAAATGAAAAAACTATAAAAATGAATTTGTAAAACCACGCCAAATATGAAACGAATTGAATCAATTTACAACAAATTTCTGTCAAAGTCAATTTGGGGAATTGGTATGTTTCAAACTAAATAGAACATGAATTTATTTTATTAATAACTAAAACAAAAAGTCAAAATTAAATAAAATGGAAAACAAAATACATGAAATGAAATTATACCAGGATGAAATCGAAAATAAAATCGCAGGCGAAAATTAATAAAAAGTCTAGAGAAAACGAGGAAAATTCAATAGAAAATACAAATCATTATAAATTTCAATTAAATTATTGTTAATATCGCTTTAATCTAAAGTAACCGCCAAATTTCTTGGTTATTTCTAAATAAACCGGTTTTTAGCTTTGTTCGAAGAAAATCTTTGGATTTTTTTCTTATTTGTTATAAAAGAACCGGGTTCTTTTTCCTTTATACTTTAGCAACCGTTATAAACTTCGCTTTGCTTTAAAGGAACCGGTTGATTTTTTACTTTATTTTAAGGAGGAACTAGATAATTTTAAATATTTTTAATTAATTTGTTCTTAAGGAACCGGTTAATAGTTAAATTTATTCGGCATAAACAAGCTATTATTTCACTTTATTCTTAAACACCCGACCAATTACTTGCTCTACTCTGAAATAACCGGATTATTTTAACTCAATTCTACAAAAACTTGTTGATTAATACTCTATTTTAATAGAACCAGTTAATTTTTCATTATATTTAAACAGAACCGGTTAATCTTTAACTCTTTTTAAAAATTTAGGGTTTATTTTTTACTATATTCTCAAAGAACCGGTTCATTTTTCCATCTATTTTTCTCTATTCTAAAAATTTTCAATATATTCTTTAAAAAACTGGATCATTTTTTACTCTTTTTGAAGGAACCGAGTTAAAAACCCCGGTTAATTTTTCACTCTGTCCTAAAGAAACCTGTTAATGTTCCTCTCTGAACTTAAAGTACCGGCTAATTTTTTTACTCTAAAAGAATCAAGTTTGTTTTTAACTTCTTTCTAAAAGAAACGGTTAATTTTTTTCTATGCTAAATGAACCGGATAATGGTTCACTTTAGTCTTAAACTATTCTTAAAGAACCGATAAACCGATTTTCTAAAAAACCCGGAACATTCACCGCTATATTTAAACATAATTGATTTATTTTTAATAAATTCTAAGATAACGGATTAGTTTTTCCCTTTATTCTGTAAAAACCTACTAACTCTAAATCTTTTCTAAAAAACCCGATTGATTTTTAACATATTTTTGAAGAACTTGTTAATTTTTTCCTTCTATTCATTATATAACCGTTTTAAATTTTACTCTATTTTAAAAAAACTGGTCTGTTTTTCAATTTTTCTTGAAGAACCGCTTTATTTGTTTACGTTATTTCTTAAAAAACCAGTCCACTTTTTAGGCTTTTCTTAAAGAATTTATACATTTGGGACTATTTTAAAAAATAATTGATTTATTTTTAATAAATTCTAAAATAACCGACTATTTTTCACTCGATTCTACAATACCCGATTAAATTTAACTCTGTTTTACAATATCGGGTTTATAGTTTATTTTATTTTAACAAAAGCGGGTCACATAAATTTTCTTTAAGAACCGGTTAATTTTTCACGCTCTTTTTAAAGAACATTTTTACATTATTCTACAAAAAAAAACGATTAATTTTTCATTGTATTAAATAATTAAAATTTTTAATAATTTGTTAACGTTTTTTTTTTTATTTGTTTTAATGAGCCGCTTAACCGGTTTTAAATCAGCTGTTTTCATTCCACTGGATTCAGAATTTTTAACTTTTATAGGAAATTTGAAAAACAGAATCGTTCTGAATAGAGTTCTAAATATTTTTAAAAAAACCGTGTAAAAACAAAATAATTAAACAAGTAGTAACGTTTTACTCGTTTATTTATTTTTTAAATTATTTAGAAATGAATACAAATAATGGAAAGAATACGAATTTACGAATAAAAAAACCTGGGTGCTAATTCTGGCAGTCGTAATCGAATACTTTTTCGATTCGAACGCAATTTTATTTCCAAAGCCTTCAGTCTTTACAGAACGAATCGAAATTATTTTGTTGTAGATCATTAATTTGGGTTTTGACAGCACTGAAAAAATTTCGATTCGTTCAGTATTGGCTGAAAGAATAAGAAGTAAAAATGCTTTGAATCGAAAAAGTATTCGATCACGACTGCCAGAATTAGCCCCCAGTTTTTTTATTTTTATATTCGTAAGTTCTTATTCTTTCCATAATTTTTAATTATTTCTGAAAAATCTGGTAACTTTTTAGATGATTTTTTACAAAACAGTTTATTTTTACTCGGCTTTTTTAATATTGAAATTGATCCAAAATGATTCGGTATTTATTTTTGACATTCCTCAAAAAATCTAATCATATTTTACTCAGTTTTAAAGAAACTTTTTAATTTTCAAAACGTTTTCTTAATAAATTGATGTATTTCTACTTTTGTTTTAAAAGACCAAATTTTTTTTATTTGGGTTGAAATAAATAAACTCACTTTTTCTCTGTTTTTTATATTAGCCGTTAAACTTTTCACTTGCATCGATTATATTTTCATTCGGTGCCACATAAATCTAGTCTCTATTTATTCGATTCGTAAAACTTGGTTTTTTTTATTCGGTTTCAAATAAAAATTTTTCTAATTTAAAAAAAAAAAATTTGTTTTAAACAAAATTAGATCGTGTTTGTTTTTCAATTTGCCTTTTTATTTGCATCGATTATCATTTCATTCGGTGCCAACTAAACATATTCTTTTTTATTCGATTCTTAAAAAACCCCGGGTTCTTTTTATTCGGTTTTAAATAAAACGTTTTCTAATTAAAAAAAAACACTGTTTTCAACAAAATTAGATCAAGTGGTTGTTGTTCAATTTGCCTTTTTATTTGTATCGATTAACTCTTTATTCGGTGCCAAATAAACCAATTCTCTTTTTATTATATTCTAATAAAAACCGTGTAATTTTTATTCGGTTTAAAAAAAAAATTGTTTTCTAATTTTAAGGCAATTTTTTTTTGTTTTTAACAAAATTAGATCAAGTGTTTGTTGTTCAATTGCCTCCAGCAGAGATCAATTAAATTGAGGAAGCTCTACGAAATGTTGCCATCAATAAATAATTTGAAGTTGGCAAAAATTTATATTGATAGTTGGTGTATTGCTACTGTATCTTTTGGGTTTATTGTTATAGCTGCTGTTGTTGTTTGTGGAATAAAAACATGTTTATAAATCAATAAGTTGAGATTTATATGAATTTTGAATGGTTTATTATATAAACGCATTTAATGCCATTGATTTATAATTTTTTAAAGCATTTTTGATTTCCGGTAGGGTTAATGTTTTTTATTAAAAACAAACTAATACAGTAAATTGTAGTTATTTTCAAAGGACTGGTATTATAAACTTATACGAGGGGCGTTTATATGTTTTAGAAATTAAATATTTTGATTACATTTGTTATACTTGACTTTTTGTGGCTTTTTTATTCGAGGAAACAGATGCTGTTTAACTTTGAAATTTGTTGGGAAATGGTGTAGAAAATATAATTTATAGCGCATGCTTTTTTAGATTTTTCGCCTATAAAAATTTGTGACCATGCCTAATGAATTAATGAAATTTTAGTTTTAGATTCTTCTTTTACTTTCAAAAAAATTTTGTTTATATCCCTAGAGGGAAGCGAACTGACGCTAAAGTAGTCCCGTGATAGGTCTTTGGTGGTAGAGACCGGTTCTAGTTCTAACACTTTATATGGATAAGACCTATCACTTTTACATGGGGTTGTCATTGGAGGGGGTCAATTGACACCATTTGACCAGTCACAGGTCTATTCTCAATGAACGTGCTTAGTGCCAGTTACTAAAATGTAGTAATATTTCAATACAATGTAGAATTATTTCAATAAAACAAGTCCTAGAATTAAATTTAAGATCCACATTTTAGAAATTATCAAACATGTGTCACAGCACCAGTTAAAACTGTACTGTAATTCATTATTTTTGCTACCTTTTTGTTCTTTATAAACCAGTTAAGGGATTGGTTCTTCTTTCACTGGTCATGAGTCTTTTCTTTTTGTACTTGTTCTATTTTCACAAATCCCAGGACCAGTCTGTTGGACCAATTGACACCAATTTCCCGCAGGGATATTTTTTAAGATTTAAAATTGTTTTTTTTTTTACTTTTGATTTATTTATTCAATTTCCATTTGAACCTTGATTTATTTCTTTGCTGAACCCCCTTATTTTTAGTGGCATAAATTTGACTTTATTTTTGTTTGTCTTTTGATGTCATTATGCAGATGCTTCCACTTGTTAGTTTAAGAGAAGAGAGAAAAAATTTCCTAAATACATACAGAAAATTTTAAAAGAATTGTGTTTAAGAATGGGCAAAAATATAAACTAAAAAAAAACGCACTGTGGGTCCACATAAAATGAAAACAAGAGAGAAATTACTTATAATCCGATAGGTTTGAAACTAAATTATTTCTTAACTGCCTGCCCTTTCTTATAAAAAAAAACTAACTTCAGGCCCACTGTTCCTAAGTGTCATAATTTACATAGAACTTACATTGTAGTCAAAGTATGAAAGTATGTTTTAAGTGTTTTGTTTGTTTGCTTTTGTCGATTGTTTTACACATTTTCTGCATTCGAATAAATTTAAATTTCAGTCAACTTTGTTGCATGAAGCGTTAGTTGATTTGCTAACGCTGGTCAGTCACATTGACAATAATTCTAAGGTAGTTTTTTTTTTGAATTTTTTTTCAAAACTGTTTCTGTTGCTATTATGATATTTAAATAAAAAAACTTGCAACTTATTCATCGATTTCGAACGATAACGTTCGCATAGAAAATTATATTTAAAACAAAAACAAAATTTAAAAATTTGTTTATCGCCTGATCCGCGTATAAATCACGGTCGCCAAGAAGATCTGACCCAATCTTGTTTTAGGAGCTATCCTGTACATTCCTCCCTTACATATATCAGTAAAGAGAAGCCCTGCAGGTGTGCTAGCAGGATGTCGCACATTGCAGAAAACAATGCAGGGGACTCTATGGGTCACATGCGGATCCTTGAAATTCTATTTTGGTTGGTGATCATATGCTGCCTAGTCTGGTATTGGATAGGAATTTGAATGTCCTTATACCTGATAGGGACCATTAGGCGGACCAATCATGGTGGCGGGAGCGCACGGACCAGGCCCGGTTCACAGACAAATCGTGATACTGGCGCAGGCATTAGGGGCCCTGGTTTCCGAAGGAACTTGCCAATATGCAAACAGTCTACGATCATTCAGGCGGAGATCTACGATATTCTCATATGTGCTGAGGAATGTCTGAGGAGAAGATAGCTATTGTTGGATAGCTAGGCCCCTTTTAGAGCACTATCTTCTTAAAAGGTGAAGTCTAGGTTAGTCATGGACTGTTTCGCATCGCTGAAAGTTCTGGGGAAACGCAATGATTTAAATACATATGTGTTGGGTACCATGTGGACAACTAAAGGACTGACTGATTGCCAAACATAGGCTTTCGACTTCCATATATTAGCCCTGAGCCGTCAGATTTAGGGGACGATACAAACATGGTCCGAAAGATAACTCCTTTACATATGGACGTCCATTACAGAGTTAAGACAGGACAAGATATTTGTGCCCCTGTCCCGTAGCAGGATAGGTAGGCTACTTCTGCTTGAGAAGAAAGAGCTCAGGTTCCTTGTTATCCTTTATACGAGGCATTTTGTGTTTAGATACTATCAGTTTATAATGGGTAATGTACGTACAAAAATATGCAGATTTTGCTCTGTAGCTGTCCCGGGGACTTCTAGGCGGAAATTATTCGGAGGGCCAATGATGAGCCCAACTGAAATGTATGATCTTGCATCATTCAAGGTAATAGGCTTTATACATGCTGAGATACAGAGGCTGCACAAAAAAAACTCTGGGTCGTGGTGCGAATGATATTCTACATATCTATCTAAAAACTAGTTGCATATTTACATTCTTCTTAAAGAACTAGTTACTTTGCTTTGCTATTCTAAAAAACTAGTTCCATTTTTTCGATATTTTTATTTTAGAGAAACTCAATAAAGACACAATAAAAAAATAATGAAATTTTTTTTAAAGAAAAGGCCTCAACAATAAAGATAGTCAGTCCCAAATAAAAGAAAATTCATTGAAATTTCCATATTTCATCAAAAAAATAATAGTAATAAATAAATAAATTTGAGTGAATTCAAGAAAGTTTTACAGAAAATCTTTTCATTTGTATTAAATAATTCTTGTTCTCCATTAAGGAAAAAAACTGTTTAATTCAATGAACATCATTATAATTGTTTGAATTGGGTCAGACACATAAATCTGTCATTTAGAATATTCTTGCTACTGCCGCTAATTTGCTACTTTTTATATTTTTTTCTTTTTAAGTTGCCATTAACTAAAAATCTTATATAAAATGTTTGCTGTGAAATTGTGTATGTATGTATAATTGTTTTGAACGCAAAAAAAAAAACTAAAATCTAATGAGACTAAACAAATCTCAGAAAAAAACGCATTATTTTTGCAGACATTATGACATAAATTTTGTGACATATTTGCATGGAAGTGATTAATTATTTACACTGCATTTAGTCAAACTTATAAAAATTTTGGACAAAGACAATGAAAAAAAATCCACAAAACGAGTGGTTTTGGAGATTTCTTTGTGCTATAGAAAAAGAAGCAGTAAAACTAGTAAAAAAGAAAATACTTTTAAAACGTCAACGAATAAATTAAAAACCAAAATGGTGCATTTTGGTTTAAAAACGTCCGTTGTTAAATTTAAAATAAAACGTTGTCAAACTTCAAACGAAGAAGTATTAAAATTAAACACGTTGTCAAATATTAAAAGGAATTTTCTTAAATTGAGATCTTAAAAGATAAAAAACTTATTAAAAAAGAGAATTAATGGCATAATGAAAATCTGGTTATCAGAATGTTTTAAAAACATCTAATTATTGGCAGTGCTCTCGAAATGCAAATGTTTGTTTATAAGGATTTCTATCAAGTAGAAATAATACATAACATTTATTATTATAGGCTTTAAATAAGAACTTGAAATAAGATTTTCAGTTTTTTAACTAATAAAACTTTATACAACCATGTATATAACAGCTTTTTATACTGATTAATAAATGCAGCACATTGGCAAAATGAGAACAACTTAGAGTCAATTCAACAGCAGTGTGTTGTCAAAATGAAAACATCAAGTTGCCACAATTAAAGCAATTAATTGTCAACATAACAAGGATATGTTATTACAACAGGAATAATACAGTCTACAAATTTTATCAAAACTGAGCAAAATAACAACAAAGTGTTTCTGAAATTTTGACACCAGACGTAGTCATGTTAAGCATAAACGTTGTTGGCTCACTTTTGGTAATGTGACAATTTTTGGTATTTTTCAGTCTGATTATTACTTTTTTGTTTGTAAAACAGAGTGAAAAATTAAATATTTTCTAATCAACAAAATAAAAAATTAACTAGTTTATTTAGAAAATATAAATAAATAACTCGTTTATTTAGATCATAGTTAAATTAAAAATTAACTAGTTCCTTTACAACCGGGGAAAAAATTTAACAAATTGTTTAAGAATAGAGTCACAAATAAACCAGTTCCTTTAGAACAAAAATCGAAAAAGTATTCGATCACGACTGCCAGAATCACCCCCAGTAAATTTTCACCTTGATTTCTTTAGAACAAACTGAAATATAAAATAAATCAAAAGATTAACAAGTTTTTTTAGAACAAAGTGAACATAAAAGACATTTTCTGGTGATTAACTTCTAAACTAAATTTGACAGTATGTAAACCGAGACATCTTGTATAATTTTTTTTTTTTTTTTGTTCTTTTTCACACTTAAATTCTAACTCATAATTATAACTTTTAGCTAATTTGTGTGTTTTCAAAGACTCATTAAAGTCAATCTGCTTTAGAAACTAAAAAACAAAAAAAATTGACGCCTTCAATTTTGTGGCGCTACAATTGCAGACATATTAGTGTTTTCGTAACACCAACACCACACACTTTTTTCTTTAATTTTTTCAACATTCTTTTTTCTTTTTTTTTTCTTCAAACTACAAAAACTCAAAGCATAAAGTTTAAAGAAATAAAATTAAGAAAAAAACTTACAGTCGATTTAAATTCATCATTGCATTTATAGTTTAATGGCGTCTTTTATTTTTACATAAATTTTTTTTTTTTGCGTTTACTAATGCCTGTATTTGTTGCTTTAGTTTTTTGTTGAATTTTACTTTATGTGGCATAAATTACTAACAATTGTAATTATTGTCGTTGATGCAACTGGCATAATAAATACATGGTAAAAAAAAGCCAAGACGATGGATGGATTGATGGCACTTCAAGTCGAAAAAAGTCAACAAAAACTTTATGACTCTAATGTCAATTGTGTAAAATGCAGAGTAAAGTAAAATGAATAAGTTTTTATTAAAGTAATTAAAGTTTAAAATACATACTTAATACCAAATTACACTGAGAGAAAAAACAAATTGCTCAAATAAGACTGTAAATAAGTAATTTTCTAATGGTCAGCTATGGACGCTAAATAACACAAATTTTTCAAAATCGATTTCCTATTATTTTCCAACGGAAATTTTCTTAAACTAAAGATAAATTTCTTTTTAATACCTGCACTTTTTCTATTCAAAAGCACTTACCTGTAAATAGAAGAAAAAACAATTTATTAGTAAAATAAAGTCGAAATTTGCATGCAAAATATTTAGTTTTATAGACATCATCAGAAAAAACCGTTTCTCGATTGATAATAATTTCTTTTATTTAACTCGTTTTTTCGAAATAAAGATTACTTTTCGCCAATTTTTTTAAATCAGTCCGAATAAAGAGGAAAAGGTTTAAATTGATACAACTTATTCAATTCGATTAAAAAAACAACATTTACTTTATTCGAATCATAGACAAGTGGCTTTTTGTTTTCCTGATTTCAAAATCGAGCAACTCATTGACTACTTTTTGCCTTCATGATATGAAAAAAACAAGAATTTTATTCAGTTGTTTATATTTAATATTTTAATCGATTAATTTTTAAACCGATTAATTTTCTAATCGATTAATTTTTTTGTCTAAGCGATTAATTTCTAAATCGATTAATTAATTAATTCTAGTCGAGTAATTTTTTTAATCGTTTTTATTTTTTTTTCGTATGTATACAGCATCCAATTTTAATCAATTCTAATAAAAATTTTGAATTTAACTCTACTCAATGAGCAAATTTTTACTCGATTTTTTAAAAAGGCAGTTTTTTAACCGATTATTGTTTTACTTGATAAAATGTTTACTAATGTATTTAGTGCTACTTTAATCGATTCAAAAATAATGAATTTTAATTAACTCGGAAAATTTTAACTTTATTCGATTCTTCATGATGTTTTATGAATCGATTATCAATTAAGTATTTGATTTGTGTGCACAATTATCATCGGATCAATTTTTTATTTTTCTTTAATATGTATGGGTACTTATTTAATCGATTCTACATAAAAACAGCATTTTACTTAACTCATTGAACAAATTTTCACTCGATTTTTTTATGAAGTTTTAAGCATCGGTTCTTAATCGATTAAATTTTTTACTCGATATCAATCGGTTACAAAAAAAATATACTTTACTCTACTCGAAAAATACATTCGACTCTTTATGATGTGCTATGCACCAATTCATTTTAAATCGATTAAATGTTTTTTTTAATTATCATATTTAATCGATTAAATGTTTGACTTGATTTTATTTTTATTTTAAATATATTTATTGAAGATGCTTTCAATCGATTAAAAAAATTATTTAAAATTTAACTCTACTTAATAAGAACTTTTTCAATAGATTTCTTATAAAGTTTTATGCAACAGTTGATTTTTAATCGATTAAATTTTTACTCGATTTAATTTTTTTATCCAAATTAATTATATGCTGATTTAATGTTTGTTTGTTTGTTGGCCTGAAATTTTAACAGTAACCCTAAAAATAAAATAGGCTAATTATTTTTCGATAGGGGCAGGCGAATTGGTACCCCCCCTAAGGATGCCAATATTAAATAACGCATGTCTTAAGAGCCGCTGCAGGCATTTTAAGAACTTTTGGTAGTAGGATCTTCTGAGCCCCTAAATTTAAATAAAATAGCAGCGGTAGGACGCGTAACTGAAGAACTATTAATGCGAGAGTCTTCAAACTTGGCAATTGCCAATATTATGGTAAATTATAAGTTTTAAAAAAAAAATGGGCGGGTATACGGAGGAAGAGCAGTACCCCCATAGAACGAAAATATTTATTACCAAATATCTGAACATAAAAGTCTTCATGCTCCACTCATATGGTAAACTACACCTTTCAAAATAAAAAGTAAGGGGGTAGGTACAGGCGAAGCAATAAATAATATATAAATGGAAAAGCGTATGGTTGTTTGATAACTATTGTAATTTTGTAAAAATTGCTTAGATTATAATGCAGAACATCTTTCAAAAAGTAGGTTCAATGGAAAAAGAACGAATGGCACCTCACATACGAATACACTTAAAATTTCTGTATATCTGTAGAACGGTTACTCCAAAAGCAATTAAATTTACTACAAGATGCTTTGTTATTAATACACGAGATCTGTCCAAAAAAAATGTTTACTTATTTTATTTCGATTGGGGTAGCAAAGCGCACCGGGTTAAGCTAGATCTATATAAAAATATTGCTTTTTACTTTACAATATTTTTTTATTCGGTTCTTTATGATGTTTTCCTAACCGGTTTTTTTTCATTGAATAAATTTTGCTCTCGTTTTTATTTAACACAAAATTTAAAATTAATCGATTCTTAAAAAAAATGCATTTTACTCTGCCCAAAAAATACATATCTTTTAATCGATTTAATTTTGGTCTTATTTTCATTTTCAACAAAAATTATTTAGTACTGCTTTAATCAATTCTTAATAAAAAAAGTTGCATTTCATTGTATTCGAAAAACAAATGTTTACTCGATTTCTTTATGAAGTTTTAAGTATCAGTTTTTTTTATAATCGATTCAATTTTTTATTCGATTTAATTTTTTTATCAAAACTTATAAAGTGCTGCTTTATTTGATTCTAAATAGAAATTGTGAATTTTACTCTACTCGAAAAATTAATTTTTTATTCGATTAGTTGCTATGGTTTATGAGCCGCTTGTTGATCGATTTTCTACTCGATAATAATCGATATACTCGCTTCGAAAATCCCCGATTCACTTTTTGCTAATTGAAATAAAAGTTAACTTTATTCTATTTAAAACAAAATATTCGATTTATAATAAACAAGTTTGTTTTTATTCGATTTATGAAGTAGTGTAGTTGTTATTCGATTAATTTTATTATGAAACCAGTCTTTTTTATTGGATTTAAAACTAGCCGATTTATATATTTTTTTTTATTATTTTTTTATTTAAATGCAAATAGTTCTTTTTTTCTATTTTTGTTTCAGAAACGTTTGATTTGATTTGATATAAACAACTTGATTTTTATTCGATTAAATAAATAAATTATTACTCGAATCATTTCTTAACTTCTTTTTCTTGCTTGATTTAAAGAAAGTGATTTATTTATTCACTTCCGTTCTTAATTAAAGAATTTATTTTTTATTCGATTCAAATATTATTATTCGATTTATTACCAACAGTTTTCCGATTCTGCATTAGCTGGTTAATTTTTAACCCGATTCGCTTCTAAATTAAATGGGTTTATTACTTATTCGATATTATTTATGTGATTCTTAGCTCGAGTAAATTTTAGTTGATTAATTTTTTATAGAAATGATTTTTCCCTAAACGACTTTAAAGCAATTAGTTCTCGTTTTGAAAACGGTGTTTTATAAAACCGAATATTTTTTTTTTCGTTTCTTAAGTGATTAAAATTTAAGAAAAATTAAACATTTGTTTTTGTGTCCGATTTTATATGAGACATTAAAATGTAAACATATTTGTTTTTCTTATTCGTACCGAATTGTTTACTTTCAACTCGATTAAAGTAGAACTAATATTTTATATAAATTCGAATAAAAACAAACTGGTTCATTAAAAAAACTATTCCTTACTTTTGCATTTAGAAATGCTTGATTCACTTGTAATTGATTTTCTTTTTAATTTTTTTTTTTATTTTAACTCGATTTAAAATGACTCAAATCCTTTTAACCATTTAAGTTTTTTCTTTGAC
The DNA here is from genome assembly GCA_949318255.1 of Pollenia labialis. Taxonomy (NCBI): domain Eukaryota; kingdom Metazoa; phylum Arthropoda; class Insecta; order Diptera; family Polleniidae; genus Pollenia; species Pollenia labialis. Next base: position 77,487,814 of record OX439142.1, read on the forward strand.
TACTCGATTCGTTTGTAGTCGGTTTAAAATGAAATGTTTCATAGTTTTTACTCAATTGGGCATTATAAATCGGGTAATCGGTTTGTTAAGATCAGTTGTTACGTTTTTACTCAATTTTGTATTAAGTTAGTATCATTTATAGATGATTAAAACATAATATTATTAATCGAATCAAAATAAATCGTTTAAAATCAGGTAATCGGTTCCTAAAAATCATAAGCTACGTTTTTACTGAATTGTGTATTAAAAAATATCATTTACAAAAGACTCAAACAGTATTCATATTTTTAATCGAATAAAAATAAATGGTTTAAAACCGGGTAATCGGTTTCTTAAAATCAATTGCAACGTTTTAACTCAATTTTTTATTAAGTAAATATCATTTATAGTTTTAATCGAATAAAAATAAATCGTTTAAGGCCGGGTAATCGGTTCTATAAGATCAGATTCGCATAAACATGTTCAAATTAAAAAACTTTCTCTTGCCGTTAAATGTTTTTTGAATCGGTTCGTAAGGAATCGAATAACATTCTACTAGAATTCAAGCAAATATAAATACATAAATTTGTTCCCCTTTTTTAACGGATTCATTATAAAGAGCTGTTTATACATCAAATTTGTTTTAGATAAATTGTATTTATGTTTATTTTGCTCATATAAAAAAAAAACGATTTTAAATTATTCGTTGCAATTGAATTTTCAATAAAATGTTGCATTTCGAATTCGAAATCTTAAAAAAGTGCCCGTCTAATAGAATCTGACAGTATTTTTGATTTTCTTTTAAGCAACAATGAATCTAATGTTGTCTTCAACAATTGTTAATGTCAATTTAAATTGTCTAAACGAACAAATTTTCATTTTATTTCAACTTTTTTCATATAAAATTTCCGCCAATTTTATTTGATTTTATTAAATTCTACCACCTGCAAAGTTAATAACATTTTTTTTTTTTTTGTTTTGTTGCTCTCAGATTTTCTTCATTAAAAATATGACATGTCTATTCGAAATGTTCGTACACTCGAGTATTTCTGCATGTTTAATTTTTTGATATGACAACAAAAGAATCGCACAAATAAATGTCAGACGATGTGATGGGCATCGTCACAAGAATAAAAAATGACGACAGAATTTAAATAAAATTATCAAACAAAAAAAAAATATTAAACATTTTATACGCTTTTGACAATTTGAAACGTAGAAAATAGAAAAAGAAACATAAAATAAATTTAATATTTTTTTTTAATCAGCTTCAATGAAAAGTTACCAAAATTTAATGAAAAATTGGCAACAAATGTGTCTAAAATTATTAGACAGAAAAGAAAAACAACAAAAATAAAATTGTAAACGGCAAAAAAATCACATACAACAACATTAATAATACTATTATCATGGGACGGAGTGAGTAAAGAAACCCCCTGCTTAGAAACTACAAAAAGAAGAAAAAAAAGAATTTTAAGATCAACGAATTTAAATTTCAATTCTAGGAAATCTTAATGAAATTAATGAAAAGAAATTCACAAAACACAAATTTTTTTTGTTTTTTTTTATTACTCAACCGGTTTATATTTAATTGTGAGAGAAATGTATCCGAGCTTTCTTTAAATACGATTAACAATAAACCGAATAAACATGAAATTATTTGTTTATTTTCAAATTGTTTTTTTTATTCATTTGATTCATTATGAAAGTTCATAAAAAAATTCATTTGTAATCAATTAAATAACGAACTATTTCATAACTTATAATAATAAAACCAAAAATGAAACCGATTACTGGGAATCGAATAATTATTTAATCGAATCACTTGAACCCAAAACAAGAAAATCTTGATTTGGGCCAAAGCAATGGCTTATTTTAAGCCAGTTGAACGCATGATTTGTAATATTTATCCAAAAAGGAATTCAATCGATATGAAAATCCCTATTTTTTCATTATCGAATAAAATAGTAACTGATGTAAAAATTGTTGCATAATCGAATAACATTTTAAATTAATTCATTTCCGAACTGTGTAAAAAGCATTCATTTAAACCCGAATTGAAATAGTAACAGATTTAAAAGTAATTTAATCGTATAAAAACCGAATAAAAAATTAACCGGTTTTTTCAACAAACGTAAAATTTTATTATCAAAGTTTTTCATGGGATTCGAAAAATTAGTTAAAAAGGTTTCGTTTAAATGTGCTAAATTCCCAGTTCATACTATTGGTAAACTGAAATGTATTATTGATGGAATAAGCTTTTCAAATGTGCATTTCGTTGTTGTAGTTGTTCCATTGGCCAGAGTAATGAATTTATAAATGTTATTTTTGTCAAGCTAATATGGCGTAAATTTCTTCAATGTAAATAAAATATAATTTTTAATTACAATATTTTGTTCCCGGCGTTTCGTCGACTTTTTAGGGTAAAGTAATCGAATGGAAAATTAATTGATTTATTTAAATCGTGTAATATTAACCCCTTTCACTTAAAGACGAATAAAAAAATATACAGTTTTATTAAAAAACATCAGTAAACTCGAACCGTTTAGAATCGAGTAAAAATAAAACCGGTTTATGAAAAAACCGGAAATTTAAATTGTCCGCCGATTTAGAATCAAATGAAACAGAAACCGGTTCATTTAGAATCCATTTAATATTTATACGATTTAAAACAAATCAAGTTAAACATTAAAGGCCTTATTCATAAACAATATTCCATGCTTATAACAGGTTTATAAGACGAATTTTATATGAAAGTTTGTTTAGTTGAAGAATTGACTAAAAAATAATTGCAAGCATTTAAAGTCTAGAAAAACGGAACGGACGAACGAAATAAAACATGAACCGTTTTAAAATTAAAACTGTTTCTTTAGGACTGAACTTAAAAAAATAAAAATTATGAATCGACCTAAATTTATTCGATTTATTATAAATCATACAAAAAAATATCCGGTTTGCTTAAAATAAATCGGTTAATTTATAATCAAATAAAACAATTAAAGGGTTCATTTAGAATTTAGTTAATAATTAAGAATTGATTCAAAAAAGCAGTTCATTTGAAATCGTGAAGAAATTAAAGAATTTAACAATTCATTTAGAAATCTAATTCAAAAGAAACCGGCTCATTTATAACCGAGTGAAAATAACCGATTCATTAACAATCGAATAAAATATCAAACGATTCATTCGAAAACTGACTAAAAACTAAACGCTTTCTTAATAACAATCAATTAGAAGACCCACTAATTCCATTAAAATGAATTAAAAAATGAATCGCTTCCTTAAAAATCTATTAAGCAATTATTCGATTTATTTAGAATCAGTGTCGTTCCTGGGTATGTGAGCCAAGCGCTATATTATGTTATGTTTATTTTCAAACTCTGTTTAGAATCGTTCTCTTAATATTAAATAGAAAGCAAATCGCTTTATTTTGAATCGAGTTTAACATAAAACCGGTTTATTTATAATCCACTAATAAAGCAACCGGTTGTTTAAGAAACGAAAATAAAATATGTTAATTCATATACAACTGATATATTACAGACAATTGATCCAAACCAGAAAAAAGACTAACCAGTTTATTCAGAAGTGAATAAAAAAATAACCGCTTAATTAACATCCGAATAAACAAACAACCGGTTCAATTTAATATAAATAAAATATTATACCAGATATCAGCCGATTTAAATATTAAAAGATTCATTCGAAATCAACCATAAATAATTGGAAATGGAAAAATTAGTTTTTATGAAAATTCAGGTTTGTTCGATGTCAATTAAAAATTAATCGATTTATTTACAACCGTGAAAGTGTATAGCAGCAGTTTCCTGTTTCAAAGGCTCCATTATTTTAGTCTAATAAATCGCTTTGCCCTAAACACCTTTTATTATAAAAACCTTAGCCATTCACAAATAAAAACAACGCGTTTACAAAAATATTGACACATTTTGTGCCAATTTCAATACAGGATTATCTGAGAGAAACGACGCTTAAAGAAGGAAGGGACTCCTTCCTAGGTGATCGGCATACATGAACTCGTGACTGTCGATTAAATTAAACCAAAGCACTCCTTAAAAACCCCAAGTGTTCACACTATTATCCATTTTAAGACATCTCTAAAGACTCAGGGGTTGGCTGTTGTCACGGTTGAAGAAAGAATTCAAGTTAGTATTTGAACAATTTAACTTAATGTTCTCCAAGGGTGATAAGGTTAAGTGTACACCGGCTATAGCCCTAAGGTAGTGATGTAAACCACTATAAAAATTCTGCTTCGTTTTTATCTGTTCTAAAATAATTGATTCTTTCTTTAGCTGAGAAATGGACCACCCTTAAAATCAATAATTTCTGTTTTTATCAGTCTAAGGTAAGTAAGAAGTACCTTACACTTCCTTTTTTTTGCGATATTGGTGCCCTTTAAAGTTCAAATAAAATAAACAATGTTCTCTCCACGTCCACAATTCTGAAGCTCTTCAAAATTTTATGGATCAAAATCCCACATATGGGCTGTGGACAGCTGGTACTTTCCGTTCACAGCCCACAGGGCTGACTGTTAACGTGTAAAATATTCAAATAATTTTATTTTCTAACATTTATTTTATTTTAAAATTTTATAAAAAACATTTTTTATTTTTCGAATTTATTCTATGAGCTAAATTTCAGTTATGTATTTTATAAAGCTTTTTTGTAATAGTCATATTTCTTCAATTTTTCGAAAAATAAAAAATATTGAATATAATATAAAGTAACCTTCAGAAGGATATAATTCCCAGTTTCTATTTTATAAAAAAATATAAAAATAATTAAATTTAGGTATTTTATTATTCCTCTTCATTAAATCATCACATCAAACCGTTTGGTAATAAAATAACCCATTGTCCATTGGCTCGTCTTTAATTAAAGGAGTTTTTTTTATTTTCAATTAAAACATTTTTATTAATAAAAAAAGTCATTTAGTGGTTTGAATTAAAAAAAAAAAGTTCTTTTAATGTACTCAGACGTATTTGAATTTATAAGAATCCAACTCAGAGGGAGTGAGAGAGAGTGGATGCTGGTGTTTTATTGCCGTCCCGCTAAAAGTAAAGTTGCTTTGACAATCATAGTCATCATCACGCTTTTTAGATGACGAATGTTTGTTTGTTTATTTTTTTTTAATATTTATAATTCTTTGTGTATGGTACACGTTTTTTTTAAGTTTTTGTTTAAATCTTTTTTTTTATAATTTATTTCAATTTGAAATTTATATCAAAATCAAAATTTATCTAGGAACACACAATTAAATATTTTTCACTTAAACAGACATAAATGTATTTGTATCTCAGATTTTTATTACAACTGTACTAGAGCGGAGAAAAAAAAGAAGAGAAGGTGAGTTTAGAAATAAGAGCTTTAAAAGAGTAAAAGTTTTAAAGGAAAAAATAAGCGGAGAAAAGTTCTTCTTTGGGTCGGTCCAACGACAATAGGTTTAATGCACCGAAACGACTTGGAGTTCAACGAAAAACGACCAACGATTGTCAACTTCAGGCAGCTTCACACTATAATACAAGTCTTAAGTATTTTAAGGAAAATACAGCTTTGACTGATAAGTTGTTAATGTTTTTTGAAAAGTACGAAAAAACAGAGGTAAAGGAAAAACATGTAAAATTAATTAAAAAATTAAAATACAATTTGGTTTAAGGATTGACGTCAGCAGTTGTCGATGGCTGAGAGTGTAAGACGGCAAATCCCTCTGAGGAGATCGAGTGGTAGCGATCGAAACATGTCAGGGTAACCAGCCGCCTGGGTTCGAATCTCAGGTCAGTCAAGAATGAATGATTATCAATAACAATTTTTATTAATTTTCATGTTGTAAAATTTCTTTCTTCATCAAAATAATTTAATGGAAATTAAATTTGATGAACTTAAGCCTGATTAAAAATATTGAAAATTTGGATTAAAAACTATAAATAGTTAAACAAAATTACCACAATACTAATTAAATTTTCAAACATTTATTAGATCAGAAAATTATTTTCGTCAAAAGACTCAAGACATGTATAACAGTGTAAAACGGCTCTTAGTAACACCTAAATTTTAGGGATCGATGCTTAAAAAACAACAATAACCTCCTTGGATCCGGTTGCTACTGCACCAATCTCGACAGTGACCCGTGATGACCGACATCACTGTACTCATCCGGTCTCTACGGAGACCAAGTAGTGCGCACATTCTCGCCGCGTCATAGCCATGCAATAATGTCCTGGTCATCATATAGGTATGCTCCCCCTGCTTTCTTTCCTGAGCCCTTCTGTACGACTCTCGTCACATTAACGTAAGATGTTATTACCTTGGTAAGGAAAATGGAACTGCTGATGCGCAACGTAATCAGAATTTTTAATTTGTTTTAAGATATTTTATCGACTTTTTTATGGAAATAAATTTTAAGGGCCGAAGTTGTATGGGAACCACACCTAAACGTCAAGTTTTTTTCTGCATTTCAGTTGACATTCCTCAATTTCAGACTAATTCAATATGAACCATGGAAAGATGCACAATCAAGCAACGCGTTAAAGTTATTCAGGCTTATTATGAAAATGGTCGTTCAAATCAAAATGCATATCGAAGAAAATCATCTTCAGTGATGAGGCACATTTTCACCTCAGTGGATTCGTCAAAAAGCATTTGGGCGAATGATAATCCAAGAGTGATTATCGAAAAACCAAAGCATCCACGAAGAGCGACTGTTTGGTGCAGTTTATGGGCTGGTGGCATCACCGGGCCGTATTTTTTCCAAAATTAGGCCGGTCAAGCAGTTACTGTGAATGGTGTTCGCAATCGTGAGATGATAACGAACTTTTTATGACCCGAATTGGAAGATATGGATGTGGACGATATGTGGTTTCAACAGGACGGTGCCAATTGCCACACAGCTAACAAAATGGTCAATTGACCGCCAAGATCATGTGATTTGACACCGTTGGACTTCTTTCTTTGGGGTAATTTGAAAGAAACGGTGTACGTCAATAAGCCAGCAAGAGCTAAAGCATGGGATATTTCGGCACATTAACGGCATAGAACCTCACTTATGCCTTAGCGTCATCGAAAATTTTAACCATTGGATGGAGGTAAGCGGTGGCCATTTAGCCTTTTTGTCCCATACATAATTGAACCATTCCAATATTATTATCTTCAAAATCAACTTCGGCCCTTAAAATTTAATCACCCTTTAGTTTTATTGAGAGAATGTAAACTTTGGATTAGGGCAGAGACACGAGGACGGCTCACTTGGGTCCTTATGGCGGTCCCTTTTGGATACCCTGAACCAGTGACCGGAGTCAGCCATTATCAACCAGATTATTTCCCCAACAACACTGCAGCCTCGAAGACCCCCTGCAAAACAGAGAGATCGATTTCAGTGTTACGCTAGAAACAGCCTCAAATTCTAGTCTTCCAAAATGCATAATCCTAATTGCCCCGAGACCGGGTAAAATGTTACCATTAAGCTTTTTTTACATAAAATCTTTTTTTTTAAGACTTCATTCTTTTTATTCTGCTTGGAAAAAATATAATAAAATATGTACTTTAAATAGACGTTTCGACTGTACTGCAGAATTTTAAAACAAAACTTAAAAAAATTTCTTAAAAATTTACGCTGTCTAAATGTCTGTCTAACTAAACGTTTGTATAAAAAGTCTCGTTTATATGCAGTTGATGTGTGTGTGTGTGTTTTTTCTTTGTGAAATTAATATGAAAAAAGATTTGTATTGTGATACAAGCACTTAAAGGAGGAACAAAAAACAGAGGCGCACAATCTGAACCATAAGTTAATGGACGAACATACGTTTTTACATTTAAACGATTTAAAAAAAATAAAGTTGCTTTTAGAGATCAGAAGCAATAACAAACCAGTTGTAAGGACATCAGATAAATACGACCTAATTGCGAACTTGGCTATCATTCCCATCTAGACTAGAAATTCGTCCAATAACTTTTGCCAACAACTGTATTTTCAAAACAATATTAAATGTGTATTTAATAAAAATCTTTCATTTAATAAACATACAGACAATTTTCTATGTATAAACAGACTATACTTCTATTTTGCGGAAATGTGAGTAAATGTTTTTATTTATTTATCTATTTATTTAATTCAATATAAATTTCTATGTATAGAACAAGTACCAGCCAGCTACTCGGTAAATAAATCTTAAAATATTTTATATGTATAGAAAATCTACTAACATTCTCATACTACTCGTATGCACATAAAATAAGAATCAACGTAGTATCTCGTTTAGTTTTGCTATAAATTTCTTAGAAATTTAATTTTAATTCTATTTATGTTTCAAATGTTTAATGTCTAATTAAATCAAATTCATTAATATTCATTTAAAAGTGTTCAACGATATTGAATTTTACAAACAAACACATGACGACTGTTCTAGAGGATTTTGTTTAAAATGTGTAATTAATTTGTAAAAACAAAGTAAAACATTTATTGCGGTTTTTCTATTTAAAAATATAAATTATTTCTCAAAACATCAATTACTATTTTGAGAATAGTAAAAGAAGAAAATAGAAAAAAAGAAGATTTTTGAGGTTAGGAATAGAAATTTTATTAAACACAAGTCAGAGTGCTGTATTCGGCTGTGGCGAATCTTTGATACCCTCCACCGACAGTTCGAATTGTTTAGGAGTGATATCTGTATGATTTTTATTCATTTTTAATTTATCTTTATTAAAGCAGACATCAGCATTAAAATTGGTTGAGGTTAAGAAATGCATTAAATTATTGACCGACAATCAGAACGTTTTACGTTTTTTTTATGCCTTTTTTGTAGCCATTTTAACAAGCTGGAATAAAATATCATGATTCGTTACAGTTTAAGCCGAACTTAAATGATTTTCAGGAGGGGGATTTATATTGGCTCCGTGGTAAGTTATGAAGCAATCATACCAAAATTCTGCAAAGTGATATCTGATATTTAAAAACATAAATTTCAATACAGGGGTGAAATAAGTTTTATCGTTTACCAGTACCCATGTTCTGTAACCTTAGTGAGAACTTCTCTCATCGAAAAGATGTAAAGCAAAATATTCCATCGTTTATTGAAAAGTGAGAAAAAATTGACGAAAACTATCAAACGTGATTATGTCGTTACGTTATAAATGTCATAATATTACACTGGATGTGAAATTGTAGACATTGACAGCGCCAGTCACACATATCGTTGGCGGTGAACAAAATTTACTGTCATTTAAATATTTTCAACGACGGCCCCGAAAATACAACCGACGGCTATACCAAATAATGTAAAGTGCGACTTTAATGTTTGTTGTTTGCAAACGAGCATTCGTATTCGTATATTTTATAAAAACGTTAAATGAAAAATACTTTAGCAAATAAAAAAATGTGCCAAAAACAAAATATTATTATTATTATTCTACGCATTTTGCATTTTCAATCGTTTTTTAGTGTTATAATTGTTTCTCGCCCCATTTTTTCGTGAGTTTATTTTACAGTTCAAAGCGAGAACTTTTCTTACAAAAATGTTACAGACACACTTTTTCTGAAAATTGGCGAGTAATTTTCTTACGTGACCGCTGGTACTCGCCAAAAAAAGTAACAGACACAGTTTAGTCAGAAACACAGCTATTTATTTTAAGATATGGCGATTTCTCGCTAAACGTGGCGATTTTGAAACGTGTTTTGTGGTGCTATTTTCCATTTGGCGATTGGCGTGTTTTTTTTTTTGGCAATTTACTTGACTACTTTTACCATTTATATTATTATTTTAGCGATTTTTTTTAACAGTTTGCCATTTTTTGTTATCTTTACTAACTTGAAAAAAATCTAGCAACTTTTTTTGCACATGATTTTTGTTTTCGTTTTAAGTGAATTTTAGATTCAGTCACTATTTAATAGTATGTATGCCGGTCAAGACGATCTTATAGACTTGTGTACTTAATTTTAGTTTTTTTAACTAAAAATATGAACTTCATTTTTTTATGTTATTTAAAAAAATAATAGAAACTCAACAAAAATTAACCTCGTCGACTTTTTTGTATAATTTCTCAGTTTTTTTTTGGCGATTTTTGACTGTATTTTTGTATGCAAAATTTAACTTAAAAAACCAGATACGAAAACTGAACAAAATTGACGTTTGGCGATTTTTTGCGATTAACGACATCCGGTTTGGCGATCGAGCTCAACAAAAACTGGCAACCCTGGCGTTTACAGTGAATTTAAGAAGGCTGCTAAATATGGAATCAAAGGTGAATTATGGACCTTAAATCACAAAATTTCATGACATTTTTTCTGGTCATATGAAGCTAAGTTGGAATAAATTTTACCGCAATTAAAATATCTGCTACGGTTTTAGGCGTATTTAATTGATTTCCCAGAGTAAAACTCTAAAACATTACATCTATTCTTAAAACTAACTGTAAAATTAGAAACTCAAAAATTAGCCTTTGATAGGACCTTTCAGGGTTTACTTTGCCGAAATTTTCAAATAACTTTTGGTATATTTTCATAACTCAGCTTTGTTTTGTTAACGGTGTTTTTTATTTTTCTGTGGTAAAAACACTTTCTATTCAATCGAATTCAAAATTAATTATATAAAAACTTCTAAGCGACGATTTATTTGAAATTGTAATTGTCTAGGGGCTAGATCGGTAATCGACTATAGATATATTTGTTAATTTTTTATTCTTTTCCTATGTAAATCTCGCAAAGCTCTACGCTTGTCTGCAGGAGACCAGAGTCTCTGACGGGAATCGAACTCACAACCCCCGCACTGATAGCCAAGCGGGGCACCCTATCGCTAATGACAGATTTTAAAATCCATTCTAAAATTCTCTCTTCTTTTTTGTTACAAAACAAAATTGAATTTAATGTAATAACGATTTGAAATTAAGAAGAATATGTGTTCGAATTCTATACAAAAAAACAAAGTCTTCGGTTTAAAAGTTTATCGTTTTCAAAATCGATTTCGATCACATACTTGTTTGTTAAGAGCGTCTGGATATACCGCAATCGTTTGGGATAATATAGAGCTTGAAGCATATTTTGAACAGTTTTGAAATTTTTTAAAAAAAATTCAAAATTGCTCGTGCGTAATCATGCGTGATAATATTTATTTCTCTTGAGAGAGTGCGTTATGGTGAGGCAAAAGTCAGACAGGCGTACTGCTCAGCTAAAGTCCTCCATGGGCTCTATCTTGGCTTCTAAGTTAACTTGCTGAGCGGTTTAAATAAGATAAGAAGAGTTTTTAAGGTTTAACCGATAATTCACTTTCAGATGTCGGTGCGCAATCCATAACTTTGTATTTTGTTGTTTAAAGTTTATACAATTTTTTAACTGTCGCTAAATTTCAATTAAAAATTTTTTTTTTAATTTCCTAAGAATTTCAGGTACTTTCCAATTCTTATGTGATTTGTCGAAATCTTTTGTTTTCATTTCCAATACGTGAAATTTTTAAAATTTTTGCTAAAAAAAAGTATTTTAATATTAAAATGTGCCTTTTCCCTTTTACTGTAATAAATTCATGAAAATTTGTGGAAATAATCACGATGCCATGTTGTAAAAACGTGAGTTTAAATGGAACTAAAAAATAGAACGAATTGTAAAAAATGTATTTAACAAATTTTGTAATAAATTTATAAATTTTTTTTGTAACAAATGTAATTAGATATTCGATAGAAAAAAAATTTGAAAATAAAATTAATTCAACATTTTTATTTTTCGAATTTATTCTATTCGAAATTTGAAAAATAAAAATGTTGAATATAAAATAAAGTAACCTTCGGAAGGAAATAATTCCCAGTTTCTATTTGTTAAAATAAAATTAAGGTAAATTTTAAAAGTTGTGTTCAAATTGGAAGAAATTGGAAAATAAACCATTAAAGAGAGCAGCATCGGGTTTTTTTCATTAAAAATTGGTATAATAAAAATTTATTTAGATTTGTTCTTCTTCTTTCTTTCTGGCAACATACACATGGATGTCGCGCCAAAAGAACTGATAAGTTGTTGACGCCATGAACAAGACAAGCCAATTTCGGCTACTCTGTTCCAAGTTAAAGCGAATTCCAGTGATCAGAGAGTTCTGCATTGATCTCCACAAAAGGTAGTTGAACGGGTCAAGGTCAGGATTATGATGCGGTCGGTGATGGCAAAACTTTCCAACTGAGCTTGTAACATGTGACCAATTACATACATACATATGTACCATCATGGAATATAACGGATTCATGTCTATTAGCATATTTTGATAGATTTTGGTCAATGCCTTCTTTTAACTAGCAAGTGTATTAGGTAGATGTCCTCTTTGATTGTCTTGCCCAATTTAAAAAGCTTATAATATATGTGGTATCTTTTACAGATACCGGTTGGTGGACTTTGCATACAAATTTATGCGCTTTGGGTTATCACAATCGATCCATTTTTCTTTGTCAGTAATTATTAAATGCAAAAATTGCTTTTTTTCAAGCGGGGAAGGGAAATTTCTGACATGCAAAGTTGTATTTAAATGTCTTAAGTCTAAAACTCGCTTGGTACCCAATTATATTACTTTGGGATTAATATTTTGTGTTATGAATTAGGATCTCCTAATGATTTTTTAGATTCTTTTTTAATTTGTCAGATCGATCTTGATAGAGTTTAGCCTACAATTCATCACCTTCAAACTGCTATGGCCGCCCTAAGCGGACTTAAACGATTCGTCAAGTTTAACTCGTCAAGTCTGGATCTTTTAGGAGAGAAGGGAAAAGAGAATGCTATTTATTTTTCGCCGCTCTCCTAAAAACTCAAGACTTGATGAGTCAAACTTGACGTGTGTTAACCGGCGCTTATTTAAAACTATCAAAAATGCCATATAAACTATTAAAGACAGAAACCCTGAGTTTAAAGTTCGGCAACTGTTTCTGATTCCAATACACTTAACTTGTCTACATTTTGGAGTATCATTATGCTAAAGGGTTTTCCACGAATTATCTTTAGGGTGGTAATTTTCTCTTTTAAGATTGCACTCTCGGTGGATAAAGGTTGAGTTGATTCTTTGAGCCAGGCTTTAAGTTTAACAGGTCGCTTCCGGAGGTTGGATTGCAGCTGACCAAAATGCAATCTTATACTTCCGGAACCAGTGTTATTTTAAAGATATCGCTTTAGGAGCTGATCTTTGTCCTAAACTAGCGATGTTCGCCCCTCATACAGGCCTCTGTCCTTTGTTAGCAGTTCGTTCAAGGAGGTAAGAAAACTATTAAGTCTTAAAGTTAAGAGTAAAGAAATATCCTTTCGGAAGATTGTCTTAATGAAAGCGACATTAACTACAAAAGGCCGTGAGAATCCCCACAATATAAATTAGACTTGATTACGTCGATTATTAAGAAGATTTCGGAAATTCAATGATGAAATTTTCTAATTTCCCTAATTGTTTCAGTCAATTTAATTAATTAGTGAGAAAATTGAAAAACAGCAGGAGGCCAATTTTGTTTCTACAAAAATCCAAAAATCTTAACGAAACGCTTTCTGATAGAAAATCCACAAAAAAAGAAAGAAAAAGAAGCGGGAAAATTGTTTATATTCGTGAGGTTCGCTTACATTAATTGAAACGAATATAGAAAAACACATACTCATTTAAAAAAATAAATCTTTTAATGGTTTTCAATACAAAAAAAAATACAAAAAAAAAAACTTTAATCTAAAAAAATCGCATAGAAAATCTGCTGAAAAGCCAAAAATAACAAACCGTAAAATATACTTATGCTTTAGCAGTACAGTGGGTCTAAACCGAATACAAACAAGATTTTTGGAAAATGGTTATTAATGAAGGAGAATTAGCCTTTGTGACAAATCCTGTAAGTCATTGTTATTATAGCTTTTTTCTTCGGAAAACTGACATGTAGAAAGTCTTATCTGCCAAGTCTTCCTAGAATATTCATCTCAAAAAATTCAATGGCATGACTGTTCTCCCATGAAATATAGTGGTCTACGGTATACAGTTTTAAAAAACTTTTTAATTTTTAAATACGATTTTCTTTTTAGTTAAAAACACGAAAAAAATACTAAATTTCAATTAAAAAATTTATTATTAATAATTTGTGATGTAATCTAAAAAAATAATTAAATTTGCACCAGCAAATAAATTAATAGTATAAATTATACGTTTAATTCAGTTGATTAAACTTTTAATTAACTTGATTAAACTTTTAATTCACTTGATTAAGTTTTTAATTAAGCTGATTTTATTTTTGATTAATGCTTTATTTGGTGAAAAATATTGGAGAATTTATTCTGTGAACTACATTCGAAAAACGAATGTTATTAGGATTCCTTATCAAATCAATTATGCAAATTACCTAAACTCTTTACTAATCGATCTTGAAATGTAGAAATCATAGCGCTAATTTGCTTTCAAATTGCATTTCAGATAAAATTTAAAAGCTAAATTAAACATTTTGCTTTAAGGCCCAACAACTAAACTTCCTTTTAAATTAAAAGATTAAAAGGTGCCTGCAGGGTATCCAAACGACTTTACTACCTTAACAAAATCCCCAATCTAGAAACAGGAGGCAAAAGTCTAATTTGCCTTAAAATTTTGCGGGTTTTTCGCACATCTTAAATAAAATACGAGGCCAAATTGAACATTTTGTTTATAGCTGTTGCCTTTTGTATCCCCTTGACTCTCCTTCTGTGGTGAACTCCCAAACAAATAATTTCGCAATAAAACGAAAATTGATGTTTTAAATACACAATTTTTTGTTGTTTCTTAATTTCTATTTCGAAACAAGTGCGTGTGGTGCTTAAAATGAAATCCAATTTTTTTCGATTTTTTTTTTTATTGTAAGTACTTTTTTCATTTAAGCAGCAACAGGAAATGCATTTTGAAATTTGTTACTTTTTTACGTTGTAAAGTTGCCTTAATTTCTTAGCAATTAGATTTAGATTTTAATGTCTTTAAAGCCAAAAAGAATTTTTTTTGCTCTTGAGTTTTCTTAATTATTGCATATTTTTTTACAGAAAATATTGAGAAAACATACTTAAAATATTTGTAAGGTAATGAATGAACTTATATAAAAATAATTTGAAAGATTATAAAAAGCCTGGATGGATATTAAGTGTTTTAAGTCATAAAACAGCGCTGCAATGAGTCAATGTTGAAAACTTAAGCAGAAAATATTGGTAGGATTAAAAATTATAAAAGAAATTTTTTTAGAACTTAAATAATTATTAAAAGAGATGATTTACTTTAAGAATATTGAGCTTTAGTTTCGAATCTTTAACACAAACGGCTCTACGCAATGGATCAAAGTTGACTATGTACTTCTGCCAGCATACACCCAACCTAAAGCTGCTCGACTAATTTATACAAATGGAAACAGAAACTAGCCATATTATATAACAATTCCAAGTTTATTTTGTTTTCTAACTTTAAAAAATTATTCAAAAGTCATGAGCGATTATTAGAAATCGACCTTAAGGACGAGCTTTTAGGATTTATGACTTATTATGGACCTGTTTCAACCTTGCATTATGGAGGTCTGCTAGTTGTTGTGCCATTGTTTTTGGCTGTTCTAGGTTCAATTCTTTGTTCTGTCAGAATCTTGGTGATTGTGTCTTGCCAAGTTACTCTTTTCCCGGTTCTTGTACCGATCGGTTTTGTTTCTAGTACACGTTTCGGCGAGAGTACCAGCCAACATGACCAAATTATATTAGTTTTTGGCACTCGGTCCCATTATTTAATGGTTCTGCTAATACACTCATAGAAAAATGCATCTTTGTATTGATGATGCCCTAACATCAGAATTGTGACATTAATGTTATTATAAATGGCATCAATTTATTTATTTTATTATTTTTATGTTTAGAATGTTAAATAAGAAGCAAAAATTCCCAAATTCTATTTGTAAAAAATTATTTAGTTAAAAACACATCAAAATTTTTAAAGTAGAAAGATTACGAACACACACGGGCATGTTGCTGGTGTCTTAAAATTGAGAGTTCTTTTGTAAACAAAGGGCGGAATACAACAAAAGTAAAACAAACATGTGTAACGGGTAAGTAAATAACAATATTTCACTTCCGATGACTGAACTCTGCTCTGATTTTTAAATTTATATCCATACGTGAGGATTTTGTTTTAAAGCGAAGTATAGATTGGCAGTTTTGGCCATTCTGCTATTCAAGTCCCTATTAGCATTTACGTCTTCGCTAATTTTGACTCCCAAATAACGGAATTGTTTAACTTGCTTGAAGATTTCGTATACGATCTTATAAGATTTGCTTTTTTCGATTTTGGTTTTTATTGCGTCCAATTTTCATTGTCTCTGCCTTTTTTTGTGTTAATACGCAGGCCTCGTCTAGTCATTAAATCAGTAAAAATATTCAAGTTGCGTTGAAGAGATTTAGCTGATATTGGCACTTATATAACGTCATCTGCGTATACTTGCATTGAAATTGTCACTGGTTGCGTGTTCTAATGTCCAATTCTCATAGGAATGAATGATTCTCTGCAACTTTTAATTACACAGTCCATCAATTTAATAAAAATATATGTACTCAGTATATCGTCTTTACGCATACCTTGTGAGATAATGAACGCTTTGGATTGATTCGGCACATTTCCAAAGAACTTTTGATTCGCCTCAGCAGTTGGTTGTCCACGTTCTATCTTTAAAGTACCTCCCATATTTTTCGCCATTTAACCATGTCGAAAGCTTCTTCCAAATTTAATAAGCAGCAATGAGTCTTTTTATTTATCTCTATGGTTTTTTCCGATAACTTTCTTATCGTGAATAACAGATTTTGTGTTCCACCGTTTGCTCTTAAGCAACACTGTTTCTCCCCAAGGTTTTCGCATAACGGGTTAGCTCCCTTTTGAAAGATTGGATTAATTATTGCTTCTTGCCAGTCGCTGGGAATTGTTGACTGTCTCCATGCTCCGTCAACTTTTCCCATATACTTTAGATGTTTTGGATCTATATCATCATGCTTTGCCACTTTACTTAATTTTAGCGAGTGCTTTGGTGAGTTCATCGTTTGCGATTAGTCCAGGGTGGTCATCATCTTCTGCTACCATGGATAACGATCTTGTAGCGATTTGGTGGCATAAGTCTGGGCTGTAGTTCATGTCTTGATTCTAGACATCGTTAGTTTCTAGTGGTGCCTTAGGTGAAGGCGTTGAACTAAAAGGCCTTGACAACCAAAGGTTATCCACCCCATAAACCAAGGAGTCATGGGAGCCGTGTCTATCGGTCTTGATCGCCGTTAAGGGAAGCCGTATGTATTGTTATCATCATCTTCATTCTACGGCTAGCAACTACATGCCGTCCTAAACCCTTGCTCCAATGTAAAACCTGGATATCTATTTCGACTTTTTTGCTTGGCAGAACAGTCATGACTTTGAATTTTGTAGGCATAGAGAAAGACATATTTAAGCCTTATGCTTTTCTATAGCTTTTTGACGTACAAAAATGCAAAGTCATGACTGTTCTCCCAAGCAAATGAATCATATTAAAAATCTAGTTAAAGCAAACAATTAAATCAAGCAAACACCTTAAAAAGCCATCAAAATATGCTTTAATTCCAAGTAATTAATTAAAAAAAAATTAGGTCATTTCAATGTCTCTCTCTTTCTCTCTCTCTCACTCTGTTAAATTTTGTTATTCAATCAACAAAATGCAATAATATATATTTAACAATTTCATAAGTATTTATTTATTGCATTAATTCATAAAATAATTACAATAATAAAATGTAAAGCTATTTTGTAATTAATAATGCGTTTCTTTTAATTATTCCACAATAATTTCTGCTTGATTTCATGTTCTATAGTTGCATATATTTTTTTTATAAGTTTTCAAAATTGTTTTACTTAAATCTTAATAAATTCAATAAAATTACGTGTTTAAGTTTGTTTTATACATTTTATTTTAGAGTAATTTGTGTGTTTTCAAAAGATTGCAAATGGATTTGTAAATGATTAGCTTAATCCTTGACGGGAGAAAGGGGTCTTTGACCAAAAACAAAAACTCATATATCAACATACTGTAAGGAAAAATAGGATAAAAATTTTGTATTCTAAACATAAAAAAGTATACAAATTTGTATTCCAAATAAAATAAAAACGATCCAAAATATGATTTGTATACAAAAAGTACTTTTTTCTTCACGAATTCTACTTCTTTTACATACAAGAAACAAGTAATATTTTGTATACAAAAAGCGTTAGAAAAGACAACAAATAATAATTATTTAACAAAAAGGAATATTTTATAAGAAAAGCACTTTTTTCATATAAAAAGTATGTTTTATATAAAAAACAAAAAGAGCGTCTTAAAACAAAAATTTAAGAAATAATATTTTGTACAAAAAGTACCATTGTACAAAAGAAACCTTTTAAGAGGAAAATAATTAGTTTAACCCTTAAATTCATATTTTTACAAAAAGTAAATATACTTTAAAAAAAAGTTTTTGTTAAGAAAAGTTTTTTAAAAACAAAAATGGCCTTTTTATACAATTATAAAATAAGTACCTTTTTGAAATAAAAGCTCCTATTTTTTAAAAGAATTTAATAAATTATTTCAAAAGAACTATAATTTAGACAAAAAGTATTGTTTAAACTTAAAAAAGTTAATTTTAATGAACATTTTCTATTTTAAAAAGTACCTTTTTTCTTTTGAAACTGTATGTTTGATTAAAATGTGCTTGATAGTAAAAAAATTTGTTGGTTTTAAAATTCAAATAAACATTATGTACTTTTCTACACAAAAAGTACATTTCAATAAAAAAAAGTTCTTTTCTACACAAAAAGTACTTTTTTACACAAAAAGTACTTTTCTACAAAAAAAGTACTTTTATGCAAAAAAAAAGCACTTTTCTACCCAAAAAGTACTTATGTACACAAAAAGTTCTTTTATTCACAAAAAGTACTTTTCTTCCCAAAAAGTACTTTTCTACACAAGAAGTACTTTCTTCCCAAAAAGTACTTTTCTACACAAAAAGTACTTTCTACCAAAAAAGAAATAACTTAACAACAAAAAAAGTACTTTTTAACAAAAAAAAAGTACTTTTCTACACAAAAAATTATACAATCTAAAATTAAACTTTAAAATTTGTAGGACCCTAAAGTGTTAATTTCTATTTCATAATAAGACTGTAAATTATTTGCAATAAGCTCAACAAAAACAAAATATTTCGTTGGCAATTTTTAATAATTTTCAACTCTAAAAGCCTTCAATATTTTTTTATTGTTGCTATTATTGCTCTTAATATTGTTATTGTTGTTGAAATTATAACAAAATAAAATACTATTGTAAAAAAAAATTTCTATTTCTATTTTGAAAACATTAAAGCGTTTTAGAAACACACATTAACTTTGCGATTTCGTTGAAAACAAATAATCTAAATTGCCAGAGCGCATGTGTACGTACATGTGCTCGCTCGGTTTAATGTTGTTTAATGTATAAAATTATTATACAACAGCAACAAAAAAAAACAGCAACTAAAACCACTGAAATAAATAATAATTTTTGTTGTAACAATAATAAAACGAAATAAAATTGAAATTATTATTTTGACTTTTAGTTTCATTTTTGTTAAATAAGAACAACAACAAAAAAATTAAACAAACTGTTGGTTTAATAATAAAAAACATGTACAATTGTTAAATTGCAAAAAAAATCAACAACAATAATAACAAAAATCATATTTGTAACAAAAACAAAAAAAAATTCGGTACGATTGAGTGTTTAATCCATCAGACTGAATGCAGTAAATTTGCTGCAATTCATAGCGAATGAACGAATTGACTTCTCGTACATGCATTTTCCTCTGTTGTGACTCAAGAGTTAAAAGCAGTTAAGTAAAATAATGATTTATCTTTTGGTTTTTTAAAGAATTATTTTTCTTGGTTTACAAAAGCTAATAAAAAAAACTTTTTATAGCAAATAGTACTTTTTTTTTATTAATAATGCCTTATTAAGACATTAATGTTCTTTCATTCAAAAGAATTTACTTCTTATATTACTTTTATTGCTTGACCAAAAGCATCTTGTTTTACGTCTTACACATCAATTGGTAAAAACCTGTAGCCGCCGTACGTTGTTTTTTGTAAGGCCCAATTTTCACAGCCATATAGAAGAACAGGCGTTAGAGACTTGTGGTTTAAATTGAATTGATAAGTCCGAAGACTTCCACACATCCCTCGAAGATGGCTTGCCATAACGGGCATTGTCAATGTGTTAATCTACGCCTTCATTTCCGCCCAGTAAGCAGAATGTTTCGACATACATATTCAATAGTGTTGTTGCTGAGATTAAGACTAGAAGTGTTTATTCTCATTAGGTATGTTTTCCGGAAGGGAGTTCATAAATAACCGTTTGGAGCATCGATGTTCGTTTCTGTCATGACGTCACCCAAATACTTATTTTTAATCAATAGATACTTTTTGGAATAAAAATGTGCATTTTATGAATTAAGTTTTTCGGAAGGATCTTTGTTCGAAAAAAAAATATCCAAAAGGTACTTTTTTGCCAGACCTTTTTCCCAAAAACCTAAAGTTTAATTTTTTAAAGGTACTTTTTTAAAAATAACCTTTAAAGTACAACATTTTTACGAAAGTACTATAAAAATAGTTTCTAAAAAGTACTTTTTAGTACCTTCCTAAGAAAGTTTTTTCTTATAAAGATATACAAATTTCCCACATTTAATAATTTCATTACTTTCCATTTCTGGCCCCAACAGAACCGACTATGTCTACATTTGTGTATTTTTGTATGACGAGTGAGCGCGTTTGTCTGGCTTATGTCTTTCTGTGTTTGTGGCATAATGCAGTTGCACTCTAGTTATTGACTCGCGTTTGTTTGTTCGTTCATTGATGTTGTTTGAAAAACCAACAACAATCATGATTTTTTTGCTATTTTATAATGCACTCGAATGTCTGGCTGTCTGTATGTCTGTCTGTCTGTTTGTTTGTCTTTCTCTAACGCCTAAAGTTTTGTTCAAGTATCATGTTTTTTTTTTGTAATTTAAAATTTCCTATGAATGTGACTCTTTCTAAATGCGTCTGTCCGTCCTTTATTCCTATTTTGTTTAATTAAATTAAATTTAATTTTTTGTTTTGTTAATTGCAGACAATTAAAGTAATTTTTTTTTTCGAAACGTTGTTATAACTAGTGCATTATTTAATTGTTTTTGTAATTATACAGTTTGTTATTATTGTTGTTGTTTTTTGATGTTGTTTTTGTTTTCTGTTTGTTGGTTGTTGTTTGTGTTGTTAGAAGTGTTAAATAATTAATGTTTTGTAATTAAACGTGAGTATTTTTCTTAAGACATATTTGGGCAACAAGTTTCAATGTGGAGTTTAAATTTATGACTTTTTTAGGAAATTGTGGGAAATTTATGATTTGTTTTATTTTTAAATATTTTTATAAGCAGAGTTTTTAGGCAGGATTTTTTATATGACTTTTCTGCTTGCGAGAAAAAGCAAGACTCTAAATTTTCTAGTCGAGGGGTGTAGAAAGCATTATCTAACCCGCATGCCTTTCACCCCATCATATTTTCCCCACCAAAAGAGTCTTGAAAAATTTAAATTGTTATTAATATGTGCATACATAGCTGAATTTAAAAGGTTTATGGAAATAACGGGACCAACATACCTGCAAAGAAAAAAAGAGTTTAAAGCATTAGTTTATGTGGCAAAATCAGGAATTAAATTGCTTAGAAAATAATATCTTATGAAAATGTGTTAACATTTCACATATAATTCTAAGTTCAGTGTTGCGTATGTAAATTAGAATATTGAGTATATTACCTAAAACTTCCGAACTCACAGCTGTTGACGTATCATTTTAGAGCCATACATTTGTAATTTATACTCACATAAGGGGCAAATAAACTACTCAAATGGTTACACAAGCATATGAATATGTTTATATGAATGTTTAAAATTTTCAATATTCACACAAAACATCTTGTTTTTGCTGTCAAACTGCTTGTGTAGTTTAATTGGACCTTTTTTCATTGGGTAAAATTATGCATTATCAATAGTCTTAAAACATCGAAAATATCGATAGGAAAAATAACGATTTCGATATTTTTTATTTAAAATACAGCTATAAAAACAAGTAACAGCAGCTATAATCACATTTTTTCACTGCAAGTTTACATTATTAATTGGCGCTAAATTACCGTACCGTATAGGGTGATCGATTATTCGACTTTTTTCAATAACCGGTTTTCGAATAGTCCGAATAGTTGCTATTTTAAAAAAACCGGTTTTCGGTTAAGCATTTTAAAAATAACCGGTTAACCGGTTTTAATTCGAATACATAAAAATACAAAAATCAAATTAGTTTTTGTAATAAAAAGTTAATTAGAATAAAAACAAAACAATTCACGAAGGTAAAGAACCAACAAAATAAATATATATGTATATGTATGTATATATGTATGTTCCCGTCGATCCTATAAGGAGCAAAGGGCCTCAATATATAGATATGACATAAGGTATGTTCAGACCACAAATATTTGACGATAAAATCAAAAAAAAAAAGCGTGACCAGTAAATTGATTAAACTTAAGCATTATTTTTAACAATTTCTAGTTATTTGCTTAACTTTATGTCTAAGATGATAATTGCAATTATGTATAATGTAGTTAAGAAACCGTTAAATAATGTTTGCTCTAGCCAAACGTTTTGCAAAAGCAAACAATTCTTTAAGAAAACTGGTGGTTACGTTAGGAGTCAAATATTAAATAGGTGTGAACATAGCTATAGAATTTTTGAATAACTTTGGTTTTAAAAATATTGGGATTTAATAAAATTTATTATTTGACATATTTTCCCAAATTTATTGTAAATGAGTTTTAATTTGTTGCTGGTTAAGCATGTGTATACGAAGCAGTAAACTTCAGCCATATTTTTGAAAAGTGGCAAACAAAACCTCTTATCCAGGATTATATATTTAAATTTTTTTTTTTGTTTCAGTATTATAGAAACAATAGTAATATGAACATGCTTTTTGTATGAAATATCTTTCAATTCGTCGATTACACAATTTAAACCCTTCCAGGACATTTTTGATTCCTTCAATTTTGTTCTTGGTGTTTTAATAAATAAAACTGGTGAATTTTCCCACAACGTTCATTCCGCCGGTATGTTCTTGTTTTAAGCATGAAGATATGCTAGAACTACTTAAGAGTTTTTCATTCATTATTGTTAGCATATTTTAGTAAAGTATTATTTGCAGTCTCTTAAAAACTACTTGGAACAGGGTCAAGTTTTACTTGGCGTATATTTATGTCAAGCTTGTAGACTAATTAAAAATGATTAATAAGTCGTGACGTTAAAGAATCATCATTTTAGGGCCGTTTAAACACAATTTTATTTTAAGTCAGTTCGAAATATCACCAGAGATGGCATCTTTATAAAGTATTTAGAATACTGTCAAATTGCTAACTACTTTTAAAGCTGAACTTTTTTTACGTACCGTAAATTGTTTTTGGTTTTTGTTACAATAACACACGCTAACATAAGCGATTTGTATTTACATTGCTCATAACGTTTTTTGACTTTTGTTTCATTTTGTTTTGACATTTTTTATAAAAAGTTTAAGTTTGCCAAATATTCAATTAGAACAATACTTAAATTACGGGTACATTTATAACAAAAGTAAGGAAAACGTATATAAATTACACATTACTAAAATAACCGGTTTATTTTACTAAAATAACCGGTTTATTCGATATTCGAAAAATTGACATTTTAAAATATTCGACTTGGGCAAAACTAAAATAACCGGTTAAAACCGGTCGAATACTATTCGATCGATCACCCTAGTACCGTATACAAACAAGAAGAATAGCAGGTGGTATCGATAGCTTAGCTGTGCTTCTTATAAGTGCTTTCATAGCGACTGATATGTTAAATGTGTTTACAGTGTTGTAAAATCAATACCAAGAACATTATTAAAAGTTATTATAAATGCTACGTTTTTGGTTTTCTTTTCAAACAGCGTTTAACAAACTGCAGTCAAAGTTGTTAAACTGCAATTTCTTCCACTCCTTCATGGGGCAAAAAAAAAAGCGTTGATATTTAATGTGTTACATTAAAAAAAATTTCTATAACAAGATTTTATTAATTTAAATTCAGTTTTAATTGAAAAGGTCAATAATATTTTAAAAGTTTTTAATTTTAAGCTCCAGGCCTTTTTATATAAATATATTTATAATAATTAAATTAATTTTTTCGATGTTTCGCTAACCTTTTGTTAACATTTTCAGGAAAAAAAAATTAACAATATTTTAAATATTTTACTTTTGCTGGATTTGTTTTCACGAAGAAATTTTTATTGAAAAATGTTTTGCTTTTGGTTACTCCTCGTGTGGAAAAAATCAACAGACAGACTGCAAAGCACCCACCAATTAAAGTCGCAATATTTGCAAAGTTTTTAGCGACAGGTAGTTACCAAAGATCCATTAGAAACGAATTTCTTGGATGCATTTTTCTAACGAGAATGTGTCGTATCCTGAAAATTATCCATTGATTTGATCGTGTCAAATATGGTTTGTGGGGTCTGGAAAAAGTGAAAAGGTGAAGTTAAAAGACCGCCCAAGTTTGCCAGAAAAAAAGTGCTGAGATAATGAATTCCAGGTACAACTCCATACCGTTGGAGAACAAAATAAAAAACTATTTGCAGGCAGCTGGATTCATTTAAACACATATTGGGGTTGGTGTTGTCAGGCGGTTTTAAAAAATGGTATTGTGGTTATCAAAAACGACAACCAATGCGATACTGTGTAGTGTATTTGTTGCAAAAAATTTTGTTAAGTTTTTTAATCTCGAGATCGCATACGTAAAACTTTCCGTCTAAAAACGACTACTCCTACGCCACCCACATTAAGGGTGATTAAAAGACGATTTTACAAGTCCTAAACGTATTATCAACGAAAAATCGAGAAAACAGTCGATTGGCTGAAAGTACAAAAATTGTGTGAATGTTAGTGAAAATGTGTGAGTGTATTGAATTTTTTCGAACTTGCATGTGGAAACGGGGGTTAATGCTGTTTGATAATGGAATGTTCTATTTATATTGAATCATTACTGCCGTTAAAAATTGGTTCCATTGCGACAACCTAAAGCACAAGAAACCGCATGTGAAGCCCGGCCAACAAGCTAAATTAACACCAAAGACGGATATCCATAGCGCGGCACAAAATATCTGGACAGTCCTTTGCAGATGACGGACAAAAAGTGCCGGGAATATGAGACTGAAAATGCAGACGTTATATTCCATTTGATGCAGGACTAGTTAAAAAAAAATTACAAAAATAGTGGTTGGTTGGCTTACCAGCCTTATAGTCCAGCCCATGTCCCGTTCGACCGCTTTTAGTTTCGATTGCCATAAAAAATGGTAGAATATCATATCTTAAGATTTCTTACGCTTATTGCTAAATACTTTAAAATTTAACTTGATCATAATGAGTGTCCCACCAGACAAGACACATCCAGAACGTTATCCCTTTAAAAGGCTAAGGCTACCAACTTTCCATAAGTTAACAACTTTGGAGAGCTTCTGGTTCCCGCTGTGGCAAATTGGCCGAAGATCCTTAAAAGCTTCGGACATGCTGGAGATATTTGCTGCTCCTGCGTACCGCAAAAGAAAACCGGCAAATAACATAAGCGATCTTATACAACCGAAATTGTTGCTTTCATAATTGTTTGCGTGTATGTAAAAAAAAAATGTTTTGAGTTATTCTTTCAGCCCAATTTACATTTTTTGGGCACATAATTTTATAACATCAAAACTCGCAAGATATTTTTAAATCTCAAAAATTTCGAAAAAGAAAACTAAAATGAAATTAACGAAAATGAAAAATATTTTATTTTTATCTTCAACAATTCTTTTTTAGCCAAGAATCGAGTTGCATGTAAAAGTTTGAGATTTTAATTCCTCAAATTCAAAAACTGATTTTTTTTTGTAAATTTAAAACTTCAGCTGTTTCAATTTTGTCTCCGCAATGTCGTTTTGTTTCTTTGTGAACAATTTTTTTTTGTCGGTTTAAAGAAAAATTTGTTTGAATTTCAATTCAGCTTTTGTTGTGTTTTATTTTATCTGTATCACAGGGTCTGCTGTTTGGGTTGTTTTTCTTTAAGCGTTTTTTTTTTAATTTAATAATGTTTTTGTTGTTGTTTTTGTTAATATTGTGACTCTATGTGACTTTTCCTTGTTGTTGTTCGCTTGTTTGTTTGTGTTTTTTTTTTCAATTTAGTCGCTTGTTGTATATTGCAAGTAACTAGAAGTATATCGTTGTCGTATATTTTTGTATTTTCTCAACATTTTTCAACGTACAGGAATTTTAAAAATTTTTTGTCTCAACTTAAATAAAAAGCGATATAAAAAAAAATTATATAAAATAAAACAGAATTACGAAAATTCCATGCAATGTTCGCGAACGTATGTTTTTTTCTTATTTTTGTTTCACTTACTACTCCGGCTGCTTCTGTTGTTTTTGTATTTTAATTCCGTTCTCACATACATACTCAAAGGCACACATACATACATAGACAACCGCACACATACGCTTACACATTTACTTTTAAAATGAAAAAGCATATCGCAAGGAATAAATACTTGGAAGTTTTAATATAAATTACATTGTAGGATAAAACTATACAAATATCTATTTGCTTCGTTACAAGATAGTTTTTTTTTTGCCAAGCCTCGTTTCATATTAAACTAGGTCAACATTTCTCCTAAGATTAAACTCAAACTAGGTTTATAAAAATTCCAAGGACTCATGCAAAATTTAAATATAAAGTCGTCCGATTGCTTCCAGCATACGATTTTTATTCATGAAACTTATAAAGAGCTACAGTTGTTAAGAATCAGGGTTCATAAATTAAAAATTCGTAAAATTTTTTTTTTTTTTTACAAATTTTGAGCATTTACTGCACAATACAAGTTAATTAGTTATCTTTCTGGCAACATTTCGGTTCTGCGCCGAAACAGGTGTGAATTTTTTTAAGCCAAGAATAGGATTTATTCTGTAGGAATAGGAATAGGATTTATTCTGTAGTGTCTACTGTCTAACTGCAGTTTAACAAGTAAAAGCAAAACAATAATTAATATGTTAATATAGTTAGCCCTTAAAATTTAGGAGTGCTTTCTTTGCATGTTGAAAGAAGCTCTTATTGTCAGCAGAAAATAGTTCTCGAAATCGGGAATATCCTATACAAAAATCAGGTATCCCAACAGCAGGTTTGAAGCGCTTTGAGGTTTGAATTCATACATAAAACTTGCTTGGAGCACATTTTTTACTGGGTGCTCTGTGGAATGGGAATTGTTGCTGGATATCACAAAGGGATAACTAAAGAACGCAAGAGCGTTATCTCTCAATGGGTGCTTAAGGAACCTGCCTAACCTATGGGTCCTAAATAGTGTATATTTCTTCCCGAAACTCATTTAAGGAAAAGGGCCATTAAAGTTATACAAAGCAATACCATCACTAGCCATATGTATTATTTCGGCCAGCCGTCTTCAGTCGTCGTGGTTTCCTTCTCAAGCTGTCTCCTCCATGTGTGCACTGGTCTTTCAACGTGCTTTCCTAAAGGACTGCTTTATTCAACGCCATGTACGAGTGCGGATTTTGACCATTAAATGTGTTTGGTGCGAAGTAGCGCACAGTGCCTTGCTACTAATACGCGAAGGCCAAAATATTCTCATTATTCTGCGTAGGCAGCGTTTACCAAATGATTGGATAGTACCGACATCCTTTGGAGTGGCGTTCCATGATTCGCAGACATATAGCTGAACATTTCTGTTAAAGATTCTCATTTTAGTTCCTGTGGAAAGTTAAAAGGGGCTCCATACTGCGTTTAGTATGTCATTCGCAAGTTTTGCTTTTAAAGTCTGTTTTTATGTCTTGGGAGGACCCTTCCAACTTCGAAATGACGGAGTGTAGATATACAAAAGACCCTACACATCTGCAAATGAGCCATCAGAAGGCATAAATTGTTGGATATTTTCGGTTTTGATCCGCATTATTTTCAACTTAGGGGAGTTTAATTTTAAAACCAAAGAGGGACCCAAAAAGGGTACACTATTAAAAATTTTGTTTGAAAAATTAAGGGTTTAGGATATCATACGGTCAAGCTTGACCGACTTTACTTTAATATTTGTTTTAAAATTGTTTTGAGCTAATTTTGCAACGTGTGACCGAGCATATGTGTGTGAAGTTAAATTTTAAAATTTATAACCCTAGACACATTCTGTTATGTTTACAGAGCAATGTTAACCACTTAACAGAACTTATGTTAACGCTGTTATGATGCACAATTCCAGATTTCTGGAAAAGGAGTCAACGTGGGCGATAAAAAATGATTAGGATTTGTGGACAATACTATTCTCCATCGTTCTCCATCCCCAGAATTTTTAACAGAGCGAGTTGGAGTTACTTATGGCCAATTTACTCTTTGAAGTCTCTAGGGGATGAGTCCAGATTTCTGGAAAAGGAGTCAACGTGGGCGATAAAAAATGATTAGGATTTGTGGACAATACTATTCTCCATCGTTCTCCATCCCCAGAATTTGTAACAGAGCGAGTTGGAGTTACTTATGGCCAATTTACTCTTTTGAAGTCTCTAGGGGATGAGTCCAGATTTCTGGAAAAGGAGTCAACGTGGGCGATAAAAAATGATTAGGATTTGTGGAC
The DNA here is from genome assembly GCA_949318255.1 of Pollenia labialis. Taxonomy (NCBI): domain Eukaryota; kingdom Metazoa; phylum Arthropoda; class Insecta; order Diptera; family Polleniidae; genus Pollenia; species Pollenia labialis. The sequence goes on from OX439142.1 coordinate 77,516,482, forward strand.
AATACTATTCTCCATCGTTCTCCATCCCCAGAATTTTCAACAGAGCGAGTTGGAGTTACTTATGGCCAATTTACTCTTTTGAAGTCTCTAGGGGATGAGTCCAGATTTCTGGAAAAGGAGTCAACGTGGGCGATAAAAAATGATTAGGATTTGTGGACAATACTATTCTCCATCGTTCTCCATCCCCAGAATTTTTAACAGAGCGAGTTGGAGTTACTTATGGCCAATTTACTCTTTTGAAGTCTCTAGGGGATGAGTCCAGATTTCTGGAAAAGGAGTCAACGTGGGCGATAAAAAATGATTAGGATTTGTGGACAATACTATTCTCCATCGTTCTCCATCCCCAGAATATGTAACAGAGCGAGTTGGAGTTACTTATGGCCAATTTACTCTTTTGAAGTCTCTAGGGGATGAGTCCAGATTTCTGGAAAAGGAGTCAACGTGGGCGATAAAAAATGATTAGGATTTGTGGACAATACTATTCTCCATCGTTCTCCATCCCCAGAATTTTTAACAGAGCGAGTTGGAGTTACTTATGGCCAATTTACTCTTTTGAAGTCTCTAGGGGATGAGTCCAGATTTCTGGAAAAGGAGTCAACGTGGGCGATAAAAAATGATTAGGATTTGTGGACAATACTATTCTCCATCGTTCTCCATCCCCAGAATTTTTAACAGAGCGAGTTGGAGTTACTTATGGCCAATTTACTCTTTTGAAGTCTCTAGGGGATGAGTCCAGATTTCTGGAAAAGGAGTCAACGTGGGCGATAAAAAATGATTAGGATTTGTGGACAATACTATTCTCCATCGTTCTCCATCCCCAGAATTTGTAACAGAGCGAGTTGGAGTTACTTATGGCCAATTTACTCTTTTGAAGTCTCTAGGGGATGAGTCCAGATTTCTGGAAAAGGAGTCAACGTGGGCGATAAAAAATGATTAGGATTTGTGGACAATACTATTCTCCATCGTCCTCCATCCCCAGAATTTTCAACAGAGCGAGTTGGAGTTACTTATGGCCAATTTACTCTTTTGAAGTCTCTAGGGGATGAGTCCAGATTTCTGGAAAAGGAGTCAACGTGGGCGATAAAAAATGATTAGGATTTGTGGACAATACTATTCTCCATCGTTCTCCATCCCCAGAATTTTCAACAGAGCGAGTTGGAGTTACTTATGGCCAATTTACTCTTTTGAAGTCTCTAGGGGATGAGTCCAGATTTCTGGAAAAGGAGTCAACGTGGGCGATAAAAAATGATTAGGATTTGTGGACAATACTATTCTCCATCGTTCTCCATCCCCAGAATTTTTAACAGAGCGAGTTGGAGTTACTTATGGCCAATTTACTCTTTTGAAGTCTCTAGGGGATGAGTCCAGATTTCTGGAAAAGGAGTCAACGTGGGCGATAAAAAATGATTAGGATTTGTGGACAATACTATTCTCCATCGTTCTCCATCCCCAGAATTTTTAACAGAGCGAGTTGGAGTTACTTATGGCCAATTTACTCTTTTGAAGTCTCTAGGGGATGAGTCCAGATTTCTGGAAAAGGAGTCAACGTGGGCGATAAAAAATGATTAGGATTTGTGGACAATACTATTCTCCATCGTTCTCCATCCCCAGAATTTGTAACAGAGCGAGTTGGAGTTACTTATGGCCAATTTACTCTTTTGAAGTCTCTAGGGGATGAGTCCAGATTTCTGGAAAAGGAGTCAACGTGGGCGATAAAAAATGATTAGGATTTGTGGACAATACTATTCTCCATCGTTCTCCATCCCCAGAATTTTCAACAGAGCGAGTTGGAGTTACTTATGGCCAATTTACTCTTTTGAAGTCTCTAGGGGATGAGTCCAGATTTCTGGAAAAGGAGTCAACGTGGGCGATAAAAAATGATTAGGATTTGTGGACAATACTATTCTCCATCGTTCTCCATCCCCAGAATTTTTAACAGAGCGAGTTGGAGTTACTTATGGCCAATTTACTCTTTTGAAGTCTCTAGGGGATGAGTCCAGATTTCTGGAAAAGGAGTCAACGTGGGCGATAAAAAATGATTAGGATTTGTGGACAATACTATTCTCCATCGTTCTCCATCCCCAGAATTTTTAACAGAGCGAGTTGGAGTTACTTATGGCCAATTTACTCCAGCGCCAGCGCAATGACAAGCGAAATGTTAATGTTTCTCCCTTACAAACCTGCTTCGTTGGAAGCTCCATTTTTTATTGGGATGTTTCATTTGATTAAGCTTTTAATTTAAAGACCAACAAACGAATTTTTCTCTAATAAATGTTAAATTTTGTAAATTTTTTACCACAAAATAAAAAGAATTTCAATACCAATACTTACAACATTTCTAAATAATGAGTATAATCTCTTCTTTTGCCTGTACTTTGATTTCATTACATGGCCAATCAAGATAATAACTTTATTAAATTTTTCAAAAAAATCTAATAGTAATCCATTACTTTTCCAGTTTCTGAAGTCACTTAATGAAACGTTATGTTTTTCTTTTAAATTCACAAAATATATCTTTGCAAATAATTTAAAAAAACTATTTTTATTCATTGTTGTTAAAATCACAAAAACTATTTTTTAAATATAACTTTAACTTGCAGCACAGAACGATCAACTTTATCGCCGTTAAAATAACTAATTAGACAGTAATGGCATTTTAGTGCTTTTTGCCTCTTCATAATAAGCGCGAATTTATGAGCCTTATTTAGTTAATGGCTTTACTTGGTTCGCGCTTTAAGTACTCAAATGAAATAAGTTGGCATCACAGTTTCTTTTTAACATACATTTTTTTACTCAACATAAAATGAGTGATAAAATCCTCTCTTACGGCCGTTACACACTATCCCACAAAGTCTTACGTATTTTTCAAAAATGCTTCCCTGATCTAATAATTCTTTGAACATTTTTAAAAAACAATAACAACTTATCATGACACGGTTGCATTTTCGTAAATTACTAAAGACTTTGTGGGATAGTGTAAAACGGCTTTTTGCAGTCATAAAAAACCAGTGTTACCACCAGCAATTAAAAATTACACTTGAGATGAAGCAGCGATTTCAAATTAATTTCCAATTACCGTTTTATTTTATGGAATAGTAAATAAGTAAATAAAGCAGAGATTTAAATGAAATTAAGCCATAAGTAACTCCAACTCGCTCTGTTACAAATTCTGGGGATGGAGAACGATGGAGAATAGTATTGTCCACAAATCCTAATCATTTTTTATCGCCCACGTTGACTCCTTTTCCAGAAATCGGGACTCATCCCCTAGAGACTTCAAAAGAGTAAATTGGCCATAAGTAACTCCAACTCGCTCTGTTAAAAATTCTGGGGATGGAGAACGATGGAGAATAGTATTGTCCACAAATCCTAATCATTTTTTATCGCCCACGTTGACTCCTTTTCCAGAAATCTGGACTCATCCCCTAGAGACTTCAAAAGAGTAAATTGGCCATAAGTAACTCCAACTCGCTCTGTTAAAAATTCTGGGGATGGAGAACGATGGAGAATAGTATTGTCCACAAATCCTAATCATTTTTTATCGCCCACGTTGACTCCTTTTTCAGAAATCTGGACTCATCCCCTAGAGACTTCAAAAGAGTAAATTGGCCATAAGTAACTCCAACTCGCTCTGTTGAAAATTCTGGGGATGGAGAACGATGGATAATAGTATTGTCCACAAATCCTAATCATTTTTTATCGCCCACGTTGACTCCTTTTCCAGAAATCTGGACTCATCCCCTAGAGACTTCAAAAGAGTAAATTGGCCATAAGTAACTCCAACTCGCTCTGTTGAAAATTCTGGGGATGGAGGACGATGGAGAATAGTATTGTCCACAAATCCTAATCATTTTTTATCGCCCACGTTGACTCCTTTTCCAGAAATCTGGACTCATCCCCTAGAGACTTCAAAAGAGTAAATTGGCCATAAGTAACTCCAACTCGCTCTGTTACAAATTCTGGGGATGGAGAACGATGGAGAATAGTATTGTCCACAAATCCTAATCATTTTTTATCGCCCACGTTGACTCCTTTTCCAGAAATCTGGACTCATCCCCTAGAGACTTCAAAAGAGTAAATTGGCCATAAGTAACTCCAACTCGCTCTGTTAAAAATTCTGGGGATGGAGAACGATGGAGAATAGTATTGTCCACAAATCCTAATCATTTTTTATCGCCCACGTTGACTCCTTTTCCAGAAATCTGGACTCATCCCCTAGAGACTTCAAAAGAGTAAATTGGCCATAAGTAACTCCAACTCGCTCTGTTAAAAATTCTGGGGATGGAGAACGATGGAGAATAGTATTGTCCACAAATCCTAATCATTTTTTATCGCCCACGTTGACTCCTTTTCCAGAAATCTGGACTCATCCCCTAGAGACTTCAAAAGAGAAAATTGGCCATAAGTAACTCCAACTCGCTCTGTTAAAAATTCTGGGGATGGAGAACGATGGAGAATAGTATTGTCCACAAATCCTAATCATTTTTTATCGCCCACGTTGACTCCTTTTCCAGAAATCTGGACTCATCCCCTAGAGACTTCAAAAGAGTAAATTGGCCATAAGTAACTCCAACTCGCTCTGTTGAAAATTCTGGGGATGGAGAACGATGGAGAATAGTATTGTCCACAAATCCTAATCATTTTTTATCGCCCACGTTGACTCCTTTTCCAGAAATCTGGACTCATCCCCTAGAGACTTCAAAAGAGTAAATTGGCCATAAGTAACTCCAACTCGCTCTGTTACAAATTCTGGGGATGGAGAACGATGGAGAATAGTATTGTCCACAAATCCTAATCATTTTTTATCGCCCACGTTGACTCCTTTTCCAGAAATCTGGACTCATCCCCTAGAGACTTCAAAAGAGTAAATTGGCCATAAGTAACTCCAACTCGCTCTGTTAAAAATTCTGGGGATGGAGAACGATGGAGAATAGTATTGTCCACAAATCCTAATCATTTTTTATCGCCCACGTTGACTCCTTTTCCAGAAATCTGGAATTGTGCATCATAACAGCGTTAACATAAGTTCTGTTAAGTGGTTAACATTGCTCTGTAAACATAACAGAATGTGTCTAGGGTTATAAATTTTAAAATTTAACTTCACACACATGACCGAGCATTGCCATGATGGAATACAACGTATTCGTGCCTGGTTGCATATTCCGAAAGCTTTCCGGCAAATGAGATTTACAAGCAAATTAATTGTGCTTAGTTTAGGTAATTTGTGAGCATCTAACCATGGATATTGATAGGACCCTTCTTTCTGGCTTACCAAATACATAGCATTTTTTAGCGTTACAAACAGGGTTTAAAAAACTGCAGTTAAAACCAACATTTGTGTACAACTGTTCGCCTTTAGTGTTGGTTTGACCGCCACTGTTTACATTTAATAATTCGGAAATAGAAGTGAGATTTTTTTTTTGTCAAAGACAAATGCAGAAGTGTAAGAAATTGCAGTTTTTTAAACGCTTATTTTAAATGTCCAGCTTTCGCGTTGAATTATTTGGCTGGTTGGCCGACTTCGCATACAATTTCTTACACTTTGGATTGTCATTGTTAATTAAATTTTTTAATGGTGTTCAAGCAGCAATATCAGCTTTCGACTTAAAATCTTGTGGGATCTATTATGATTGGCCTTGGATGAACCTGCTGCTTGAGTTAGTTTTAATGATATTGGCAGTGTTCCTTAAGTTTAACAACCATCTTTATGGTGTAATGCCTATAATTCATATAACAATGTGAAAATTCTAAAAATGCCTGTAGTTTCTTAAATAACGCTGCAAATTAAAAAAGGGCGTTAATCTGTGATCACTCATATTTTTCGCAAAAATCGATTTTTTCATACTTAAATTTGACAAAACTAAAGATGGCTGTAGTTTCTTAATGAAGGGAGATCCAATACAGAAAATTAAGTATACTTGCTTAAAATAAAGATTATTTTGCCCTTTACTGTAATATTGTTGTTGCTGCTGCTGTTTGATGTTATTGTACATTAATTTTATTTTTAAGCGTTTATTTACAAAAAGGCCTAGAAGCCGCCATTATTATTATTATTATTTTTTTTTTTTTATTAAAATCTTAAGTATTTTATTTTGCTTTGGCAAACATATTAGTGTGTGTCAATGTGTGCAAATTGCTTACACAGACAAAAACACACCAAAAGGGCTGTTAACTTTATAATGTTGTTGTTTTATTTTTTTTTATTTTATTTAAGCGAAACTGCAACAACAACAAAAATTAAAAAAAGGGGCTTCAATGTCTCCATATTTTAAAATAACATAAGTGATTATATGCATGAAAGTGTGACTGTGCATGAAGAAAAAACATACACACACACACGCACACTTTTACATAGTTCTCCCATGTATTTTGCAAAAATTTCTTGTCTCAAAAACAAAAATTGTTTTCATTTTATTCTGGCTGAAGAGGATGTCTTTTTTTTGTAATAAGCCCATTCCCTTTCTTTTGCGGGTCTATGTTTGGGTCTGATTTTGTTCCCCAAATCCTCTATTACTTTTGAAGGGGGGCTAAAATTGAACAGCCTGAGCGAATGAGTGCTTGTGTGTTTTAAGGATGGTTGGAATGAAAAAAAGCCAACTGTAATTTATTTCATGTTAATGCGGTTTGTTTAAATTGATTTAATGTTACAGATTTTATTTTTGCATTTTTGTGAATTTATAGTTGGCTTTTTTTGCATTTGTCTTTTTATTTTATAGTTTTTAATGCATTTTTATATTTAAATAAAAAATGGGATTTTTGCAAGTGCAATTTAAATCAAGATATGAAGATGTTTTTTTTTATTTTTTAGAAAAATATTATCAAAAATTTTAATGACAAAATAAAGTAAAGGGATTTTTAAAACACAAAAGAGTTGAATTATTTGCGTAAAGAAAGGAGGTAGCCTCAAGATGGATTTTTATAAGTATACTGGGATCAATTCTAGAACTTGACTAACCTATTTCTTAGATGCCGGAGCCTTAAAATATACACTATTTATACATCACAATGATCCCTTTAACCTAAAGTTAGCGATACAGTAAATAAAGGTATAAAGTATATTAAGGTAATCAGGGATGTTCTGGAAATCGATAACGCAAGAACTTTAAACGTCGTTTGTTATAAGATTTCTGTGGTAATAGAATTTTATTGACAACTATTATACAAATATTTCTCTATTAAACAGAATTCTATAACAAAAATTATAAAAATTAAATTAAAAGTGTATTTCAAACAAGTTTCAAATTCTTTCGTTTTGCGTTTTCGATTTCCACCTGAATAATGGAACACTTTTTAAACGGCCAATAAAATCCAACCCGTAATATCCGTAATTTCTACAAAAAGAAATCATGCTGTGCATAGAAATCTATGGTGTAAAAGCTGCAATATTTTAAAAGAAAACTGAAGGTAAAAATGAATAGGCCAAATAAACGTTGAAAAAGGGGAAGTTAATTGTTAGGTACGAACACGACCAGCTTTTTTTGTGATATTAAGGGCCAAAGAACGAACATCAGTCCCTAAACAGACATCTTAAATAATTTTAATTTAACAAACGATTTAAGTGCATCTGAGCTATACTCAGATCATATAAAAACTTACAATTTAAGCAAATCTGGACTAAGAAATAAGATTTTATTTAGAAATAAGATTTTATCTTATCTTTACAAATTTGGATTTTACAAAACATTCAATTGTAACCAATCAAAGAATATTAAAGGATTAAAGACCTTCTAATACAATTATACTGACGTATATAAAAACCTATGTTTACTGCGAATCTAGACTTAATAAGACATGTTCGAGAGACTCTATATAAAGACCTATGAATATCAGCATACTTCATTCTAATATTACACTGTGCGACAAATGGTAGGGGTCAGTGATCGGGAAGGGTTCAAACTACCGGGGAAAGTTATATCTGTAAAAAAGAAGTTATTCGCTAGGTCACGTCTAGGAATCGAGATACATACATACATCGATTTGAAAAATGGGCTAAAAACCATAAATTTTTTTATAAAAACCTAAATTTTAGGGCTGCCATGCGTCCTATGGATATGACTTATATACTTATGTAATTTTTAGTAGAACATATTTTATAAAAAACTCTGAAAAATCGGTTCAGATACAAAAAAGTTATGACCAAAATTAAATTTAAAATACCCACTTTCGGGAATCATAGATCTCCCCGAGTCCAAGCTTTATAACTCAAGTAAATGGTAAATTTCTTCTTAAACACGTCGGTATATAAATCTGTCAAATCGGTTAAAAAATGTCTGAGTTATAACCGAAATACTGAATCCCCAAAAATTACTCTTGTTATACCCTCCACCGAAGGTAAAATTAATATTGGTCATAACTTTTTTGTATCTGAACCGATTTTTTCGAGTTTTTTATAAAATTTCCGATATTTTGTTATATAAGGTTTTTATAAAAATCAAGCAAAGCGTTAAAGTTATTCAGGCTTATTATGAAAATGGGCGTTCAAATCAAAATGCATATCGTGCACTTCGAAGAAAATCATCGTCAGTGATGCGGCACATTTTCACCTCAGTGGATTGCTCAGTAAGCAGAATTGCAGCGTGATAATCCAAGAGTAATTGTCGAAAAACCAATATATCCACAAAGAGTGACTGTTTGGTGCGGTTTATGGGCTGGTGGTATCACAGTGCAGTATTTTTTCCAAAATAAGGCCGGTCTGGCAGTTACTGTGATTGGTGTTCGCTATCGTGAGATGATAACGAACTTTTTATGGCATAACGAACTTTTTATGGCCCGAATTGGAAGATATGGATGTGGACGATATGTGGTTTCAACAGGACGGTGCCACTTGCCACACAGCTAACAAAAATGTCATTTTGCCGCCAAAATCATGTGATTTGACACCGTTGGACTTCTTTCTTTGGGGTTATTTAAAAGAAACGGTGTACGTCAATAAGGCAGCAAGAGCTAAAGGATGAGATATTTCGGCACAATAACGGCATGGAACCTCAATTATGCCTTAGCGTCATCGAAAATCCGCGGAGGTCGCGGCGCCCTATCTTTTGTTCCATACATAATTGAACCATACCAATATTATCATAATAAAGAGAAATTACAATAATTTCCTAAATAATTTGTGTTTTATTCAAAATCAACATCGGCCCTTAAAATTATAAAACCACCCTTTACATACAGATTATTGCCTAAATTAACACACAGCGTAAATTCTGGGGACCTTAAATAAGGGAAACTGATGCTTTTCGTACTTTTTCTCTCTACGATAACTTTGGTAGACGGATAGCATCGTCGTGCCGAAGTTTTTTTTTAATAATTTGTTTTTAATTATAGTCAATATCTTATTAATTTGAAGTTAAAATCTTCAAAAACTTTTATAAAATACAGTAATCACAACACGAAACGTGGTTACTTTGTTAACATAATCAAAAGCTTGGCACGCGATTGGACAAACAAGGCAAAAGAAAAAAATCGTCATCTGGCGTAGTAATGTCATCTGTTTGTTTCATCATGCCTATACGTAAATACTTTTGTCACTTAAGCATAAACATACATTCATATTTCCGTTTCGAAAATTGTTAAAATTTATAATTTGATGAAAAATTCAGTTTTTTTCACCTTATTTTGACGTATGTCCCACAGACTTGAAATTTTTTTTTGGCAAAAAGTGACGTATACGACAAAATTGAAAATTTTTTTCGAACGTGACAATGGCAATAACTTAAAATTTTTTTCAATGACTTTAAATATTTTTACATTAATCGATAGAGAACTTCATGCATTATATCCGACAAAAATATTGGACAACTTTTTTCGCGTACGTTTTTGTGTATGAAATTTTGAACCTTTAGATTCGATTTCCCAGGAAAAAAACTTTTGTAAAATACGAGAAGATAACTTCGGAACGACGATATGGGTCAGATTAAAATCAAGGATTCTTTTAAAGAGATATAACCGGGAAAAAGTTAGTACTTTAGGTAGTTTTTCTCTTATTGATAAATTTGGTATCCAGAATGCATATGGACCAGATTAACAAATAAGGTAAGGAGTAAAAACAGGATAAATTTGGTACTTTTTCTCTTTTCTACAAATTTATTATATATAAAGATTGTAGCCTACATAAACACATAGTGTACGTTCTGGGGGCCTTAAAATAGGAAAAGCCGGTACTTTCGTACTTTTGAACCCGTTTACCGTTGGTACTTTTTCCCTTTTCGATAAATTTTGTATATCATATGCCGCAGGTTAAGATATAGGATACATTTTTTAAAAGATAAGAACGGGGAAAAATTTTACTTTTAGTAGTTTTTCCATTTTTAATAAATTTAGTATATAATTTCAGTATACGGTTCAGTGAACGGAATATACGTACATATTAAGACAACCCTTGCTTTTCACATGAACAGTTGCATGTCGGTCAAAAACCCTCGTACAATTCAACAGCTAAAGGATAGGATAATTCGGCACTTTAAATACATTTAACCTCAATTATGTCTCAGAGACATTAAAAATTAGGACCATCGGATGGAAGTATGCCACCGAAGCCGTAGCGAGCATTTGGACGACATTTTCTTTAACACTAATTTTCATAGATTCTTCTATCATAATAAAAAATATTAAGAAAATTCTGTAAAAACTTTGGTGGGACCACCCTTAAGTATAATTTAAGCAGTTTTGCTTGTCACTGTTTACCAACTGATAATTATTTTTTTTTTGTCTATTTTTCTTAAAATTTCATGATGTCACTATAGGCCGCTGACATTAAAAGCCAATTATGAATGATAATGATTCATTTTCAGTTTTTTTGTTTAAACATATCGAAGTATTGATTTTTTTATTTTATTTAAAAAACACAATTTTAAAGTATCATTTTCTTAGATTTTTTTTTTTTTTTTTTTGCAAAATTCTATTTAAAACAAAAAGGCCGCCTTCTTTTTTATACTTTAACAAGAAGAAAAACAAAAAAAAAAGAAGTTTATGGTTCAATGAATTTGTGGGTTTCTGTTCATTTGATCAAACACATTCACACAAACACTTTGAAACACATACACTCTCAAATACGTTTATGTATGTATGTATATTGAAAACTTTGAACACACAAATTAATTTCGTACACACACTTTTAAAGTTGGTGTACGAGAAGACCCAGGCATTAAGTTCTGCAAAAAAGTTATATAAAAAAAATCTTGTATCCCACGCTTGTCATTTATCATTGATTTGCTAGATGGCAGCAAAAACAAAAAGGAGGAAAAAAAAGAACCCAATAAATGCCAGAGAATTAAAGATTGTTGGGCTCATCTTGTCTTTATTTTAATGGTACTGAAGGAAACTTAAAGCTTAAACCCCTTTTAATTTTTTTGCACTTTATTTCCAACTGTTTCCAGAAAGGGGGACTTTTTAATATTAAAACAAAAGGGATACAGTTGGTGGAATAAGATGCAAAAATAGAAGCAAAAAAAACTCAATGAATGATTTCAAGGGACACAATTGGAAAAAGGAACGAAAAAAAATATAAAAAAAAAACTGAGAATGAATGAATTAAAATAAATGTCAGTGTTACTTTTTTACGAACTATTAACACTGGAAGAAAAAAGTTGCATAGAGGTTTGACATGAATTTTTTAAGGGAACCATTTCAAACTGAAAGTTTATTTATGTTTACTATAATTCTTCTCATCTTCAGATGCAAAGATGGGGTCCTTAGAAAAAAATTTAAAGATATATGTAAGTAATGGGTCGAATACGGATGGCAAGACACGAGAAATTGAGTTGCCTGATTTCTTGATCTGGCAATTCAACTTCAGTTCAGTCTCCGTCCGTTATCGGCCCATAAATGATTTTAACCCTTTTCAGCAATTCTATAGTCTGAAGTACAGCTTTTGGCCAAACATCTGTTATTTATCCTGATAAATATATGTATACTTAAGACATCACTGTCAAATGTCCTGCCTAGTAAAACTATAACTAAGCCATAATTGTACTAAATGAACCCGTAGTGTACCGTTGTTTTTTTTTCAATGATCAAATACTATTGAAAGGAATTGCAATTGTACACGGTTGCGTTACCGCATGTCGTTTGCATTAAATGTTGCCTTTTTTACAGTATTCGAAAATAAACCGAACAATATTTTGCGTTCGGTACACGTACTTAGAAACGGTACATATTTTTAAGTGTTTATAAAATTAGTACATAGTCTGTGTGTGAATTGCATAAATGTTTTGTTTTTGTACATCAACTCAAATGAACGAACTTTAATGTGATTAACCGAACACAACAAAGTTTGTGGTTTTTACGAAAAACAGAACGCAATCAATTTTTTTCATCTTTATATTGAGGTCGATTTGTACAATATTTTTTTTTGTGTAGGAAGATCAGAAACAGAGAAACGTTTTTAAGGCATTTACTACACAAACAGTATTGGTTTCCATTTTTCAACAGTACAGAACACTAAAGTACAGTATACAATGTTTATTTTCGATCTCTGCTTTTTAACATATTTCCATTTTTTATACCCACACAACCACAGTAAAAGGGTATTATGGGTTTGTAGTGATCAGGCGCGGATTCCTTATTTCCTTATTCCCCCCCCCCCCCCTAAATTATAAAAATAGGTTTGGTTTATCTCGATAATACAAGAATTCCCAATAATAATATTTTTTATGTGCACAAAATTTAAGGAAATCCCAGCAAGTTTTTTTTTGTTTTTTTTATTGAATCTAACGAAATTTTCAATAAGTATCCAAATCTTAATTCTAATAGTTATTTTTTAGATATTTCCAAAGAAACATCTAGTTTACTGTATTCAAATACTTATTATTCTACATTCAATCCCAGCGGGTGCCATCTATTTATATCCAACGAATTAACGTTTGACTTGAAAATGCGTGCGGTCGAATTATTAATAAGCCTTAGTATATATATTAGGGCGGGTCGATTTGTGTGGATAAAAAAAAAATTAAAAATCGTATAGCAAAAAAGTAATCTACATAAAATTCTACGAAAATTCTCCGAAGAAACCATGGGTCTAAAACAAAATCCTGCTCCGCGCCTCTCGACTTTAAAGCCAAAGCTTTCATTCATAGAAATCCCTTTCGTTTGGAACTTCAAGAAGCTTAAGCCTCTTTTAAAAGTACTTTTTTCGTTCAATTTTTGCATTATTCAGTTAGCAATTCGAACAGATTCTGCCTCATATTCGCTAAGCTTATTTAAAAAATTTTTCTAGGTTGCAAAAACGTATTCTTTGGCCAGATGGGCCAACAATTGCTTTTTAAAAAAATATTTGAAGAAATGGCAAAAATTGCATATGCCATAAAAAACTTGCCCTACTCGTCAGTAATGCTACGAGAGAGAGGTCATTTCCTACCCGTCGTCTAATAAAAACATGGCTCAGATCAACAATGACAGAAGAAAGCCTGTACTATCTTAATTTGCCTCACAAGGAAATCATAAATTGCTTATTTAAAAAAATTTATTTATATTGAACTGATCTTATATTTCATTTAAACTTATTGTTGAGTTTTTTTAATAATATACACATATTAATTTTAATAAACTTTCAAAAACAAATTTTTTACTTTTTTGTATAAAAAAAAAGTTCCCCCCTAAGACTCAAGCTGGATCCGCGCCAGGTAGTGATATTTGTAAAGCCTTAAAATATTGATGCTGGAACCACCTTTAAGTATACCGATCGGTTCAGAGTCACCTTCCGACTCGATCTAAAGATGTCCGTCTATCTGTCCAGCTGGCTTTTATTACATAGATGAAGATATCTAACATAATGTTGTTTAACAGGTTCCATGATTTGTCATGGGTCCCGAATGGGGTACACTCTTTAAAATTTGTCTTTATATACTGTAGTGTAGCGTATCAAATGATCGTTCATGAACGATGTAATATGGTAAAAATGCTTAAAGGTTTCAGCCTATGGGTTTTTATGATCAAGCAAGAACTTACGCCGAAGAAGGACTCTCGTTTGAGTCGTGCTATCGTTCAACGAGCTAAAAATAATATGAAAGTCCCGTTAGTTTCAGATATTTCCATTTTTGTCGTATTAGGAAAATAGTTTTATACGAAGATATTTTGCATTTATTTCAGACATCGTAACATTTTAATAATTTTAATTTAGAGAATTTTATTCGTCAGAATCGTTGGCACATAATAATTATATAAACCGAGATCAAATCAATGATATCAATTAATTGGGACTACAATTAAGTAAGAATGAAATAAAATAATGAAAAAGAGGGAGATAGAGAGAGAGAGAGAGATCTTAACAGTTTTTGTATTTAACGTCGTATAAGCAGAATTTTAATTCTCTAAAAAATATAAGGAAAATGCTCATAACAACTCTAAAGCAAACATTTTAAAAACGTTATATTTCTCAAAATATTCCAGTCAGATGACCACCAAACCGCCACAATTTAACGGTTAAGATTATTTTTCTAAGGTTACGTACTCCCACATTTGACGGGTGGAAAATATTGTGTAAACTGTTGCCCAAATGCGGTATGCACTGCTTGAAAAATTTATCGAAAGAAATTAATTAAAATGTAAGAAATGATAAGCTCACTGTTTAATGTAGGTGTTTTGTCTTAGTTTTAATATCGTTGCAAATAAGACTAAAGTGTTTGCAATTCTCATTCGCTTTACAGTTTTATTCGTATAATATCTTTAGCTTTTCCAAAATCGTTGGAAAAAGGTTTCCTGATAATCTGGCCTAAGCATCCAGTATAACAATAAGTTTCAGTGTATTTTTAAAAAAAAAAAAATTGGGAGTTTAGCGCGTCATAAAAAAATCTTATTAATAAAAACAATACATGGTTCAAAAAATTATGTAAATTGTCACTAGAAACAGAAACTTCCGCGAATTTAAAGGACCATGTATTAAACTGTCTTTGTTCCAAAATTACTGATGGCGTCTACCTGCGTGTGTTTTTGCAGTGGAAATTAGAAAGCTCCGGCTTCTAGGGAAAGACTTCTTTATACATCGTCCAGAATTTTCAGCTGTGTTTGTAACCAATAACGAAATATTATGAATTTTGAGCACTAAACGTTAACTACTTCATGTGATCAAAGTCTGTAGAATTTCATATATTGGTCACACGGTCAGGAGAGAAAAATATGAACTGCTCTTCCTTATGCTCCAAGGAAAATGGAAAGTAGGCGCGGGATTGGCCGAAATCACATGTCTGGTTGCGCAATATCGAACCGTGGACTGGTATTTGGTCAATTGAAGAACTCAATCGCCAGGCTGTAAACAGAGAAACGTTTGAATATCATATAATTGTGGCACCCATACATTCTTTACAGGATATGCGCAAAAAAGAGAAAGAAAAAGCTCCCGAGTATTGGTAGACGTATTTGGTTTGCCCTGGGTTAAAACCCTACTGAAATTAGAATGTCATGAAAGAAACCTACAATAAAAATAATTGCATCTTTCTTCCTTTCGTTCGTTATCAAGAATTATCATTTGTAAGTGAGCTGAGTATTAAAGAGTATTTATTAGCTGTTGCCTTTGTTTAAAAAGTTGAAAAGAAAAATTAATAATCCAATTTTTTAACTTTTTATTTCCCCGCTTTAAGTGGGGAGCAGAATAGTCGCTGTAGTACAACATTACGAATAGCGCTGCAAGCTGTCAAAAGTTAAAAACCAAAGTTTCAAAGTACTGCAAACAGAATACGAAGTTGCAGTTGAAGTTGAAGCAGCACACAATTAGAAATTTTGAACTTTGTCGCGCTACAAAGAATTCGGCTGTTTCAGCTACTACTACAAGTACTTTATTCTTAAACAAAAGTTTAAATTCTTAAGAAATCAACTGCCTTTTGTTTCTCATTAATCTTATCTAAAGCAAAATGAACACAAAAAATTCATTTAATCGATTGCTATTAATAAAAAATTGTTTAACCAATAAATATTAAACAAAATCTTAAAGTGAAATTAATAATCGATAAAAAAAAAAAAGTTCTTAATTCTGGTCGAATTGAATTAACTTTTATTCTCTTACTTCTACTACTTTTTCTCTCTTTTTTACTCGCTCTCTCTTTTTTATTAAATTTCTTTAGTGCATTTTTAAATTCTTTGATTTGTTTCACTTTTTTTCGTCATTATCACCGCTGTTTTTAATTTGTTTTTTTTTTTTTTTTCTTAAAATAAACAAACATTTCATTAGTCTTCAGTTGATAAAAGGAAAAGTGTTTATTAAATACTCTTGTTTTATTGCCTCAACTACTCTAGAAGATTGTTTGATTGCCCATTTAATTAAACAATTGATTATTTTGTCCGGCCAGTCAACAAGTCACCAAGTCAGTTACTAGTTGACAGTTGGTTGGTTGCCTGGTTGGTAGCAAATCGAAGCAGTTTCAAGTTTTATGGCACCCACTTGGACCACAGCGAAACAAAAAGTTAAAAAAAAATTGAATCAATCAATTGTTTAATAAATAAATATTGACTTTTTAATGTTTGTTGTTGTGGTTTATTAATACAAATTATATTAAGAGTGATAAGATTGCGACAGGTTTATTAAGAAACATTAACAAATATACTTGTGATGTTACGATTATTAATTTTTATTATTCGCGAATACAGATATTTGCGCCAATATTCGCCGAATACGAATATCCAATTTTAAACTTAGCGCCACACGATATTTCGAATTTGATTGAAAAATCATGCATTCTCGTCCATAACAATTTCAAAATAATAATTTGAAATTATCAAGTTCGTACCTGAATGCCACTACTGAACCTTTTAAATTTTTATATTTACTAACATTATTATTATTATATAAAAGCCATAAGCACCGCAACCCAAAAGGTCTAATGTGCAGCCCAAGTTTTCACTGAAGTCGATTAAAGCTACAAATAAAGCCAATTCTTAATGAGCTGAAGTCATATCGGCAGCTTCAAGGAACTTTTTGCATACTTATCAGTGTGACCAGATCTTAAAAAAAGCTTACATATAAATCATGCATTATTCAAGGCCTGAAAATACTAAAAATGATTAAAAACTTTTAAGATTTTTGCTAACAATTTATTAAAAACTACATAAATTTTAGGAACTCATTTTAAACAAAATTCAAAAAATTTGTAATATTTTAACATATTTAGGCGGTCCGCAATACCCCTGATGTAAACAAAATACAAGTGATATTATTTCTATGCTTTGTTGCTCTGATTTAAAAGATTTTATAAAAATAAATTTTAGACCATTAAATTTCAAAACTATGTATTATATTTTCAGCAGTTTACAGCAAAAATTTGTTTCAGATATTTCGTTGGATTAACAAAAAATGCCCAAACATTTACACTATAGAATTTTTATCTTGGGATCATTTCATTAAATTTTTACAATGCAATGTAAAATGTTCTTATACTTTTATACTTCATAAAAAAAAAATGGAAAATAATTTTTATCATCTAAGATTCCCTAAATGAAAGCTTTTTACAAAACAGGTAGGACGTTTCTTAAGATAATCTTAAACTAATCCATTTTCAGACTAAATTTCTTTTTGTAGTCAAAATGTTCAATAGTTTATAAAAAAAAAGTTCAGTTAATTAATAAAACTATTCCTCCAAACTAAAAATAAAGCTAAAAAAAAGCTGATAACATTTAAAAAAAATCCTAAAGAAATGCTAAAATCGTCACGCTGGTACTTTTACAAAAATACTTTTAGATTTCGTTTTTCTCACTCTTTTTGGGCTTTAACTTGGGAATTCCCCGACCTTTTTCTCTGGGTTTTCACATATTTAGTTTAGGGTTATTTCTTTATTTATCTTTATTTTTTAGTAATGTTTAGTATAGAAATGGATATCAAACTGATTATTATTATATAATAAGCAGAACGAAAAGCTCTCCGAATTTTTTTAAATGTAAACGCAGTGAAAGCATTTCTAATTTATGCATTGGGATTGGAATTATCTTGATATTTCATTGACCTATTCCAGACAATTGCTGCAAATGAAAGTTTATCTAGGATTGCTAAAAATTGTTTGCTCTGGCTTTAAACGAACTTGAGTAATTTGAATAAATTGTTTTTCTAGCGGCACGATCCTTCTAATGTTTGTTTGTTTTTCTATTTTACTGAAAGAAGATTTAATTCTGTGTTAAAGACATGTTTTTTTTAATACAAATTATTTAAAATTTATATTTTTTGTTTTCTTGTATGTATGTATATTTTACATTTTGAATTTTTTTTCTTTCTTTCGAATGTATTAACAAAATATTCGTGATATATTCGTCTGAATTTGGCGAATACGAATACGCATATCGTAAAATAGGCGAATATTCGGCATTTCGAATACGTAACATCACTATAATATACAAAAATTGTTTTCTAACTGTTCGTCTATACTTTATTACGGAAAATGTCAAAATTATGTTATCTTTAATGTAGACAGCAATTTTTTGTACATATTTATTGCTGGCAATTTATGTTGCAATAATTGTTAGTCCATTTTTGTTGACATCTATTGCTAACATAAAACGTCGAATTTGGTTGGCAGTTGAAAAAAGAAAAAAAAATAGAAGCAAATTGTGTGGGAAAGAAATTAAGTTTGTGAAATGGTAGCTAATTTTAAATGTAGTTAAGGAATTAAATTAAAGAATTAAATAAACACTAAAATAAAATTGCAAAAATTATTTTTATTAATAAAATTTTTGTTCTTATTCGATCTTTATTATTTAAATGTATAACAATTTGTTTGAGCTTGATTTCTTTTTTTATATAAAAATATAAATTTTATTTAAAAAAGAAAAATATATTTAAAAACATTACTATGTTTATTTAAAAAAGACCGCAAGCTTAAACAAATTACTATCCATTTGAATAAAAAAAAGTCGGATAAAAGAGAATTTATATTAATAAAAAAAATGTTTGCAAGATGGCGTCAGTTTTAACACTGCATCTTCTACCTTAATTTCTTTCAAATTATAAGTTAACATAAATACGTTTTCCCATGCCTTTAACATAAGCTGAGCAAAAAGAAATATTGATCTGTTATTCTGCCGACGTTATTGGCAACATGCTGAGATATTTATCTTAAGTGTAGACCTGGGGTAAGAATCGTGTGAAATATAAGGCGTTATTTGTAAGCGGTTATTAACATGCAAATAAATATTTTGCGGAAATTAATTTATAAACTCCTATTTGGCATGAATATCTACTATCTAATAGAGGGCGATATGAATGTTTTAGCAAATAATTTATTTGGTGTTTATTTGTCGAGTTATGAGGTGCTTAGGTGTTGCCGTTTTATGAAAAATTAATTTAATTTTTTAATTAAACAAAAAAATTAAAACATTAAATTCTGATCAAAATAATTTTAGTGGGAATACAAAATTTAATTTAAATGATTTTGTTATTCGTGCTTAATTCCCAATTTGTATTCTTGATAAACACACTGAAATTTATTGTTGATGGGATAAGCTATTCCTACACTCACAATATTCTGTACGTAAAATTAACTGAAATTGTAATATAAAATAAATGAAAGTTCAATTAAAAACCGGTCTACCTATTTTTCATTTATTTTTAAAAAAAAGTTCATTTAATTTTTACTGTCAAAAATTTAACACCATATTCCGTAAAATCAAATAAATATTAAGTTATTCTGTAAAATTTTACTGTCAAAAATTCAACACCATATTCAGTAAAAACAATTAAATATTCAGTTATTTATTAAAATTTTACTGTCAATTTTTTACTGTCAAATTGACCCCATATTCAGTAAAAACAATTAAATATTCAGTTATTTTATTAAATTTTCGTTTACTTCACAAAAGATCCGAATTTCTAAAAAATTCCAGACAGACACCTGTCCGCTTGTTTTTTTTATAAGCGAGAGAGGGAGAATATTTTTATTAACTTACCCAGTTACACGCGTTTGTTTTACTTTTGTTGTACTGACCACGTTGTTTACAGAAGAACTCTCAATTATAAGACACCAGCAGCATGACCGATATGGCTTCGCAATTATTTTACTTTTAAAATTTGATGTATTTAACTAAATTATTTTAACAAATAGAAAATGGGGATTGCTTACACAAAACAAGCAATTCATTTTTTATAGATAAGTAAAAATTAATTTTTGGTAGTAAAATTTTATAAAATAACTGAATATTAAATTGTTTTTACTGAATATGGTGTTGAATTTTTGACAGTAAAATTTTATAAAATAACTGCATATTTATTTGTTTTTACGGAATATGTAGTTAATTTTTTGACAATTAATTTACATAAGATAACTGAATATTGATTTGTTTTTACGGAATTCGCGGTTGAATTTTTGACAGTAAAAATTAAATGAGCTTTTCGTTGCTTTAAATTACATTTTTATTTACTTTAACATAAAGAAGAATTTAACTCAATCAACGGACAATATTAACTGCAACTGAAAATCCGTATTAATATGCACTTAGTTTTTTGAATAACTGTTAGAATCAGTTAAAAATAAAATTGCTTGGAATTTTAAATGTTTATTTATTTAAAAATGACTGAACGGAATATTTCTTAAATAAACTACAGTCCGTTACTGTAATAATATTGTGAGTGTATGCGCATTTCACTGGTTGCTTAGGCCAGATCGTCAGGTAACTTCATCCAAAGATTTTAGAAAAACCAAATAAAACTGTTAAACATATAAGAATTATAAGCAACAGTTCTACTTGTAACATTATCAAAGTTTAAACAAAGTTATCAACAAAAACAGTGAGTTTATCTCTTCCCTGCGGGAACATTGGTCCATTGGTACTGGTCCTAGGAATGGGGAAAATAGAACAAGTAAAAAAATAAAGAACTCATGACCAGTGAAAGGAGGACCAATCATTTAACTGGTTTATGAAAAACAAAAAGGTAGAAAAAGTAATGAATTACAGTACACATTTTTTTGTACTTTTTAAAATTTGGTTCTTGAATTTAATTCTAGGACTTGTTTTATTGAAATAATACTACATTGTATTGAAATAATACTACATTTTAGTAACTGACACTAAGCCCGTTCATTGAGAACAGATCTGTGACTGATCAAAAGGTGTCAGTTGACCCCCTCTTATGACAACCTTATGTAAAAGTGATAGTGTAATAAAGTGGTTTCACTTTATTAAAGGGGTTTGGAGTTTTAAACCAATATTGATAATTCGTTTTAATAAAGTTAAATTATTTCCGGTTCGAATAAGGCAGAAAAGTCGCCAGTATTCGCCCTAAGATTTGCTAGTCACAGTAGTCCACAAAGGTCTTCCTGCGTCTTAGCAATTTTATTGATTTATTTAATAAAACAAATTAAACAATGTTTGATTTAAAAAAAATGATATTTATTCTTTGACTTTCGCTATAAGAATGAATAAAATATGATGTTACAAGAGCTTACTTGATTTTAGTCAAATTACAATAGTCGTCTAGTATACAGCATAAAAGTTAATACAAAAACAAATTAATAAAAATATAATGAGAGTGAGAGCAAGTGATATTGTTTAATCTCTTTTAGTGATGTGCATAAATATTGATAATTGATTATCACTTTGTTTTGATTACATTATTAGGGTTTCCAATACAAAATTTAAATTTAATCATACATAGAATTATACATAAAATTATTAATGAAAATCAAACAATCATAATACAACTAATAAGAATCGATTTATTATAATAATGAAAAATAATCAAATTTAGTAAAAATAAGGTTAAATAAAAATAATAGTCTTAGTTAAAGCCGGATTCAATTCAGGCTGCTACAATAGGTGTTATTCATATAAAGTGTTGGAACTAGAACCGGTCTCTACCACCAAAGACCTATCACGGGACTGCATTGGTGTCAGTTCGCGTCCCTCTAGGGTTCTTACATTCCCCACTACAATTGATTGGAATTCTTCCAACATTAATTGTACAACTTAAGAAAAAACTAAATAAGAATAAAAACTACTTGCTTTATTGGTTTCCAAAAAAATATGAAGCAGGTTGCAAGTCAGTTTTTTTAGGCCGTGCACTTGCCAGTTTATGATCAAAATAATATCCGTGGGACTACAAAATTTAATTTAAATTTCAGAGTTTTTATCAAGAATAAAAATAGGGAATTAAGCACGAATAACAAAATCATTTAATATTTAATTCTTTTAGAAAATAAAATAATTTTAAAAAAATAATGGACAAAATTTCAAGTATTGCCTCTGCAAAAACAAAAACGATTATATTAAAATTAACATTTTTTTCTAACTTCGGTCCATCTTTTTTATATTTTTTTACCAAAATTAGCCTATGGTGTCCTCATAATACTGTGAAAGTTTTAGAATGGGATCTCCATAAATAAAGAGTCACGCCAATTTCTTTACACGCGTAAAGCCTGGTACTGTGTTCAACATTTCACGTGAAATGCTGTCAAAACGCATATGAAAAAAACTTGTACGGAATATCCATGAAATAATGTTGATAGAGTTGTACTCTGTTCATTTTGTGAAAAAGTTAGGAAATGTTTCTGGCAACATTTTTTTACAACTGCGAAATAATGTAAGCTGCACTTATTTCACGTGGAATTTTAAGCAAAAGCAAAAAAGTATCAACTGATTATTAAATAAGAAATAAAAAATTAAAATAACACAACCGGTAACAGTTTTTTATCCATATTTATATTCTTTTTTATTAATTTTTTTAATAAAAAAATAATTTTTAGTTAAATACATGTGCGGTTTGTTTACATACGCAAAACAATGTCGCATTCTTTGCAGGACTAAAAACGTCAAACTGTACAAACTCGCATGAAAGGTAACATTGATACATGTCAAAATTTTCGTGTGAAATAATTAATGTTGCTCAACATTTTTCACAAATTTGAACAGAGTACCAGGCTAAAGGCATAAATGTTTCTAATTTAAAACCAATTTTTTTTTATCTTCCTTAAATCCAAAATTAGCCTTGAGTATTTTCATGATACTTTAATCGGTTTGAAGTTGGATGTACATTAGTTTAAATAATATGTAAATAACAGCCGTACCCAGGGCTTCCAGATAAATTTCTGAGGAAATCATAGATTTCCTAAAAAAAAATCGTCTTTCAAGTTTCGAAAAATCGTCAAAAAAAAAAGTTGATTTTTATAAAAAAAACATTCAAGCAAAAATATAAATACTTCATACCCAGCAAGCGTTTTCAATCGTGTAAGAGTTACTGGGAGTCTCGTGAAATGCGTCTTTGACCGTCGATGACCGCATGATTTAATAGTAGGAGATTCCTCATACTGTAATACGAGTGAGATTTTATCAAAGGCGCTTCTTCAATCGTTGTGACAATTTTTTAAACATATCAATTATCAGAGAGTCGTAAAAGGTTCTTCATTCGATGATGGTGTGACGAAAGATAAACCAAGTTAACATTGTTGTTGTTTTACTCTGCAAATAATCACTTAAGGATTTTCTTAAGATTTGCATATTAAAGCAGTACCTAAAAAAACGGCACGCGTTTTCTAGCTTTCAAAATGTGTCATTCCAATAAAATTTGTATGAAGCAATTGGAAACCCTGATTTTGACAGCTCGTTTAATAGTGAAGTTGGCCGCTGTTATTAATTAATAATGGAAACTTAGCTATCTGTTGGTCAATCTAGCGTTTTTATACCCTTCACCGAAGGTAAGAGGGTATATATAACTTTGTCATTCCGTTTGTATGTTCCACAATATTGATCCTACACCCTATAAAGTATACATATATATTCTGGGTCCTTATGAAAAGCGAAGTTCAAATCCGGTTGTCCGTCTGTCCGTGTGTATGTTGAAATGGGTTTTCCGAAAACCCCAGAAATGATGTGGACTAGGTTGATGTATATTTATGTCACATATACTCCGTTTAAGTTTGCTATTGAAATTCAGCCAGATCGGTCCAAAAATGACGGAGATATGACCAAAAAACCACGACTAACTCTAAATTTTTCCAAAAATCCCTTGTTGTTGTTGTATTTTTTTTATTTCTGTATATCTTGAGAACGGCAAAAGCCAAAGTTTCCAAATTAGATACACACATTTAGGTTGCCAATACACACCATCCTACAAAATGTGGGCGGGATTGCAGAAGTGGGCGTACCTCCCGTACAAAAAAAAAATAAAAATTGTATAAAAACCTAAATTTTAGGGCTACCATATGTCCTATGGATATGACTTATATATCAAATTATCGGAAATTTTAAGTAGAACATATTTTATAAAAAACTCGGGAAAATGGGTTCAGATACAAAAAAGTTATGACCAAAATTTTTTTTAAATACCCTCTTTCGGGAACCATAGATCTCCCCGAGTCCAAGCTTTATAACTAACGTAAATGGTAAATTTCTGTTTCAACACGTCGGTATATAAATCTGCCAAATCGGTTGAAAATGGCTGAGTTATAACCGAAATACTGAATCCCCAAAAATTACTCTTTTTTTTATAATTAACTTTGTTAAAATATATACATATTTACAAGTTTATATAAATGTATTCAACATTTTTTATTTTTCGAATTTATTCTATGAGCTAAATTTCAGTTATGTATTTTATAAAGCTTTTTTGTAATAGTCATATTCCTTCAATTTTTCAGAAATTACTTTATACACTATCAGACTATCATATTGTATTATTATAGTGTATAAAGTCATTTCTGAAAAATTGAAGGAATATGACTATTACAAAAAAGCTTTATAGAATACATAACTGAAATTTAGCTCAAAGAATAAATTCGAAAAATAAAAAATGTTGAATATACTATAAAGTAACCTTCGGAAGGAAATGATTCCCAGTTTCTGTTTATATAAATGTTTATATATAAATATAACTTAAGTAAATGGTAAAATTCTTCTTTAACACGTCGGTTTATAAAACTATCAAATCGGTTAGACAATGGGCAATTTATTAACAAAATGTCCAAAAATGGGCTAAAAAAAAAAAAAAATTTTTAGTAGAACATACATATTTCCCTAAAAATTGGTTGTTAAAACACAACATCCGACATAATGTGGACGGTTTGGATAAGTGGGCGTGGCACAAAATATAATTATTCATATCTTAAGAATGGTGTTCACATAATTTTTTGTTCCTATTGGTGAAGGGTATATAAGATTATGTCTATTTTTATTTAAAATTTGTGGGTTTTATTAAACAATAAAGCTGTCACTACTGTCCGTTGCACAACGTTGACGCTTTTGCTTTGGTATGGCATAACATCGTAAAAGCTAAGCGAAAGAAAACGATTCGCCTTCCGCTCTTGTTAAGGTTCGGATGTTAAATATTCCAAGATTAAAAAACGAACGTGTCAGAAAATATGATGTTTTATTCAGACTTTGGAGACAGAAAAAGGTCGTCACTTCTTAGAAAAAAATCAGCAAATCGTCAAATCTGGCAGTCCTGGCAGTCCTGGCCGTACCTAAACAAAAGCGGAAGGCGGAATGATTTCTTCCGCTTAGCTTTTACGCTGATATGTCATACCTAAACAAAGCCAGTATATAGAAATAAAAAATGGAAATAAAACGGCTAGATTAATTAATTTACGATAGCTAAATTGCCATTATTTATTAACAATAGCGGCCAACTTCACTATGCAAAGCGTTAACGCCACGTTATTTAGGGATGCTTTATACCAATTATATTTGCACGGAAATTTTAAACAAATAGAAAACGCATGCCGGACTGCTTCTACTTAGTTACGGCTGTAACTGTGCATCGTTGTCGCACTGCAAAGCCGAAAGAGACTATTTCAATCAACCATTTTTTTGTTTGTTTGCTAATCAGGTACGCTCAGCGAGATTAAAATGGCGGGAAATATTGACAAAAAGAACTCTATGACCACCAAAGAGTTACACATAGATGGAAAAATTAATCTTTCCTTTCCGACATTTTTGCCGAACATACATACTTGCCCCATACCTTCGTTCGTCAAGGAAAGGGACTTTTTTATGCGACGGAGTTGTTACCAGAGGGAAATGCTTAAGGCCTATTGGCTCATATCATAGGCCGATGTTGACTTGTCTCGTTCTTTATTTTTTTCTTCTTCTTCTTATTATTATCCAATTCAAGTAATTTTTCTATTTATTGCGAAATTTTAATTAAATAATTATTTTAGTTTTAATTTCTTTAGTACTGTTTTTCTTGTTGTCAATTATTCTCGTCAACAATTGAAATCTTTTTACCTGGTTGTTTGGGTTTGGTTTTAATTTCAATGGCATTCACCTCTTCGTTGACGTCCGTCCTTTAGAAATATTTCAATTATTTTATTATTATTTTTTTGCCCTCAACTTTTTTTTTAACTAAAGTACATTATTTTTTTATTACTTCTTGTTATAATTGTCTAGTTGTTTACATAGAGAAGATAAACATTTTGCAGATAAAAATAGGAATTTTTACTTTTTCTTTTTTTAGTGATTTCATTTATTTATACCCTTTAACACAAGTGGTGCACTTAGAGAAAAAACATGTGACCACCTACACTAAAACTATTTTTAAAGAAAATTTTAAGCATATTATGTTTATTTTGACCATATTATTAATACCGACAACCATATTATGGTAAGAGTAGTGCTCCATCAAGAGTCAACAGCCATATTATGGTTGTATCAAAACATGTTATGCTTAAATATGGCAATAATTATTTTTTAAATTAACATGGTTAAAAACCAACAATGCTATTGTAAATGTTAAACATATTTTTGTTATTATTTACCATAATATGGTTGTGGCCTCTTGAGGGAACACTTTTTGTTACCAAAATATGGTTGTCGGTGACAATAATATGGTTAAATTAAACAAAATATGTTTAAAACTTTCTTTAAAAATAGTGTGTTGGAGGTGATCATATTTAAACATATTTTTCTCTGCGTGTGATTGAATGTGACCCTCTTAGACGTTTTAATTGTTGGATTTCTATGGTCACAGGTCTTTACGAATAAGCTAAAAACCACAGCGGTTCTTAAAGCTAACATAACCATGCCATCGCTAAAACTCACCCTCATTAATGTGCTAGATCCGTGGAAAATGGGGCATTTTGGATGCGCCTTAGCAAAGCTGCGTTGGAAATTTACACGATTTAATGTTACGTACACAATGGCATTGAAAAGCCTTTACAACCACTACAAAATTCCGATTATATCTCACACATACTTTGTTTTATTCGAAATCAAAGAGAGGTAGACTTCAATGTCTTCTATTAAAATAAAAAAAAAAACAATGTTCTTCTTAAACAAATTTCAGTTTATGTACAAAAATATCAGCTGTTACAAACAATGATTTCTTTTAGAAATTTACTTTTATTTGCTTTTAAAACATATTTGTTACATTTTTGTTTTATATTAAATCAACTTCTATTTAAACCATAATTGACACATATACTCAGACCTTTTAAGGCCACTAAATTAAAACCAAAGAAAAAAAACTTTTTTATATTGCTCCCAAAAACCCCAAAAAAAATCTCCCCCAAATTGAAGGTGACAACTGTCTACGCTCACTTAATAAACATTAATCAAAATAAAAAACTAATAAATCAATTAAATATAAAACTTTTTACAAAAACATGTAACGAAATCACTTAAAAGCCAAATGTAATGAAACGCCAAAAGGTCTGTAAGATTTGAAAATAAAAACAACAACTAAAATTTACTTTAAGACAATGAATAAATGCATTATTTATAAACAAGAAATTAATTTTGAGTATTAAACGTAAATGTAATTGAAACTTTATTTGAAGACTGTAATAGAAGTACAAAATATGTTGCTTAATAGAAAACTGTAACAGAAGTAAAAAAATAAGTTGTTTACAAAAGTGGGGTATCTGGAAGGGGGAACTAGAGTTCTTTAAATAGTTTGTTTTTTTTTTTTTTTTGTATAATGTAATAAGTTAATTATGTTATATTTTCCTAACTTTTAGAGTTTAAAAAAGAGCAGGTGCTTGAAATAACGAATTCATTAAAAAATTTATTGGATTATGTGTTTTTTTAAGGAAAGGCAGATTTGTCCTTATTTCTTGGGTTGAATAAAAATATAAGACCTGGCTTATTCACTCACTTACTCATCACCGCCCAGCCAAAACGGCTAAAGGTAGAGACTTGAAATCGGTATTCAGGTACCTCGTTTGATAGGCAGATCCGCTAAGAAGGAATTTTTTGAAATTCGATCTCTAAAAGGGTAAAAACGCCTAACACAGACAGATGGATTATAAATTCAAAAAGCATATACGAATGCCGTCAAAAAATAAGCTGACGCGTGTTAAATACTTTTTTGATTATTGTACTTTTAAAGGCTAAAACAGGTAAACATCTAATTTTGGTACTCTGTCTTCATATTTATCTTCTAGAATACTAAAGATAGGAATAAAATTGAAATTGAATCGTTCTCTTCTTAAAAAAAAATCCAATGTGTTTTGGTAATTTTTTGAATTTTGGACTTATAAGGGAATAAAATTTAACTTATTTTCGTTACTTTTCCTAAGCAAATATGAATCAATAAGCATGTTTGATGCAGGATCCAAGTATCTTTGGGTTAAATTCCAAATTGCAATTCGAGTTAAATTGCAATTTGAGTTTCTTCTCATAAGGCCAAATGCGGAAAATGATGGTAGTTTATCGTGATTCGACTCCCTTTCCGGTACAATAGCGAAGATTGTTGAAGATTGTCCGGACAGTGAAATCGTTTTAGCTGCTTGGCTCCACCACTCGGGCCATATAACTTATAAAAGCCAATATGTTAAGCTTTTTTCCACGCACAGCCACCTCGTTCAACTGCTGAATGAACCAGCACATATTTCATGTGTTGATTAGCATAAACACAATACCCTTAACCTGTTCCTCGATTCGCACCACAAAAGTAAGAAGTTGATGTCCAACCACCTCTCGGTAACTCGGATCATTGCACCAACCGTCAACAGGTCCAACCACCTCTCGGTAAATCGGATCATTGCACCAACCGTCAACAGGTCCAACCACCTCTCGGTAAATCGGATCATTGCACCAACCGTCAACATGCTTTTTCTTCCGTACCAAAATCACTGATACTGAACAGGACAAACAATTTCATATTCCGTTAAAATTAATGGAATATCTTAAGGGAAAGCTCAGATGAGCAATCGATTGGCTTTAGCTACACTTTTTTCTATAAATTAAAAACGTAAACAAAAGTTTCTGAAGATTATGCTTTAAGGGCACTATACAGTTGTCAAATGCTTGGCATCAAGCTCGTGTAAGTGCGTTAAAGGCCAAATACACTTGTCAAAAGCTAGTCCAGCAGGGGAAATACTCGTGTACGTGTGCTTGTCGTTATATTCGCTGTCATATCTAAATTTTTTGATTTTTCATCCAACATCGTCGGTGTCACATATTGTCATTAGTTTCGACCACAAACCAATTTTCGACGATACAACCACAATGCTTGATGTGTAATTGACCCATGTATTTGGCCCTTTTACCTTTTGTAAGCAAAATCCACAGTGTTTACAATGTTTCATACCCATTTAAAAAAAATGTATTTTTAAGTTTCCATCCCTTTAAGTTTATTATCCCCTCCTCCACCCCTTCTAACTAAAACTCATGCATCACGTAACATTAAAATTTAATTGCCTTAACATTCATAAAATAATAATAATGACAATTGTGTTTTTTCTATGATTAATCAATTTAAACATAAAAGAAATACTGTTGGTACAAAAAACAAATCAAACTTTTTTAATCATTATTTATAAATGATTTAAAACCAATTTATAAAATTAAAATTTAATTTGTTTGTAAAATTAAATAAAACATAAAACTACCACAATTTTTCATATGAACGCATTATTAGTTACAGCTGTGGGCAGCTAAATAGTATATTTTTTTTTTGTTAGGACCAGCACTCAGGGTGTGGCCCCTACTAATGCATTGCATTGTGTTGGAACCAGGAGAATAGGTTATAGGAAGGAGGATAGAGGGAGTAGTGTTTGCGAACATTCGACTTGAACCTATTCATGTTGTAAGTGAGAGGGAAGACTTCAGCAGGAAGGTTATTCCACATACGAACAGTCCGGGCAAAAAACGAATTCTCTCTGTAATGCGTTGTATGATTCACCTGCCAATCGACCACAAAAGGATGGGCTCTTGAGGAAAAACGTGTATTACAAGCAAACGCATGGGTTTCGGGAACCAGATCCCTAATTTTGTCAGAACACATCCCATTGTAGTAACGATAAAACAGACAAATACAACCCACATTGCGACGGTGCTCAAGGGAGTCAATAGAATTGGATACCCTACTATCACCGATGAAAATCTTCGGCCTCTCCTGCCCACACATGAGAGTTGTATTCCATACGCGGTCGGATATAGGCGGTATAAATAGTAAGAAGATCAGATGGAGTGAAGAATATCCTACACCGCCTTAAAAACCCAAGGCACTTGAATGCTTCTTTCGATACCTTGAATATACATATGTTCTGTCCATCGGATATCGCATTGTATCCTCATGCCCAGAACATCAAGAGATTCTGATTCCTTAATAATTATACCACCCATACAGATATACAGATACAGCACCTTTATCTGTCGCGCGTTTATGCGTCAGGACGCAACATTGGGTTTTTCGGGCATTCAAATCGACCCTATTTGCACGACGCCATTCCGAGACTATGTCAAGGTTTCGGCCAAGCGTATAATATAGCACCGAAATCGGATACGCTTGGTCTGTACTCAAATGAGTACGAATGGCAAAAGTTGCTGT
Organism: Pollenia labialis; assembly: GCA_949318255.1. Lineage (NCBI taxonomy): Eukaryota > Metazoa > Arthropoda > Insecta > Diptera > Polleniidae > Pollenia > Pollenia labialis. The sequence goes on from OX439142.1 coordinate 77,547,152, forward strand.
CATCTGCAAAAGAGTAGATAGGGTTGGATGTTTAGCATAGGAGGTCATTTAGAAATATAAAAAAAAGAGTAGGAGAAAGAACGGAGCCTTGCGGCACCCCTTAATGAATCTTGAACTCGTTTGACGAAACCCCATCGATAACAACTCGTATAGTGCGAGCATTAATTTCTAATATGTTAAAGAGCATGTAGCACTAAAAAAACATGTTGAGTTTGAACGGCAGTTATAAAATGCGATGTAGCGGTTTGCTCTGAAAACACTATAAATATTTATGCTCAGTTTAAAAGAGTCATTTCACAAATAAAATAAAAATTGATTTAAATTAAAAAATGTGTGTAATTAATTAAAAAATTAATTTAATTTACACCAGTAAACATATTAATAGTATCAATTGAACGTTAAATTTACTTTATTAAACATTTTGATAAAAATTTTAATTAAAACTGATTTAATTTTGAATAATACTTTAATTGGTGAAACATTTTAGAAATTTTTTTCTGTGTTTTCCATGGCTGAACTAACGTTTAAAAAGTGCTTGCAAATTGTATTTTTTTTTTTTTTTTTGGAAATCTTGTTTTATTTCGGTGGAGTCTATTTAAAGGTCAAAATTGCCGTCCATCCGAGCGACTTATTCGATTAAATATTAGTTCTTTTAATCAGAACTTGAAGATATTTATTTTAATGACTCTTTATAGTGGACACCCAATTGGGGACTATTGCCCTAAATAAGTGTTTTTTTAATAACTTCAACAGAAATTGCTGCTTAAACACAGAAAAAATATTCGCCAATATTTTTTTTAGTTTAACAAACATTAATCAAAAATAAAATCAGATTTAATTAAAAATTTAATCATGTGAATCAAACGATTACTTATATTCTAAGGTTTTCTTTATTTCTCGAAATTGTTCATTCCTTCGACACCGAGTTTTTGTCGTCTATTGCTCCCGGCTTTTTTAATTGATTTTCAATCAGCAAATTTAGACTATTTGGAAGATAAACATAAACAAAAATAAATGCTTAAAATAGTATTCAAACGCCTTATTCCTGGAATGGTTCTGTCATCTGATCACTAATATCATGCGATTTACTAACCTTTTATTAGATTACACAGCAGCAACTTTGGACGACGATAGAAAAATTAATCTTCATATTGAGGATTTACTAACATTCTCTCAGATTACACAGCAGCAACTTTGGACGGCTGGAAAGCTTGCAAAATTTGACTCTTCAGTTACACTCATAGAAAAATTAATCTTCATATTGAGGATGCCCCAACATCAGAATTGTGACATCAATGTTATTACAAATGGCATCAATGAGGCAAAAAGAGACAAAAACACAGTGCAACACAAAAAAAATAACCATATACGGACAAAAATACGTGATAAAAGACCAAACAAAAGACCCGTGTCTCCTAGTTTTGCCCAAAGTCATGCACTTTTTATGGGCCCCCAAAGATTTGGGGCCTCGGTGTCATTTATGCAAAAATGTGATAATTTTCTCAGGCTCATATCTTGCAAACCATTCTGAATTTTGAGTCGTAGCTCTTGCCATAAAAATTGTGGTCATATAAAATCAAAAAACTTCATCTTCAAGATCGAAATCGCAAAAAACTTTAAAAAATTCGATTTTTTCCCCTGTTCAGGTCCATAGGAAGCAAACCGTTAAAAATTCAAGGAAACAACCAACTACAAAAATGTAAAAAAAAGTGCATGACTTTGGGCAAAACTGGGAGACACGGGTCTTTTTTTTTTTGTTTTTTATCACGTAGTTTTGTCCGTATATGATTATTTTTCCATGACTTAAAAAATTACACACAGTGTAAGCCAATGACGAATGTCCTCAAAAAATTTTGTCATATTTTATGTGTCATCAGGGCTATGACTACAGTGAAATCAATTCGATGCCACATTTTGTGTATTATTAACATAATTTTCATGTTTAATAAATAAAATAAGAAGCAAAAATTCCCATATACAATTTGTTTAAGTTATTAAGTTAAGCACAACAAATTTTCAAAGTAGAAAAATTACAAAAACCATATCGGGCATGCTGCTGGTGTCTTATAATTAAGAGTGAAACAAACATGTGTAACGGGTAAGTAAATAATAATATACTCTCACTTTTACTTAAGTCAATCCCAATGATGAGTCATTTCTGCGATGCTATTTAGTCATCGCCCTGATGACATGTTTTATTAAACTGACTTCGGCTCGTCATTTCTGTGCTGCCAATGTGTCATCCCATTGATGACATAATTCCAACTTTTGAACTTGATGAAAATTTGGCCAAGTGATGTTAAGGCTGACATCACAATGATGAAAAGTATCATGGGGTCAAAAACGAAGACACTTGTCATAGTACTGCAGGCAAAATACATCAGCGTACTGATGCCTTTTCTATCAGTGTATGTGCATTTAAAACTTTACTAATAACAATTAACTATGATTTCTTTCAAGAAATATTATGTAGTCATTCCACAAAAACTATTTAAATGAAAGTAAATGGTGCATGAAATAAGTGGTCACGCTTTTTTCGGTTTTTTTCGTCAAATATTTGATAAATGCGGACAAACCTTTAAAAACATGCCCGAAACTTATGCTATCCGTAAATTATGCAAAGTTCCTTCTACAGGCAACACTGTACTTTTTTAACAGATGAGTGTGCTTTTTACCTACGCACTGCTGTCTAGTAACGATATTGTCTACATTTTGTTGAGAATAAGTTTGCTGGAAAACGTATTTCTTATAATTTATTAGACCACATAAAATGTTATTTAAAAAATCACTTTATTTATTATAAAGTAGCAATTATTCGAGTTTAATAAAATGACCTTGAGTTCTAAATGTGTAATATTTTTTAAGATACACGATAATATTTTATGTTGATTGCTGAAGTTACAAAGAGCGTGATTTAACAATTGAAAGAAAAAGCGGAATAGGGATCATAAGATTAAATTTATAGTACCAACTGGCCACCCTTTATACAACCATGGATTTAAAAATTCACCAGTGTGAGTCCAGGCAGTTCATTGGCTTTTAGTAATTCACATGTTAATTATTTTCTTAAATACTACTTAAGTACAACACTTCACAAGCTACTAGTTTACTCGGAGGGTATTAGTGTATACAATAATTGTTTTCTTTCTGAATTTAACAATTAAAATTTTTTTTTTTTTTTTTTTTTTTAGCAAATTACTAAACAAATTTTTTTTTATATTTACACTTTTCTAAATTCTATAACAATTTCAAAACTTCCAAAGTATTTCAAGTCTTTAAAATTTTTGATTTTGAAATAATTAAGACATTCAATTGTTGCCATCAATCTGTTATTGAAAAGGAAACATGAAAAACAAAATTGCTGGTATACAACTGTTAGCCATGATTGAGAAAAATCATCAATCTTTTACAATGATAAACAAAATTTTTTTTTGCTTTCAGCTACGTTTGTCTTCATTCAAAAGACATTAACCTGTTAAGAGGGGGTGGAGTACTAATAAAAAAAAGCGCAGAAATTAAAAAAAAAAATATTCAATTGAAAGTATTTGACCAGCCAGCCGCGTGTCTAATGCCAGAAGCTAAAGTAATGAAATAAAAAATACAAAAAAAATTTAGAAAAAATTAGGATTGTTTCTTTTTAACACTCATAAAAATTAGGTATAATAATCGCCAATATAATAAATAAAAACAAGGGCTGACTTCAAAAACGCAGTATTGCAATGCAACACTAAAAGGAAGCTTCATAAACTCCACAACTTTTCTATAGACAAGGCTTTAAGTTAATTAGAGCTGTATTCACTGTACAACGGTTGCGAAATTCGTGCATTGTTTTTTTTTTTGTAATGCCTTTTCAACGCATTTGTTTTTATTGATGCTTTGCAATACTGCGTTTATGAAATCAGCCAAGTTCACAAAATCAAAAATTTCGTAAATTTTATTGAAAGCAAAAACTATGCTAAAGAATCACTTTAAAACGCGTTGAACTTTAGAAAAACACGATGCAATAAAAAGTAGCGTTTTTATGCGGATGATTTTGATCAAATTAACAAGTTAAAGCTGAAACAATCCGGTAATCACTACAGCCAAACGTTTAGTTAAATTGTGCTTTTGAACGTTGCGGATGCAAGTATATCTGCTGTTAAAGGCCTTTACACACTATCCCACAAAGTCTTATGTATTTTTTAAAATTGCTTCCCTGATCTAATTATTCTTTGAATATTTTCAAAAAACAATAACAACTTATTATGAAAGGGCTGCATTTTCGTAAATTACCAAAGACTTTGTGGGATAGTGTAAAACGGCTTTAAGACGTCATTTGAAATGCAGCTAAGGGTCTACAATAAACTTTACGGTTAATTGACGCAAATCAAAATTTCTGGACCTTGTCCGATTATGGCTTTAAACGATAAAATTAAACGTTGCAGTTAAACGTTAGAATATAAAAAGCTTATTTATAAACATGTAAGTTTAGATAAAAGTTTTGATAAGCAGTGCAGTCCACAAAAGGTTTTATTTTTATAAGGTTTTATTAAACAGACTAAAAGTTTTCAGACCTGGCAGCACTCTAATTAAAATACTAAAGCCAAACCATACGCTCCATAATTCCAAAAATTACTAAAATTTATTTCGAAAATCGTGGATCAGTTTGAAAATGACAATCTGATAATTGGTTTATCGACATGCTCTGTTCAGCGATAAAACCCAATGGGTTTTAAAAAATTCAACGAGAGATTCTTCCGATATTTTAAAATTTTTGTTAATAGACGGTAGGAGATAAATTAAAAAAGGGAAGAAAATAAATCTACTGTTTCTAAAAAATTGACTAGAATTTCCTGTTCCGAGACCGCATGTTATATTACGTGTCATAAAATAGACTTACTGAAGAAAACATTTGACTTTAAATTTTTATAGAAGAAGGATGTAAGCGTGGTAAATAAGCTTTTCTACACTAATAGAAATGGCGTCATAACGCTAATGATGACACTTTTCATCATTGTGATATCTGCCTTAATATCACTTGGCCAAATTGGCATCAGGTGAATTATGTAATCAATGGGATGACATAACCGCATCACAGAAATGACGAATGCCGTGAGACGGCTCCGTAACATCGAAATAGGACTCATTAAGCTCATTGGGAGAAAATATTATTATTTACTTACCCGTTACACATGTTTGTTCCACTTTAATTGTATTCCGAACTTTGTTTACAGAAGAACTTTTAATTTTAAGACACCAGCAGCACGCCCGATATGGTTTTTGTAATTCTTCGGCTTTGAAAATTTGATGTGCTTAACATAATAATTTAAGCAAATTATATATGGGAATTTTTGCTTTTTATTTTACTTTTTAAAAATGAAAATAATGTTCATAATACACAAAATGTGGTATAGAATTGATGTCACTGCAGTCACAGCCCTGATGACGCATAAAATATGACAAAATTTTATGATGAAGTTCGTCTTTGGATTTATTTCACTTTTTGTCTAATTGATGCCATTTGTAATAACATTGATGTCACAATTCTCATGTTAGTGCATCATCAATATGACGATGCATTTTTCTATGAGCGTATATTTTTTGCCTCATAACAAAAGTCCCGTCAATACGTTGCATTCGAAACCGACGAGGTAGAGACGCTTTTAATCATGGTGCTTACATAACTCTGCACACAAGATTTTTATACAAATTAAAAAAAAAATTATACAAATGTTATACGAAAATTTTCTTAACGCAAAATAGCACCCCTAAGTATCACAACCTTTAACATTGATTTAATTCTAAAAAAAAGCATTGCAAATTTAAAAAACCAAACTTTTCAAACTTATTTATAAAAAGTAACGTAACTAATTATTCAAATGTCATATTTTTTAGAATTTCCAGTTTATGGCAATAATATTTTAAAAATAACTGTTGACTGGATCTGTAATCGTTTACAAAACACTCAGTTTTGTAAATATTTAAAAGTGAAAAGAAAATTATGATGACATCAGTTACAACTAAAAAATATACATAAAAATAAAATTACAAAATAATACAAACTATTTAAGTTACTAACACGTGAAAAACATTAGATTTAAAGAGGTATCCCTAAAGCAAATTCAAATGCCGCCGTAAGCAAAATAAATAACGTGCGTGAAGATAAATATGAAAAGTTAAATTCAATTTTAAAAAATATCGCATGCGATAAAAAAAAATTTTTTTAAAAATATCGCATGCGTATTATAAAGAAAATACGACTATTCACACGAAGTTTTACAGTTTTTAATAAAAATCAATAATTTTTATTTAATATTTAACAATAATAAGATATTAAATACAATTTGGATAAAGTGCTTACAGGTTATTGTAGCCCTGTCCATAGTCTTCATTTTCCGTTAGGTTTGATTCCCTGAGATCGAAGGGTTTGGACACAGTGGCCATATCCCTCACACAGCACTTTCATGAGAATTTCACTCTAAGTCGTATTTTTTTAAAAATCATAAATTTTAATATTAAAAGTCTAATAAAATATTTTATTATTATTAAATATTAAATAAAAATGATTGATTTTTAATAAAAACTGTAAAATTTCGTATTTTCCTTATAATACGCATGCGATATTTTTTAAAATATTTTTTATCGCATGCGATATTTTTTAAAATTGAATTTAACTTTTTATATTTATCTTCACACACATAAATAAATATAAGTCCGATCTTTAAGAATTTAGATTTAGATTTATACAACTACATTGAAACAATTTTTATTTTGAAATTTTATGATTTGTTACAGAGGGCCCTTAAATGGGCGTTATGAGAGATTATATACGGATCAACATAAAAGTAGGTTATATAATTTATAGTTATATAGAACGAATCCGCTGATTCGTAAGCCTCTTTATTTTTTTTCACATATTTATATGTACAACGAAGTTGCTGTTTCTAGGTTTTCACAATAGAGTACCAATATTTCTCCTCGTATAGGTTCACTAAGAACCCTGCACTTATAATTTTATGTTTTTAACTCTAATTTTACCCGGTGATTTTTAGTCGTGACTAAACATCATGAAAATTTTTTGGAGATCGAGCGGGGTAGAGAATAAGAGGGGTAAAAAGCATCACTATATCTGTTTTCCATGTTTTTTTTGTGTTTCTCTTTGCTTTCATTTTCTTTCTTAATATTATGTTTCTTTTTTTCAACATTTTTTATGTTAAAAAATCAACCCTGCACAAAAAAAGGCACTTCCTTAAAGTCATGGGTAGAGTTTATAAAAAAATACTTTAAAAGGTAAATAAAACAATTCATGGTTTCTTACTTCCCATGTTAATTGGGCATTAGTTCAATATTATAGAAAATTCAAAAATTATCACATGTAGAACGGAAAAGTAAGAGTAAGAAATTTACTGCCAGGCACACGATGTCGACAAGAACATTTCTTTCGCATATTTATATTGAAAACAATAATAAAAATAAAAATTTGTTTTTATTTTCAATACAAATATACGAAAAAATTTTCTTGTCGACATCGCTGGCCAGGGCCTTAATTTTCAATTTGTCTCCTTTTAAATACTTTTTTTTCTACCCATTGAAGTATCAAAAATTGTAATATTGTAGTATAGCGCATAATTAAATACGTAGTAAATGAAGGGAGAAAATTATTTTACAAGAAAAGTATCAAAAATAGTGACGACTTTATCACCCCGTCACGTTCGAATTTCAAAAAAGTACCAAACTTATCTGTATATAAATCGTATAAAAAACTAGACATGATAGAAAAAACTGAAAACGGATTTGAATTTAGCGCTGTAAAATCTTTGTATTTCAAATATTTTTATTTAAAACGATCTATTTTTGCCGACAAGTGTAAATTATAAAACTTGTTTCTTAAACATTTCATTAAGTATTTTATTTAAATTTTATTTAACGCTTTTTGATTGGAGGAAGGTCGCTTTTTGATAAGAAATAGTTCACAACCCTGCTCAAGGACCCAGAACATTAATGTAATGATATTGAATCTTAAATAATTTGTTTTGGTTGTAACACACAAGGAATGACAAACTAATACACAAACCCCCGTTATTCGTGGTGGTGGAGAGTATAACAAAAAACAATTTTACAATGAACGCTGTTATTTCAAAATGGACCAAACGATTGGACCCCAAAATCGTGCGATGTATGTATCTAACGGCTTTAAAATATTTTCCCTGGACTAACGATTAGTCATTTATTTTGTGCAAGAATTCCTGCAAATTAAACGACTTTATAAATAATATTTTGTGGACCACTGCCTAGTACCAACCCCATATGCTTGAAAATTTGTTCGTAAAGTGTACTCCCAGAACACGATACATAAAAATTAATTAAACTAAAAATAAAATTTGATTTTCCAATTGGAACTTTATTAAACTAATAAACCGAAAGCTTGACATGTTTGAGCAAAATTTTTTTTAATACAATCCGGTTAAACCCTAAAATCAAAATACTTAAAGCAAGTTCGAAAATAAAATACCTGTTTTTACATTTTTTTTTTTTAATTAAAAAAAAGATAAATTCAAAAAGTTTTTCTTATTCTTTAAATTTATAAACATAAATTATTCTCACATATTTATATTTAAGTTTATTTTTTGTTTATAATTAATCACTTCTCAGTTAATTTAACAGTTAATTTTATTCAGTTTCGACACACTCGATTTTCCCGCCATCAAACAGTTTCATATTGTTTTTGGCTCAGAAATTTTGTTTAAACAATACGTAACCAAAAAAAAAATGCACAAAAGAATTTTCCAAAAAAAAAAATAAATATACAAAAAAAATTTACCAAAAATGTAATTAAAATTGTTTAAATTATTGCAAAAGAATTATTAATTATTTATGAGTAAAATAAACAGCAGCAAAAATAAGAAAAAAAAACAATAAACAAATAAAAAATTTGGTCTTGCAATATGGTCCTTCGAACATGAAAATTAATCAGGGGCAAACAATAAGAAAAGAAAAATTAGCAAAAAGTTAAATATTAAATTACTTTAATACGAGCCAGAATTTTACAATAATTTAAATAAACTAAAAAAAAATACTAAACTAGGAAGAGGGTGTTTTGGAAAGGTAAATTGAAGCGTTTAACATTTTTAAAAAAAAATGTAATATACTAGTTACGGCAAGACGACGTAAACTTCGGCCAAAAGCCGCACTCCATTTTTTAATCATTGTAATACTTGAATTTAATCACGGTAACGCGTGACTCGCGCGTAACAAATCACGTCATATGCACACCTCTAATATAAATACATAAAACAATGACAAAAATAACAGCAATAAAAGTTATAAAAAAGACGTGAAGCGCTTTCTGTTGGTAAACTCAATGCTTGTTGCTACTAAATCGAATTTAACTTCTAAAGCGCATCGATGCGCAGCATACTTTTTTCTAAAATAACGCTGATTTACTTTTTAAAATTACTTTCGCTAAATCAGATTTAACTACGAAAAGTTTTTAACTTTTGTTTTGCCTATTTTTTCAATTCTTTCTTAAAACGTTTAATTTCAACGCTCATTTCAAAGCACCGTAACATATTTGACAAATATTTTTTGCCTGGTGATGTAGACATTTGTGCATATGAACCGAGTACTTTTGATTTTCACGGTACTTAAACTTTTTTTAAATTAATCTGTGAAATCACCGCCTTTGGCCTCTGTGTGCGACGGCTGCAGTGAGTCAATGTTACTCGTTCCGAAGATCTATTTTCCAAACAGTTTGTTAAGGCCTTCAAGGCAAAATGTTATTTTTTAAGTCATCCAAAAGTGCTGGTTTGTTTATTATTTAAATATGTTATTTAAGGTAACCCAATAAACATAATTTTAAAAAAATTAATCGCTCAGTTATAATGCTTAAGTGACTGGCCATTTCAAGAAATAACAAAGTTGTAAAATATGTTTTTGCTTCCTGCGACAAGAGAAATTATTCGTAAAGCTTTAAATCGAATGAACTTAGTGTACAGAAGTCCGAGTTTTACATGCATACCTATACTATGACGCAATTGCATGGTGGGTCTTAGCCACAGGGTAAAAACGTTTACCACCGTTCCCTTTAAACCTCCCGCCACGAAGCCGTGGCCATTGGAGTAAAGGTACCATAATGAAGGCAATGTATTTTGGACATTGTGCTTCCACCTTGGTAAGGTGCGGAGCCTATCTAAAACTCCTACTGTTCTTTGAATAACAGCATGACTTGGTTGCAATGCAACTCCACATCGAGCAATAAATTACTCTACCCGCGATTTGGGCATTAAACCACAGCCACCACGTTACTCCCCAAAAGGGGCCTCATCATTAACCAGGTTGGAATCGTAATTCCAAGGGCATCCTGGTTCCCGTGGTACCAGATAAAGACTCCGGTCAGCTTCGTAGCCAAAGACTACTACCAGTTGAACTCCAAAATAGTTCCGGACTGGTGACCGTTCCACCTAAGTGGACGCTGTTTAAAAAGCATCAACACACCAACAATGCAAAGCATCAGAGAGGTGTTGATGAACCACCGAAAATACCTTCCCGCCAAAAACATGTAACCCATCCGCAACAATAGCCCCGAACAAAATCTGGACGAACAGACAAGCATCCACCATGCAATATGCATAGAGGAAACATGTCCAGTCGGTAAAAACCAGATTAAGCTCAAAGCCAAAGTACAGACAAGCCACACGCTATGACCACCCGAACAGACCTAAGGCCTAAGGCCTACTATACCTTACAACCACCCATCCAGAATATACTTCCCTTCAAAATATGCCCCCAACCGCAGAATAAGTCCCGCACAAAAACCTAGACGACTCGGACAGGCCCCTGCCATGCAAAATGCATCACAAGAGTCATGTCCAGTCGATAAAACCCCAGGTTATGCGCAAAAACCAAACTACGGGTAAGAACATACATTGACACCTTCAAGCAAACCTAAGGCCTAAGGCCCACCATACCTCCTCGTATTCAGTACAATCCTCGTGAAATCACCAAGCAATTGCAAGATGCGAGGACTGGCCAGAACACTGCTAAAATCATACGTATCATCAGTACGTACAACTCCCATGCCACCTAAATCCCTAGCCTCATTAAAAAGAGGGCACACTGTCAACAAATGTAGCCAATCCTCAGAATCAGCTCCGCACGAGCATCTGGACGATCTGGCCAAGCCCCTTTCAGAACTTAGTGTACAATATGAATTAATTTCTTTAAACAGTTGAAAGAAAGACGCTTTCAGTAAAGATCCCGTCCAATGAATGCTCTACAATACAGCGCTCGCCATTATCACTAACGTCCTTAAAAGCTTTATTCTAAAACAGGTTTTTGTTTAAAAGTCGTAGGCCGATATTTTAACGTAAACATTTTTCAGCAAAAGAAAAGGTGACCGATATTCAAGTTTTTCTGAAGCATTAAATTGACAAATCATCGATATTAGAAAGCGGTTGAACAGAGACTTATCTGCTGCCACGGGAACCTGCAGATCCCCGGACTTCTTAGGTTGTTAGCTTTTTTTTTAGAAGGATCCCCAAACCCAATGTGCTATTGCTATTTAACATCAGCTGTTCCGGTTCGTTAGCATAGCATAAGTGTATAATCCAGAAAGTCGTGTGCTACAATTGTCACCTTTTTATACGAGTCCAGACAAAGTGGCGATTCTCACATTAATCTTTAACACATTTGTCGTTTAGAAAATAACACGAAAACTCATAATGTTTAATGGAATAAGTCGCCCAAATGGAAAACTTGAAGCATAAAATAGCCAAATCACCGATGGATGGCGGTTGACCAGAGTCTTATCTGGTATCACGGGAACCTGCAGCAGCTTGTTTTTAGTAGGGACCCCTCGAGGATTACGTCATGACCGCGGTGTCAACACAAACCCCTGTGTGCTGTAGCTATTTAACTAAAGGTACTCTAGCTCCTTAACAAAGCGTAAGTGTTATGAAATAAAATTATACGAATCCAGACTGGGGTTTTTTAAAGCACCCTGAGCTTAGGATATTCTCACATAAATCTAGAACACATTTGTCATTTAGAAAATACTACAAAAACTATCCATGTTAAATGGAATAAGTCGCTCAATTGGAAAATTTCGACGACTCCAAAAACTGACATTCCGGCATGTTCTTGAAATCTCATAATAGGTGTTCTGTAAATCGCAAGAAGTTTGGTGGCTTCAAGCCGCAAAAGTGTGCTTAAGGGAACTAGAATATGTTTAAGAGAACGCAAGAGTTTTAGAACAACATAAAATAAATTTGGCGGTTTGCGATTTCAAATCATGCGATTGTCAAAACATGGCCGATTAATTGTTTAAAAATGTATGATATTTAGGAGTGTCAGACTGGAGTTAGTATATTAAAAAAAAGTTAGGCAACCAAACTGATTGCAACACCTCACGAAGGTGTAATTGTCTTATTTTCTTCAAACGTTCTCTTTATAGAATCATTTATAAGATCTTTAAAATCTCTTTTAAGGCTGTATTAAGTTTTAATAAATTAAACCTTGCTCTAGGGCACTAAAAAATTAGCGAATGGTAGACAAATTATGGTCCTTAAAACCATAAATTTGAGCAATTATATAAAAATATCATACGATATTTATAGTAATAAAGATTTTAAATTAAAAATATTCAAATTTTAAAGCTACCTTTTAAATGAAACTGTTTGTTAAACTTTAGTTTCCTCTTTCCTTGTATGGTCCTTCGAACCCACCATAAAATATATAATGTCTTTGAACGGCTATCCTTTTTATTTAACGTTGAAATAAATTAATATGTATTTTGTAACTTCATCTAATCTCCAGGGTTTTGTTATATTTAGCATTTAACTTAAATAATTTTAACGCCTTCTTTCTTATTTCAAACCCTAAAAAATGATTTATGACCTAAACAAACACAACACACACAAGTTAATAGAATTTCTATTAAAATTTATAAAAATTTTCCTGAAAACAGTTGACAATAAATTATTCGAACAAACACGAAAACGTTAAGTGATAATCATTTTATATTTATCTTTTTTCTACAAAAATTAAATTAAATTACAAAAAGGCCAACTAAACGTAATATGAGGTGACATAAGAGAGAGAGGCATTTAGAAGGAAGTTCAAGCAAAAAGGTAAAAGTAGAGAAAAACAAAAAGGTATTTTTTTTAGACAAGATTTCATTAAACAAAGTGACCAAAATTGTTTTGTACTTTTATTTATTCTTTATTTTGTGTTTTTAAGTTGCGTCATTGTTTGAAGAATGGGAGAGCGGTTAGTATTAGATTTTGGATTATTTTATTTCGAATTGTTTAAAGTTTAAACGTGGCAAGTGACATGAAAATTAACATATCAATTAGAACTTTATAATCGAACTTTTGGAAAATAAAAACGTAATTAGTGATTTTGAAAAACAAAATCATAAATTGTCACACTGCAGCCATGTCTCCAGAGACAACTGACTCCCGTGGTACCAGATAGTGTCTCTGGTCAGCACCGATCTAAAGAGATCCATCAATTATGAACACTGCCAAATGTCAGGTATAATTAAATCAACGACAAATATTGCGGAACTGTCGTACGGTCTTACCTCACGGCAGTGTTGCCAATTTAGCCATTTAGTGGCTAGATTTTAGGAACAGTATTCCAATATTAAATTTATAAAACGGATCAACACAAACATCGGTGTTTCTTTCATGTTGCAAGTATTTCAATAAAGAGATGCTAGCGGCAACAAATTTGTTTAGAAATTTCAGAATTTACTATAAAGTTGCTCTCACTTCCATGGTCTAATGCTGAAGTAAACATCGTTAAAAGTAATTTCAGAAATAGGTTACATTAAGCAACCGCTAATTCGATTTTATCAATGAAATATTTATACCAACACCACAATAGTGGAGAGGGTACTATGCGTTTGTGCTGATGTTTGCAACACCTTAAAATATTGGCACTAAGCCCACCTTTTCGTATACCGATTGACTCAGAACGACTTTCTTAGTCGAATAAACGATGTTTGTCCGGCTGGCTGGCTGTCCATGTAAACCTTGTGCGTAAAGTACAGATCGCAAATTCGCAGATATTTTAATAAAATTTGGTACACAGGTACTAATGAGGTGTAGGGTATCATATAGTCGGGGTTAACCGACTATATTTTCTTACTTGTTTTTTATTGTAGATCTGGAATCAAAAGGTTGGGTTAATGTTATCTTCAAATTATTTAAAACTAATACGCACGAGTGATTCCTATTAGATGAACAATAACGACATAAAATGTATCGATGATTTAATTTTTTAAATATCTTTCAAAATAATAAACAACGTTTATTCTTATTTAAGAAATTGATCTTAACTTACAATTTCATCGTAAATAACTTTAAATGAATTTTTCTGTTTTGTTATTGAATTTGAATGAGTTTTTATTTAAAAAAAACTTTTAGCCATTTTTTAACCCATTTTTAGCCATTTTTAAGCCATTTTTTCTCGTAAATTTAGCCATTTTTGGTCTCCAAGTTTTGGCAACACTGCCTCACGGTGCTCTTTACATCGCGTTGCCCCCTTGCGGACACTAGAACATACATGGAAACTGCATGCCGGCGGACTCGTTGGCATATACAGGTACCACCTTAAATGGAGATAGTTCAAGATATAACCTATTGCGCACAAGATTCATCTTATTGCCAGTCAGAGATGGTTTGATGAAACCACCTGTAGGGAAAGCAGGAAAATCTGGCCAATTATAAATGAAGAAAGACTCGGCGGGCATTACAGCCGTCCAGACATCACCTCAGAAACCTTATTGCGGTTAAAACCGGCCACTCGCAGATATGGAGGCACGCCCAATGGCTACGGCTACCTTACAATAACTTATGTAGAAGTTGTGGGGACGGGGAGAAGAAAGAGTCAACGGAACATCTTCTCTATCATTGTGCGGCATTCGGAGATTTCAGACTGTTTGGTCGAATAACCCTTGGGGACAAAACTTGTCTCTCTGATTTTGATTTTAACAACCGGGTGGCTGAGTGGGAATATTAGCAGCCTGGTAACAAAGGATCCTTGGGAGACGGTATAACATGATTACACAACGGGAATTAATTAATGGACCTATGTGAGCTGTGTTTAATGACGGCAGCCAATATAACTAACTCGCTTGCGAAAGTACAAAGTAGTTTTTGTTAAAAAGCAATAGAAAATAGAGCGGCTATGATCTCCGAAGGGTATTTACCAATAATTAGGGCCTACCTTAGTCCCATGGTGCAGTTGTAATAATTACATCCTTCAGTTTTAAGGCCGGAAATGCCCTTGAAGTGTAGATTTTGAATGACTGCAACTAAAATTTTCAGTTCTAAACCTCGTTTTTTTGTGTATTCAATTGTTAATGTTTATTTTCTGCTATTTTTTTTAAGTTTTTTGTTTTTAGTTGCTTAAACATTTTAAGTCTTGTTAGCCGTCGGCATTTTCTGTCTTTTTGTGCCTCTACTTGTTTTATTTATTTATTAAAACGTGTACTTAAACGTTTTTTGTTTGTTTTACAAGTATTGTTGTTTAACGTTGTTGTTTATTTTTCACTTATTTATTTAGTTTGTTTTTTGTTAAATTTATTTTAATTCAATGTTAATCTAATTCGTTAATAAGCTTTAAATTTGACGTAACGACAACAACTAGTTTATGCAAGTTACTTAGTTTAAGTACATACTAACTACAATTTAATCCACCGATGGTGGGTTAAGGGGTAGATTGTGATGAAAAGAGGTTTAGAAACCACCAAATCTGGTGTTTCTGTTTGGTGCAGAAGGCCCAAGTGGCAGAAGTGGTTTTTTATTGGTGTGGGTCTGCTATTTTTTGAAAGGGTTAAATTGGCATGTGTTTCATTTTTCATTTTAATTTTACTTTCGGTTTTTATTGTTCGCTCTAGTTTTATTTTATTTATGTTTTTGTTTCATATAAGTATGTTTTTATTTAATTTTATTGTCATAATGGTCTAGTTACAAAAGCTATAAAAAACACGAAAAGAAATAAAGAAAAGCAAAATATCATAATATAAAACGTTTCATAGACATGTTTAACATTTTAAGTTTTTGTTGTTTTTTTTTTTTTGTAAGTAAAGTTTGCAAATAAAGAAAGACAGAGAATTTGGCGCGAATATGAAACTTTTATTTGCTTGCAACTCAGTATGAAAAAATTAAAAACAATCGTAAAAATATCAAAAACCAAATAGTCGGACTAAGCCTAGCAAAAACTATTGCTTCTTCGAAAGCAATAATGTAAGGGATGAAATGTATGAAATATTCCATGACTTTTGTTTGGAATTCCTCGCGTAGAAGCGCTGCAGTAGCGATCTGAAGAAGGCTTATTACACGCTTTGAAAACTGACTGATTAAAGTGATTGAAAAAAAAGTTAGCATATAAAAATTGTTATTTCAGCACTTAAAAATAAAAGGAATAAAAGAATTATAGTTTTATAATAAGTTTGTATGATTTGTGTAAAATTAAGTATCCTATTTTATTTTTTATCAAAAGAATAATTGATTTCACTGCTTCAAAAGAGCTGAAGAAAAATTTATTTAAAAAAAACTAATAAACTGCAATTAAAAATCATTCCTAGGAAGTTCATATGCTCTAGAAAATTGTTTATTGAGATCTTAGGTACATTTTAGTAGTTGGTTGTTTCCTTGAATTTATAACGGTTTTCTACCTATTGACCTGAATAGGGTAAAAAAGGTAAAAAAATCGAATTTGTTAAATGAAGTTTTGTTGATTTTATATGTTCACAATTTTCTTTATGTTCTTTATGGCAAGAGCTACAACTTTGTCTCAGAGGGTAAATCAAAATTCCGAACGGTTTGCAAGATATGAGCCTAAGAAAATAATCGCTTTTTTGCATAAATGACACCGAGGCCCCAAATCTTTCAGGGCCCATAAAAAAGTGCATGGCTTTGGGCCAAACTGGGAGAAACGGGTTTTTTTTTGTTTTATCACGTAGTTTTGTCCGTATATGGTTATTTTTTTCGTGTTGCACTGTGTTATCATGTGTAATTAGTTCTTTAATGTCTTTTTTATACCCACACCACAATAGTGGAATTTAAAAAATAGATGGATCCATATTTGTACGGACACTTAAGCTATATATTTAGAAAAAAATAGGACCACGAGGGGAGATGAAGGGCAGTATTTGTCTCTCAGAAACTATCAAACCGATTTTAATGAAATTTAAAACATAGACAGATCCCCATTCATATAGCCATACGCTCTCGAAAATTTGTTTTTAAAGACTGTGGTGTAGGGAATACCATACTTTCTTACTTGTTTTAATTTTCGGAAGTTGATAAATTTCCTCATATAAAATTTTTAGCAAACAGTTTGCGAATCGACGTGGGCAGTGGGAAATATAAAGGAGTTAAAGGGTGACATGTGCTTAAAAAGTGATCGAAAAGTTTTTTTTAATTGATTTGTCAACCAAATTTCTAATTATATTCGTACAAAAAAAATTTTATTTGCTACCAAACTTAATATTGCGACTTTTTACTAAAAAAAAAATAAATAAAAAAAAATAAAAAGAACTCAACCCAACGTGTTTCACTTTAATGACAACGAACGTGCTTTAATTCTTAGTAAACAATTTTTTTAACAATCTCCCCATTTTGTTTTTCAAAATTTTACAATATTATGTAAAAAAACAACTGAAAAACAAATAAACGTTTTAACAAAAAACAAAGCTTAAGTTTTAATTTTTTTTTCTATAAAAACAACAAAAAATTTCAATTTACAATTTTTTTTTAAATTTTTTTTCAGTTGTTATTTTCTTTAGTTCGTAAAATTGCACCACTTTTGTAAGTGATGTTATTTCTTTTTTTATAAAAAAAAATTTAGATCGCTGTGTACCCCGTTTAATACGTGATTTTAATTCCTTTTAACAAAAAACAAACTGACTAAATTCGTGTCATTTGTTTATTTCATAATGACAACAACTAGAGCCGAAGAAAAAACATTAATAAATAATGTCTAATATTGTTTTAAATTGTTTTAGTTACGAGTAATATTTAGTTACGAGTAATATTAAGTTTTTATTTTAAGTTTTTTTTTTTTTTTTTTTTAAATTTTGAAAAATGTTTTTCCAAGTTTTAATCTTTTCCATCGGTACTTGAGGTTGCTGACTGGCTGGCTGTTTAGTTTTTTTTTTTAATTTAAAATTTTTGTTAACAAAATACAAAGCCAAGTTAACTAACTAACAAAGTTTCTTATACTTTTACTTAAGAGATCAAGATTAGATCGAGGTTTTTCGACAAGATTTGAATTCGAATGCAATAGAAACTTTTGCTTAAACATAATACACTAAGATGTTTTCAAAAATTTAAAAACAACTAAGAGAGTATATTTAGTCAAGCCGGACCATATAGTATCCTAGCAGATAGTATTTTAAATTTGGAACCCACGGGCAATCATCGACCCGCCAAAACAAAATTATGTTATGAGGTTAAAAGATTAATGCTTAAGTTCTTTGTGCCAAATATTGTTAAGATATATAAGATTAATATATTAATCTTTATGAGATTTATTCGCCTTTAAGTGACTTTGGGAAGGGGGTTTATATGGGATCTATGGTTAATTTTGGACCTACTAGCACAACATTTTATCATGACGACATATAAGCTATCGTAAAAGTTATTGCTGCCAATTTGTATGTCATAGCTAAAGCGACATCATTTTAAATTTTCGATTTTTTTACTTAATGAATTATTTGGCAGCACTTGCATCATCTCCTAAAATGCCATGGTCACATAAGGTACCGTTACGATTTTAAAGCAAAAACAATTTTAGCTTAAGCGCCAACCTTCATACACAATTTTTATAAAACATAATAAAAAAACAACCTCCTGTAAAATTGTGGTTTTGTCTCTTAAGCTTTTTTGACGTATGGTTGTGTATTCTTCATGGGGGACTATGTTTAAAATATTTTCGTTAAAAAACGTTTTTTTTAAGTTGACTATTTAGAAAAATATGTTTTCTCTGCGTGTCATATTACAGATATTTGTGTTTAATCAAGAAGAGAACATGTTAAAAATTATTTTATAAAAATAAATAGAAAAAATTCCAAACAGTTTTCATGTATTACAAACCGTTTGTGTTAAGTTTCGAAGATTCGAATTTGAAATTTGAATTTTCGAAAATATTTTTATCTGCAAAAACTTCCTCTTAAATAAAAAAAAATATTTATTATTATTTTAAAATTCTCATCAATTCAAAATAATTGCGATGAAGTTCAAAGATTCCAGATTACCATCGAGTTTTGAAAATTCGAAAAAAACATTATTTTCTAAAAACAAAATAAAAAATTAAATTTGAAAAGACCATTTTCTAATGTTTTTTCCAAAAAAATTATTCCAAATTTTTAATTCGAAATTATGTTCAAATTTTTGAAATTGCCGAAAAAATATAAATTTTCCTTTTTCAAACAAAAATTTCTTATCTTTATTTTGTCAGTTTTCTTTCGTCAATTGAAACAATTTTGAATCAATTTTAAGCATTCTCAATTAAGATCGAATTCCCGAAATTTGTTCAAAAGAAACATAAATTTATAATTATTGCATAAATTTTTGTTAAAATATAGCTTTTCCTTATTTTCACAAATTTAGAAAATTCGAAATTATGGATTGCGTAAAACACAACGCCAAAAATTACATTAAAAGCAAAAACAAAGTCAAATTTTTTTTTATAATTTTGGTGTTGCTCTCTCTCTACATAAATTCAAATTGCGTTGCGTTTTGACAGGTCCTTTGCAAGTTCGCTTTAATATACATATATGCTTTAAACAGTTATAAATTAAATTCAAATTGTAGCTTTTCTATAATTGCATTACACTGCGATTACACTTCAATCAATTTTAAAATATTCGAAAATGAAAATGAGAAATAAACTATGAATTTTTATTTATCCTACAAAAATTGTTTATCTTGATATTTTAATTAAGCTTAAGCTCATCAAATTTAATTTTCATTAAATTATTTTTATGAAGAAAGAAATTTTACAACATGATATTAATTAAAATGTATTGATAATTTTTTATTCTTGACTGACCTGAGGCTCTAACCCAGGCGTTTTACGGACGCTTACCCTTACATGATTCGATTGCAACCACTCAATCTCTTCAGAGGGGTTTGCCGTTTAACACTCGCAGCCATCGACGACTGCTGGCAGTCAATAGTCAAACATCAATCTTTAAACCAAATTGTATTTAACCTTTTGTAGATTGAAATTTGCTTTGAATGATCTATTTTAATTGATTTTACATGTACAATAATTTAATGAAAATTAAATTTGATGAACTTAAGCCTAATTAAAATATAAAAATTTGGATTAAAAACCATAGAACAGATCAACAAAATAACTACAATACTAAAAATTGTTTATCATTATTATTTTTTTTTTTTTTTTTGTTTACGTCAATTGATATAAAACAATTTCAGAAAGTCTTTAGCCAATTTTAAAAATTATAAGGTCGAATTGCTAAAAATTGTTAAAAAAAAAAGCATGTTCTTAATTCCTGCATGATGTTTTGTAAAATTTTAGTTTTTCCATAATTTCATAAATTTCGAAAATTCGAAATTAAATTCGAATTTTCGAAAATGTCTAAAAATTTAAAATTTGAAATTAGGTTCACATTTTTACAAATTCGAAACTAAATTCGAATTTTTGAATATGTCTAAAAATTATAAAATTTGAAATAAAGTTTAAGTTTTTGCAAATAAAAATATTTGAGGTTTATTTCGAAAAAATGTTTAAAATATCGGAAAATTTTAAATATATACATTTTAAATTTTTGAGCAATTATTTTTAAACTAAGGTTTAGCAGTTGGAACAGTTTTAGCTTTATATCCTGTCTATTATAATAAGTCGAGACAAATTTTACAATATTGAAAAAATATTTCGAACATTTTTTTGTTGAGAATGTAAAAAAAAAACATTAATTTTTCCAAATAATTTCTTTAATTTGTATCAACAAATTTGAACAATTCGAAAAGTTTTAGCTTAAGTTACTTCGAATTTTCGAACTTTTCGAATATGCAGTTATATCATAAATTTATATAATACAACCCATTATTAAATGAAAAGAACACATAAACATTAGTTTTAGACAAAATTCGAAAGTTCGAAACAATATGTAAATTTGAATTAAATAAACAAGCATTTCCATTTCTTTTTTCTACAAAACTTATGTACATTTATTGCCTGTTCAAAAATTTCGAACGTTTACGTTCGCATAGAACATTTTTATGAAAAAGACTCAGTTTTAAAAATATTTACCGTATAAAATTCTTCACGTTCGAAATTGTTAAACAGGCAGTTTAAAAAAATATCTTACACTTATGCTTTAAAAATAAAAAGAAATAAACACATCTAGTGCAAAAGGCATCACCAGACACTAATTGCCTCTAGGTATTAGGCACAGACGAGCTTAAAGTCAAACAATATTACAGATATAAATATTGCATATACACACGATACACGTTCGAGTTATCTATACAATGTAAACTAATTGCCGTCTATAAATTGCTACAATTACAATTGTCATGTAAGTCACTATACATTTATTTTTGGTATGAATGTTTTCTTTTTGTCTGGGGTTTGTTTCTTGAACACTTTCTTCAAAACAACCTCCCTTCATTTCTTTCTCCCTTCAAGGAAAAAAGAAAATTTAAACATTTTTACATTTTTACATACTAAGTAGTTTAAATCTCTTTTCGGTTATTCTAAAGAATTGAAATTTCTTAAAGTCATTTGTTTTACACTTTTAGATGACAAAAAATGAAAGAAAAAAGAAATAAAGAAGCAACAACAAGAAAAGTTAATTAAATTTGTTAAGTAAAACTAACTAAAGTGCAAGTACTCGTAACGTAACTGACTAATTATTACAAAGCTTTGGAACACAAGCTTTATTGTTTACAATTTCCAGGTTAACAGGTCAGCAAACAATGCTAAAAAAGGAGGGGAATATAAAAAAAGACTTAAGTTGAATTTGAATGTCTTAAAGTAAAAAATAGGTTAAATCGATTTTTTCTCAGTTGTTTTTTTTATCGAAAAGAAGTGAAATGTTTAAGAAAACTTTTATGGAATGGTTTTTATAATAATAAAAGCCGGTTTAAACTTTCAGACACAACATATAGTTGATCAGGGGGTCTACTCTCTATTGCGATGCGAACACATTTTCGATGCGAAAGCTAAATGCCAACTTGGTACTCTCTACCACTTTCGCAAAATTTTCTGAAAACGAAGCTGAATAGTGGCAATAAAAATTAAAGATGGCGCGGATTTACAGTAATGGAATGCCAAAGTGTGTAAAAATATTTGAAATTGGAAAATTTAAATAAAATTAAGTGATGATTTACGAAAAGAAAAAGAAAATTAAAAGAGGCGAAAGACATATGCGCAAACGTATTACAGAGTACTAATCGCTAGATTTGCTACAATTTTCTTTCGCATCACTATAGAGAGTAGACCCCCAGATACATATGTTTGTTCAAAATCATAATGGCTACTTATAATTTCGAACTCGATGTTTTTATCAACGAACGAAAACAATGCGTTAGTTGACATCAACATGCAGAGGCTAAATCACGGCATTCGATATCGATCGAAATTCCCATTTAAATTCTATTGTAATTTCGATCGATATCGGATGTCATAGTTTGACCCCAGGCTAACTCGATGTGTCTAAAGAATTATTTGAAGGTTGCAAAAGGACACCTGTTTAAAAACCGAACTTCGTTAAGTCTAAGGCAAAATCAACCCCTTACCCAACATCTTTATAACACATGCACTGAACTTGCACAGAAAAAATTTTTGCAAAAAATTATTCAATTAAATAATTAATTGGTGTACATTAATTATTCAATTAATTTTTTGTTTGCTGCAATTAATTTTTTTAATGAAAACCCATAAAATTAAAAGTTTGTGTATATGTGGTGTATTTTTTGTTAATACAATTAATTTTTTAATTGACTAAATTTGTGTCCCATGACTCGAAAATACAAATCCGTTAATTGATATGATCAATTCCTTTGCAGGGGCAAAATTAGTTAAATATTTAATTGTCTGAACGAATTGTTTAATTGAAGTCGATTTTCTATTTTTTCTGTGTGTGTAGTGTATGGCCGGCATTAGTAAGGAAAACGGAATAGCTGATTCCCAACCATAAGTCTTGTGAAATTAAAGCCTTAAATTGTGATAAGCCAGGGCGTTAAGTAAAGGATGATTAGACATAGTAAACTCAAATACATCTGACCAAAAATAAACTTTCCGGTCTTGTGCATATCCATCTTAAAGTATTATATACTATACACTGTTTAAATGTTGGACCTTGGGATTTCCTGCAAGTAATCAATAAGGTACATTTTCGGATCACGAGGTGACTGTAGGTTAAATCCAAAGATGTAAATGATTAAGGGAATAAATCACCTTTCCGACGGACTATTCTAAAAGGTTTTACATTAATTATAATAAGTTTGAAATTATCCGGCAACTAAATGTCTGTGTAAATATGTTAATCGGGTGGAATGTATTAACATTTACAAATTAAAAGCTTGCAAATACTAGTAGCACTTCTATAATTAAATATTATTTTGCTATACTTTTTTTTAGCATTTCATGCGTTTAATGTAAATTTATTTCCTAATCTCCTATAATTAATCTTATGTTAAACAAAAAACTGCTATTTACGCTTAAAATAGGCTCAACAAAAAAGTCATTAATTTGAAAATGACGAAAAGAACAGCCACAAAAAATCATAAGCTCTGTAAGTAAATGCTAATTATAGTCATTTTTAAGAAAAATAGCATTAATTAGCAAATTTTCAAAAAAAAAAAAACCCCGCACATGGCAGGAGCTCACGTTTTTGTATTGGGTGTAAAAAATAATTTTCAACTTAGTGAGTTTAAGAAAATAAGACATGATTGTTATCACTTCTGAAGAAGTGTTAATTATACCCTTCACTACAGCTGGAAAAGGGTTTGTTTAACTTTCTCATTGCATTTTTAATTTGTGCAATATCTAAAATATAAAGTGTACATTCTGAGTCCTTATGAGTGGCGAAGTTGATTTAACGATGTCCGTCTGTCCGTGAGTACGTTGAAATGGCTTTTCCGAAGACCCCAGAAACAATGGAGTCTAAGTTGTTCTATATAGTTTTGTCACATATGATCTGCTTAAATACGCTTTTGAAATTCAGGCAGATCAATGCAGCAATGACTGAGATATGAGCAAAATACTATTCCTGCCTCTAATTTTTACCAATAAATCAAAAGATTTTTCCCATAATGCTTAGCTTTTCGAAGTGCTTTTAAATTTTATGATCCTAAATCACCTGGCCGACATACAAGTGCCCTACCGAATTTAGCGTTTCGGTATGGTAGGGTCCATACAAAACAAGGTGGATAAAATTGAGCTCAAATATAACTTTCTGTTCTTTTTCAATCGCACAGGAAAAAAATTAATAGTATCAATTGAATATAAATAAACGTTTTATTTAACTTGATTAAATTTTTAATTAAAACTTATTTTATTTTTGATTAATGGTTTAATTGGACAAAAATTAGCGAGAATTTTTTTCTGCGCATTGTGAAGGGTATATAAGACTCTCCCTAGCCGAATTTAGCACTCTTACTTGTTTTCCATTAAGCTTTATATTTCCCATTCACAAGAGGCTTATTTTAGCAACATTGTATTTACTTTGCATTTTTTTTTTTTTTTTTTTGAAAACTGTTTTAAAAGTGTTGACGTGTATTTTTAGGTGTTTAAGGTGATTTTCTTAATTTTTCTCGTTTCTTTTGCAGACATTTTGACATTAAAATAAAAACAAAACATTTGTATCTTTTGGTGTGTTAAATGATGATGAATTACAACTTTTCTGCCAAAAGACACTGGGGTGGACAGATTTTCTACACCTTTTGTTTTGATGTTTTGCTAATTATTCTTAAATGTTCCCCTCTTTTTTATTTTTAATAAAATTGGCTAAATCTTTTTATTTTCTTTTTATGATTTAAGCGTTTATTATGAAATTTATGAGCAAAGAAAAGAAACAACAACAAGATAGAAAAAAGAAAGAAATCTCATAAATACGTCCAAAAAATAAAGTGTGGGAGCTTAAAATTTTAATTGTTGTTGCTTTAAGATTTGATTTATTAATCAAATAAATTCTTTATTGTTGCGAGTTTTAATTTGTAGAAATATAAAAAAAAATCTTAACAGATAATTTAGATTTGTTAAACAAATTTTGGTCAAACAAATTAACAAATGTCTTAAGCCACGGTCACACTTGTCAAATATTTGACGAAAAAAACGGAACCAACAAGCAAACTAAATAATTATTTCTTTTATTTCCAATATTTATTAT
The DNA here is from genome assembly GCA_949318255.1 of Pollenia labialis. NCBI lineage: Eukaryota > Metazoa > Arthropoda > Insecta > Diptera > Polleniidae > Pollenia > Pollenia labialis. The sequence continues at coordinate 77,572,506 of OX439142.1, forward strand.
GATTATAATTCCACATCTTACAGAAAACAGTTTTTTGATATGTCTAGCAGTATAAAAAGCTTTATTTTGTAATATTAAGAGTTTGTTAAATATCTCTAACTATTAGCAAAAGTAGTGGTTACGCTTATTTGGTCAAATATTTAATAAGTGTGACCGTAGCTTTAGAAGAGCCTCATCAGAGGGAATTTATTGAACAGATATAACACTGCCGTCAAAAAAAACGCCTAGAAGTTATTTTCCTTATCATTTGTAGGTGTGTTAACCAAATCGGACATATGTAGTTCTCAAGCTATTATGAAATGTATTAGCATAACCGACTTATTTCTTGCGAAATGTTATTCCAACCCATAAGAAAATCTAAGTAGGTACGAATAACACTAAAACGTACTCACAACAATCCTAAATGGGACTACTTTCGAAAATCAATCCCTGAATTTCTTGAAATAAGTATAAAATTGTTAAATCAAGTAACAAAAAGTTTAAACTTTTCGTTGTGTTTAACCCTCCGGCTTACGCATGTTTTGATTATCTACACACATTGAAAAAAGGTCTGGCCAGACTTATGTGTACCACGAAGTAAATTTTAACTCTTGCTTCTCATTTAGTTTATATTTTTGGTTAAATATGAACATAAGATTTCTAAAGTAAAAACCCATCGGGCATGATGTTGGTGTTAAATCGTTCTATAAGGTGTAATACGGGTAAGTAAATCAGTCATAATATTTGTTTTTTTATATCTAATATGTATTTTCTTCGACCTTTATTATTTTAATATATAAATTAAATTCTCGAGCTTAAGGTCTTATTTTTTATATAAAAAAACTTTTCACAAATTTATTTAAAACCAATATTTCGGCACTTCTTTGAGTGCCTTCTTCAGGGTTTTTTTTCTTTTTCTTTTTAACAAAAAAATTAACAATATTTTAATTTAAAACAAATTTAACAAAAATTGACAAAATTAAAAAATTTTTTGGAATTGAATAAAAAATATTTTTCAATACAAACTTGATCTATTACAATATACAAAAATTGTTTACCTTCCGTTTCTATTTTTATAAATTAAATGTCTATAATTTTGTGCTACATTTTCAGTATCTGACTTAAAATTAATTCTAGAAACTGTCGGTACTCTTATAATTTGTAACATTTCCAACATAAATCTACGCTTGTAATTATTTTCCATGTTTAAAACTTTTGTATTATCAAAATCTGGATAATGGTTTAGATTAGCACAATGAGTTGATAAAGCTGTTTTTTGTGAAATATTTCTATACTTCTGATCTGACTTATGACCTGCTATCCTAGTTTTTAGTTTATTCTTTGTTGTACCTATATATACCTTATTACACTGTCCACTATCATTACCCTTACAAGGTATCTGATAAACAATATTAGACATTTCCATCCTCTTTATTTTGTCTTTTGTTTTAGTAAATAGTTTACCTACTGTGTTGAAAGATTTATAAGCTATTTTATATATTTTGTTATCATATATATCTGATTTTGCCAATCTTTCTGAAAATTTTGGAATATATGTTAATGATTTATAAATTTTCTGTTCCGTAATACTATCCTGGTTGTTTAATCTACAATTATTATGTTGTATTAATAAATCTGTTATTAATTCTTTAGGAAAACTATTCTCTGTTAAAATGTTAGAAATCTTCCGTTTATTTTCTCTATAAAATTCTGAATCACTAATTTTAAGAACTCTTTTTATAAAATTTTTAGCCGTATTAATTATTATTCTCCTTGGATGTTTCGAGAAATAATTAATAATTCTACCAGAAGATGTTGGTTTCTGATACCAATCTATTGATACTCCATTTCCATTTCTAATTATCAAGGTGTCTAAATATGGTAGTCTTGAATTAAGCTCCCTTTCCATTGTAAATTTAATGTCCGAATGAAAAGAGTTAAAAACATCCAACATTTGTTCCATTCCCGACTCCGGAATTATACAAAATAAATCGTCAACATATTTGGTCAAAATTTTTGGTTTTATACCTAACTTTTCTACACATACATCTAATAATTTTTCCATAACTATATCTGCTACAATTGGAGAAGCTGGCGAACCCATTGGAAGTCCTTTCATTTGAATATATACACGATTATCTAATTGAAAATATCTGTTATCTACTATACAAAATCTTAGAATACGTAAGAATAAATCTTTTTCTATATTTGTATGTTCTTTTATTGTATTCCAATTTTCTTCTATTATATTTATAGCTAAATCTATTGGTATGCTTGGAAACAATGAAACTACATCAAGAGAAATTAACTTCTCATCATTAGTCAATATAATATTCCTAATTCTATCTTTAAATTGAAGAGAATCCTTAATATTGTATTTGGAATTTTCCGTAATGTTCTTAAGAATTCTTGTTATATATTTGCAAAGTTCATATGATGGAGAATTTATCATTGAACAAATGGGTCTCAAAGGAAAATCTATTTTGTGAATCTTTGGAACACCATATAACCTAGGTGCTATTGCTGTATTAGTTTTCAATTTATTCTTCTCCATAAATGTAATTATACCACTATTAAAAAGTTCCTGAACTAAATTATTATTTGTCTTTTCCAGTTTATTAGTAGGGTCCTTATCTAATATCTTATAATTCGAATTATCCTTAACAATATCCCTCATTCTTGACTCATAATCAACTTTATTCATCGCCACAGTTGTATTTCCTTTATCAGCATTTAAGATAACAATGTCTCTATTAGACCTCAAAAATCTATTTGTTTCCCTTACCTTATCCAATATAAACTTATCGCTATTAGTTAGTCTCATTTTATTAATATGGTTTTCTATATTTGTAGTCAGTTTTGTCCTCGCTATTTCCTGTTCCTCTTTTTTTTTTAAGTGTCTGCACTAAATCCTCCCCTTCAGTTATAATCTTCAAAATTGGAAAATGTTTCCTTTCTGTTGGAAGTATGTGTTTATGACCTAGTGAGAGAACCCATTGTGCTTCCATTGGTATATTTATGTTTGATTTGTTAACAAACCACTTATTATTTAATTTAATACCTATTTCTCTTTTTTGTAAATTAACTAATTCTTGAAATTTCTTCTTATGTCTAAATTTTATTATCCCATTCAAATTGTTTGCCAACTTATCTTCATATTTTATGAATCTTGCATAGCCCGTCTCATCAAAATAATATTGTAGCTGATTTTCCAACATCCTACATTCCTTTTGAACCTCCTTTAATTGCTCATGCTTATGCCTTATTCTTATGTTAAGAATCTTGTCTTGCAGTTCTTGTACATATTTTGATGTTTTTTGTCGGTATGACGGTAATTGCTCATTTTCATGTAAAATATAAGAAACGTTTTTAGTTGCATTTTTAATAAATTTTGGGATAATACCTGTATTACGGCAACGAATCAAAAAAGTTATAGTTGCTTTAATTTTTACTAATTTGTCTCTTAACGTCTTATACCTATTTATGCATCTTCTGTTCTTTTGGTTGTTCTTCAATGTTTGAAAATTGATTGTAGACGTGCTCATCATTTTATATATCTAATATGTATTTTCTTCGACCTTTATTATTTTAATATATAAATTAAATTCTCGAGCTTAAGGTCTTATTTTTTATATAAAAAAACTTTTCACAAATTTATTTAAAACCAATATTTCGGCACTTCTTTGAGTGCCTTCTTCAGGGTTTTTTTTCTTTTTCTTTTTAACAAAAAAATTAACAATATTTTAATTTAAAACAAATTTAACAAAAATTGACAAAATTAAAAAATTTTTTTGGAATTGAATAAAAAATATTTTTCAATACAAACTTGATCTATTACAATATACAAAAATTGTTTACCTTCCGTTTCTATTTTTATAAATTAAATGTCTATAATTTTGTGCTACATTTTCAGTATCTGACTTAAAATTAATTCTAGAAACTGTCGGTACTCTTATAATTTGTAACATTTCCAACATAAATCTACGCTTGTAATTATTTTCCATGTTTAAAACTTTTGTATTATCAAAATCTGGATAATGGTTTAGATTAGCACAATGAGTTGATAAAGCTGTTTTTTGTGAAATATTTCTATACTTCTGATCTGACTTATGACCTGCTATCCTAGTTTTTAGTTTATTCTTTGTTGTACCTATATATACCTTATTACACTGTCCACTATCATTACCCTTACAAGGTATCTGATAAACAATATTAGACATTTCCATCCTCTTTATTTTGTCTTTTGTTTTAGTAAATAGTTTACCTACTGTGTTGAAAGATTTATAAGCTATTTTATATATTTTGTTATCATATATATCTGATTTTGCCAATCTTTCTGAAAATTTTGGAATATATGTTAATGATTTATAAATTTTCTGTTCCGTAATACTATCCTGGTTGTTTAATCTACAATTATTATGTTGTATTAATAAATCTGTTATTAATTCTTTAGGAAAACTATTCTCTGTTAAAATGTTAGAAATCTTCCGTTTATTTTCTCTATAAAATTCTGAATCACTAATTTTAAGAACTCTTTTTATAAAATTTTTAGCCGTATTAATTATTATTCTCCTTGGATGTTTCGAGAAATAATTAATAATTCTACCAGAAGATGTTGGTTTCTGATACCAATCTATTGATACTCCATTTCCATTTCTAATTATCAAGGTGTCTAAATATGGTAGTCTTGAATTAAGCTCCCTTTCCATTGTAAATTTAATGTCCGAATGAAAAGAGTTAAAAACATCCAACATTTGTTCCATTCCCGACTCCGGAATTATACAAAATAAATCGTCAACATATTTGGTCAAAATTTTTGGTTTTATACCTAACTTTTCTACACATACATCTAATAATTTTTCCATAACTATATCTGCTACAATTGGAGAAGCTGGCGAACCCATTGGAAGTCCTTTCATTTGAATATATACACGATTATCTAATTGAAAATATCTGTTATCTACTATACAAAATCTTAGAATACGTAAGAATAAATCTTTTTCTATATTTGTATGTTCTTTTATTGTATTCCAATTTTCTTCTATTATATTTATAGCTAAATCTATTGGTATGCTTGGAAACAATGAAACTACATCAAGAGAAATTAACTTCTCATCATTAGTCAATATAATATTCCTAATTCTATCTTTAAATTGAAGAGAATCCTTAATATTGTATTTGGAATTTTCCGTAATGTTCTTAAGAATTCTTGTTATATATTTGCAAAGTTCATATGATGGAGAATTTATCATTGAACCAGGATAGTATTACGGAACAGAAAATTTATAAATCATTAACATATATTCCAAAATTTTCAGAAAGATTGGCAAAATCAGATATATATGATAACAAAATATATAAAATAGCTTATAAATCTTTCAACACAGTAGGTAAACTATTTACTAAAACAAAAGACAAAATAAAGAGGATGGAAATGTCTAATATTGTTTATCAGATACCTTGTAAGGGTAATGATAGTGGACAGTGTAATAAGGTATATATAGGTACAACAAAGAATAAACTAAAAACTAGGATAGCAGGTCATAAGTCAGATCAGAAGTATAGAAATATTTCACAAAAAACAGCTTTATCAACTCATTGTGCTAATCTAAACCATTATCCAGATTTTGATAATACAAAAGTTTTAAACATGGAAAATAATTACAAGCGTAGATTTATGTTGGAAATGTTACAAATTATAAGAGTACCGACAGTTTCTAGAATTAATTTTAAGTCAGATACTGAAAATGTAGCACAAAATTATAGACATTTAATTTATAAAAATAGAAACGGAAGGTAAACAATTTTTGTATATTGTAATAGATCAAGTTTGTATTGAAAAATATTTTTTATTCAATTCCAAAAAATTTTTTAATTTTGTCAATTTTTGTTAAATTTGTTTTAAATTAAAATATTGTTAATTTTTTTGTTAAAAAGAAAAAGAAAAAAAACCCTGAAGAAGGCACTCAAAGAAGTGCCGAAATATTGGTTTTAAATAAATTTGTGAAAAGTTTTTTTATATAAAAAATAAGACCTTAAGCTCGAGAATTTAATTTATATATTAAAATAATAAAGGTCGAAGAAAATACATATTAGATATATAAAATGATGAGCACGTCTACAATCAATTTTCAAACATTGAAGAACAACCAAAAGAACAGAAGATGCATAAATAGGTATAAGACGTTAAGAGACAAATTAGTAAAAATTAAAGCAACTATAACTTTTTTGATTCGTTGCCGTAATACAGGTATTATCCCAAAATTTATTAAAAATGCAACTAAAAACGTTTCTTATATTTTACATGAAAATGAGCAATTACCGTCATACCGACAAAAAACATCAAAATATGTACAAGAACTGCAAGACAAGATTCTTAACATAAGAATAAGGCATAAGCATGAGCAATTAAAGGAGGTTCAAAAGGAATGTAGGATGTTGGAAAATCAGCTACAATATTATTTTGATGAGACGGGCTATGCAAGATTCATAAAATATGAAGATAAGTTGGCAAACAATTTGAATGGGATAATAAAATTTAGACATAAGAAGAAATTTCAAGAATTAGTTAATTTACAAAAAAGAGAAATAGGTATTAAATTAAATAATAAGTGGTTTGTTAACAAATCAAACATAAATATACCAATGGAAGCACAATGGGTTCTCTCACTAGGTCATAAACACATACTTCCAACAGAAAGGAAACATTTTCCAATTTTGAAGATTATAACTGAAGGGGAGGATTTAGTGCAGACACTTAAAAAAAAAAAAAGAGGAACAGGAAATAGCGAGGACAAAACTGACTACAAATATAGAAAACCATATTAATAAAATGAGACTAACTAATAGCGATAAGTTTATATTGGATAAGGTAAGGGAAACAAATAGATTTTTGAGGTCTAATAGAGACATTGTTATCTTAAATGCTGATAAAGGAAATACAACTGTGGCGATGAATAAAGTTGATTATGAGTCAAGAATGAGGGATATTGTTAAGGATAATTCGAATTATAAGATATTAGATAAGGACCCTACTAATAAACTGGAAAAGACAAATAATAATTTAGTTCAGGAACTTTTTAATAGTGGTATAATTACATTTATGGAGAAGAATAAATTGAAAACTAATACAGCAATAGCACCTAGGTTATATGGTGTTCCAAAGATTCACAAAATAGATTTTCCTTTGAGACCCATTTGTTCAATGATAAATTCTCCATCATATGAACTTTGCAAATATATAACAAGAATTCTTAAGAACATTACGGAAAATTCCAAATACAATATTAAGGATTCTCTTCAATTTAAAGATAGAATTAGGAATATTATATTGACTAATGATGAGAAGTTAATTTCTCTTGATGTAGTTTCATTGTTTCCAAGCATACCAATAGATTTAGCTATAAATATAATAGAAGAAAATTGGAATACAATAAAAGAACATACAAATATAGAAAAAGATTTATTCTTACGTATTCTAAGATTTTGTATAGTAGATAACAGATATTTTCAATTAGATAATCGTGTATATATTCAAATGAAAGGACTTCCAATGGGTTCGCCAGCTTCTCCAATTGTAGCAGATATAGTTATGGAAAAATTATTAGATGTATGTGTAGAAAAGTTAGGTATAAAACCAAAAATTTTGACCAAATATGTTGACGATTTATTTTGTATAATTCCGGAGTCGGGAATGGAACAAATGTTGGATGTTTTTAACTCTTTTCATTCGGACATTAAATTTACAATGGAAAGGGAGCTTAATTCAAGACTACCATATTTAGACACCTTGATAATTAGAAATGGAAATGGAGTATCAATAGATTGGTATCAGAAACCAACATCTTCTGGTAGAATTATTAATTATTTCTCGAAACATCCAAGGAGAATAATAATTAATACGGCTAAAAATTTTATAAAAAGAGTTCTTAAAATTAGTGATTCAGAATTTTATAGAGAAAATAAACGGAAGATTTCTAACATTTTAACAGAGAATAGTTTTCCTAAAGAATTAATAACAGATTTATTAATACAACATAATAATTGTAGATTAAACAACCAGGATAGTATTACGGAACAGAAAATTTATAAATCATTAACATATATTCCAAAATTTTCAGAAAGATTGGCAAAATCAGATATATATGATAACAAAATATATAAAATAGCTTATAAATCTTTCAACACAGTAGGTAAACTATTTACTAAAACAAAAGACAAAATAAAGAGGATGGAAATGTCTAATATTGTTTATCAGATACCTTGTAAGGGTAATGATAGTGGACAGTGTAATAAGGTATATATAGGTACAACAAAGAATAAACTAAAAACTAGGATAGCAGGTCATAAGTCAGATCAGAAGTATAGAAATATTTCACAAAAAACAGCTTTATCAACTCATTGTGCTAATCTAAACCATTATCCAGATTTTGATAATACAAAAGTTTTAAACATGGAAAATAATTACAAGCGTAGATTTATGTTGGAAATGTTACAAATTATAAGAGTACCGACAGTTTCTAGAATTAATTTTAAGTCAGATACTGAAAATGTAGCACAAAATTATAGACATTTAATTTATAAAAATAGAAACGGAAGGTAAACAATTTTTGTATATTGTAATAGATCAAGTTTGTATTGAAAAATATTTTTTATTCAATTCCAAAAAATTTTTTAATTTTGTCAATTTTTGTTAAATTTGTTTTAAATTAAAATATTGTTAATTTTTTTGTTAAAAAGAAAAAGAAAAAAAACCCTGAAGAAGGCACTCAAAGAAGTGCCGAAATATTGGTTTTAAATAAATTTGTGAAAAGTTTTTTTATATAAAAAATAAGACCTTAAGCTCGAGAATTTAATTTATATATTAAAATAATAAAGGTCGAAGAAAATACATATTAGATATATAAAATGATGAGCACGTCTACAATCAATTTTCAAACATTGAAGAACAACCAAAAGAACAGAAGATGCATAAATAGGTATAAGACGTTAAGAGACAAATTAGTAAAAATTAAAGCAACTATAACTTTTTTGATTCGTTGCCGTAATACAGGTATTATCCCAAAATTTATTAAAAATGCAACTAAAAACGTTTCTTATATTTTACATGAAAATGAGCAATTACCGTTATACCGACAAAAAACATCAAAATATGTACAAGAACTGCAAGACAAGATTCTTAACATAAGAATAAGGCATAAGCATGAGCAATTAAAGGAGGTTCAAAAGGAATGTAGGATGTTGGAAAATCAGCTACAATATTATTTTGATGAGACGGGCTATGCAAGATTCATAAAATATGAAGATAAGTTGGCAAACAATTTGAATGGGATAATAAAATTTAGACATAAGAAGAAATTTCAAGAATTAGTTAATTTACAAAAAAGAGAAATAGGTATTAAATTAAATAATAAGTGGTTTGTTAACAAATCAAACATAAATATACCAATGGAAGCACAATGGGTTCTCTCACTAGGTCATAAACACATACTTCCAACAGAAAGGAAACATTTTCCAATTTTGAAGATTATAACTGAAGGGGAGGATTTAGTGCAGACACTTAAAAAAAAAGAGGAACAGGAAATAGCGAGGACAAAACTGACTACAAATATAGAAAACCATATTAATAAAATGAGACTAACTAATAGCGATAAGTTTATATTGGATAAGGTAAGGGAAACAAATAGATTTTTGAGGTCTAATAGAGACATTGTTATCTTAAATGCTGATAAAGGAAATACAACTGTGGCGATGAATAAAGTTGATTATGAGTCAAGAATGAGGGATATTGTTAAGGATAATTCGAATTATAAGATATTAGATAAGGACCCTACTAATAAACTGGAAAAGACAAATAATAATTTAGTTCAGGAACTTTTTAATAGTGGTATAATTACATTTATGGAGAAGAATAAATTGAAAACTAATACAGCAATAGCACCTAGGTTATATGGTGTTCCAAAGATTCACAAAATAGATTTTCCTTTGAGACCCATTTGTTCAATGATAAATTCTCCATCATATGAACTTTGCAAATATATAACAAGAATTCTTAAGAACATTACGGAAAATTCCAAATACAATATTAAGGATTCTCTTCAATTTAAAGATAGAATTAGGAATATTATATTGACTAATGATGAGAAGTTAATTTCTCTTGATGTAGTTTCATTGTTTCCAAGCATACCAATAGATTTAGCTATAAATATAATAGAAGAAAATTGGAATACAATAAAAGAACATACAAATATAGAAAAAGATTTATTCTTACGTATTCTAAGATTTTGTATAGTAGATAACAGATATTTTCAATTAGATAATCGTGTATATATTCAAATGAAAGGACTTCCAATGGGTTCGCCAGCTTCTCCAATTGTAGCAGATATAGTTATGGAAAAATTATTAGATGTATGTGTAGAAAAGTTAGGTATAAAACCAAAAATTTTGACCAAATATGTTGACGATTTATTTTGTATAATTCCGGAGTCGGGAATGGAACAAATGTTGGATGTTTTTAACTCTTTTCATTCGGACATTAAATTTACAATGGAAAGGGAGCTTAATTCAAGACTACCATATTTAGACACCTTGATAATTAGAAATGGAAATGGAGTATCAATAGATTGGTATCAGAAACCAACATCTTCTGGTAGAATTATTAATTATTTCTCGAAACATCCAAGGAGAATAATAATTAATACGGCTAAAAATTTTATAAAAAGAGTTCTTAAAATTAGTGATTCAGAATTTTATAGAGAAAATAAACGGAAGATTTCTAACATTTTAACAGAGAATAGTTTTCCTAAAGAATTAATAACAGATTTATTAATACAACATAATAATTGTAGATTAAACAACCAGGATAGTATTACGGAACAGAAAATTTATAAATCATTAACATATATTCCAAAATTTTCAGAAAGATTGGCAAAATCAGATATATATGATAACAAAATATATAAAATAGCTTATAAATCTTTCAACACAGTAGGTAAACTATTTACTAAAACAAAAGACAAAATAAAGAGGATGGAAATGTCTAATATTGTTTATCAGATACCTTGTAAGGGTAATGATAGTGGACAGTGTAATAAGGTATATATAGGTACAACAAAGAATAAACTAAAAACTAGGATAGCAGGTCATAAGTCAGATCAGAAGTATAGAAATATTTCACAAAAAACAGCTTTATCAACTCATTGTGCTAATCTAAACCATTATCCAGATTTTGATAATACAAAAGTTTTAAACATGGAAAATAATTACAAGCGTAGATTTATGTTGGAAATGTTACAAATTATAAGAGTACCGACAGTTTCTAGAATTAATTTTAAGTCAGATACTGAAAATGTAGCACAAAATTATAGACATTTAATTTATAAAAATAGAAACGGAAGGTAAACAATTTTTGTATATTGTAATAGATCAAGTTTGTATTGAAAAATATTTTTTATTCAATTCCAAAAAATTTTTTAATTTTGTCAATTTTTGTTAAATTTGTTTTAAATTAAAATATTGTTAATTTTTTTGTTAAAAAGAAAAAGAAAAAAAACCCTGAAGAAGGCACTCAAAGAAGTGCCGAAATATTGGTTTTAAATAAATTTGTGAAAAGTTTTTTTATATAAAAAATAAGACCTTAAGCTCGAGAATTTAATTTATATATTTGTTTTTTTCGTATTCGGCATAAAATCAACTTTATAATACTTGTATCAAGCACATTTTGAGATTGATATAATCTTAGTCTTAATTAAGCAATCTCATTTTCGGATTATTTCAAGTACAAATTCGGGATTGAATATGGATAATTAAGGCATTTTGCGATTGAAAATACGTACATACTCAAATCAATCTTTCTGTACTTCCCGCTTCGGATTGGTTTTAGTACGGATGGATTAATTTTTCTTTTGAGTGTTTATATTTTTATTTAAAACAATGTTTGCTGCTAGACTAGAAAAAATTATTAGAGAACAATGCAGGAAGATCTAAAACCGGGGTTTAGGTTTAATAAACTGAACTATAGAGCGTATAAGAAGAACCACTTCAAGTTAGGAGTTCGACGTTTGCAACATTTATTTCTACAAATTTAGAAAAAAAAAATTGACTGCAGAAACGAAGCATGTTTTTTAACATATCTGGGTGCGCTGAATTCTAATCTGGCATAGAAATTGGGCTATCACGTCTTGTTCATTTTTTTAATCGCATGCTGGCAATACTGTAACACAGCCAATACTGACACCACAATTTCACAATTATTAAGCATGTCAGGGAGATCATGTGTTACTGATGCAAGCTATTTTTGCTTTGTGCGTGGTGAATATTTGGTTGGAAAAAAAGGATAGCCAATATCAGAATTATTAAAATATGCATATTTACATTACATACATACTTTGGTTTTGCAGTCAGAGATTTGGACAAACCTATTACACCGACAATGTTTTGCATATTCTTCATTCGCATTTAGATTTGTTTTCAAAAAAAAATAAAAAGGGGAGTGTGTTCACCAAGATTTTATGAAAGAATTTATTAAGGATTTTGAGACAAAAGCATTGCTGGACTCTAAAATGTGAAACCGAATCAACAAAATGCAAACTAACTCCAAATAATTCCATTCACTTTTGAAAATTTATTGATTTTCAAATAAACTAGCGATTTTGTATGTAAGAAACGAATAAAAACATTTTTTTGTATCTCGAAAACCTGACGTGATAGAGAGAAACCAATTACAGCCCACCAAATTACCCTAGGAAATATATTTGGTTGCTCTAGTCTTAAAACTTGTTGGCCAATGTTATAAGTGTTTGCCCATTGGCCAAAATTCGACCATTACCATTTATGTAAATATGAAGAAAACATGCATATAAGTATAAATAAATTAACACGTTTCGAGCATTAGTTTTTTTCCTTCTTAGGCGAGTGGCCAACCTCCGCTACATATGTTATATTCCATTCAAGTTCGTTAATGTTATATTTAATTTTTAAGTTCAAGAATATAAAAAAAAATAAGAAACTACCAACTTTTAAACAAAAAAGTACCAAAAAGTTCCCTCTTACAGATTCTTATCAACTCGTAATATTGCATGTTTAATTTAATGTTTATAGTTCTAATATTAACGAAAATCTAAAAGTACCAGTTAAAGAACAAAAAGGTACCAAAACGTTCCCCCTTACAGATTCTTAATTTTTCGTATTTCCCTTTTTTTGAGACTTTTTTTTAATCCCTCTCTGAAGTATTAAAAATTTCAATACTGTAGTGGGAGCCCATAATTTAAAGCGTATGTATTGAATGAATGGAGAAATATATTTGGCAGAAAAAAGTACCGAAGATATGTACTAACGTTCAACTTTCGAATAAGTACCAAATTTGTATTTGTACTTGTGGATAATTACAAGTTTGGTATGATTTGTATTTCTATGTTTATTGGTTAAAAAGATAGATGGATAGGGGCAAATTCTTTCTCTGCGAAACAATCAAGTTAAAATATAGATAGATTCTTATTAATATGAATACTTTAGCATTGCATTTTCTAAAAAATAAGAAAACAGCGTAGAAGCACACACCGCGTAACCGCTAATCTCATATAAATGAAGAAAACTAAATAATATTCGCCCCAAAGAACTTTTACATGAATCTTTACCTCATAGCAAAGTGTTATGTGGATCCTAAATAGGGTACTCTAGCAAAAATATTTTTTATATACATGGTCGGGCTTGACCTGTTTTTTTGCAGACTAATTACTTCAAAAAATTTTATAAAAATTGAATTTATATAAAATAAAAGAAAATTTACAATTTCCACTTACGTTTATATAAAAATTTTGAATAATCACAATCCATTTTGTTGGTTTTTGTTAGCAGCTGCTGTTGAATTGTTGTACAAATGAAAAACACCGACGGTATTTCTTCTATATATTCCTAAGGCTGAGTTACAATACTTTTCACTCACTTCTTTAACACTTTTGATATAAAAATTATTTTTTTTACAAATCAAAAATATATTTTTTTTTTAATAAAAAAAAACTCAACTCTTTTCGTAAAATATTTATTTCTGTTTATTTTTTTTTAAAAAACTTTTTCCTTTTTCTTTATACATTAAATTTTTCTTAATATTCCTTTTTTTATTAAAGAAACCTTTGAATTGCTTTTTTATGTTTCACAAAACACTCATTTACACTGAGAGAAAAAATAATACTGCAAAACAATAAATATCATAAAAGTAACCAGGTTTTAAGTTTTACTTTTATTAAAAGAAACATTTTGTTAAAAAAAATTATTTAAACAAAAATGAATTTTAAAAAAAAATAAAACAAGTTTAAGAACTTTTAAGGAAAAATCTTCGGGAAAAATTACAACTTTTTTTAAATAACGATTTTATGCTGTGGTTTTATGTTTTTTAAATTTTTGGTTTTTTTATATTTTTTTATAGATTTTTAAACCTTTTTTTTAAATGTTTTTATTTAAAAAGTTTCTTTATTTTTGGCGGTTCTTTTTTAAAAATGTGAAATTTTTTTTTTAAATTTTCTAACAACGATTCTTTTAAAAACAATTATGTTTCCATTTTTTTTTTAATCTTTCGATACTTCAACTATTTAAAATATATTTTTTTATTTTATGTGCAAATTGTTGCTTAAAACACTTGTCGCTTTATAGTCACCATTAACTCATTAAAAACACTGCAATTTTAAAATAATCAGTTATTTCTTTTTAATCTTAGAACATAAAAAAGAACATAATTAATTTATTTGATAAGATTAAATGTAAGTGATTCAACATTCGTTGGTTTGAATATCTAGAAGTTACAACAGAGTCCAAAAACTAAATCACTCATACGCACGTTTGATCTTTATATTCTTTAAAGGGAACATTTCATTTTCCAATAATTTAAAATTTAATTCACACTTTTATAGTAGTTTTAAATATAATTTAAAAAAAATTTTCTTTACACTTTCCGTTAGCACAAAATGAAGATTTTTTTTTTACCAGCGGCATACAATTTTATCTATTTCCATTATTGTTTTTGGTTTAATTTAAATTTTTTGTTTGCTTTTTATGTTCTTTTTATTTTTTTCTTTTATCTTTAATTTGGTTTTTTAGAATTTTTTAAGTTTTCAGTAAATTTTCTGCAAAAAAAAATGGTATTTTTGTAATAATAATTACAGTTGTGCAACTAAAATGTTGTTTATCTGCTTTTTGGCAAAATTTGCAATATGATTTGAATCTTCAAAATTGTTTTCTTAATATGAATTATAACTCTTATTATAACTATCATAATGACCTGTTTCTTAAAACTCAAATTTACAAATTTGTATTAAATATTTGCTAAATGAAACCAAAACTAATCAACAACTAATTTTTGTTAAATATTAAACATTACTTTAAATAACTTTCTTCAACAATTGAACCCCCTTTTTGTAACTAAACAAAATAGCCTAAATAAATCTGCAAACTGTCCTGAATTAGCTTTGTTTAGAGTTTTAATTGTTTGCTTTCTGATTTCATCGATGTGTTCAGATTAAACAGACAAGGCCAAGTAAATTGTGGCAAAGTGACACACCCCCTGGCCTGTATAGAATCTTGTCAGATCTTGTCAGTTGCTCCACAGTTATAATTTACGGGATATTCGGATGCCCTGATGCCCGAATAAAGCTTTAGGTTATAAACTCTCATTATCTTGAATATCGTGTTAGCACCCGAGAGAGGTAGAGAGAGTGAGAGAGACAGGCAGAATTCAATACAATTTTACTATCGATATTCGGATATTTGCACCAAATGAGCCATGCAATCAATTAATTGGCCGACCTGCTGCATCGATTCAAGACCCTTAACTTTTCCTTGGAACCATGGGATCAAAAGGACTCTCTCATCCCTATTTTGGTTTGGGAGGACTAAATTAATTGACAGTCCTGATCCATTGATTTTGAACCATCCAACTTTTCCTTCTTATGTAAATGTAGAATGAAGAGAACTCCTCCAATCCTATGGACTAAGCTACTGGTGCATCCTTAATGAATTGATTCTGAACACTTAACTTTCAATTACCAGTCAATTAGATTACCGGTCTGATGCATTGAATTCTGGACCATTGTGAAGAAGACTCCCCCAACACTCTTAGAGACAAAATGACCTCTGGAATCAACTAATTGATTGATGCATAGATTCTGTACCTTTAACTTTCCCTTATAAACATGAGATAAAAAAGAAGCTTCCAAACCTATTCTGGGTTGGGGGGACTCAAATAATTGAGCGTCCTGTTGTATGAACCCTTAACTTTCACGTTTTATATAGACGTAGGATGAAGAGGACTCTCCGATTCGAATGAAATAAGTTATTTGTCCTTCATGATGCATAGATTATGAACCCTAAAGTTTCAATTACCAATCAGCGAGATAAGAAAGACTCTTCAACCCTCTTAGAGACCAAATGACTAATTGGCTCGATTAATTAACCGTTCTAGTGCATTAGTTCTGAACCCGTAATTTTCCCTTGTAAAACGGATAAAGAAGAAGATATACCCACCCAACCTGATATTTTGATCTCGAACAATTAGGCCCTAATTTTGTAAAACACAACGCAACGACAAAGAATTGCATTGAAAGCAAAAGCAAATTCATAAATATTTTGTAATTTTGTTGTTGCCTCTAACAGAAATGCTCATTGGTTTTTAAGATTTCATACGCCTCATTGCTTGTGGCGTTGAAAATTTTAAAACGGTAAATAAATTTCTGTAGAAAGCAACAACAAAATTACAAAATATTTATGAATTTGTTTTTGCTTTCAAAATTAAGGCCTTAATGTCCCTTACTATTTTTAATACTATAAGATAATTAGAAACTGTTAAATGATGTTTTATCTAGCCAAACGTTTTGCAAAAGCAAATAATTTTTTTATAAAAACTAGTGGTAACGTGTAGAACATCAAATATTTAATAGCTGTGAACATAGCTTCAATATTTCAAGGGTGTAATTAAATCCCCTCAGTCTTACTGGTTAATTAAGAGCCAGTTGTCTGGCAATAAACTAAAAAGTTTAATCACTAAAAAATCAGTAAAACGTGAACCAACGTCCAGACTGGATTAAAGTAATGGTTGCATATACAACCTGTAAGCAAAGCATATGGCGAGGGCCAAATGAGCAGCAGCCAAGAAAAGTCGGGAGTTTAAAACTTTAAAAAATTAATTTTTTTTTTTAATTTGACTGTGACTGGAAATGCGTAATCGAAACAATTCAAAAATGTTTTCTTAGAAACCTACAACACCCCCAACTTTTTTTTGATTTGAATATTTATTTTTGGTTGAAACTGCAACCCAGATTTTAAACTTAAAACTGGCAGAACGGATAACGACCTTAACTATAATCCAATGTAATATTACGAGGGTCATTACAAGAGAAACCGGAAATATGCTCTTAAAATAGTGTTTAATGCGCATTAAATGTGCAGTAAAAACTTCAAAATATGTCCTAAAATTGTTAATAATATGACCCAAAAAACAATAATTAGCTTTTATAAAAGCAAAACATTCAACCATTTAATAATATTTTTATATATAAGTCCTGGCAAAAATTTTAGTCGGTAATATTATGTACAGACAAGTTTCCGAGATTATACTTTTTTTGGAACCCACGGGGAGCCTTGAATCCACCAGAATAGAATTTCGCTCTAATAGTAAGATTAATATTAGAGTTATCTGTGCCGAATTATCTAGTTAGCGCCATCTATATGAGATGTTTTCGTTTTAAAGGGATTTTTGGGATGGCCGCTAAATTATGAACATTTAAAAGAAAATAATAATAAAATAATAAAAAAATTAGCTAGAAATTAGTTGCGTCGAGTTTAATCTACAACAAACATGGTAATCGC
The DNA here is from genome assembly GCA_949318255.1 of Pollenia labialis. Lineage (NCBI taxonomy): Eukaryota > Metazoa > Arthropoda > Insecta > Diptera > Polleniidae > Pollenia > Pollenia labialis. The sequence goes on from OX439142.1 coordinate 77,590,338, forward strand.
AATCACCTGAAATTGAAATCGAATTTTTGTAAAAAAATATGCAATAACAAATCGATGCCAAAACGCAAAAAAATATATAACCTCTAAAACGGATAAATTTATTGTTTTTGTCTTAATTGGTGGCATTAGGTTTCCATGGGCATCCCCTTCAAGACCTAAGGTTTTAAGAGTTGTTATCGGAAAAGTATCTTGACGACGTATTGAATGTGTTTAAACCAAAATAGTGTAAAGGAAGATCATTAACACTTCTAGTTAGAATTTGATTTTTGTTTTAGATCTAAGAAATATTTAAAAAAGGGCAAACAAACAAGTCCAGTTTTGAACAGTTGTAATTAAACGGCACGTCATAAACAGCTTCAAGTTACGTTGCTTTGGTTTCGTAGCAAGACAGTAATTCGCTTGAATTTTGAACTTAATTTAACTGGACGAATTAGTCCAGTCCGGTTTTATTTAAAAACACGATTACTTTTACACGTAAAAAAATCATAAGTCATTCCAAAGACAATTTTGAACTTTTACTCAATCAATAAAACGGCGTTAAAAGATTTTTTTTTAATGAATTATTTTTTCATCGATTAAGAATTTTTATCTGCCTATAATTTAACTTTTTTAAGCTTTTAAAATAAGGAGGTTTTCAAAATAAAATAAGTTTCCAAGGTTTTTTAAAAACGAATTTTGAAGATTCAAATTGCATATTTTTTCAATTTAATTTTTTTCACTTTATTTCGTTTATAATTTTTATTATTTTTGTCATTATTTTACATCAATCACTTATTTTATTGCTCTGGCAATGAAAACAACTGTTAAAAAAACGCGCGCGCAAAAGTTTTCGTCACTTTTTAACGCAAAAGCAAACAGAAAAAAAACATTCTTCTTAATTTCATTGAACTATTTTTAATAAAACTAAAAAAATATTCGTTTTTTTTTATTTATTAAGTAATTTTTAAAATTATTTTACTATTTATGCAGCTTTTTCACAAAATTTTTGTTTAGCGTCGGCATATTTTTTTTTAAATGACACAATATTATTTTTGTTGTTATTGGTAATTTAATTTTATTATCTTCAACGGTTTGATTGGCCGTATCAAGTACAACATAATCACAATAAACTCTGACGTAGATTTACATTTCTTTTCTAAATTTTTTAAAAAAAATTAAGAATTTACGAAAAAATCTTACAGAAATCTTTATTATTCTATGTTTAGGTTTTTTTTTGTTTAGAACAGACATAGACCTTGTTGTTATTAATAATTCTTTTTGTTAATTTTCTTATTTAATTTTGTTTCTTTTATTATTTGGTGATTTTTTTTTTTTTTTTTTTTGCTACGAAAACTGAAAAACAAAACAAAAACGCGACGGCATTAACGACGACGGCATAAACAAAACTGCCAACTTTAAATTGGCTCAAATCGTGTACAAGCGAAAAATCTCTTCTAACTGAAAAGTATATTGTGTGTGTGTGTGTGTAAAAAAAACACAACCAAAAATACTTTTGTTGTTGTTGCTGTCGTATACAAACCACAGTAGAGTACAAAACAAACCAGAAAATAAAGCTCAAATACAATATTTTTGTATTGTAGTGTATTTAATTTGTTGTTTTGTTTGTTAAAACAAAAGAAAAAAAAAACAAGACTGTTTGCGAGTTTGTATGTCTGTAAGCAATTTTGCTTAAAAAAAAATTTTATTATTATTGTTGGAGTTGCCGTTGTTGGTGCTGTTGGTGTTATGAACTACGAGCAACAGCAACACAAAATCAAATGCAAACAGCAACAACAAGCGACTGCAGCAGCAACAATAACAGAAATATACATAAATAAAATGCCCGCACACGAACGAATGATTACGAATTGAACTTTAAATGACAAGAAGAAGAATCGTTTGTTTTTTCTTCTTCTTCTTGTGCTGTTGCTCGTATTCTCTCTAGTGTTTCGTTTTTACAGAAAACATGTGAGTGAACGGGTAAGTGTGTTTCGCTGTGTAAATGAGTGTCTAAGATAGAACCATACCTAAACAGAGATGGGAATTTGTATTTTTATTATTTTTAATCTATTTATTTCACTTCTTGGCTTGAAAATCTTGTAAGTACAACTTGAAAAAAAGTTCGCAAAGTACTGAGTTTCCAGAACCTTAAAAATATAACGCTGACTTAACATGTAAAGGCTCTAAGTCCACTTTTTTAAGAAATTGAGATTTTAATGCAGTAATGTGCAATAAGTAAATATAGTACATTGTTTACAAAGAAAAAATTACAGTTATCTAATTTTTTGTTGTTGTTTTGTAGTGATGAACAAAAGCGCTAAGTCCAATTTATCACAAGAAAAAGCTCTAAGTCCCAATTAAAAGTACAGTTTAACCATTTCTCTCAAATTGTTCCATCACATGTAATTTGATTGTTTTTTGTCTCTCCTGTAAAATTTTCAAATATGGAGTTAGAGCCTTAACATGTTAAGCCAGCGATAAGGACATTCCTCAAAGTATGGAAAAAAGTCCACAAGCAAATCATAGCTTTACCAAGCAACTTCTACAAAAACAATTAAAAACTAGATAGATTAGGTCCATGCACAGCAGTGTTGCCAATTTAGCCATTTAGTGGCTAGATTTAGCCATTTTTCACCCTGTTTAGCCATTAAAAAATGCATTTAGCCATTAGCCATTTTTTTAGCCATTTTTCAACTGGTTTAGCCATAAAATTGTTCTTGCCGTTTTTCTTTTAAAAGAATAATTTTTATTTTTTATAAAAATATATAAAAGCAAAATAAACATTTTAAATAATTAAAACGGTTTCAATTTAAATCACAACTTTTACAAATGTTGAAAATCGCTATAAACGATGATGATGAAACATCTTTCAAAATAAAGGAACAGTATTCCAATATTAAATTTATAAAACGGATCAACACAAACATCGGTGTTTCTTTCTGGTTGCAAGTATTTCAATAAAGAGATGCTAGCGGCAACAAATTTGTTTAGAAATTTCAGAATTTACTATAAAGTTGCTCTCACTTCCATGGTCTAATGCTGAAGTAAACATCGTTAAAAGTAATTTCAGAAATAGGTTACATTTAGCAACCGCTAATTCGATTTTATCAATGAAATATTTATACCAACACCACAATAGTGGAGAGGGTACTATGCGTTTGTGCTGATGTTTGTAACACCTTAAAATATTGGTCCTAAGCCCACCTTTTCGTAAACCGATTGACTCAGAACCAACTTTCTGAGTCGAATTAACGATGTTTGTCCGGCTGGCTGGACGTCCATGTAAACCTTGTGCGTAAAGTACATATCGCAAATTTGCAGATCATTAAATAAAATTTGGTACACAGGTTCTAATGAGGTGTAGGGTATCATATAGTCGGGGTTGACCGACTATATTTTCTTACTTGTTTTTTATTGTAGATCTGGAATCAAAAGGTTGGGTAAATGTTGTCGTGATTACTATTTACCTTCAAATTTTTTAAAACTAATAGGCACGAGTGATTCCTATGAGATGAACAATAACGACATAACATTTATCGATGATTTCATTTTTTAAATATCTTTCAGAATATTAAATAACGTTTATTCTTATTTAAGAAATTGATCTTAACTAACAGTTTCATCGTAAGCAACTTTAAATTAATTATTTATGTTGTGTTATTGAATTTTAATGTGTTTTTATTTAAAAAAGCTTTTAGCCATTTTTTAGCCCATTTTTAGCCATTTTTTAGCCATTTTTTCCCGTAAATTTAGCCATTTTTGGTCTCCAAGTTTTGGCAACACTGATGCACAGTGGGAAATATTTAAAAGAAAAAAAGGTGGAAAATGTGCATGGTCTGATTTAGATATATTTGATGATTGTGTTTAACTTTAGACTTCATAGTAGGTCACCTAAATGGAAAATTCAAAACCATCATTCTTTCTAATTTTAAGCGATAATTTTAATGTTATTCAATCAAAATGTAAAGTGGTCTTAGTTCTATAGCTAAAAAAAATTACATTTGTGTTAGAGAAAGCGATAAAACTAACCCCACAATCACCCTACAGAATGCTCTGACAAAACTCTTTCCGAATTATTAAATATTGTCTTAAAATGGCCATGGCACAAGCTCTTATATTTACATTTGTACTTCAAGTTGAACAAAATAAAATGTCGACGAAAGTGAACAAAAAGCATAAAAAACAAATGCATGTAGGTTTTCAAGACAAAGTCTTGACAGAAATAATACGAAGAAACCGAATAAAGGAAGCAGCATGTAAATAAAATTGAAAAGGATAATTACAGCCAATTTCGAACCATCAGTACCACTGGTTACAGATTGATGTTTGACACCGTAATGGTGCAGAGTTTAGAACGTCAAAGAATTCTTATGAAAGAATGTGGTAATTCTTGAAACATGTAAATTCAACCCGAGTTCGATCCCCAGCTCAGCTAAGGATAAAAATTATCAATAAATTTTAATAAATTTCATGTTGTAAAATTCATTTCTTCAGTAAAAAATAATTCAATGAAAATGAAATTTGATGAACTCAAACCTAACTAAAAATATCAAAAATTATTTTTTCATTTAGAAGCTTCTTGAATTTGTTTGTTTACTTGGGCCTGTACCATTACACAAATGGGTTTCAAATTTAAAACTCAATAACAAAGACATCTCAATACTACACATAAATATACATTCTTATATCCTTTCCAGTGCGATTTTGAAAGTCTTGGGCGTTCGTGACGCCATTATTGCAGCCCCAAACATCTCATGAGTTTTGTGACGTATCTGCCAATTCTATTTTAGTATACAGAAAGAAAAAACTCGTACTAAATTTAAATTGCTTAAAACAATCCAAAATAGGATTACTTCCGAAAACCATTGCATGCTGTATGCGTGCATACGCGTGTGATTGTTTAAGTTTGTTGAGAAAACAACAATACTACAAGAAGAATTTGAGATTGATTAGCCTAAATCAAGCTTTCTGAACTATTTGATACCCCGAAGGTTTCGGGCTCTACTAAAAATGTCACGCTCTTTCTAAACCATTATTGAGGTTAAATTCAACATTTCAAAGATACCAAATTTAATGAAAAGTCCAAGATAGTCCAAAAAAAGTTTGTTAAATTAAATTCATTTCATGGTGAAAATTCGTATTAATGCCAAGAAGAATTAACAGAACCCTCTTTCGTTTGAAAGCATTTTAATACCATTGAAACGACAAGAATGGAAAGAGAAGCAAACAAATTAACTAAGCTTTAAAAAAAATTAACTCTATAATTGGGTCAGCTATTTATTAACATGTTTGTGTTAACTTCACACTATGCCTTAATCTCTCTCTCTCTCTCTCTCTCTCTATCTATTCCAGCTATTTTCTATGTTTAATACCTTTAAATTCAATCAGTTTTACTATAAACGTTTGTAACGGAACCGTATGTTAAATACTTGTAAAACTTCTGATTAAAAGTTTAATCTTACCTGCCATAAACGACAAGTCATGTCCCGTTTGACCAACATTTGCTTTGGTCGAAGTATTAGGTTTATTATTTTCTATATCGCCTTTATATGGCATCGAAATTTTTAAGATTTAATTTGAAGTCTTCCTTAAAATTTATCCATTACTCTTTAAAAATAATTTTCATAGTCTTTATTTTTTTCTGTCAAATTCAAAGTGTCAAATTTTATGTGAACAGTACTATATTTTTTAGTTCATTTTCAAAATCACAGTTGCATGTTTTGGTGCTGAGTAGATTTGAGGAGATATTGTTAAAATCTTGTCAGAAAGTAGATTTTAATATGTATGGGAAATCTTGCCAAAACTTACTAAATTTGGTTTGAAATCTCGTATGTATGACTTTGTTTTGGTGTAAATGAAGTAAGTATAAGGCTATTCAATTTTTTTAACATTTTCTTCTAAGAATAATGTTGGGTAAACCTGAAGTCTCGGACGATCAAAAACACTAACAAGAGACAATTGGGTAAAAATGTTGTGTAGTGACATCAAAGGACCACTTTTCCGAAAATATTTGACCTAATCTTAAGACAGTAAAGATATGACTAATATGTCAAGCTTATTTAGGATTAAAATTCGTCTGCTCACTAATTCAATTATGGTATAAAAGAATAAATAATAGCTTTTATCATTTAAGATATTTAGCTGGTTATAAGTGTCATTCAGAGAATAAGCGAATACATTGATTTTTTCAAAAAATTGTTTTTATTTATTCTCCACATAACTCTACTCTAGTTCCATTTGTTAGCTTAGGTTAGGTTAGGTTGAAAGGCTGGTGTGAAGTCTCCTTCACACCCTCACCCAGAGACCAGTATGGTCCATTGTGACGCCTTAATTAGAGAAAGATATGTAAAGAAGGAAAATAGGTGAAATAAAACAGCGAAAGCACAAGTCAGAAAAGAAAGATGGATAGAAAAGAATGTTTCGGACCAGCCCCGAAAGAAATCCTGACCAACCAAATTCGACCTACGTGTGGCCAGCACCCAGCCTCCTCTCGCGCAGCCAGGCCATCCCCATTACGAATCCTATCAGACTCCCAAGTCCACAACCCGGGACATCCCCTAATTCGTTCAGGAATCTACTGCCCAGCCACCTCAGCCTGCTGCCCTGCAACCTGGGACAGTGGCACAGAAAGTGCTCAACTGTCTCTAACTCCTCAGGGTCCTCACACAACCTGCACATATCCGATAATTCGGATCCCATCCTCACCGCCATCCTGCCTATCATACAGTGGCCCGTGATCATTCATATCATGGTCCTCACGCTGACCCTACTCATGCCCAGCAGCAACCCCGAATCGGACTTGCTAAGCACCGGCCACAGCGTCCGTGATACCCGGCAGTCCGTCCGGTTCCCCCAGGCCCGATTGGTCGCGCCCAGAATCCACTCCCTGATCCTTCCAAAATAGAAGCCTATTGGAGGTCTAACCGCCTCCATACAGTTAGGGTCCTCCATCTCTGAGCCCTGTCTTGCTAACCCGTCAGCAACTTCATTGCCACCTATGTCGCAGTGACCCGGCACCCAGCACAACCTTAGCGTATACTCCCCTAAGACTTCTTCCAAAGCCCTCCTACAATCATCAACTAGCTTTGAGTTCACATAACAGCCCCTTACGGCCATAAGAGCCGCCTGGCTGTCCACATATATAGTGACCTCAGAGCCCCTATCAATGTTGTCCCTCATAAGTTCCACGGCCCTCAATACCCCCAGAACCTCCGCCTGAAAGACACTACAGTCGTTAGGAAGCCTATATGACCTTCTGATGTCCAGATCCTCAATGTAGACTCCCGCACCCGTGCCCCTCATCCTCGAGCCATCAGTGTTAGCTTAAATAATAACGAATAAATTACATGGATGCCAAAGTTTCCATCCCTGCACCCAAATAGTAAATTTATTTACATGTGTACGAAAACGAATGCAACACTTTACTAATATGAATATAATTTTTTATTTCTTTCATCTAAATTTAAGAGACTCCCTGCCGACCATCACTTTAAGCAGCCAGCAGAAGAAGAATAACAGCAGCAGCAACTATTAAAATATTAATACCTACAAGCAAAGTACCTATTAAAAGTTGTGTGTGAGTTCGATATGGTACCTATCTCTAGGAGTTCAATTGCAAATTTGTTCTCTTTCTTTGCAATAATTACAACAATCAAATGGTTCCTTCTCTAATTGTTCTAAAAGTTGTATGTATGTTTGAAAACTAAACAGAAGGAAATAAAACATTTAAAATCACATATGCAAAACACAAATGCATTTGACTTCTCACAGATATCGAACCAAAAAAAAGTCAATTTGTTTAAACTTAACTGCAACAACAACATTAAGTGTGTACACATTTATTTCCATATTAAAGTCCCATTTAAAACTTACAAATACTCGGCACAACACACTCTCCAAATCACTTTACCTCTTGGACATTCTAACCCCCACCACCATTAGAAACAAAAACTATTACTACCTTTTGCTTGAAGTATGACTCATTTTTAGTTTTGTTTTGAGTTTATTTTGAATTTTTTTCTGTTAAAGTAAAGAATACTCTTTAATTTGCTACTCTCTATTAGTATTAAGACACTCTCTCTATGTCTCACTTAGAGTATTTAATTTTCTAAATCTCTTTTTTTTCATAATATGATGATGATGCATTTATCACACACTTAAACTCAATTTGTTAATATTTAAACATGATTTCTTTCCGTGCTTTTGTTTTTTAGCCAAAACTGTGTGCAACTTTTGCTTGCAACGTAGAAAATAAATAAGAAAGAAAATAAAGTAAAAAAAACAAGAGTTGTATATAGTGCATTCAGCACGATTCTGTAATTTGTGTATTTGCTTATTGTACGTGTTTTGTATACTCAACAGATATTTATTTGCGAAAGAGAAGTACTCTACAATTAAAAAGGATGACTGATAGAAGCATGTTCAGATTTATTTAAAGGTTGGTTAAGGGCCGATGTTGATTTTATATACAAAATTATTTATGAAATTATTTTCATTTCTTTTTATTATGATAACTGGTATGATTCGGTTCAATTATGTATGGAACGAAATATCAGCCAAAAAGCCGCCGCGACCTCGGCGGCACACCTCCATCCGAACGTCAAAATTTTCGATGACGCTGAGGCATATATAATTACCCCAAAGAAAGAAGTTTAACGGTGTCAAATCACATGATCTTGGCGGCCAATTGACATCGCCGACACGAGAGATAGCAAAAGAGTCATTGTTTCGTTAGCTGTGTGGCAAGTGGCACCGTCCTGTTAAAACCACATATCGTCCACATCCAAAAAGTTCGTTATCATCTCACGATACCGAACACCATTCTCAGTACAAAATGCCTGACCGGCCTCATTTTGGAAAAAAAAAATGGGGCCCGATCATGCTGCCAGTCCATAAACCGTACCAGACAGTCACTCTACGTGGGTGAATTGGTTCTTCGACAATCACTCTTGGGTTATGATTCGCCCGAATGCGGCAATTCTGCTTATTGCGAAATGCATTTTGATTTGAACGCCCATTTGCATAATTAGCCTGAATAACTAATTGAGTTAGATTGAAATTGAGAACTGTCAAATAAAATGCAGAAAAAACTTGACGTTTAGGTCTGGTTCAAATTCAACATCGGTCCTTAAAATTTAACCACCCGTTATTAGCTTAACTTTATACTTAACGTAATATTCGGTGCTTAAAGGCTCAGTTAACCGGGAGTAAAAGTAACGTTGCAAATCAGCTGTTTTATTTTGTTGTATGTAATAATTGCAGTAACATGTTACGTCTCAACCTGTAAGAAGTACATTGGTCTTACTTTTTCACAAATTTTTTATGCCGAAATATTTTGTAGTCGAATTCGCGAGTGGGTACAAAAACCTGACTCCGACTCCACAGCCCTGCATGATTTTCAAAACACGTTTTTTCTTTTAAAAATGGCAAATAGAAAGAATCAGTTCATCAGAATCAGTACAACAATCAGTTCGAAATAAAGTGGTAAACCTACAAAAATAAAATAAATCTGATGGAGAAATAAAGTTGTTCTACTTTAAAAACCCCAATTGTATCGAAAATAATAAAATAGCTGGAAGACCTATGAAACTTTCAAGACGCGATGATGGCAGTGTTCTTAAAGAAATACAAAAATAAGAGCCCAAAGTTTCCAGATCACATTGCAAGATATTTAAATATAATTGTTTCTCCAAGAACAGGAATAAATACTGCAAAAAATTCACTTATTTCAGCCAACAATCGTCCACTTCGCCTAGACATTGCTAAGGCATATTTACCGAAAGGTTTGAATTCTTGGATGAAAAATATATTTGCTGATGAAAGAAGGAAAATATTTTCGTAAACGATGGTCGAACCAAGATTTGGAAAATGTATGTAGATGCACTAGAAGACCACATGGTTGATATGCCTTAAATTCAAATTACGAGCAGACCCCTTAAAGAAAACCAAAACAATTTTTTTTTGTTAGGACCAGCACTCAGGTGATGCATTGCATTGTGTTAGAACTATAAAAATAAGTTATGCGAAAGAGAATAGAGGGAGTACTTAGTACTTGTGGACATTCGATTTGAATTTATTCATGTTGAAAGTGGAAGGGAAGACTATCGCAGGAAGGTCATTGTACGGTGCACTCGCCAATCGGCCACAAGCATATGGGATCCTGAGGAAAAACGCGTATTACGAACAAATATACGAGTTTCGGCAACCAAATCCCTAATTGCATCAGAACACAAATTGCGACAGTGCTCAAGAGAGTCAATATAATTAGATATCCTACTGTCACCAATGATAACGTTCGCCCTCTCCATAACGCAGTCGAGAAGCTTTTAAATAGACTTTGAAGCGCCAGCCCAAACATGGCAGTTGTATTTTATTCTCGTTCGGTTGTGTAAAAAGTGAGGAGAACAGATGCAGTGAAGTATATACATATGTTTTATCACTCGAACATCACATTGTATCTTCATGCTCAGGATATCAAGAGATTCTGATTCTTCAGATATTATGCAAACCATATATGTGACAGCGCATAGAGAAAGGGACCAGTTAGTTAATGGGAACAGTAAAAACCAACTACACAAAATAAGAGGTAGGGACGACCTACGCGCGTTTTCAAGGTTGACCAACACGTTCCTGACGTCATGAGATGTCTCGCTTTCAAATGAGACCAATACCAATACGCTCAGTGATGGTACACCAAAGATACACGTATTTAAATCTTTAAAATTGCTCTCCTGAACAAAACCCTTAAGTCCCTTTATATTTTGCGTGTCACATATACAGATGAGGCACGTATGCGCGTTTATGTGTTTGCATGCAATACTGGGTCTTTCCAGTATTAAAACCGACCCCATCACCAGATTAAATCAAGGTCTCGATTAAGCCTCATGAATGAGAAAGGTTGCGTTGGAAGTTTGCCATAGCAAGTCGTTTAGAAAAATTGGAGAAAGAACTAAGCGAATAAAGCGTTTTGTATCTGCCAAAAATTCTCGTGCACATACAAAACGTAGAAAGCAAATCCCATTATCGCTGTGTCAACGCTTTGCAATTGGAATATTCGATTTTGACAGGGCATTAAGTAGTGAAGTTGGCTGCTGCTGTTAAGAACTAATGGTAAATAAGCTGTTTTTAAGGCAGTCCAGTGGTTTTCTCCTTATTGTTATGTATTACTATTTTGTGGCTTTTGCTTAAAATTACAAGTTAACATTACTGTTCATGACGCAACGTTGTTACTCTTATTAAAGTATTTAATTTAAGCGTTCAAGCTAGGCTCTAGAAAACATTACGCTCGATGAGCTGATTTTGGTTGGTCTGTAAGAGTAGTTTTTTGTAGCAGATCCAATGACAACATTTATCCTTTTAACAGGTTCTACTGTTTGTTATCCAACAAGGCTACGTTAACAGCGACGATTGGTTACTAGCATGTTCTTAAAAGTGTGTGCCCATGATCCTGCTATTCATGTCCCTTAAAATGTGTGTAAATTTTATAAACATGCGGACGTTGGTAAATCCATAAATTCGCCCGAAGTGAAAAGCACATTGCGTGCATCTAAAAAATTAACGATAACAATAATATTGTGGAAAGTTTCTACTAAAAACTGTTCCTCTATGTTGAGAAGACGAAAAGGTTTTTTCTACGACTATTTCAAATTTATATCCTTAAAGCTACCAATTTCCAAAGAATGTTAATAGTATTGATACTGCAGATTTTACAGACTGTATTTTACTTGACAGATGCTCGGCAATTCTTTGGGAAGGCTTTGAAATATCGACATGCCTCTCAACTACCAATAGTGTATAAGCTTTTTCTTCACGGATGTAAGACTTTGTGTGGATGGGATGGCAAGTACCACTTTACGTCATGAATTTTTATTTTCAGAATCAAAACAACTACAAAATACCAATCCTAAATTAACATTAAAGCTTGGCAAACTACTAATGTTTAAGAAATCTCCTTTATCAGTTGAAACTATTCTAGAATTTTTTTGACCTTGCTGACCAATCGATCTAGGGGTTATTCTTGGTGATTTAGGTAAAAAAAAAACTTAAACTTCTTGAACAGGAGCCCGCCTACGGGATAAAATTGGCCAAAATATAGGTCCCCTGGACATATATATTGGTAAATGTTATTCTTTGGGAAGCACAGCTGAGTGCTATTGGGGGCGTCCACAGGTTGCGGATAGTGGAAGGTTCCGTAGATATACGGGACAGCTGCTTAGCAGTCGTGGACAATTCAGCGGCCCAGAATGGAGGGTCTCAGTTGGATTTCCGGGTTGTGCTGGTTTCCAGTTAAATTTTGAGTGCCAAATAGGCTCGGGGCGACAAGGCGGGTGCTTGGCGCATTTAAATAACCAATTTGCTAATGTCAGAACTCTGCAGCCTAAATGGTCATAAACTAACTTGGCGTCTCAGGTAATTAGGTGACTACTGGTGTGGAATTAAACACGAAGATAGCAGCCCTATCACCAAACTAGGAAAGGCAGGCTAGCAACCCACTTTGTAGAATTATTTCTTGCTACCAAATCGCTAGATTTTGACGCCCTATGCTCCAGTGGGAGTTAAAGAAGTATATATTCTTGAACCGGATTTGTTTACAATCTCATAGAAAGGCAAATTGCCATACAGTTGAATATGTAAAGACACGACCTATTAAATCCAGTGAAAAAAGTACTTTACCGTAATCTAATCTTAGCTGTGCCAAAATAGTTTTATCTGTGTCAGATCTTGTTTATTGTAGGAGGTAGGCGGAATCAAAAGATGATCTGGAAGCCTTGCTCCTTTATAAACGTTAGTATAACCTACCATAAAGTTAAAAGATGCGACGTAGCAGATCCTGCATGTGACGCTTTATATACGAAATTTTAACCGGTTCGGCCAGAAGTCTTATATTTTGAAGGTTCAAATTAGGTAAGAGAACCTAGAGATTTTTAACCTAAAAACCTGTGTATTGATTTCAATAAAACCAAACAAGTAAATATGTAAATTTCATTAAAAAACAATCCTTAAAAAAATTAGCTCCTTTTCAAGTCAGTTTCTACTATTTCCAACTTTCTTTTCCATTTTTTTTACAAAATACATACAAAAACTTTACGAAATATACAATTTACTCCTATTTTCCACTTCTTATTATTTAACATACAAATATGAATGAACTTAAATTTTCTGCTGACGATTATTATTTGTTGTTCTTATACTTAATAATTTATGTATTTGTTTTTGCGGTGGTAGTTGTTGCTGATATTTTGTCATGTGTTGCATGCATCCACTATTTTGTAAGACATGTCAGTCAACTGAAAGTGGTTTTCTAGGAAATTTCATCGTGTTGAAAAATAAAATGGAGATGAAGTTAACAAACAAAATAAAGAATAAGAATAAAATAATACGAATAAAGAACCTGGTTAAAGATGCTGCTTAAAGTTGGGATGGTGTGGTGTGGTGTCTTGTGTTGAAATATACAAGACATTTATTTGACAAGTGACCTTATTTAAATTTCACAATGACAGTTTTAGTTTTTTAGCGTACCAAGTACCGAGAATGAAATAATTTTATTTTGGCAATGTTTGGCAATAAGAAATCTTTAATTTAAATTTGCTTAAAGTGACATTAAATCGGTATGGTTGGGGAACGGGAAGCTTAAAAGCGAAACAAAATGTAGCAAGGTAGAATTTTGAAATATTTTAAGAAAGTCTTAACCCTAGAGTGCAAACCATATTGTGCGTATGTCGTAACGAATGATCGACGCGGAGTGTATTGCAAATTGAATGGAATTAAAGGCAAAACTTGATTGTGTGGCCACCAAGTAAGTCAATCTTATTTTCGGATAATTTCAAGTACGAATTCGGGATTGAGTATGGATAAGTTAAGTTCGCGATTGAAAACCCGTACTTGAATCAATCTTTATGATTATGATTAGAAAATCCGTACTATTAATACCGCTTCGGATTGATTTGATTGCGGATGGATTGATTTTTCTTTTGAGTGTACTAACACCATACAAAATTTGAAAGTGTTGGGCACACCCATTTAAAAGCAAACTAGTTTATTTTAAAAAACTTAATTTATTAAAACCATAATCCAAGGCGGATACGCTATTTTTTAGTGTGTCCCAAAAAATAATTTAAAATCTTATAACACAAAGTATTTTTGAGATTTGTTTTAGATTTTCCGGAGGAGGTTTAGAGGTCGCTTATGTTCAATCACAATAAAGTTTTGCAATGAATTTGCTCATTTAGGTATCCTACATTACAATTTTTCCATGTTTATTTTTAGACATATTATTCATAATTTAACCACATTATTGTCACCAGCGCGCATATTATGTTTAAATTAGTCCTTCATCAAGAGGCCATAACTATATTATAGTTGCCTCTTAACATGTTATGCTTAAATAAGACAGTAATTTGCTTACCACCAATCATTCGGCGAAGGTATTGACAAGAGCGTGGAATATCATGCATTTATTATTGGAAAATATAAAAAATTTTAAATATGATTTAAAAAATAATAAAATATGTTTTTATTACACTGTGTCACAAATTTTCAAAAAAGTCCTGACCAAATGAATCCGACACCTAATCTTTATATAAAATTGTCCGCTGAATCCGAATGTAAAGTCAGAATGGTCAAAAGTAGAACAGTTTTCGAGAGATTCCAAAATAACCGTTATTGGCGGTTTTTAAAATGATGATGGCACTTTATTAAAAGTATCGACGGACTTTTTATTCCTTTAATTGTATTCAAGATACTGAAATTACTTTAACAACCACAGGTCATTCGTAAAAATTGGTAAAGAATATTTTGAATATCAATATCGAAAACCGTTCTACTTTCGAGCCTTCTGACTTCATATTCGGATTCAGCGGACAATTTTATGTAAAAAAACTGTCTCATAGTGTTATTTAAAGAAAACTAAAAAAACAAATACAGATATTCTGTAGTAAATATTTTTTTAAATTTCGACATACACGATAAGCAAATTTACATGACTTACAGACGTCAAATTTTTCAATAGTAGAATTTATTTTTACTGGCTGCACTTAAAATTAACGTCCATTCACATCGAATTGTTAACAAGGTTCCGTTTAAATGTGCTAAATTCCCATTTCATACTTTTGATAAACTGAAATTTATTGTTGATGGGAAAAGCTGTTCCTATGCGCATTTCATTGGTTGCTTAGGCCAGATAATCAGGAAATTTCATCAATTTTTAGAAAACTAAAAATATAAAACCAAATAAAACTGTTAAGCGAATAAGAATTTTAAGCCCCAGTTTTACTTGTAACAATATCAATAAGCAATAAACAGTGAGTTTATCTTTTCTTACAGTCCGACTACAATTGGTTGATTTTTTGTCAACTCTAAATGTAGTTGTAAGTAGGTAAAGAATAAACAGCAAAAAAATAAACAAATTACTTTATTTTATTTTGCCAGTTCTGTTTTATTTACAGTGCCATATGCACATTAGTTATCAAAGTTTTTCTTGGGATTCAAAAAATTATTTAACAAGATTTCGTTTAAATGTGCTAAATTGCCATTTCCCTTTTCCTACTAACAAGATATTTTTCATTACACTAAACAAAAGGAAAATTTTCTGGTCAAAATTTTTCTTATTAATAAAAGAGCTGCAGAACTTTAACTTATTCTCGAGGAATTGCATGACAAGCATTCCCTCTTTGTGGAACCAATTGTTTGTTCGACACTTTTAAAATGAAAACACCAATTTGAAAATTTTTGTCAAACACAAAAAATCCTTTCAAATTATTAAAAATAACACAGCAGATAAGCGTCGAAAATGCCGCTTAAGGCATAAAAAATGCAATTTTCAATTTTAACAAAGTAATTTTTTTTTGTCTCCGATTAAAAAAAAATAATTTAATTAATATTTGTTTGAGTGTTACAGTCTGCTTGCTTTTGATAAAAACAAAAAACAACATTTGACTCAAAGTTATTTTCAGGAATACAACATTTGAACGCTTGAATTAATCCAAAAATATACGCGTTTTTCAACAAAAACTAACATAATATGCAAATTTTTATGAATTTTTAAGCATTTTATGACGAAAAACGATAAATATGCTAAAATATGCACTAACAAATCGATGACATTTTTAAGCAAAAGTTGTGTCTCGGATAAATAACTTATTCACTTAATATTTACACCTGAGAGGAAAAACATACATTTTGATAAAATTCCACGCCCTAGTTATAACACTTTTATCCAGTCCGAACCCTGAAACTAAATTTATAACACAAAATGTTTTACTCTATAACATTATTTGAATATTGCAGGTACAGTATGTGTTTCTGCTATTTGTCGTCTGTCTACTAGATCTTGGCAGACAATCAGTCAGCAATTTTATGATACCTTCGGAAAAAAACAAATCAAATTTACATTTACGCTCAAAATGTATAAAAAAAATTGTTTAAATTTAATACTGCAAAAAGGTAAATCTATGAATTATTTATTAGAAAAACAAAAAAAGCTCATTTGTTTGATTTCCAGGCATAAATTATCGATATCTTTGTGATACCTGAAGTTAGTTGGCAATAATTTAAATTAAATAATTTTTTCAAAGTACAAACATGATAAACTAATGATGGACATAAACATATAAAGTTGTTTAATACAATTGAAAGTCAGAGTTTTGAATGTATTAGTTAATCAGAAATATGAATCTGCTTAAGAAGAATAATTTTTAAATTTATATCCAAATATTGGAAAGTTCTTTAGGCTAAATTAAGGGCCACAGTATAGTTTTACTTGTCATACAATTTGAAAATTTTTTCAGAGTGTTTAAGACTTAATTAAGGATTAAATTTTGTTTTTAAATCTCACCTTTAATTTTGATTGCATGAATGGTTTAGCTTACCTGAAAAGAGAAGGAATAAAAGTTAAGTTTACTTTTCTGTACATTCGATAGAAATAAGAAAAGGGCAATAATAAAAAATTATTCTTTAAGGAAGAATATAATTTGAATTCATTTGGAAGTGATCAGACTCAGATGAAAATGATATTCCCTACACACAGAAAAAAGTACCAATGTTTTATTGACATGCCGCAATAACGCAGAGAAAAAAACATGTTTAAATATGGGCATCTCCAATTAAACTAATTTTAAAGAACATTTTTAACATATTTGAGGGATTCACAAGGTAGTCATAAAGTTGTAAAGTCATATGTCTTAAAATAATTCCAAGGAATATATATGACTCCTGTCGGCAGCCGCTTATACAGGCATGTTTTTAAAATCACAATTGTGATTTAACGTTGTTTTGGAAACCACAAAAGTTTTAACTTGGTTTAAAATAATGGAAAAACATAAGCAAGAAATCTTTGGTCGGCGACCACTTAACCTAATTTAGATTTCTGCTGTACAGTTATGGCGAATCAATGAACACAGCATTAAAATTTTTATTTTGTTTGAAACAACAAAATTTTTTTTAAACAATTTAAAAAAAAAATTTAGGACATTATGACGATGTGACTTGATAGCACACCTTGTGAATCCCCTAATTATGTGTAATTAACTTTATTATTGTGAACGGCAATCATATTTTAGTTAATTTAGTCCTCCATTAACCCATTAAACGCCAAGACCATTAAAACCAAAAAAGATTGAAATTCATTTAATTGTTTATACTTGAATACACTTAATAAATATCGTCGCAAGAATTAAAGAATGTCGTAACTGACAAAAAATCGAAAATACGTTTTTTTGCATCGTTTTTATCATAAGAAAATACCGCGTCAATTGGTCCCGGTACCATATTTGTATGATGAAAAAAAAATCACTTTTTTGTTTCCATAAAAAAATAATTGCAGTTACTGCATTTTAAAGGTCTGTGGAAGAAAAATCGTTTGCTGTAAACCGCAGAATCACCAAGAATAATTGAGTTGAGAGGAAATGTTCACAGCCAATATATAAAGCGAGAAAAAATAAAATACATTTTTAAAATCATGTTCCTAAGTCGTATAGTTTTTGTGATATGAATTTTTTCTACTTTCTTCCATACAGGTTTTTTGGCTCTGGTGAACATTTTATGTTTTGTCAGTTACAGCGTTCTTTAATTCTTGCGACGATATAGAAAAAAAAATAAAAAAATAAATTCCTGGAAGTGTGTTTTTAGGGCTGTACCCGGACGGGTACAGTGGCGTCATGGGTATGCTATTTGTTTAAGTATAAAAATTTGTAAAGCATACATCGTAATTGATTTTTAATCATTTTAGGAAACTGGTTTCCACCGCTAGTTGCAACACCAGCAGCCAGCGACCGTTTGAAAACATTCACTTTCTGAAGGGTTAGGAACGTTGTCCAAAAAATCAAGCACGACTAGGGATCCGCACTTATACCTTTGACCCCACAGTAAGTACCGAATTTGTATAAATAACCGGAGCTGCTCGTTAGCATCTAATTTTCAAAACCAAATCTCACTGGTTTACCTCTTATGAGTTATTTTGAAGAGTGGCTACCAAAAAAATTGGTTTGATGCATTTAAAAATCACAAGGTATCTTTATCCACTAAGTAGCAAATTTGCTTGATTTTGAAGGCTTCAGTGGGATATAATCTTCGCTATCACTGCCGAAAAATACTTCGACTTCACCTGGTACATCATTTGGCATGCGATCAAAAAGAATATCCTCACCATTCCCCTTCCCTTCATTTGTGTTACAGTCCGGATCTGGTGGTATAATAGCAATATCGAAATTTCTAGCTGTTGAAATTTGTAAATGCTTTACCATAAAAACTTGACGGTTTGACAGCTTGAAATTTTATTTTGGTCCAAGAAAAATTCTAAAAAAATTATACATATCAAGCCATTGTACTCGATTGGGTACAGCGATTTTGCTTCTCGTTGTCGTCTCGTAGTCGAAAAAAAACGATTTTTCTTGTAACTTTTTTTTAAATGTACACACAATCACCCTTCTTCAGAAATCTATAAGAAACTTTTGATTCAAGAAAACAGTATTTACTCTACGCAGTTCAATTGTTACTGGCCAAGCTAAAAATCACAAAAATTATAAAGTGCAACAAAAATAAAAGAAAATACAGTACACAATAACGGTATATTTTTGTGGTTTATATTTGGTTTGGCTTAAGGTCATTTATTGTAAATTATATATTTTTCTTTAATTTTTTTATGTGTGTCTAGTTTATTTTGTTAAAAAATGTATGCGTTCTGAAATATTGCCATGTTTTCTTTTGAAGGCGTTGAAAAGACTGATTGATCTACATCTCAGGACGCAGATTGACGCCGGCATCGTCAGCGGCGGTCAACAAGCCTGTCTTAAGGGAAGATCTGTTGAGAGTGCGCTGCATTATGTGGTTGGTTAGTGGAGCGGGGATTGCGAAACAAGGAATACACCTTGACGGCATTCTGTGATATAGAGGGCGCCTTTAACAAATTTATGGGATTAAAAAGTACTATTCGTTCTATTAATATGATATTACTAAAGGCCCTTTAAAAATATAACACTGAGCAATAAATTTAAAATGTAAAAGAGTGTGAACTTTTAAAGTTGTAGTGCTCTCACTATTTTTAAATTTTTTTTAAACTATACGATTTTTCATTTTAGCAGGGTTGTATATAATGAAGAAAATCAGTTATGGAAAAATGGAAATTTTGTTCACACCTTTTCACAATTTTTTTTTTTCTAATAATGAAATGCACAAGGCTAAAAATAAAGATAAATTTTCAAAAATTACACACTTGTTGTGAAAAATAATAAAATACGGTAAACAAATGAAAAAATGTTACGATCGTATCAACTTGCATACCCTTGAAGAAATAACGAAAACAGCTGTTTAGTTATTTGCCGCCAGCATCTAAATAAAAATTGTTTAAATATTAAGGAAATATTACATAATTATTACCTTGTGCAGCTTCTTTTTTTTATTTATTTTTTTTAACATTTGTTCAAACATGCCAACGTTTAAAACGCACCAAGGCGAATTCATGTAAACGGTGAAGGCGATACTACAACAAGTAACAACACCAAAAACACAACATTGTATTTTATTTGTTGCTTTTGTTGGTCGATATGTCAAAAACACAAGTATCTTTTGGCATTCCTTTTTCTAATTCAGAAAAAACGGTAGCACAGCTACCACCACCTGAAAAATGAATTCGCCTTGAAACGCACTTAAAGTAAAAGTAAATAATTATTTAAATGCTGAACAACTGTTTATATTCTACGAAGGTTTTTCTTTTTTTAAGTGTGATAATGAACAAAATTTTTTATTTGGTTTTTTTGACAATCAGACAAATAACATTGGATTTTGTGAAAGCAAAAATCTTAAGACTTGTGGAATAGTGTAAAAGGGGCTCAAGAAATAAAAAGCTTCGTATTTTTCTTGAAAAAGGTAAATTGCCTTGTAAATTGGTTTTTCGATCGGAGTAAAGTTCTTTTGGCGGCATATTTTTTTCGCAAATTAAAAAAAATTTAAGTCGTGGATCATTTCTTTTTTTCTTTCTTTAGTTCTATTTTCATCCATGTATGATCTAGAAACTAAATCCACTATCATATTAGAGTTACTGCAAAATTCCAATTATATATATATTCCGGAGCACCGTGTAAAATGCATCTACTTTGCAAAAAGCTAAATTATTTACATACAAAGATGATGTACTTGGCAAAAGAAAAAATTGAATACCCATATTGCTCTATTTAAAACGAAGGGTTGCCATTTTTGTCAAAACGCGAACTAGCACGAATTTCCAAAAAAGCGGAAAAACGTATTTAATAAAATCTACTAAGGATTAAAATATGTTAATTTGGCATTTTTATTACAAACAACCCCGAACAAAAAATTCAAGAACCGTTTTTTTTAAAGAAAATCCTTAAAAAAGGACATGGATGATCGTCCTTGGACAAATTGTATATACAGTTGGACGAGCCTTAAAAACCCTTTTATTGCGATACCCAATTTGTATATATTGGTAAGGAAACAGATTCTCAAATTAACAAAACATGCAAAAATAGACCCTTTTTCAAAATGATCCAGCTCACGAGAGGTCAAAGCTGGAGCCGAAATATTTAAAATGGTATCTTAAAAAAGTCCAAGGTTAATTTTTAGAAGGCTACATCGAGCACTTTTTTTGGTGAGTCGCTCTAATGTGCATGCTTTTTGATTAATTCGTACGGTTTTCTATCTCTTTGTGTGTTTCCAAAAATAAAGTTATCATTAGAAATTTGTTTTATATCCAAAAATGTGTCATGGTTGGAACATTTTTGTCTAACTTCCTACGATTTTCTTTTTTTGTAAAGTTCGGTGTTCGGCGAAAATATAACCGAATTCCGAACAACAGTCCAACATAGATTTTTGTCGAACTCTGACTCCCGAACGTTAGACCGGTCTGTAGAAATTATTGATCATCAGCACTCTTTGTTGTTAGTAAAAAGAAAAACTATCAGCCGTACTAGGGAAATCAAATTCAAATAAAATTTAAATCGAACCAATTTTTGGAAACGATTTTGTTTAAAAGTTCATAACAATATTTTCTTTTAAAATACTTCAGATTTTGAATAGTACTAATGTATCTTTATACGACCTACTGTTAGATTCAGTAAAATCAAGGCCATATAAAACAAAATTTATTAAAAATTTCCAACGATTTTAATTTTTCTCGAATTTGATTAACAGAACATAGCCGTATTATTGATATCTTAAAAAAAGGGACCTGGTTTAAAATATTGTATTCTTTAACAGACTGTTACACCATTCAAAATGAATTTGACATTGACGTTTATGACAACTGTATTGACTGAAATCCATAAAGTTGTGTGTGGAACGTAGAGGGGTTTCAATTCAATTCATTCATTCAATTCACTTTTCTTCTTTACGAGTAGAATATTTATATCGAATTCTTATGACCTATACGAGGGCGAAGTGTTGTTTAGGGGGGAAAAATAGTGGGTTACACTTGTTTAGAATGTGTCATTGATTTTCACCACTCTTAAGGTCAGAGTGCTAAATATGTGTGTTTGGTGAATATGTTAAGATTGTTTTCAGACTGGAAAAAAATCTGTAGAACGATCAAGTGGTTCTTTCAAATTTTATATCAGAGTTTTGTCATAAATTCAAAATAAACTACAGGAAGTTTCTTTAGGTTATTTTATACAACCTATGTAGAAAGCAAAACCAAAGATTTATTGTCTCATATCTTTGGCGGTCAGATACAGCAAGCATCGGTTGAAGTAGAGTTTTTCTTTAGAAATTGTCTACTAGTTCTATTAGAAATGACATTTTGTTTTGCGTCGCATATAATTTCGTCTATAACAATTATCCTCGTCCTCCAGGAGGTTATCACCAGCAACGAAGCACTGAATTCCATACAATGGGCACCATTAACCAAACTTAATCATCTGTGTCTATGTTCTGTAACTCCCGCGAAGGGAAACTTTTCGAGTGAAACAAAAATGCCAACTGTTTTTCTCACTTAACTGTGTCTGTAACATTTTTGGTGAGTATTCGCTGTCACGTAAGAAAATTACTCGCTATTTTTTTGAAAAATGGTGTCTGTAAAATTTTTGTAAGAAAGTTCCCCTTTTGAATTGTCAAATAAACTCACGAATACAAACGGAGTAAAAAAAATTGTAATACTAAAAAAATATTTAAAATACAAAACGCAATGAATAATAACACGGAAGAGGTAAGTATTTAGTTATTTGCAGATTTTTTCATTGTTTAATAATTTTGCTTTTAACATTTTTATAAAATCTACGAATGTTTTTAAAGCTCGTTTGCAAACAACAAACATTAAAGTCGCACTTTACATAATTTAGTGTAGCCAGGGGTTATATTTCGCCACCGTCATTGAAAATGTTTCAATTGCAGTAAATTTTGGACATCGTTAGATCGACTCAGAAAGAAGAAGGCTGTTATGGGGCCAATATTTTATAGTGTTGCACACTTCAGCACAAATACATTATACCCTTCCCACTATTATGGTGTGAGTATAAATATGGCTGGATAGGGAACACTATAACATACAACCCGCAAGGTAATCGTCGCGGAGATCGACCGAAGAATACAGTAATTTTCGCTTTTGATCACATCCTTTAGTTTCAGCCAAATCTTGGACTATATAACTAATGTGACTAAAAGTCTAATTCACATATATGCTACTATGAGGCATGTAACCAAATTCGAATAAAATCAAATAATGTGAACATAAAAAAATAAAAAAAGCATATTAATAACACCAGGGTTATGGTTTTGCAACAGAGTCGCATACTGTATAGAAAAATAGTTAAAATAATAATTTGTTTTGTCTGTTACAAAAAGAGTTATGGACTGTAACAATTTATTTTTTAGTTATTTTATATGATTTGTGGCTTCGAAAACAAAAAAAGTTAGTACATTGTGCTTCTGTGCCTTTAACGCTAATAATTTGCTTATCTTTTGCCTTTGGTAGCCGCTGATAGATGGAATATATGACAAATGTGCCTTTATCGCTAAATGGACTATAACGTAAATACATTTAATTAAATTTACTCATAGCGGCAGAAAATAGGAATAAAATGGACTATATCGCTAATGCGACTAAAAACGGTCGTGACTATAAACGAAAAGTACTGTACATTGCGTTTCATAATAGTAAAGGAACAAGAAGTAGCCGGTTAAAGCTGTTATGAGGCGACAAAAAATGCACTATAGAGAGTGTGTTGGAAATCTTTAAATGAAACAATTTTCTGCCTAGACGGAAATTAGCGGACCATAATAATATTAAGGGTCTAGTGAAAAAAAAACTTTAGGGTCTACACTATGAAAAAAGTTAAAATTGGAGATTTTGACAAATGCTAAGTTTTTAAACTAGTACCGATAGTTTTAATATTCTGGTGACAAATAACAGCCCCTGGTTTTTCAAAAATAGCCTGCTGCGTTATGACTTGTAAACAATTTTGAGGCCTTGCACTTTTTCATGCGTTGCAGTACCATCTTGCAAGTTAAAACTTGAAAGAACCGAAAAATTACTGTAATTTAAGGTACCCATACATTTGCAATATTATTGTTTAATTATAGGTAATGTAAAACTAAATTGGCTGTGTGTATATCATAAATATGAAATCAAATTATTGTTTTATGTGTTGACAATATTGTACAATATATATAGTGGCGATCCTTAAGATATTTTGATTCCAATTGGAAACAAATAATTACTTACGTAAATTTCGTTTTCACATTAACAACAATTTATCCTATCAAATCTACCCTCGTATGTATTAATGTGTATAATAATTTTTTGCATATCACTTCTTTATATCAACGAATCTCACCATAAAATATCGCATAATACATCTTACAACACTTTCGTAAAGTTATTTGAAGTCGTAGAGGCGTATGAAAAGAATTCCATTAAATAAAACACAAAATTGTGCAAAAAATACAGCAAAAAATTATTTGAATTCTCATAAAAACATATAAATTATTGGAAATAAAAGAAAAAAATTAAATAAAACCTCGAATGAAATGAATACATTATGAATTTTTTTTAGGTTCTTTTTCGATTTTTTTTTCTTTTAAACTGGTTTTTTTACATTTAAATTTTTTTATTTTATTAAATATAAATGTTTTGTCTTAAGAAAGGAAGAGGAAATGGTTATAGAATAAAAGAAAAAATAATTTAAATGATATACGAAAAATTGTCTGCATAAAAGAGCAAAAAAATAATATTTAATAAAGTCTTTTCTAACGATGATTTATTAATTTTTATAAATTAAAAAACTTATAAACAAATTTTTTGAGAGTTAAAAAATTTCCATAAATAAATAAATGCAGAAATCATGAATGCATGAAATTTCAACTTCTTTAGTGCAGTTGTAGCTCTGCTAAAAACAACAGCACACAAAAAGAGACTTCGGCAGGTAAAATTTTCTAATCTTACATCTTTTTTATAATCTTTTCCTATCGGCGATTTGAGTCTTAAATATGGCTTGATTCCTAAAAAAAAGGCCATTTATCAAATAACTTGTTCTAAAGGCTACTAGTTTTCGCGAAAACAGGCTGTAAAGGATGGTTGGTCGTATAAGAACAATCTTCGGGAGGGTGTCAAAGGGACAGAAATGTTTGAGTATAAATTTTGTATCTGGCTTAACGTCTTAACCATACGGTGCTCTTAACAAAATCTCCCTCCCCGTAGTTTGGGTTTAAACGACAGTCACCACATCCCCAAAGAGACTCAGACAAAAAACAATGGACTACTTGTTCTCGTGATGGAAAAATAAGACTCTGGTCACTTATGCTAGAGACTTACGTGACTACCTACAGTGGTCCTAGCACCAGGTGACAAAAAAAAGTGTTTACAAACGGCTCCAATGTGTGAGCGCAACCAACACACACAGGTAGTAATTTTGATATTCGTGGTACCAGAGAGGATCTCTCATCAGCAGTGATCTCAACTGATCTCTTAATTTTGTACTCTGCCGAATTCCAGTTATTGACTGTAACTGGTTTTCCCTGAGGATGTAACACCAAAATGTGATATACTTATCCTTAGAATGTCTTAGAACAAGTTTATACCCCTGGAGAGAAGACTCTGAGCACCTGCCATATGACCTTATCTCATGGGGGATTTTTAAACACTGGGTGGTTCATTTATGAATTAACCAAATGCTCCGCGTGTGCACGGATACTTCACATATTGTTACTATAAGGACATATGGCCATAAATTTTAGTGTACGCTCGGCCCCTTGCTTATTAGCTGAGCTATCTAACCTTCACTGCTTTGTTAAATACATCAGCATATGTATAATAGCAACAACACCGAGAGACGCTCCACAGGACAATCTTTTCCACAAGGGTAAAAAATTCGCTTACCATGAGAGAGTATCCCTTGCCGTGGTTCCAGCTGTATACCACCGCTACAAGGTGATCCCCAAAAGTATCCCTTCATGAAGAAAGTATCCTTCTGTTGCCAGAAAGGCAGATTTCCATTAGAAAAGCATAGCTTCCCCAAAGACAATCATCCTGAAAGAATGGAAACATTTCTCGCAAGAATCATACTAACGGTGGCAACAACCGTTTGCACTTACCCAGGACTCCCATAGCATAAAACTTAAAGTCCCAAGAGTCCTGCCATTTTCTTGTTCGCATTCTCCTCTGATTTGCCCGTGATTTTGTAACAGCAAAAGGTTAAATATCTTTTAGATGATCCCCGGGGCCAAAGACTCTGGTCGATCACTATTTGGCAGATGTGCTAAATTATAAGCTTCTGACAAGTTTCACTGCAACGCCAAGAGATAGTTGCTCTTTAAGACGTTGACAAATGAAGGTCTTAGAGCTGAATCGAACCAAGTCGAAAATATTTTAAAATTGAGGAAGTGAACTGCCTTTAACTTCTGAAGCCATTGAGTTGGGTTTATTACCGTTACCTTAGGAACGAAACCTTTTTAATTTAATATGCTACTGAATATAGTTAAAATTATATATATAAAGGGTGTTTTTTTAGAGTGTCACAACTTTGAGTTGGTATCACTGCTTCATTTGAGCACCCATTTAACAGCTGATAGTTGCTTTTCGTTTAGTTTGCTTTGAAATTTCATTATGAATCGACTTACATCAGAGCAACGCGTGCAAATTGATTAAATTTTTAATCAAAATAATTCGGCGAATGGGCTGAAGCTCAAATTGATATTGGTTTTGAATTTTCATTCAAAATTTTATTTAACGATGAAGCCCATTTCTGGTTGAATGGGTACGTAAATAAGCAGAATTGTCGCATTACTGAAAATTACTGCTTGGTGCGATTTCTAGGCTGGCGAAGTCATTGGCCCATATGTCTTCTAAAACGATGATGATCAGAATGCGAAGAGTTGCTGAAAATTGGTATTTCTGATTGCACCTTCTATGCGCCAACCGTGGCGGCCACATGGCAGATATCATATTGAAACATTAATTTCATAAAATGTTCTTTCCAATAAAGCTCGTTTTATTTATATTAAAAATATATTTCCTTGTTTTATTATGATTTAAACGTGTGTCACTCTATAATAAAAAACACCTTTATATTTATAAATATAAGTAGGTGAGCTGCAAAAATCGTTCGTTACAAAATTAAAAACACGATATTAAAAATATTTCTCACAGTTCTTTTGGGGTTTTATGAAAGAAATATACTGATTGTATGAATGCATGTCCTTCGAAGAACATGGAAGAGGACATACATACATAGTACCCACAATTAGTATATTTCTTCTAATAAAACGCCAAAAGAACTGTTATACCGAAATTTCATCTCGTATTTTCAATTTTGTAAAAAACAAGTTTTACAACTCACCTACTCATATATAATCTTTTATGACGGGCTTCGGTCCAACTCCTAGCGGTCCGAATAACACCCCAAAAACGGCAAAAAAAAACTCAATTTAAAAAAACTTTTTTAATTTTGAAATTTCTCTACCAATTCTATGAACCATCGCCGCAATTTAATTTCAAAAAAGTGTTCGCATATCTTTTAAAACTTAAAACATCAATAAAAAAAGTTTTGCTTTCAAAATGTTGTCTAAAGAGATGTAAAATTGTTCACTAGAATATGGCAGCTTTTCTTTTTTGTTTTGTATGGGTACACAGAAAAAAATAATTTTCATATTTGAATATGGAAATCGCATATTTGATTATAAAAATTTGTTTAATATTCTGGGATGACAATTTTTGCGGTATTGATAAAAAAGTTTGTTGGTATAGTTATTGAATTTTTAGTCAACAACCAAGTTGAGTCAATAAAAAACGTTGTTGCCCAATATAATTTTTTCCTACAAAATGTGATTTGTTAAAATTAATTGTTGGAAATGTTGAATAAATCACACAACATGTTTATCAAATCTTCCTAATTTTTAATCTTTGATAAATACACTTAAATTCATTGTGGAAGAATAAGCTAGTTCCAATGCGCATTTCGCTGGTTGCTAAGGACAGATCATCAGGAAATCTTTTTCCACAAACTTTGGAAAAACTAAAGAAATTGTACAAATAAAACTGTTAAGCGAATGAGAATTACAAACACTCAAGCGTTATTTACAACGATATTAAGGCCCTAATTTCGTAAAACACAACGCACGCCAAAGTATTATATTGAAAGCAAAAACAAATTCAAAAATATTTTGTAATTTTGTAGCTGCTTTGTACAGAAATTTATTTACCGTTTTAAAATATTCAACGCCACAAGCAATGAGGCGTATGAAATCTTAAAAACCAATGTGAATTTCTGTTAGAGGCAACAACAAAATTACAAAAAATTTATAAATTTGTTTTTGCTTTCAATGTAATTCTTTGTCGTTGCGTTGTGTTTTACAAAATTAGGGCCTAAAGCTATTAAAAAATGAAAAAGAGTCTTTACTTTACTGTCTTTACTTTTAATCAAATATTTTTTTAATTGAAGAAATATTTAAGTATGTATTTCATTATTAAATATGTTTTATTAAGTGCTATAGGTATTACAAAGTGTTATTTTGATAAATATTTTCATTCAATCAAATAAAAATTTTGTTGACCTAAAATTTTATTTTTGACAAACTGTGTTGTTAAAAATTTTCTTCATAAATTTTTTTTAGTGTAACAAGATTTTTTTTATTAATTTCTACATTCATTTAACTCAAATTTAAATAAGCGGATAAAATCATAATTTTACGAATCATTAATTATCATCAAAAATTAGAAAGTGATATAAATAATCATCGAATATTAAAAAAAAAAAAAATTAAGAAAAATAGTCGTCATAACAGACCATGAAAAAAGTCTTAACTAATGAATGAATTTAAAATGGGCATCAATAACCTTTTTTGATATTTTGGAAATTTAAATGAAAAAAATAAATATCAAAACTG
The DNA here is from genome assembly GCA_949318255.1 of Pollenia labialis. Taxonomy (NCBI): domain Eukaryota; kingdom Metazoa; phylum Arthropoda; class Insecta; order Diptera; family Polleniidae; genus Pollenia; species Pollenia labialis. The sequence continues at coordinate 77,619,138 of OX439142.1, forward strand.
CTATTCCGACTGCAGTATTACTAAAGAGCCATGTTAAACATTCTAAAACACAAATACAGATAATGATCAATGAATTTGAATGCATCCGAATTAAAAAAAGTCCAAAATCTTGAAAAAATACTGATTGATGGTCAGTTGTAGTGGCGGCGGCGAATTTATTCTTTTGTAATCTTTTTGATTTTTTTTTTTTTTTTTTTTTTTTTTTAACAGGAAAGAAGGCATTCCCACTACAACCAGCAACAACCTGATTTATACTTACAACATAAGAACTTCAGAAAACAAGCAGCAGGTGTTGAAACTCTCAGCTTATTAACATAAAAAATTCAAACTCTACAAAAAACAAATCAGCTTTAGCAGTATCTCAGTAAAAGTCTTCAAGTTAAAGATCTCATATTGAAGCCAACAACGATTTTGTTATTCCGTTCTTTTAGCTGCCGCGACCAGATTTAACTTTAACTGTTTCTTTTTATTTTTAAACAGGGGTTAACGAGTATTTGACCTTTTTCTTAAGCTGCAGAACATTAGCTACAACAGCAAAGAGGAAACTTCGATAGCTATTATACAAATAACACCTTTTCCTTATGGCTCTTTCACCAATTAATGTTTAAAGTTGTAAACGGGTTTTTTTTAAAGAACTATTATAGATTCGCTGTACTTTTATTACCCTCCACCTCAAGTGTAGTGAATAGGGGTATACTAAGTTTGTCATTCCGTATGAAACTTTTTAAAGTTAGACCCACGGCTGCCAGGTACCTTTTTCCTTGTCCCGGAAATATTAAAAAATATCCCCAAAATAAAAAACAAAACCAAAAAAACAAAAAAAAAATATTTATTTATATATTTATTTTTTTTTTTTGTTTTTTTCTGACCAAATTTAAAATTTTTTTTTAAAAATAGTAAAAAAAATTTAATAAGAAATCCCCAAATAAAAATTTTTAGTCAAAAAAATTATTTTTTTTTTGCTTGTAGCGACTGGTTTCGGCATGTTTTTTTAAATCCTTTTTATGCGGTTCCAGTGAGGAATTATATATTTATTTTTTTTTTTTGTTTTTTTCTGACCAAATTTAAAATTTTTTTTTAAAAATAGTAAAAAAAATTTAATAAGAAATCCCCAAATAAAAATTTTTAGTCAAAAAAATTATTTTTTTTTTGCTTGTAGCGACTGGTTTCGGCATGTTTTTTTAAATCCTTTTTATGCGGTTCCAGTGAGGAATTACAATCAGAACAATATGCAGTTATTGAAGACGAATGAGCCAATTTATAAGAATTTGGAGCTGTTTCAATCGGTTTGAGCCATCCTTATAATCAACAATAAAAATACATATATGTCTTTGATGCATTATAACTAACTACTAACCAATAGCCTCGCATTCTTTTTTCCAAACTTTATTATATTGTCTTTCATATTTACTTTTTTTTGGGGAAGACATACATATTTGCGTGAAAATTGCCTTTACAAAATCAAAAATTTTATATGTTGTCAAAGGTTTTACATGATATTTTTAAATTCTTTTTTTTTCAACACTCACTCAAGAAAAATAACATAAGTATATTAAGTGCCTCTTACACACTGGACAAAAATGGTAATCTTAATTAGGACCCTTTACACTAAATAAGAGAAGTTTTGCTACTTTTTTCATATTTTATATACGAAACAAAGAAAAATAAGCGTAAATAATAAAATAAGGGACAATATATTAAAAATGTGTAAAATCCCATAAAAATCCCCATAAAAAATTCCCAATCCCAAAATGACATTTTTTGTCCCTTTTGCTTACATGAATCCCCAAATTCAAGTCAAACAGCCCTGCATAGGCCCCATTAAGGTCATAGTTTCTACGATTAAGTAATGTCCATCTGTCTGTGCTTCTGATGAAATCACTCTCACTTTTGGACGATTCAACATAAAAAAAAAATTTTAGTGTGAATATTTTTTTTAAATATCTAAAGCAGTTTGGGATTAAAAAAATCGGTTCAGTAGGCAAAGATTTATGGACCCAAATCTAGAACACCCTCCCTAAAAGACTAATTTAAATATTTAAAAAAACAACATACTTGGTGGCAAAATGCACTGTTTATCTTTAATTTCGGCACAAACTCCTTTTGTATGACCAAAAACAACACTACCTAATTTTATGAAGATCGGCATGTTTAAAACCCACTCTGGGATTTCTCTTAAATACGCCTAAAACCGTAACAAATAATAATATTATAGTGAAATTTGATCTAATTTAGTTTCGTAAGATTAGAAATGGTATTATAAAATTTCGTAAGGATCAGTTCATATTTCCCTAAAACCCTAAGTAAAACTAAGGCTGAATCAATCTCAAATGCGCTTGATTCAAAATTGTAAAATTGTTGCAATCCGAATTCGTACTTAAAATAATCCAAAAATGAGATTGATTTAAGTAAAACTAAAGCTACGGTCACACTTATTAAATATATGACCAAATAAGCGTAACCACTACTTTTGTTAGTAGTTAGTGAGATTTAACAAACTCTTAATATCACAAAATAAAGCTTATTATACTGCTAGACATTGCAAAAAACTGTTTTCTGTAAGATGTGGAATTATAATCAAAATAAATATTGGAAATAAAGGAAATAGTTATTTATTTTGCTTGTTGGTTCCGTTTTTTTCGTCAAATATTTGACAAGTGTGACCGTAGCTTAAGTTGTGAAAACGGGCATAAGTATTATAAAGTTCATTTTATCCCGAATTTGTGTTTGAAAAAACCCAAAAAAGAATTTAGAAAGAAAAAATTATTATGGTTGATTTACTTACTCGTATAACACCTTACAGAATCATTAAACACCAACATCATGCCCGATATGGTTTTTACTTTAGAAATCTTATGTACATATTTAACCAAAAATATAAACTAAATTAGAAGCAAACGTTCAAATTTACTTTTTACCCCTTCGTGGTACACATGAGTATGGCCAGAACTTTTTTCAATGTGTATAGAAAATCAAAACATGCGTAAGCCGGAGGGTTAAACACAACGAAAAGTTTAATCTTTTTGTTACTTTATTTAAGAATTTTATACTTATTTCAAGAAATTCCGGAATTGATTTTCGAAAGTTATCGCATTTAGGATTGTTTTGAGTACGTTTTAGTGTTATTCGTACTTGAATTTTTGAGTACGACTCGTACATAAAGTTATCATAAAAACCTTGATTTATCCCGAGTGTTTATATTTCTGTGAAGAAATCCAAAACTTGTGACTTGTACCATGGATCTTTTTAGGTTGTCAAACAACGAGTAGGTTTAATCAAGCTGATACGTGCATATACAAATGTATATAGACAAATAAATACATGTTTTAAAATATTTGACTTAGGCTCAAATTTTCAGTCATAAGTTAATTATTAGTAAACTACAATGATAAATATTGCTTAACTTAAGTATCATATTTACAATAATTGGTTAATGAAAAATTTAAATCAAACTAAAAAATGGTGATCCTTTCAAAATAATAAAAAAAAAAAAGTTGTTAACCAATAACATTTGAGGGTTTAACTAATGGTTAAGTAAAATCTGGAAATAATATTTTATTTGTATAACTGTTGTTTTTAGCTTACTAATGACTGTTTAATTTGGGCTTAAGTAATTTTTTAAGCTTCAAAACCCGTTTTCGGTTGACAAAGGAAGTATTTTTGCCAACATAAAGTTTCCTTTAATCTTGTTAATTTTGACCTAAAATACTTATATTATAACTTTTTCTTTAGTTTAAAAAATCCATCATACATTTCTTTTTTTTCTGTCGTTCTTTTTCAAAAAAAAGCTTTACACGAAAGGTTTTATGCATACGATTAAAAACTCGCAACGTTGCATTCTAACAGTCGCTTGCTATCGACAGCTGTCATTACATATTTCGATACATATTATTCGATAACGGCTGACAGAATCCCACAACTAAAAAAATTCGAACATACAAGTTAGTATTCTAACCCAGCATTTACACATGCCACTGCCTGTTCGAAAAACTCAATACACTCACACATTTTTACTAATACACTCACATTTTTCGCAATGGCAGCTCCAGTGGCAGCAAAAATTGCATGCGAGTGTAAATTTGGCATTTGCATGCCACTAAATGTCAAAACGATAAACAATGTTACCCTGTTAACAATTTAATGCAAATTTACTGGATTATTGTAAAATTGTAAATTATTTTTTACTTGTTTAGGGCCATTATTATAACTTGCCAATAGTTAAAAGTCGGATTTTGTTGGACCGATAAATAGCTTTGCATTATTACAACTTCCATTTTTTGTTGCTGTTATTTTCAATAATAATAATATTTAATATATGAAAACATAATAAATGAAGGTTTTATAGTGCAAAGCTTTTTTTTTAATTTGAGTAGTAAACAAATTATCTCAAGTTGACGATTCAACGACATTTTGAAAATGAACTCGCACTGTGGCATGTGTAAACACAAAAGCCAATGACATGAGATTCGACTATTTCGAACAAATTTTTTTTGATAATAGGTGCGTTTGAGAACTTTTACAGTAAAATGCTAATAAAATGTTAACACTTTTGCCTACTTAACTCATTTTCTTATCAGTACTCGATTAAATACTTTGTATAACACGAACATTTTTGGAACATGCAAACAAATTATTTTATGTAATCTTTCATATTTGTTTGTTTTTTTTATTTTATTGGATTTAACTTATTTGAGGACAACTCTAAAAAATTAACATAACAAAAAAAAGTTTTAAAAGTTGGTATTTAGCCAAATCCCCATAAAAAATTCCCAATCCCAAAATGACATTTTTTGTCCCTTTTGCTTACATGAAATCCCCAAATTCAAGTCAAACAGCCCTGCATAGGCCCCATTAAGGTCATAGTTTCTACGATTAAGTAATGTCCATCTGTCTGTGCTTCTGTTGAAATCACTCTCACTTTTGGACGATTCAACATAAAAAAAAAATTTTAGTGTGAATATTTTTTTTAAATATCTAAAGCAGTTTGGGATTAAAAAAATCGGTTCAGTAGGCAAAGATTTATGGACCCAAATCTAGAACACCCTCCCTAAAAGACTAATTTAAATATTTAAAAAAACAACATACTTGGTGGCAAAATGCACTGTTTATCTTTAATTTCGGCACAAACTCCTTTTGTATGACCAAAAACAACACTACCTAATTTTATGAAGATCGGCATGTTTAAAACCCACTCTGGGATTTCTCTTAAATACGCCTAAAACCGTAACAAATAATAATATTATAGTGAAATTTGGTCTAATTTAGTTTCGTAAAATTAGAAATGGTATTATAAAATTTCGTAAGGATCAGTTCATATTTCCCTAAAACCCTAAGTAAAACTAAGGCTGAATCAATCTCAAATGCGCTTGATTCAAAATTGTAAAATTGTTGCAATCCGAATTCGTACTTAAAATAATCCAAAAATGAGATTGATTTAAGTAAAACTAAGATTGAATCAATCTCAATATAAGTATTAGAAAGTTCATTTTATCCCGAATTCGTGTTTATAAAAACCCAAAAAAGAATTTAGAAAGAAAAAATTATTATGATTGATTTACTTACTCGTATAACACCTTACAGAATCATTAAACACCAACATCATGCCCGATATGGTTTTTACTTTAGAAATCTTATGTACATATTTAACCAAAAATATAAACTAAATTAGAAGCAAACGTTCAAATTTACTTGTTAACCCTTCGTGGTACACATGAGTATGGCCAGACCCTTTTTCAATGTGTATAGAAAATCAAAACATGCGTAAGCCGGAGGGTTAAACACAACGAAAAGTTTAATCTTTTTGTTACTTGATTTAAGATTTTTATACTTATTTCAAGAAATTCCGGGATTGATTTTCGAAAGTAATCGCATTTAGGATTGTTTTGAGTACGTTTTAGTGTTATTCGTACTTGAATTTTTGATTACGACTCGTACATAAAGTAATCATAAAAAGCTTGCTTCATCCCGAGTGTTTTTCTTTCTGTGAAGAAATCCAAAACTTGTGACTCAATCCATACCCGTAGGAACTCGGCCAAGAGAGCGAAGAATATTAACCTGGCCCAATTCACTGAAGGACATTTTCATAGAAAAGAAACTCAATAAATACTTTAAAACACTAAAACAAATAATTTCTATCCGTTCAGTATCTACTAAAATAAATTCAAAATAAAATTGCTTTCGAATCGAAAAAGTTGACGATCACGACTGCCAGAATTAAGCCCCCGGAAAAAAATAAGTTGTACCATGGATCTTTTTAGTTTGTCAAACAACGAGTAGGTTTAATCAAGCTGATACGTGCATACACAAATGTATAAAGACATATACATAAATAAATACATGTTTTTAAATATTTGACTTAGGCCCAAATTTTCAGGCATTAGTTAATTATTAGTAAACTAAAATGATAAATATTGCTTAACTAAAGTATCATATTTACAATAATTGTTTAATTAAAAATTTAAATCAGACCAAAAAATGGTGACCCTATTAAAATAATAAATAATAAAAAATATAAAAGTTGTTAACCAATAACATTTGAGGGTTTAACTAATGGTTAAGTAAAATCAGGAAATAACATTTTATTTATTTAACTGGTGTTATTAGCTTACTAATGACTGTTTAATTTGGGCTTTAGTAATTTTTTTAAGCTTCAAAAAAGTTTTCGATTGATAAAGGAAGTATTTTTTTATGCTCTTAGAGAATTGGTTCTCGGCAATATACTCTTTGCCAACAAAAAGTTTCCTTTAATCTTGTTAATTTTGACCAAAAATACTTATATTGTAACTTCTTCTTTAGTTAAAAAAAATCCATCATACATTTCTTTTTTTACTGTCGTTCTTTTACAAAAAAAAGCTTTACACGAAAGGTCTTATGCATACGATTAAAAACTCGCAACGTTGCATTCTAACAGTCGCTTGCTATCGACAGCTGTCATTAGAAATTTCGATACATATTATTCGATAACGACTGACAGAATCCCACAACTAAAAAAATTCGAACATACAAGTATTCTAACCCAGCATTTACACATCCCAACAAACACGGAGGTTTGATTTCAAATTTAAAATGATTTGATATCAAACGTTTTCTCAAACGACAAACGTTTAATAATGATTTGAAAATCATAGCGTTCTCAACAAAAACTGGAAATTTTTTTCAAATTGAAAAATGCCTTTATTTTCAACTTGCTTTCAAACGTAATTCGCAAATGTTTTTCAAATGTGGATTATAATACAATGTGGAATATAAATAAAACTATTTAATTTTTTTAATTTAAATTTATTATATATTTAAATAAACTTAGAGATAAACATTCGGTACCATAGCTAAAAGATGAAATAGTGTTCTTTCTGTCCTCTAATTCTTGGAAAGACAAAATACTTGGCTGCCTTTTTTTTGAGGATTGTAGCACCGCGATCGTTCAACGAACTCTTCACTTTCCCGTTTTTTTTTATTTTTCTTTTGTATTTTTAATCATTGTAATTTCTCACAAATAATTTTTATTTTTCACAAGAAATAAACTGTTCACTTTATATTAAAATTTATTTTTAATAGTAAAACACATGTAACCACAAAGTAAAAAAATGTAACTTTAATCGCCATTTTTAATGCTTACATTTATTTTTCGCTTTAGCATTGCCAAGCTTATTTTTGATTTGATTTTAACATTTGATAAACATTTGACATCAAATTATCAATTTGAATTTAAATGTTAAATCAAACAAATGAAAAACGTTTGAGAATTGCGTTTGATGTCAAATGATAAAGTCATTTCATATCAAAGGTTTGACTTCGTGTTTGTTGGGATGCCACTGCCAGTTCAAAAACTCAATACACTCACACATTTTTACTAAACACTCACATTTTTCGCAATGGCAGCTCCAGTGGCAGCAAAAATTGCATGCGAGTGGAAATTTGGCATTTGCATGCCACTAAATGTCAAAACGATAAACAATGTTACCCTGTTAAAAATTTAATGCAAATTTACTGGATTATTGTAAAAATGTAAATTATTTTTAACTTGTTTAATGTATTATTATGATGAATTTTTTAAAACGCTCATTAATAAAAGTAAGTTTGTTAATTATAGAGCATTAATATTGTTTAAATAATGCATATATAAATTAATGTAAACCATTTCCCCAAAAATGTGCCTTAATGATTATCTCGGTAACACTATTTAGTTTTTTGGTACTTTTTTTTAGTTTGAGTAGTAAACAAATTATCTTAAGTTGACGCTTCAACGACATTTTGAAAATGAACTCGCACTGTGGCATGTGTAAACACAAAAGCCAATGACATGAGATTCGACTATTTCGTGCGTTTGAGAACTTTTACAGTAAAATGCAGTAAATGAGTAAAATGAAAAATGTTCTCTTACAAAAAGCTGTCGTACAAAAAAGTACGCGAACGCAAAATTCGTAAAATAAAGGCAACAGCTGATGGCAAATAATTGAAGTGTTGAAAAATGTTAACACTTTTGCCTACTTAACTCATTTTCTTATCAGTACTCGATTAAATACTTTGTATAACACGAACATTTTTGGAACATGCAAACAAATTATTTTATGTAATCTTTCATATTTGTTTGCTTTTTTTATTTTATTGGATTTAACTTATTTGAGGACAACTCTAAAAAATTAACATAACAAAAAAAAGTTTTAAAAGTTGGTATTTAGCCAAATAAATGCTTTACTAACAAGTTTAATTAAGTAATATTTATTCACTTTTTGTTTTGGTTTAATTTTTATTTAAACTTTTCTTTTATTTAACTATTTTTTGTAAGCTTTTTGTTTGTTACTTTTGTTTGTTTACATTTTGAAACATATGTTTTCTTGTTTTACTAAATTTTACTCCGAAAATTTCTGCAGTAAAAATTTGCAAATACTCAGACAAGAACTGACACTTTACGCTCTCAATTTGTGTGCTAATTTACTGTATTTTGTGTACGCGAACGCAATTTAGTAAAATGCAGTAAAGTTCAGTTAAAAATTTGTGTTCTCGAACGCAGCTAATATGTATACAGTAGTGGCATGCCTCTACTTGCATGTGTAAAGGCAGGGTAACGAATACGACTGCCAGAATATTAGCCCCAGGTCTTTGATGGTCATTAACTAAAATAAGTAATAAAAAATATTGGCACTTCGTGGCAGAAATCCTTATTCTGGAAGCATTTTTGCCTAGACGCTTTATTTTTTTGCTGATTTTTAAAACTAAAGAAATCTTATTGTTAGGTGCTATCAGACGGGATGTATTTTACATATGTACTGTCAAATTTTCCATCTGTAAAAGTTGTACACATCGTGTGATACATATGAAACTTTGCATGTGTAAAATACATGTGGAAATACGTATGTAATTTTTTCGATTAGAACACGCTCTATTTTCCTGTGGCAAACATAAGCAAAACAGATGGTTTTTGTTTCTATTTTTTATTTTTATTTCAGATATTACTGCAATAATGCTGGGCGCTACAATTATTTTATTAGCAGTTGTTACATCCATTTAACTTTTAAGAACTTTATAATTTCAACAGCTTTATAATTAAAACAATTTATACACGTTAAAAAGTCAGCTTTTGTGTGATAGCAAAAATTATAAATCGTATGTAAAATGGAAATTTTGACATACATACAGAATTACATATGGGTAAGAAAAGTGACAGTACATATGTAAAATACATCCCGTCTGATAGCACCTTAAGGAACAAGATCTATGTTTACATTTGTTCTTCAGCTTATGCTGGCAAACGAAGACAAAAACATGACAAACTGAAAAATGTACTTTGGACCTCAAGAAGAATTCTTGACAAAAAGTATGAAAAACAGAAGTAGGTAAGTGTAAAATTAATTTAAATAGAAAATCATTTAAAGCAAATTTCGATCTACCAAAGTAAAAATGCCAAAATTATCCATAAATTTTAATTTATTTGGTGTTGTAAAATTCCTTTCTTTGAAAAAATTCTATTAAAAATATGAAAATTTTGACTAAAAACCATAAACAGTTCCATAAAATAATCACAATACTTATTAATATTGAGAATATTTAAGCCCAATTTAATAATTAAAAATATATGTTATTATAAAAAAATATTTTTCAAAGTTAAAGAAATTCTTTTATAACTGGACAAATTATGTTTTAGCTGGACAGAACACAAAAACACTGGCAACCCTAATTATAATCGACATTTGAAAAATATTTGAGAATGACGTTTGAAAGCATGTTGAAAATAAATGCCAAGGTATATTTACACAAGGTAGACTCATTTGGGAGTGTAGACATGCTGCTCTATAAAAATAACCGAGTGGAACGGAACTGTCAAAATTGTCTTCATATAAATTTAACGCACACATGTACAAATTTTGGCTCATATACACGGAATTTGACATTGGTGTTCCAACTTAGGTAAACAGCTGACAAACATATGGACCAACGAGTTTACCTTGTGTAAATATATCTTGATAAATGCGTTTCTAAATTTTTAAATAAATTCCCCATTTTATTGAGAACTAACTGACCCGGCAAACGTTGTTTTGCTTATTACTGAAAGAGGAATAGCTGCATATTATTATCTTTATTTCTGTTCGTTACATATGGGCATTTCCAGCGAAAAGTCTACTTTTTGTAACGTAACGCCAGAAATATTTTAAATTGATTCTCAAAAAATGTTATATGTACAGCTTACTTTTTTATATTTTGGTGTAAAGCGCAACGAGCTCTACATTTAGTAACAAAAGCGATTACGACTGAACAATATGGTCCGAAAATACAACCTTATTTGTAATCTGGCGTTACATTAAAAAAAGTAGACACTTCTGTGAAAATGCCCATATTTACCTTAAAATGAGCAAAGATTTTAAATTTTATAGCTTGAAAAATAAATCTTTATTAGTCCAAAGTTTACTAAAAAAAAGGTTTTATACAAAACATCTTTCTCAATTCGCAGTCTTATTCAGTTTGTAATGCAAGTCAAAATCCACTTCCGTTTTTTTAATGTCACGCCAGCGCAGATTTTTGCTTACATCTGCAAATCCTTAGTGTCGATTGCTGTAATTTTTTTTTCTGAATATAGTGCTACTTCATTACTTTGTATATATAAAAACCTTTTTTACAAATTTGACTTCTTCATTTAATTTTTTAACATTTTGTGGTACAAATATCACGACACGTCAAAATGGAAATGCCCATATTCAAAAGTTAAACATAAAAAAGTGATGTATTTTTGTATCCTGAAGTATAAAAAACAAACAGAGATAATCTATTTTCATTACGAAGAGCAATTGCGTCCACGATATTTTTTGTCAGTCCAACACAAATAAACTTGAGGGCTTGGTGACGGACGCGAGAATATATCACGTATAATTGTTCGTGTGAAAAACATGCAAACAGACATCTTTTGGCTTTGCGACTTAGGTATTGATTGTCATTGCAAATGCACATCTAATAGGAAATTATACGCTCTTGAATTCAATTGGGACGTGTGTGGCAATCAGCGGAGTTCGTGGCAGCAAAATATTTTCGTCCCGGAATTTACAATTCAAAATGGTAGCTTCGATAACGTTTTTCATCAATTTTTAAACGACCAATCGTGTGTAATTTCACAGCCGTCGTTAATTCAAATTCCAAAGTAAAATAACCGTAGAAAAAATGTCTCAAAAAAACACATAAATTTATCAAAAGAATCGGTAAATTAATTAAGAAGGTACAGGAGGGGGTTGTTTTTAACCTTTTTGCTTTATTTTACGTCGCAAATGTTAAAATTTATAGAAGTTAGTTCCTTCAAGACCTGAATCTATCATCGGATAATTAATAAAGAAGCCATGTATAGAGGGTGGTTTTTACCCTTTTGCCCTATTTTACGCCCTAATTGTTGGACTTTCCAAAAAATTTATATCTTGAAGTTCGTTTAGATATTACAGTGTCTGCATGCCAAATTTTAAGAAACCCGGTTAATTAGTTAAGAAGTTAGAGGAGCGTTTGCCCCTCTTCATGCCCTTAATAAAAAAATTATAAGCTGTAGATCCTTACAGGTTTCATAAAATTTGCCTGCTAAATTTTAAGAAAATCAGTTGAATAGTTATGAAGAGGGGAAGCTTTTACCCGTTTTGTAATATGTTACGCCCTCTAGCGATATGAATTATACATTAAGATCTGTTCCGATTGTCATTGTACACATAAGAAATTACAATACATGGTTTGGTAACTTTTCAAGTGACAATAAAAAATCATAATATGGAAAATGGAGGACACTTTGTTGATATTTGTATGGGAATAAAATATAGAAAAATCTAAATGCCATATCTCCGGAACCACTGGGCCGATTTTGTGCAAACTTCACATAAACCATTTACAGACTATCCTCAACGTACTGGTCGTTTTCGCAGTTAGTGGTGTTATCAAAGTGTACACTTCTTTTTATATACATAACTATGTATATAGATGTTATGATTTCCAAATCATTATCAACCATTTGTCTTTTGAGAAAAGGTTTGATTTCAAATTAGTTTTTTTTAATTTGAAATCAAACCTGCGTATTTGTTGGGTGTTAGTGATGCTACGAATATCAAGTTTTAATATTAGCAAATACGAGTTTCCAACCTAAAACTTAACGCCATTCGATATTTCAAATTTAATTGGGAAAAATCTTCCGTATCCATCGATAACAATAATTAATATTTCAATTTAAAAAAAGCTATCACACCACGAAATGTATCAAATATTATTATGACATTCCGATGACCAAACTTCCGACCTGAATACCGCTACTAAACATTTTTTAATTTTAATTTTTAGAAAAGCCTAGTACTCTGTTCAAATTTGTGAAAAATATTGAGCAACATTAATTATTTCACACGAAAATTTTGACATGTATCATGCGTGTTTGTACAATTTAACGTTTTTATTCCTGCAAAGTAAAGGTCATTGTTTTGCGTATGTAAACAAACCCCAATTATTACTAAAAATTATTTTTTTTTAAAAAAATTAATAAAAAAGAAAGTAAATATGGATAAAACTGTCACCGGTTGTGTTATTTTAATTTTTTATTTCTTATTTAATAATCAGTTCATCCTTATTTGCTTTTGCTTAAAATTACACGTGAAATAAGTGCAGCTTACATTTTTTCGCAGTTGTAAAAAATGTTGCCAGAAAGTCTGAATTTACGCGTTTCATCTTTTGATGCTCAACTTCTTTTCAATTCCCTTTTAAAGATGCCAATATATTCACACGCAGCAATCAGTTTCAACTTTTTTCGGTACAAAACAACAACAATTTTATTAATAGCGAATCAAAGAGAAAAAGAAAAGAAAAAAAATTACATGCAGCCATCGTTGCACATATACCAACGAATAAAAACAAAGCGTACTGACCGAGTACAGGCATCACCGTACTAACCCCCTTTCTTCTTTCTTCTCTCACCTAAAAACATAAGAGTTGAGCATCAAAAGATGAAACGTGTGAAAGCAGACAAACATTTCGGAACATTTTCACAAACTGAGCAGAGTGCAACTCTATCAACATTATTTCATAGATATTCCCCACAAGTTTTTTTCATATGAGTTTTGACCGCATTTTACGTGAAATGTTGAACAGAGTACAAGGCTTAAGTGGTGAAAAGTAAATAAATATCTTTTATCTGTAGCCAGTTAATATTTAGTGACACCACTAAAGTTCTGAGCGGGCGAATGTTTAGTGGTGCGGGACTTATTTGCACGCCGCAAATATAATTGAAGGAGAAAAGGCTTTTCGAAGTTCAATATTGCTCTATTGGGATCTGGTTATTAATTTAACATGATATAACAAATAAGACTTTATATTTTTAATCCTTAAAATATAAACATATCATGACATACGGTAAAGATACGTTAATAAAAACACCAAAATTAAAATACATATGTGTACATATAAAATGTCTGAAATGCACAGCAAGTTATTCAAGCTAATTAAATTGAAATAGCAATACATATTTCGAAAGTGCATGCGTAAAATTTATGCTGATTATCTTTTTAGGGTTAATGTTAATTTTGAAATATATTTTGTTTATTTACTTTGCTAAAAGAAGATTATTATTTTGCGTTTAAAATTTTCGTTTAGAAATTTATATTGAAAAAACAGACAAATTTGAGTTTTTTTTGTTTTTGTTGTTTCAATATAATTTCCCAAGCAAGGCGCATTTACACCAGGTGACCTTATCTTGCTACGTAAGCAACAGCTGACAACTAACCTTGTGCCAAGGATGGCGAATCTTTACTAAATTCTATAATTTTCACTTAAAATTATGAAATTTAAAATTTTTTTTAAGTTATAACATTTCAAAACACACAATTAAAAATTAAAAACTAAATGAAATACCTACCTATTTGTTTGAATTATTGGCACAACGTTAAAAAAAATGTACAGTGTTTTAAACGTTTTCAAAATAAGAAATAAGACAACAATTTTTATTTAAATTAAAAAACAGGCAGTTATATTTTTTGGTTCAATTTAAGTGTTTTTGAAACGAATGAAAGTATGTATTCGCCAAATATTCTCTTAAATTTGGTGGAAGCGAATGGAATCAAATAGGCGATACGATTACGAATATTCGTAACAACACTAGTATGTACAATATAACGCCAGAAACACAACACCAAATAATGAATAACATGCACACATGCCAATGAATGAAGTCAAAGCACAAGCAATTACGTCACAAGCACTAAATAAACTAATGATCGTGCTATTAACGAAAAAAACTTAAAACCACCCTTCCCTTCGCACACGCAATAAATATTTCCACACAAACAGAAAGTGACGTCACACTATTAAAACATGCAAAAGCACACAAAAACACTCAGCAATAAAAAAGAACAAGTATGATTGACCCGCATGCATGCTTTAAAAAAAAACAACAACGAAAATAGTCAAAAAAGATTCACATACAAACAACAATGCTACACATTGTACAAATAACAACAACTGTTTGCAGAAAACATGTATTCATATCTTAAAATATGTATATATACATACATACATACATACTAACATAATTTGACGAAGTTTTATGAAAATAATAACTTTTTTTAAAGACAGCCATTTTTTAATTTGTTCTAATTGAAAGTCTCAAAAAACTATCAAAGAAAGTTGCTTAGTCACTATAAATTTCTTATTTTAAAATAGTCAAATACACTTACTTCACTTTTTATAAAATTTTATTTAATTTTAACACAATAGAACATTTTTTTTATTAATTTATAAGGAACAAACAAACAAATTTTCACTTTTCTCACTAAACACCTGAACAAATTTACAACCGCTTTAATGCAACTATCAAGGAGAACTAAACATTCCAAGAATATTAATTTAAGGAAATAGCTTTTAGACAGTATTGCATTTCTGAGCAAATTATCAGCCTTAAGATATGCTATGAAATTCTTAATGCCCAAAATTGATAATATATATACATATTCTGCAAATAATCGCGCCACATTTCAGAAATGATAAAACACAGTATTTCCAAGGCGAATTAACTACAAGTGGTGTCGAAACGCCTTCTGATTTTGACAGTTCGAGCATATTTGTTTTGATTTGTTAGTGTGACTTTTCGAGCCATAAACACTTACAATGCAATGCAAGACCGCTATGTTGTTTCTTTTGTTTCTGAATTGTTGTAGTTCCGATACCACCTGTAGTTGAATTCGCCTTGCTGTGTTACCATATCTTTGAGAAAAAAGCAGAATAAGCATAAAACTTTTACGTAGGTATTTTCAAGGCAAATTCATGTATAGGGTGGTGGCGATACTACAACAAGTAACAACACCGAAAACGCAACATTGTATTTTATCGGTTGCTTTCGTTGGTCGATATGTCAAAAAACAAGTAACGCCACCTGAAATATTAATTCGCCTTGGGTATTATAATAAATTTATTTAAAATAATAATTAGTTTTAATTGTTTAGAACAAATTTATCTAGAAGACTAGCCAATACAGAATCAGTGACACCACCACTTCATAAACCAAGTCAAAAGTCACAAAAACAAAAGCACAAGTAATCGAAAAGATCACAAAACAAAAACACTACACAATGAAAACACAACGCATAACACAAACATCAATACAAACCCCAAAAAAACAACATATCCACTTTCACAGTCAATGACGTCACAATTACTAAATTAACCCAGAAGCAAACGATAATTTTTAGATTGAATCAAGCCCAAAAATTAAATAAAACAAGCAACCTCATCTCGCCCAAAACAACAAATACATATCCATACATACTTTTACATACATATGTACATATGTAACAACAAAATACACACACAATGACGTCACAACAATAAAACATTTCAAAGCACGAACTAATTGTACAGGCAAAGTGACTGCAGGCAAGCTTTTTGCAAAAAAAAAAACACAACAAACAGACAGAAACCTTTTTAACAACAACAATGGACATATTACAACAACTAATATTTGTTACCTTTTAAAAAAAGAAGACAACAACTGTCCATCGAAATTAAAAAATTTTTTATAAACACACGAAAATTGTAAGAGACAAAAGCAAAAATAACACAATAACCTAAATTTGATATTCATATGACAAATGTATGTATGTATGTACATATGTACCTATTTAAATAAAGCTACATATTACAAAATTTCATTCCCTCAGCTTACCTGGCATCTTTTTGTTGTTATTGCTGCATCTTCCTGAATAAATCACTATTTTTTTAACACTTTTAACACTATTTTTTTATTTATTAAAACAATAACCACTTTATTCATGAAAAATACCTTGATTTATATTTTATTTAATTATGTATTGCAACTAAAACTGATGAAGTTCTCTTTAACTTTCAGAACTTTACATCCGCTAACAACTATTAGCTATAGAAGTAGAAGTGAAACAGAAAAGAATTAAAATCAAAGAAAACCAAAAGTTAAAAGGCAATGTTGCATTTTCTAATAAAATAAAAGCCTCCAAATATGCTTCAAATTTCCTATAGCAAAAGGTAGCAGGTCAATGACCACTTAATATATTTGCTTCTAATTAAGTACTGAAACATATTTTGAGGATGTTTTATGAACTGATTTATATTTAATATTTACATATGTATGTATGTATGCACATACTAATATTTTCCTGAATTTTCTTTACATTATTAAATTAACTACTAGGCATCGCAAACAGTAGCGGTTTTCACCCTTGATAGTAAAGTCCCTTGTAGTCCTTGTGAATCTTATTAATTTAGTTAAAGTACTAAGATTTACAACACTGCAACAACAAAATGTATTAGACAAAAATTTAATATCCTGTGGTTGAAAAATTCAACAAAAAGCTGTAGTAAACACGTTTGTTAAATAACCCAACATAAAACATTTGAAGAAAATATATCTGTCTCTTTCTCTCACTCAGCAACTTCGTTTAATTACAATACTAACGAAAAAGACACTCATGCTTTGTAGTTTTAAATCATATTAAGAAAAACAGAGTTGTACACTTAATACAAAGGGTGAAAACCGCTAATTTGATAAAAAAAAAATATTCAACTTTTTTGTACAAAAATCAAATATAGTATATATATGTTTGATTTTTCTACAAACATGCTTTTAACGTTTGTCAAACAATCAAACATCCCAATTAACAACGGCAAAGGTTTTCTAAATTTTGACATGTTTGTCAAACCGTTTGTCAGTTGCTTTTTAACTCTAAGAACATAACAGTTAAGCTGCGAGAACCATTAATCCACAGACGACGAACAAATCACAATATCCTTAAACTTGAAAAAGAAACATGAATTGTGGAGCGGATGATGCAATTGCACTTTTGATAATTTATTTGTGTACCAGAGAACGTGTTTGTATGATTGCAAAAAAATCGTATTTTATGAACGCCATCAAATACACTCATTTGTGTTCATGCAATCAAACTTTCTTAGCCACACACATCCGCTGCTGTTCTTAAATTCATTCAAGTAATGCACAGCCTATTGGCTTTGCCATTCAGACCATGTTTAGCCTCGTTCGTCAATGATTGCTTTGGTGAAAAAACATAAGTATACAATGAAAAAATAAAAAAAATCATTGCTCTGATGCAGTTCCACGTACATATAAGTATTTTCATATGCTGGATTAGGAAAAAAAATTTAAATGAAACGCAAACACACATACCCGGTGGCGAACGTCATGATGGTTCATCATGAAACATACTGACAATGTTAAATCATCAATGACATATGCTGAATTTTCTTTTCGATATTGTCATAGAAATTGCACCTTGAGACCCAGCTTGTCAGGAGGAATCGTAGATGAAAATATCAATTTGACAAAGCCGCTCAAAAAACGCCACCGGGTAGGTACACACACAAAAACAATATACAAGCAGCGTTACCGTTGTTGCTACTAGAGGCCTGCTTTGAATAACTCACTTGTTTGCCTTTTTTCAAAGTGCACAGCATTATTCAAATATAAAACATTCAAAAAGATAAGAAGAGAGTAAACCAAAGCTTGTGGCTTCTTTTCCCTGTTGGCCAAACTGCCGTCGACTACATTGTCGTCAACGATTTATGCACGATATGCCCTCGATCACATAGGAATTCTGGAAGACAATTTTGAGAAAAATGTCGTGGACGATAAAACACTCGACATTGTCTAGTGCACTGTCTTTTAAAGAACTTAATAAACGACGATATTAACTTCAAAATTTCTTTTTATTGCTTGAAGTAGACTGCTATAAACTATTTTATAGTAAACATTGCAACTTTTTTGTGTTCACTAATAATTTTTATTTTATTTTAAAAATTAAAATATAGCCAAATTTATTTTAGGGTAATTGTTTTTTTAATTTTTGACTGAATTTAGCGATTCAGAACCAATTTATTTTTGTAGGATTTATGAAAAATATTTTTATGACAGTAGAACCGCATTTAGACTATGCAATTAACGCCGAGTTTTTTTCTATTTTCTTTTAAAGAAGTTGCTACGAAACTCTTTTCACATTAACATTAAAATTTTTTCAACTTTTTCAATCCCGTTCTCTTCCCTTCACCTTTTTTCTAACAAACAAAAAGTTGCATGCGAAAGTTGCGGCGTTAATTGCATAATGTAAATATGGTCTATGTTAGGCAACGCTATGCATACGGTGTTTGCGTATTATAAAATACTTAAGCATATTTAAAGGCTGATTTAGCAAAAAACATATGTACATTGTACACATATACATATGTACATATGTTTGTACTAAAAACTCCTCTGTTTTGTTGCATTTTCTTCTTTAATATTTAGTTTTAGTTAAATGATTGAACTAAGTGGATGTCAATAGAAAAAAAATATATTTAAGTGGCACCGGGAAAGATTTTTAATAATTAGAATGTAAATAAATAAAAACAATACAAAATAATAATTATCCTTGTTTTAATATTATGTTTAAAAAGACAATTTATTCTACAACTATAAATTTTGTGTCAAATATCTACAAAATAATTTCTTAAGGTGCCGGCAAATTAAAACAGGCCAAATCAGCGGATTGACGTGTAGGTGAGTGTTTTTTATCAAAACATACATACATACTTATGTAACTATGGGCAAATCGCAGAAACAGTCCACCGACCAACATTTTTTGATTGATGAACGTGTAGTAAAATTTTTAATGAAAAGCACTCAGTTTTTTGAGTGTTTTTTTTTAACAACACCTTCAATTACATGTATTGTGAAAACAGCACATTAATTTTTTTTTATGAAATAGTGGATTAGATTTAGAATTTAAAAAAAAATATATTAAATAAACGTATGTATTTCGATGATCAGTCAGCCTTATTACGGTTCTCGTTGCCGGTAACACCGTTAGTCGAATTTTGTAACAACACAACCTGTGTTCTTTATATGACTACAGAGTCGTTTTCGATATCGAAAACCGTAAAAAGGCTGATTAATACAAAAATGATTACCAAATCCTACCCTACCTAAGATCTCTCAATGTTATAAAGGGTGTTCTTTTAGTGTGTAACAACTTTTAGTTGGCACCACTGCTTTATTAGAGCACCCATTTAACAGCTGATAGTTGATTTTTGTTTAGTTTGCTTTGTAATTTCATTCTGTATCGACTTACACCAAAGCAACGCATGCAAGTTATTGACATTTTTAACCAAAATAATTCGGCGAATGGGCTTAGCACAAATTGATATTGATTTTGAATTTCCATGCAAAGTTTTATAAGTAAATGAGCAGAATTTTATAAATAAATAAGCAGAATTGTCGCATTTGGAGTGAGGAGAATCCACAAGCTTTTGTGGTTGCACATTTTAAGACTTTCTTTGTTACAAGATTTATAAGCAATGCATAATGATTCATTTGAAAGTTTCACAATTAAGGGTTGTGAACAACCTCTCCACCGAAAATGCCACAGAAAATTGCTGTTTGTTGCTCTTTATGGCTGGCGGACTCATTAGCCCAAAAATATGTGTTCAATGCGAAAAGTGGTTAAAAATTTGTGTTCCAGATTGCGCTTTTTACGCGACAGCCGTGGCGGCCACACTGCATAAATCACATTTAAACATTAATTTCATAAAAAAAATTTCCAATTTAGCCCGTTTCATTGATATTAAAAATATATTTTCTTGTTTTATTATAATTTAAACTTGTGTCACTCTAAAAAAAAGCACCCTTTACATTGATTTACAATATAAAAAATCTTTTATTTATGTGCTGTTTTCACAACACAGGTGACTGAACTTGTAGTAAAATTTATATGAAAAACAATCAAAAAACTAAGTGCTTCTCATTAATATTTTAAATACACTTAGGCAATTCAAAAAGTGTTCTTTTGTGTCATATTTGTTGTATTTAGTATAATTTTATGAATGTCATATTTACAAAATTAATTCAAATACTGCCAATATGACAATGCAGAACACTTTGTGAATTGCCTAACTATTTAAATGTATTTAAAAACGTAACGTCATTGTAAAGGGCGGTTAAATTTTAAGGGCCGATGTTGATTTTGAATAACACACAAATTATTTAGGAAATTGCTGCCATATCTTTTTATTATGATAATATGGGTATGGTTCAAATATGTATGGTATAAAAAATTAGCCAAATAGCCGCCGTGACTTCGGCGGCACACCTTCATCCAGATGGTCCAAATTTTCGATGATGCTGAGGCATAATTGAGGTTCTATGCCGTTAATGTGCTGAATTATTTCATTCTTTAGCTCTTGAATTGTTGCTGGCTTATCGACGTACACCTTTTCTTTCAAATAACCCCATAGAAAGAAGTGCAACGGTGTCAACTCAAATGATAGATGTCTAAATATTAGAGCAATATAAATTAATCATCATTTAAATACAGCATTAACACATTTCTGATAATTAATAAACAAATTTATCACAGAAATAAAAATTTACACACAAAAGTAGAGCTTTGTGCTTGGCTAGTATTTCACTCATGATCACGCACGTTAACAAGGGAAGGAAATGTTCTAATCTCGCGTGACGTAAAAAATTCACGTAGGCCTCTCTAGGATAGCAGACTCAAAGAAGCCAGTACAGCATTTGGTCGGTCCTCTTAACAAAACATGTCGGTCAACACAAATATCGCAAAACACAAAAATCCATTTATTTAATTCTTGTGTAAAGCCAACACTGTTATATGGAAGTGAAACTTGGTTAATGACGAACAATTTAGCTCAAAGGCGATCCACGTTTTTATAAATAAATGCTTGCGGATAATATGCAGAAACTTTTGGCCATATAGAAGTTCAAAAATAAATTTTCGCAAAGCGAGTTTGATAATTCCGAGCCAAATGAAATGTCGCCTACAATACTGTGTCTATGTAGTCTCTATAGGAGACAGTTCTAATGGCTTAACGATTCTTGTATACTCCTGCTGTGGAGTCCTTATATCAAGTATTTCTACATTGTCTGGCACACGATTTCATCTTAGCTGTCATGTGCATTCAACATTAACTGCATTTTCAGCGGAACTAAGAGATCTTTATAATAACATTATCCCTATTCGGGTATAAAGTACTAATAATTTTCTGGATTATGCACTTGCTTATTGCCAAGAAGCCGGAACTATCTAAGCTTTACCGCAAACCTAGCTTCTGTTCAATAGCAACGCCTTAGGTAATGGTCCTAAAACATCGACAATTTAAACTACTTTTTAAGGAAATTTTGTCTTAAAGTAGTTAGATTTATTCTTAAGCAATTTATAGCAACCCCATAACACCAAATGATTACACAAATTTCCTTTCGGTGCACCCTTTTATCCCCAAAATTAGGCAATAAAATTAAATTGTTCTAAGACAATGATAAATGTCAAGCAATAAGAACAAGGACAATCGTTCAACATAAATCACCAAATAAAAAAACACTCTCAATACAAGTGATACATACACACACACATTTATACCAGCCAAAACAAACTCCCAAACACTAATAAATATTCACGAGTGTTTGTAAACACACGCATGCAGAAAATTAAAAGACATTAAAAGAAAAATAAAATAAAACGAAAGAAATGAAAATAAAAATAGCTCCCCTCGGAAAAAAATATTAATGGGAGGCAGATAAAAAGCATAAAACTGAACTAAAACTAAACTATTGTTAAACGCATATGAAGGCAGCACGAAAATTGCATTAAAGATAACAGAAGTTTGAGTTTTTATTAAAGCTTTTCTTTTGAGTCAAAAAATTAATTAACAAGTTGAAATTTAAAAAAAAAATAAATAAAATTAGAACAAACGATTTGACCCGAAGTTTGTGTCCATTGTGAATTTGAAAAATCTTGACATTTAGCAGCTGATTTAAAATTAAATATAGATTAATTATTGAATAGTCTTCAAAGATAAAAATCATCTGACAAGACAGATTTTCGAATGTAAATAATTCTGGATTTTCTAAACGGTTACTCCGATTGCACACTGGGAAATTCCGGCCAAAAATGCACAACTTCTTTATTTCTTTACGTATATGGCTGAAATTTGGTATCAAACTTGAGAATAGCATGTTTGATCCCTAGGAAAAATGTTGGACAAGTACATACAGGAGTTGGCCAAATAAGCATGGACGACCCAAAAGTATCGAAAAAAACTAAAAAATGGCTTTGGAGGTGTAATAAAATATGATAATTTGTAGCGATTATATTAATAGTTTGTGGAATATCTATAAATGCTCATCTCCTGGTGCCCTCTTATTGCCAACCTGATCAAATAAAAGTAGATACGATCATATATGGTTATAATATAATATGTAAACTTATGTGATTCTATACATAAACATATGTATATATTATCTTTACATTACTCAGACGTGGATCTGACTTGAGCTCCTGTGGGATGGGTTAGGGGGGGATTGTTTAGGAACCTGCAACTGAAACATACCATTTTGCAAAATTTGTTTTGGAAAGACCATAGAAAGGGTATATATTTTTCAGTTTAAGGTGGGTGGGTGTTGTGGTGGGTTGGGATGAGTACTAATTAATTTTTCTTCCCCTGCATAACAATATATAACAAATATCAAACCTCATAGCTTTCTTATTTCTTTTAGTAAATAGCTGAAATTTGGCATTCAAATATTAGGCATATATTCAGTATAAAAACAGAAAAAAGTACCAATTATATTTATATTTTCGCATTTCTAAAAGGTACTAAAATTTATATGAGAGCTTTTAAAGAGAAGAGAACTCAATTTAAATTTTATTTTTATCGTTATTACTTAAGAAGATAAAATGTTTACAAAAAAAGTACCAAAATTATATGTTTGCCCTTTTGTATACCCAAAATGTGCAAATTTCAAAAAAGTACCAAACACGTGACAATTTAATTTTCGATTCAATAATAATTTTTTTTTTAATTTTACGTCTACCTCTGTTAGATCACGAGATATAATTTTACTGATTTTACCCGTTTTTACCCATTTCTAACCCCTTGAATTTTTAAAAGTCTCTACTTTTTTATTTACACATTGGTAGGGGAGTCTACATACAAAATTTCAAGTGTCTGGCTTAAGTTGTTTGGGCTGGGCGATGATCACCCAGTCAGCCACGCTTATCTTATAAAATTATATGATATCACTAAAAATTATCTGGTTACTAGGGTGGCAGATGCAATGTATAGTACTTACTTTTGATACTTAACAGTACAAGATATAATTATCAATTAACCTCCCCTAGCCCCACCTTTTTTGTTATGGTCTCTTTAAATTTGGCTTACTTTAGGTTTTATTTATATTTAAAGTAACTCACAATCACTTCACTTATCCGAAAAAATAACGCGCACAAAATCACAATTATCACATGGAATGATTAATTACTAATACGGTTTAAACATAACGTGCTTATTTACAAAGAGAACTTTAAAGGAAAAATAATAGCATACTTTTATTTCAAAGTACAAAAATCAACTTTGAAAACCTTAAATTTGTTAGAAAAAAATTATCTACTTTGCTCCAGTATTAACAGTAAAATAGTTATCCAAGAGAGAAAATAAGAATTGAGTTGTATGTTTTGAGGTGTTCGCTATAATCTGTCATCAAAATTTTATTGATATTACAAAAAAAAAGATCATTTTTGGCCGGATCATTTTTGGCCCAGTGTGGATTGGAGTAAAATTTGAGGTGAGAATTAAAAAGTTGTAGTCAAGCTTTAGTTTTGGATTTAGGTCCTATAGACTTATCAGGAGAGGCGCCAAAGGTTCCCAAAGTAGGACACCTCGCGTATTACAAAAATTTAAAAACGATCCAGAGTTCTTAATTTTTGTCCGATTTTAATATAGTTTAGGAAAGATCCGACTTTGAATATTAAAACTTGCTTTCTTTGACCTACCTTGGTCCAGTTTTTTGCAAATATAAAGCCCAAATTTATCAAGATTTTTTTGTCAATTGCCAGAAAATCAATTAATATTCTACAGAAAAAAATCTTATACAATTAAAAATTGAGTTAAAATTCTGAAAAAATCGTTTTTTGCCATTTTGATAGCAAAAAAATATTATCATTCTTTTTTATTTATAGAAAAAAAATTGTTAAGCAACATATGTATATGTATATGACTTAAATTTTCATAAAAGGTTACTTCATTTGTAATATTGATATATAAAAAATTTTGGAAAATTTTGATCACTGTGGGCGCAAGGCTCTTCCGAAACTTACCTATTTTTTAAAAAAATTCCTCTTTATGCCACATTTTCTCCAATCACAAAGCAAAAATCAAAATTTATAAGTACTTTTGGCATGGCCCAATATATTTTTTGTAATAATTGTGCAATAGGAATTCTGAGACCCGTGCTTGGTAGGCATTATATTTCCAAAAAACTAAAAAAAACCATTTTTGCGGAGTTTCGGGAGTATGTTGGGAATCATGGGAATCGTTTTGAAAGTTAAAAGAAAATTTTGTTGGTTTGTTTTAAGCATTAAAAAATCTACTTGTAAAAATTTCATTAAAAAATATTAGTTAATATTTATTATTTTTTTAATTTTGTTTTTTCTTTACCCACTTTAGTTGTACATTTAGAGTTGACAAAAAATCAACCAAAATAAAAAAAGATAAACTCACTGTTTATTGTTGTTGTTTTTGTTTAAGCTTTAATATTGTTGCAAGTAAAACTGGGGCTTATAATTCTTATTGGCTTAACAGTTTTCTTTGTATAATATCTTTAGTTTTTCTAAAATCTTTGAATGAAGTTCCCTGACGATTTGGCCTCAGCAACCAGTGAAATGCGCTTAGGAATAGCTTATCCCATCAACAATAAATTTCAGTTTATCAATTGAAAGAAATGGGAATTTAGCACATTTAAACGAAAACTTATTAATAAAGATTTCATTGCATAAATAAAAAATTTTTTTTTTCACATAGACTCGCAAATAAACACATTATTTGCACTTTTATTGCAAAATATCTTAAAAGAATTATACAAGCTTTAAAAATTATTTTAGTTTTTGTAATCTAAACATAATTCGCTGTATACTTAATAATATAATAAAAAAAAATTTAAATCGGACTAAAATTAAGAATTCTAGATAAGCCGACATAATTAAGGATCTTAAGGGGTATTTAAAGCTCTTTTTGTGAGTAATATTTGGATGGGAGTTCTGGTAAAATTTGGATTAACTCCAATTAATTTTGATAAAATCATTTATGTTGCAATAAAATATTTTCAAGGCCAAATTTAATCTTAATACCGACAATATAATATGGTTTATGGGCCTGAAGACTCTATTGCGGAAATATGTTTAAATATGGGCTATGTGAAATTACCATTTTCAACAGACTTCGTCCATATGCCAATTAAAACGTCTGTACCAATTTTAATCATATTATCACTTAACCGCAAAGTAGTTGAAATAGACTTACCGCCGGACGGACATAGTTAAATCTATTGAGAGAGTGGTTCTAATTCGATTATCATATTAAAAGGTGTCTTGAAACAATATTTGTATGTGTTGCACACATCAGCACAAACGCAAATACCCTCTTCACCCTGAAGATGGTGACTTTAAAGCGATACGTTTGGTATACAGATACATTCAAAAGAAAAATCAATCCATTCGTACTCAAATCAATCCGAAGCAGTATAAAAAGTACGGCGAGTACGGATTTTCTTGAATTAAGTACAGAAAGATTGGTGCAAGTACAGATTTGCAACCGCAAAATACTTAATGCTAGAAACACAACTGGGACGAACGACGAATTATTCGCAACGAATATTCGTCAACAGAAATAGAACACATTGGTGTTTATGAAAGTACATACAATCATTGCGTAGAGCGAAGTACGGCGTGCGTAAGCAAAACTATTCGCCAACCTTCAGTCAGTTTTGCTAAAAAAAACTTGCTCTTCTTAATCAGGTTCACGGTTTTCATATACATATCGCTCATTTGCTGCATGAGCAGCATAAATCAAAAAATACAATTTTGGAGTTAGTGATGCAGAATTGTTCGCTATGTTTTTCTTTATATTGTCTATAAAATTCATCTTTATATCTTTTATACTTTCCCCATTTAAAGA
Source organism: Pollenia labialis (assembly GCA_949318255.1). Classification (NCBI taxonomy): domain Eukaryota; kingdom Metazoa; phylum Arthropoda; class Insecta; order Diptera; family Polleniidae; genus Pollenia; species Pollenia labialis. The sequence continues at coordinate 77,646,120 of OX439142.1, forward strand.
GAATGTGTCGTTATTTTTTCTAAGTGATTAGAGCAAATCAAAAACTTTAAACTCGTTTATATCGAAATGGATTTTTTTGACTTATGCCGGTCTTGCAGCAAATGAGCGATATTTATAAAACTATTTGACATGTTTAATTATTTAAACCCCTGTTGCTTCATACAGGCAACATCTTAAAACATTATTGAGGGTAGCTTGATTGGAATACAGGCCTTTTTCTTTGAACCTCGTAACAAAAATATATGGGTTAAGAACTCTACACATACGTATGCATCTATTGTGAACATCTATCTTTTCCCATTTTTATTTTATTAGAAATAAATACACAGAATATGTGTCATTATATTTAAATATGTACATAAACATATCCTGACATCCTTATTCATACACACTTTCTGCTACACACATTTAAGAAGTCACGTCGCAAAAATTTCCAATACAATTTATTTGATGTCGAAATAAAAACAAATTAAAGTCAAAAGATGCTGCACAAAAAACACAATAGACAAATTATTTTAAATTAAGGAAACAAAAAAAAAAAACTTGGCAATAAGTTGACATTGAAAATAAGTTTATTTGGAAATCTGGTAGGAGGGGATTCAAGCAATAGTAGACACAAATCAAATATTACACCCTTAAAATTCACTTAAAGTCCACAAATAAAATGTTTCAAATGGGTTTTTTATATATTCTAGACAAATTTAATGAGAGTGTGATGGAGTAAACTTAGGAAAAGTCAAATAATATTATGACCTTTTTTTATTCTTAATAAATGGTTTCTTGAAGATTTCTGTTAATAAAATTTAATGTTTTTTCTTTAATTCTTGTAACCAAAAAAATTTTGTACAGAAAATTCAATTTCGTTCTTTTAATGAACAGATTTTCCTTTAGAAAACCTTAAAAGAAACATAATTTCTTGAAAAAAGTTTGTTCTAAAGTTTGTACAGAAAAATGTTTCGTTCCTTTATCGAAATTAATTTTCTATAAAAAAATTTCGCTTTATTTTAAAAAAAAAACTATATTTGTCTAGAGAAAATTACGTTCCTATAGCAAATCTAAAACTTTTCATAAAAAAATAAATTTCGTTTTTAAAACGAACTAAAGTTTTCTCTAGAAAATTTGTTTGCATTATTTTAACGAACATAATTTTCTACAGAATATTTCGTATCATTCTTATACGCAAAAAATTGGTATTAATTCTAATAAGGAACAGAGGTTCGGTTAGGTGGCCGGTCATGAAGACCCCGCATAGACCGTGTTGGTCCATAACGTAACCACACTAAACGATAACCCCTAATTGATACCCAGGGTTCTCCACACCCTCTTAGCGAATGCTAGGAGTCTCAATAGCCCAATTTCAGGGATTTCCCCTAAGTCATGGAAGAAATTACGCGAAACAGTATCAGAGTATGTGCTCCACCGGTTCCCCACCCCTGGCACCCCACAGAATCTACAATTGTCACTAGTCAGTTGCCCCGTCCTTTTGGCGTATGCTGCCGTCCCACAGTGACCCGTTATAAAATCCTTTAATCTTTTCTCGGTAGCTATAGAAGAAGTTTATGAGTCAATTTTGGATCAAACCGCCTCAGATTTGCTCTGTATAGTAGAGTCTGAGTCGCTCTTAATATTACGAATTGGAAGTGGAATGTCAATCACTCTGTTGTAGGATAATTTAACTCTCCGTTTCGTTAATTCGTCTACAATCTCGTAACTTTATTTGCCTTGGTGCCTGTGAAATCAGTAGATGTGTATTCGTCTGTTGGCACCAAGTCTATCTATTGAGTGTTTACACTCCTGGACGATCGGAACAGAATTTTGTTTAGAAAAATTCGTGTCATTCTTGTTACGAATAAAATTTTTAGTAAAATACTTCGTTTCATTCTTGTAACGTACAGTATGTTCTACAAAATATTTCTTTAACACTTGTAAAGAAGGAGTTTACAATCCAGACAAAGGACAGAGTTTTGATTTTTACCAACAGATTTTTTTTCTAGAAACCGAACTTTTCTTTTGCTCTTGTAAAGAACTGAATTTTCTATAGAAAAATTTCGATTTGCTCTTGTAACCAACAGATTGTCGTTCTTTGAACAAACAGAATTTTTGAAGAAAATTCGTTTCAATCCGAAAATTCTTTCGATTCTTGGTATCCTTGCTTTACAAATTTATTTTAACTTGCAAAATTTAAAGCCACATTTAAAATTTTCTGTTTAATGGGATTTAATATACGAGAAAATCAATTGATTTCTTCTTCCTTTTTCTCAAAAATTAAAGCCACATTTTTATTTTGCAGTTTAATGTTTATTAATATAATTTGAAAATCAATTGATATCTTATCTTTCTTCCCCCTTTTTCTCAGCAAATTTATGCACACTATTTTCCATTTTAAATATTTCTCTTGACAATCAACTTTTTTCCTTAATTCCCGCGCTCCCACCAGCATTTAAGACACAACGAAAGTGATAATCATTTGTTTATTCCGGGGGGTGCGGAGGGGGGTGGGGTTTGGAAATAAAAACCAAGAAAACAATAAAAACATAAATAAAAAACATCAACAGAACAGACTGAAACGAATACACTTCCCTATCCACCAAAAGGATACCGAAGAAAACAATAAAGAGCCAAATAAAAAGAAAACCTGTAGAATGAAGAACCATTAAATACTTATTCACTACTTTTCAACGAAGGAGAATATACGGAGACCCGGGACAGACGAACATTATTGCTGCTTTAACTGTGAAATTTGTAATCTTAAAGGGCGCACAGTGAAATACACACGCAGTCACACAGCCAACACACAAACACACATTGTAACTTAAATGTCATGTCTTGAACAGAAAATATTAATTTGTTGTAAAACAAAGCTAAAAATGTTTAACTTAAAGTTTCTTCAACATCGGCAACGGCAACCACCACCACCTACACACACAGTTTTACAAACATTAATATTTTTCAAAAGGGACAAAACCTCAAAGTCTAGTGTACGCTGTACAAAGTATTATTGCGAAAACAATGTCAGCTTGAAAGTTGTATCCTTTCCTTCCCCTCAGAACTTCTTTTGCGTCTTCCTTGAAGGCTTCTTTTTTTTTGCTTTTCTACTGGCTGCCATCAAAAATCCAATAAAAATCATTGTTCAACTACTTTGTGTTCGGATACGTTTGAGCAAAATACACAACATGCAGAAAGGGATTTCTAGAGGTCGCACAGTGGGTTACAGCTAGTAAAAAATTTCTGGTGGGTCAAACTATTAGTTTACAAAATACATATGAGTCTTCGCCGACTAAAGAATTTTATCGGTAAAATTGGTATTATACAACTACATATAACGCCCACTGTATTAAAAATACCTACCTAATTTGTTACAGAGCTTTAAGCCTACATCCTTGGCTATAAATTATCCATATATTTATTGTGGATCAGATTATTAGTTTAAAGGAATTAATTTTTCGCTGCAAGATTGGCCTTATTGCCCAGTGTGTAGCTCTTTTAATTGGCGTTAACCGTTTTACGGATAATCAACCACACTTTCGCTAACAGAAGCGATTTTTCGACAGTGCACACATGGCTGTGATGCACAGGCCTGAATACATCAGTAACAATTTCGAATCAATTCAAAGCTTTTTTCACAGTGGTTCCATTATGAGAATTAAGCACGACAAACTAAATCTTGTTAATTAAAAATTTTGTATTCCCAAAAATTACTCTGATAATAAACTGGCAAGGGCACGGCTTATAAAAACTAAACTGACCACTTGCTTTATTTTTTGCGTAAACAATAAAGCAAGTCGTTTTTGTTTTTCCTAACCTTCTTACAACTACAATTAATGTTGGGAAAATGCCAACCAATTGTGGTGGGGAATGTAAGAAAAGATAAACTCACTGTTTATTGTTGTTGTTTTAAAGCTTTGATATTGTTACAAGTTAAACTGTTGCTTATAATTCTTATTCGCTTAACAATTTTATTTGTATAATATCTTTAGTTTTTCTAAAATATTTGGTTTCTTATGATCTGGCCTAAGCAATCAGTGAAATGCGCATAGGAATTACTTATCTATCCCATCAACAATAAATTTCAGTGTTTTTATCAGGAATAAAAATTGGGAATTAAGCACGACAAACAAAATCTTGTAAGTTTTAACTTAAAAGTTCATCGGTTGTTAAACGATCCATATTAAAAAATGGCAAACCTTTTACTAAACAAATTACCCTTTACGATATTTTTAATAGCTGTTAACCTTGCATGACCGGCGGTTTTAAAGCTTTCCAACATTTTTTAGGAAGTTATGGTATTTATAAATATATTTTCGGGAGTGGTATCTGTATGGGACCTATGGTAAGATGATTAAGGTTGCTTTATTTTTGGGCCACATTTAATTTATATACCAACATAACAAGGCACAAATAGCATTGAACGAAGTTTGTATGGTGGATATATGAAATTAATGGCCGATTCTCACGATTATTAATATCAAATTATCTTAAAATTTGTGACCTGGGCCCTGTTTCTCGAAACAACAAGTAAAATATATTTAAAACATAAACAAAAATTGTAAAATTGTGGCTTTTTTAACGAGTTTTACTTTTAGATTTGTAACTTGTAGTTTTGAGAAACAGGACCCTGTTTTTTGCGCACAAGATTGTATGAAAAGATAACCAGCCAGCCGAGAGGACGGACATCGTTAGATCGACTCAGAAAGTGATTCTCAGTCCATTGAATATAAAAAATGGGTCTAGAACCAACCATAATGCACAAGGTTATTTGTAAGTCACACCTTAATGTCAAGTTTATTGCCCAACTTAATATGACATTTATTTGTTTCAATGTTTGACAAATACAACCATGGAGAGGTACACAAATGAGCAGCTCGTAAAGATTGTTGGAGCCTTTTACGAAAATGGGTGTTCAAATCAAAATTCATTTCATGCCACACTTTCATCTCAGTGGATTCGTTAACAAGCAGAATTGCTGCATTTGGACAAATGAGAATCCTCGAGTGAATGCTTGAAAGCCGATGCATCCGCAAAGAGTGACTGTTTGGTGCGGTTTATGGGCTGGCGGCATAATCGGCCCGTATTTTTTCAAAATGAAACCGGTCAGGTAGTTACTGTGAATGGTGTTGGCTATCATTAGATGATAACGAACTTTGTATGGCCCGAATTGGAAGATATGGATGTGGACGATATGTGGTTCCAATAGGACGGCGCCACTTGCCACACTTCTAACGAAGCAATGGCTCTTTTGCGCGACAAATTCAATGGTCGTGTTATCTCACATGGTGGCGATGTCAATTGGCCGCCAAGATCATGTGATTTGACACCGTTGGACTTCTTTCTTTGGGGTTATTTGAAGAGCTAAAGAATGAAATAATTCAGCAATTATGCCTCAGCGTCATCGAAAATTTGGACCATCGGATGGAGGTCTGCCGCCGAGGTCGCGCCGGCCATTTTGTTCCACACATAATGGAACCATACCAAAATCATCATAAAAAAATGAAATGACGACAATTTCCTAAATAATTTGTGTTTTATTCAAAATCAACATCGCCCCTTAAAATTTAACCACCTTTTATATACCACATACCTAACTGAATTTAAAAAAAAATTGGTCGGTAGGTCAAACCAATAATGAGCGGGCGAATTGTTTTATGTAAAATTTTCAGTATGAAAAAAAATGCTACTCAACATTTTCCATTAATTTAAACGGATTACTTAAGACCACTTCAAATTTCATTCTAACCCTATTTGCAACAACACTGTTTTTACGTACATGCATCCTTCTAAGAAATGTTTACTATTTTGGCGTTTATTAAAATACACTTGAAAACTTTTACAACTATAACACTTTGCCATTAAAGAGCAGCTCCATCAACAACGACAACAACAAAATAATATTATAGAAATAATCCATTGAAAATTTCCTTAAAGACTTGTGCTTTCCATACCCCCAAACGAACGTTTTTTTTTTGTACGTAAGAAAAATTAGAAGATGATACTGCTCTTGCCGTAGCACTTTCTTTCACAAACACAATATTTTCATTTATGTTTATGGGTCGTCATCATCATTGTTCTTTTTTAATTTTGTTTTTTATTTTATTTGTCTTTATTCATTCCTTGCTGCCTGTCCTTATGCCTGTTTGTCTGTTTTCCCGTAATCTTTATTTAACACAATCAAAGAGTGATAATTACTGAGAACGATGCTCAATGAACATTAACATTTTGTGTGTGTAACTTGATGATATTTTGCTTTAACCATGGGGTAAATGAAAAAATTAAGTAGAATATAGAATATGAAGGTAGAAATAAATGTTTAAATAAATTTTGTAACTCTAACACATTATAATTATTGTTATGGTATTTTTTGACTTTGTTTGCTTCAGCTGTGAGACCTCCAAATATTAGGTCATGTTGAAAACTTTCAAAAACTCAATACTTGTAAGTTTAGTATTAGATATTGCTAGCATATTTATAAAGATATGCGAAATTTAAAAACATATATTACCAAATCTATTTTTCTTACCCCTGTTTGTGAATAATCCTTATTTATTTTAATCATTTTCTAAAGCATATATTTCTTTCCTCTGAATGCAAACTAAAATAACCAAAATTTTAATTAAACAAGTCATTTGGTCATGTTTTTATATTATCAAGACATACATTAACATATTGAATAAATGAAAAACGAAAGCACACAAATACATCCACACACAATCAAATGGAATCTAGGCAAAAAGTCAAGTCCTTCATACAAAAAAAAAAAAAAAACAAAATAAAACAATTGAAATCAAGCACAAATTTCAATTTAATTTGGTATCATTTCCCCCTATCGTCAACGTCTCTTGGTACCCTTTCTGGCCAAAGACTAACATAAAAAGGCACACAGTACAAAACCCAGCACGACTGGGCATCATTTTCATTCAAAGGCAACCAAGCAGACACAAACGAACACACTTCTACTACAAATTTGAGCCAACGCAATAATTTTATAGGAAATAAAAGGAAACAATAGAGAAAAGCATGTTACAGAAGAAGCATAATGCCACAAGTTGTATTAAAAGCACTGTTACACACATACTACATACATTCTTATTACGCACAGCTAAATTTCATTTACAAATACATACAAACAAATAGAGAACAACAACAACAATAGCAGCAGCAATTGCAATAAAAATAATAAAATCCAAAAGTCAAATAAACACACACTTACAAACGTGTTAAAATCAAGCAAGAACAAGAGTAATAACAGTTAAAAACAATTACATTTCAAACATCAACATACGCTTGCACACACACACACACATGCACACACACACAAACACACACTTATAATCTTTCAGACAAGGTAACATACCATAAAATTGCTCTTCCCCTTGCGCCTCATGTTGTTTCATGCATTAAACCGTGTAATGTGGTTGAGTTTAAACACAATACAAACACAAAAACAGCAACAACAACAACATTGACAAAACCTTAAACACAACAAGTTGAAGCCAAAATAAAATAAAACAAATAAACGCTCTTTCTCTATTTCACATACATTTTATTTACGCTCTCTCTCTTATTTCGTATTGTAACTATTTGTTGCAAATACATACTTGCATAGAGCTCTACTCAGAGATTTCAATAAACCCCCGTCCGATTTACACAGCTACAAATACAAAAACACCCAAACAATAAGATGTAAGAACATGTTTAAACCAGCAACATTGTTAAACATCAAAACTAAATCCTCATACTTCCGTTTCCGTTGTAAATTGTACTTGAAACATATAAATAAAATACTCTCGCAAAACTGATAATGTTTTCGTTGGAACATTAACACTCATCTCATGTGAAACTAAATGGTGCCAACAACAATAGCAACAACAAGGAAAATCCAAAATTTAACAATAAAGGCATAAATTGTGTCTGATGGGACTTTGAATGGTGAAGCAAAGAAAATGATTAGGAAGTCTTTGGCTTAATTTCTTAAGCAATTTTTTAACAATTTTTATAAAGAAAATAAATTTTTAAAGCCTAAAGCGAAATAGCATGAATCATAAGGAAAAAGTTTTTGCTTTTTTTTAACGTTATTAATTTAAAAGCTTTTATCAAAGTAATTTTTGGGAATACAAAATTTTCAATTTGCAATATTTTGTTTGTCGTGCTTAATTCCCAATTTTTATTCTTGATAAAAAAAAACACTGCAATTTATTGTTGAAAGGATTATGTGTACCAAAACTGTGCTAAGATTGCACTCGAACTGAACTAAAATTCAACCGAACTATAACTGAACTAAAACTAAACTAGAATTAAACTTACCAACAAGCACGGAGGTTTGATTTCATATTGAAAGGTTTGATTTCAACTTGAAAGTAATTTGAAATCAAACCTTTTCTCAAAAGACAAACGTTTGAAAACGATTTGAAAAAGGGGAAATTCTTTTCAAATTGATGAATGCATTTATTTTTCTTCAACATGCTTTCAAACATTATTCTCAAATGTTTTTCAAATGTGAATTTTAATGCAATGTGGAATGTAAATAAAAATATTTTTTTTTTAATTTAAATTCATTATTTATTTAAATAAAGTGTGAGATAAACATTCGACTTTTATATTTTTTAACAAGTAATCAAGGTTTTTTAAAGGCGAATTCACTTCATATACTGTGTAACTTTTCTTTAATTGTGAAGCACATTTAACTCTAATCGCCATTTGTATACCCTCCACCACAATTAGTTGTGAAGAGGGTATACTAAGTTTGTCATTCCATGTAAAACTTTTTTATTATTTATCTTAGACCCCATTAAGTACATATATTCTGGCTCCTTGAGTAATTCCAATGGCCAATTTTCAGGATTGATATTAAGACACATTTATTTTTAAAATCGTTTTAAATACAAAATTCTCTTCTTCACTAAAAACTTAAGTGGAACTTAAGTCACCGATGTGGTGCACTTAATTTCAACTTAAGTTTCCATTGTAATATTTTAGCAAGGTGGCCTCAATATCACGACAATACAACAACAACAGGCAACAATGCATTATCAGTCAGCTGTTTTTTCGGACCACCTTGTAAATAAATACACTTGTTTACATTTTTTTTGTATTTAGTAGTGCTACCATACTTTTATCTTAATTAAATAAGACTTTTCAAATAAAACTCAAAAAACCAATCTGCATTTAAATATGATTTAAGTTTTTATGAAAATTAACTTAATATAGATTTAAATCCAATCCTGAAAATTGGGCATAAGTCTATTTAGCCATGTCCATCTGTCTGTACGTCTGTTAAAAACACGCTCCCTTTCGATAAACTCAAAACAAATGAACAAACTTGGTGTCAAATTGCTTCTAGTTATCCTAAGCAGTTTGGGATTGAAATCCAGCAAATTCGGTTCAGTAGGATCAGAGCTATTAATCAAAATGTGGAACCACTACCCTAAAAATTAATAATTTTGTTACAAAAACTAACATAAATGGTGAAACAATGCACGGAATGATAAAAGATTTTGCAAAACTTCGTTTTATTCGACTGGAAATCACGCTGCGAAATTTCATAAAGATCCGTCTATAATTTACCCTAGGCCCTATATAAACTCTTCTCCCGGAAAACAGTTTAGTGCGCCTAAAATCGTAATAAATAATGCTATCAGAATAAACTGGAAGTATTACAGTTTTATATGACTAGAAATCACACTAATAAATTTCGTGATGATCGGTCAATAATTTACTAGAGGCCCAATATAAAGCCCACTCTGGTAAATTAATTAAAAACGCCTAAAACCGTAGCAGGTATACATATTGCGGTAAAATTTCTTCCAGCTTATTTTCATATGGCCAGAAAAAATGTCATGCAATTTTGTGATACACGGTCCATAATTATTATTTAGACCCCATGTTTAGCAGTCTTCTGAAATTCACTGTAAACGCTTAAACCAATTTCATCGCTGTATTGAAATTTATATAAATTTATGTTTTTGCTCAATACCAGAAATCACTCTGCAGAGTTTTGGAATGATTGGTTCATAGATTACCATGGCTCCAATATAATTTAAGTTCGGCTTAAACTGTTATGAATAATTACATTTTACTCAAGCTAGCTAAAATTGCTAAAAAAAAAAGCATAAAACTTTCTGTGTCGGTCAATAATTTAATGCAGGTCTTAACCGCATCCAATTTTAATGCTGATGTCTGTTTTTATAAAGACAAATTAAAAATAAATAGTTATCAAAGATTCGGCACAGCCGAATATAGCACTCTAATGCCCAATTTTCAGGATAGTATTATAATCTGTATTAAGTTAATTTTCATGCAAAATTAAATCGTATTTAAATACAGATTGATTTTTTTGAATTTTATTTGAAAAGTCTTATTTAATTAACATAAAAGTATGGTAGCTCTACTAAATACAAAAAAAATATCATAAAAAAGTTTATTTATTTGCAAGGTTGTCTCAAAAAACAGCTGAATATTATTGCTTTGCCTGTTGTTGTTGTATTGTTGTGATATTGAGGTCACCTTGCTAAGTTAATCCAATGGAAACATCGGTGAATTAAGTTTTATTTATTTAAGTGTTTACCCAGCAAATAAAATTGGACCACCTGACCCATTTTGATAAAATGGACTACTCCATGGACTGGTCCGATGTAATGCAAGCGTGGACCATGTCATTGTTAAAAAGTGTTTGTAGTGAGACGACATGTCTTCGTTTTTTAACGACGTGCTTTCGTTTTTAAACGACTTCAAAACTAATCCTCTTGAGTATACCATGGAGTAGTTTTAAAACTACTCCTTAGTGGTCCAAAGGTGGGTTATATACCATGGAGTAGTTTTAAAACTACTCCTTAGTGGTCCAAAGGTGGGTTATATGATCCTCTCCTAGGACATCGTAATGTTAAATAGACCAGGTTTTTTCCATACGTTTGGGTTACTTTTGGACTAGTCCTGGTCCTTTGTGGACTACTCTTTACACGCGTGTTTGGACTGGTCCTATTATTTGCAGGGTAATAAAGAAGAGAATTTTGTATTCAAAACGATTTTAAACATAAATGTGTTTCAATAGCAATCCTGAAAACTGGTCATAACTTGTTAAATATTTAAATTTATTTTACGCTTCAATGCTGCCAAGTTTTTTATTGATTTGAGAAAAGCATTTGATAACAATTTGTCAAATGTTTATATTCAAATCATTATCAATTTGAATTTAAATAGTGATATCAAGCAATTGAAAAGGTTTGAAAATTCTGTTTGATTTCAAGTGATAAATTCATTTCACATCAAAGATTTGACTTCATTTTTGTTGAGTTACCATAAATTATTTTAAAACAACCTGTAACATCTAAATATTTAAACTTAAACTAATTAATACAAATCCCTTTATCTATTAAGAGCATCTAAATCTGCCGCAATATTCAATTTAAATTAAATATAATTCGTTTGACATAAAAATACATATTAAAAATTACTTTATACGGTGTTTCCATATATGTATGTAAGTGCCTCGTATCATATAAACCAGTATGGCAGTCTTAATCTTCATTTAAATTTACCCTGCAAATATTAGGACTAGTGCAAACACGCGTGTAAAATGTAGCCCACAAAGGACTAGGACTACTCCAAAAGTAGCCCAAACGTATGGAAAAAACAGGGTCTATTTAACATTACGATGTCCTAGGGCAGGACCATATAACCCAGCTTTGGGTTACAAAGGAGTAGCCTTAAAACTACTCCATTGTATACACAAGAGGATTAGTTTTAACTTCATTTAAAAACGAAAACATGTCGTTCAAAAACGAAGACATGTCGTCTCACTACAAACACTTTTTAGCAATGACATGGTCCATGCTTGCATTACATCGGACCAGTGCATGGAGTAGTCCATTTATTCAAAATGGATCAGGTGGTCCAATTTTATTTGCAGGGTACCTATTAACTGGTACATAATAAATACACTCATACATGGGCAACTAATAAAAGTTATAAGGCTTATCATTAATGTTCAGAATACACTAAACACTATGTCATCACTAACATCATCTACAGAGTTTATCTTCGTTGTCAATGTGTTGCTTTTGCTGCTGTCATCGTAAGCAGAGTGTGACGAATACACGTATTAATGTCTCCCTAAAGAACAAACATATACACAGTAATAATAAAAAAGCATTAAAAAATTAATCTCATGGTGTTTGTGTCACGTACACACTCTCATACAAACAAAACTATACATTTAAAACATGGACAAACAACCAGCAATCTTTAAGTGTTAAGGATGAGCACAAACAACAGCAGTAGCAGCAATAATAATAATAAAACTTTGACTGAATGATTGGATGAATGAATGAATGACTTGCTGGTGTAGACAGCGGAATATCGGGAGAAATTTACTTACAAAATGGTTTAACATTAACATACCAAAAACATACACAAAGTCAAATTTACAAAAAGGACAGACACAAAGCGAAACAAAGTTGAAAGTAGTATTAGAAAAAATTTTGGTACTTTATTGCTTTTTATTTGTGTCTAGCAGGTAACAAGCAAACACCTCTTATTTTTAAGCCAACTCAAACTCGCCGGCAAAAAAATCTCTGTCAAGGAGGAGGTAAGGGATAAACGCTAAAGTTGCGAAAAACAGATCATTATTTTGCTAACTTTACATTTGGCACATTTTAAGGTCGTCGGTTTTTTCATACTCCTTCATAAGAAACTCCATTAAAACCAATATCCCAAAGCTTCGTTAGGAAGATAGAATCTAAATAATAATGACCAAAATCATTAAGAATCTTAAAAAGATTTGTGACAGACCCCAAAAAACTTTGATCTTCTTTTGCTTAACTATATCCTTTCACACATAAACTGCAGTAAAATTAAGTCTTAACCAGAATGTGCAGAACCTTACTTAAGCAACTATGCGAAAACATGCAAATCATATGCGTTAAACCATGAGGTTAATTTTTGTTTAAGAATGTGAAACTGTTGTTTGGAATCAGATGGTTTTTTATTTTATTTTAAGAGGCTTTTCGTTAATTTTTGACAGTAGCTTAAGCTTGCTTATCAGATTTTAATTGGGCCTATAATCAGTGCTGCCACAACCAATACAGTTTTTACAACCATAATTTTTGAAAAAGTTACCAAATGTGAAAAAATATAACCAAATTTAAAATGTTGCATTGAAATACAAAGGTTATTTTGCAATTTATAGTAAAATAATAATTATAAATCAAGAAAACTAAACAAGAAACTTAATTAAAAGTTTTAAATTATCTTTTAATCCAAATTTTGATATTTTAATTAGGCTAAAGTTCATCAAATTTAATTTACATTAAATTATTCTTATGAAGAAAGGAATTTTACAACTTGAAATCAATTAAAATTTATTGATAATTTTTCATTCTTGACTGACCTGAGGTACGAGCCCAGGCGTTTTTACGGACAGGTTACCCTTACATGTTTCGATTGCAGCCACTCAATCTCTTCAGCGGGATTTGTCGTTTAACACTCGCAGCCATCGACGACTGCTGGGTTCGAGACTCAGGTAAGTCAAGACTGAAAAATTATCAATAAATTTTAATTGATTTCATGTTGTAAAATTCCTTTCTTCATAAGAATAATTTAATGAAAATTAAATTTGATGAACTTTAGCCTAATTAAAATATCAAAATTTGGGCTAAAAAACCATAGAACAGTTCAACAAAATAACCACATACTAATTATAGTTTTTATTTATTTGAGACTTTTTTCGTAAAACAAATATTTTTATTTTCCAAGAGTTAAACCCATAAAATTTCCTTACACAATTCAGTATATTGAAAGTTAATAAATTGAATATGGGCTAATCTTGCGTTACGGACGTTACGTTCGCACGCAATTTTGCTTGTTAAGATTGACACAGCTGGCGTTCACATTGGAATATTTTGATGAAAATTTTTGCAAAATGCAGTTCTGTGGGAGTACTTTAAAACTTGTTTTAAACTTAAAGGTTAACTGTTTTAAAAAAAAAGTTATGCTAGCTTAAAGTTGCGTTACGGACGTTACAAAAAATGGAATATTAATATACATATATATATTTTAATATGCCAGTTATAAATAACAAAAATGGAAAATTGTTTTCCGATTTTTAGCTGTTATTGGCAGGACTGTCAAATGTGGCGATTTCTTAATCCTTTTGTCGAAATTTACGTTTGGCGATTGGCGATATGCGAAATGCATTTTATGTAAATATTTTCTAATTTGCATATATCTAAAATATTATAAAAACTTTTTTCTCTTGTTTGTACATTTAATTTCGAATTTACAATTCTTACTATAAAAAAATGTTTCAAATTTGTTCTATTTGAAATATTTCGTGAATCATTGTAAAATATTATGGCGAATAAAAACAAATTCGACTTTCATAAGGTAAATGCAATGGAAAAAGTATATGACTGACAGTCATACATACATTAAATAAATATACATACCGACAAGTTTTATCCAGTAAAATTCAAAATTTCTTAAACTTACAGCCATTTCCTAAAGAAAATTCAATAAATTTTAAAATAATATTGATAAATCAATTTGGGGATTCACAAGGTGTCATAAAGTCATAAGTCTTAAAATAATAACATAAAAATATACGTTTATTGTGAACAAACCCCCATAATTTAGTGTGCTATTTTGAATTTAAGTCAGCTGATTTAAAACAAATATAAAAAATAAATATTTACCAAAAATAAAAATATTTTTTAATTCTAATCCATGAATTAATAAATTCAAATAGATCTTTCCTGACTATTTTCCATTTTTCAGACGCAAACCACAAATAAATTTTAGTTTGTTTGTTTACTAAACATCAGAGTCCTAAGCCGATCTAATTTGACGCCGCAAGTGTTTTGTTGCAAAAATTGCTAGCCGCAGGTTCAATTCGGATGTTAGCCGGATAAACTATTACCATCAACGACGACGGCTACAAAAACTAACGTGGTTCGGCTCAGCCGCTCAACGCAGGTCTCTTCTGATTAATTACGACAGCACAATAAACATACCAAGCAAAGTTCTATTAATTTAAGACACTTTTTGTTAACAAAGCAACAATAATTTTTTTAAACCATTGTAAAATGTTAGAACATTATGACAATATAACATGATAGCACACCTTGTGAATACCCCAAATGTCTTTTTGAAAAAATCTTTAAAATTCCTATGCGTATTTTCAAATATGTATTTCAATATACTTTTGGAAATAACCTACATTTAGAACATTAAACTGATTTTCAAGTTTTTAGAAACACTAAACCGACTTTTGTGTAATTTTTCAGTAATTTTTTGATATCAATTCCGCATGTTTTTAAGCACTTTCTACTTTAAGTACTTCTTATCCTTACCTCTCTTAAAATCAAGAAAAACTACGGTCATTTAGAAAAAAAAATTGAATTAAATTTAATCGATTAAAAGTTCCTTTGTTTTCGATTTCAGAACATGGCATTTTTAATATAAAAAACACAAATGGCAATTTTTTCTTAGCGAAAATAGTAAAAAAATTATTTGGTTGCTGATTTGAAAGGGATTTTTTTTCGATAAATTATAAAAAACTTCCGTTCATTGGAAGCAAATAATGAAAAATCGTAGTACACAGTACAAATTATTCGAGCTCGTAAATAATTATATCAAGAAAAACACATTCGTACGTATTATTATTTTAGAAAAAAGTAACCCAAATAAAAAAAATATTCACATCTCCACATTGAAAAAAAATATAACCAATTTTGGTTAGAAATAACCAAAAACGGCAGCTCTGCCTATAATTTTCCCAGCTCTGTGCTTCCCCTAAATGCTGAATAACCGTGTTTAATACCCAAACTGGTATAATGTGCTTTAAGCAGTATTCGAAAATAAACAAAACATTACTTAGCGTTCGGCTGACACACCCAGGAATGATAACTATTTTTTTAGTGTGTGTGTAGACGAACACAACCCTTAATACCGTTCGTAACTATTTTCAAGAAAGAGCCGAACATTTTATAGTGTTCTGATCTTCGTTAAAAAAACACAGACCAATTGTAGTGACAAACTATAGATAAACATTATATTTTTAAGTTCTATTATGTTACTTTTTTTTAAATTATTGAAGAATGAAATAACAAACAATTTTTAGCAACGATCGCAGCACGAACATCTTGTGTTGTATTGCGTAAATTTATTTTGCTGGCTTTTTGGTTTTTTTACCAGCCAACAGGGCGCTACGCACAACAAAAACGAACAAACAATAATAAGCTGAACCGAACACAAAGAAGTTTGTATTTTTTTTTTAGAAAACCCCAACGGAATTAAATGTTCTCATCTTTTTGTTGAATTGGATAAGAACATTATTATATATGTGTTCGAAAGGTGATAAACATGGAAACTTTATTTTTTTAATGATTTACTACACAAACGTTAGCGTTTGTGTTCTCCACAAATCTACAGAACCGAACACTAAATATCGCTCCTTAGTTTCCCTGTTTTAATCTAACTCAACAAAAGATGAGAACATTTAATTCCGTTCGGTTTTTTTAAATCCACAAACTTCATTGTGTTCGGTTCGGCTCGTTAATGTCTGTCTCTTTTGGCTGGTATAAAAACCAAAAATTTTTTACAAAAACAAAATACACATACGAAAAAAACAAAACGCCAGCAAAATAATTTTACACAAACAAAACATATACACAATACCCACTCAAGCTGTTCGTCGTGCGGTTGTTGATAAAATTTTTTTTTTTAATGTTTGTCTACAGTATCACTGCAATTGTTCTGTTTAATAACAAAGCATAGAACAATATATAATGTTCGGCTCTTTCTTGAAAATAGTTACGAACGGTATTAAGGGTTGTGTTCGTCTACACAAACACTAAAAAACATAAATGGTTCCTGGGTGTGTGAGCCGAACGCTAAATACTGTTATATTTATTTTCGAACACTGGTCTTAATACCCTAAGGATTCTACATACAAATTGTTTTGTATCAAAATCACAACTAAGTATCTTCCTTCTTTAGAACAGTACCAAACAATTCTCCAAATCCCTTTAATGGCCAACACTTTTTTTCAATTACTTGTTTAACAGTTAATATGTTTGTCAGTTCAAAAGCATAGATGCAGAATATTGCAAACAACAACAAAAAAGAAAAATACGAAAAAGTCCTTTTTGTTTAAATAACATTACAAACACTCACATTCTCCTGCTACACATGATGCTAATGCAAAATGTTGCAGCAGACATTTTGGCAAAAATGAACAAAAAAAAACCCCCAAAACCGAAATTGCATTTTTTTCTTTGCAAAATTTTACTTTCTCTCTCAATGGTTGTTTAATATTCCTGGAAAGTACTTACATGTGTACCTTTCCTAAAAAAAACAGGGTACTTTACCCCCTTTTAACATGTAGTAAATACATGGGAGCATATTGTTTTCATCTGAGTGAATACAGCATTAAATATGCGTTAATACACTTACAGCATTTTATATTCACGGTAAAAGAAAGAACATTTAACACAGTTTTAGCAAATGTTACATGTGAATACTCTTGCTAAAGTTTACTCTTTATAAAGTGGAAAACTCTTAAGAACTTACTCAGTTGTGCAATTACTTTGAGTAAGAAGATTAAACTCTTGCAAAGGTTCTCTTAAAAAATTCAATCAAACTCATTGTTTCAGTTGAGTTAAATTTCAGTCCACAAAGCGCAAGCTCATGAGTTAAACTGAATATTTAAGCACTTAGTGAATATTTCTCTCTTTTGTTTTTTAAATTTATTGTAAACGATTTGGTAGTTTATTTCCTGTTTAGTACGTATGAGTGATAATTATTTGTTGCTACTGCTGCTCATGTTAATGTTAATAACTACTGATGATACTGATGATGTTGATGATGCTGATGCCGATAAAACCTTCCTCTTGCCTCTGCTACTCATATGTTATATGTAATAAACCATGCAATGGCATGTTTGTGCGATTATGTAGATGTGTTGGAGAGTTACACATCCATAATTGAAAGCATCATTAATTTTCTTAATCAGTGCCCTTATTTGTATTTAATATTATATTATGGAAATAATCTCATTTCAATATGGAAGCATGAATGTTAAGTTTTTTTTTCCTTTTGTTTCAAACTCTTCTTTCTGCTGGTCGTATTAAACGAGTATATAAGTAGTATATCTGTTAAACATATTTTGCCACACAGTGGAGGTGCGCAAAATAAACTCAAATAGACGTGTGTGAATATTTCATAAATAAATTGTGAAGATTTCATAAGTACATATATGAAGTAAATAATGGTAAAAATGTTTAAGTGGCTTTAGACAGACTATAGAATGTTGAGTTTTGTTTTGCGGTACGAGGGCAATTAATACTGTATCCTTGTAGGGATATGAAACACTTGTTCAGGAAGTTGACTTTATTTTCCACTACTCCAATAGGAGTTATTTTTATCATGCCTTTTTTCTCTAAACCAAAAATGTTCATATAAAGTTGTTATTTAACTAGTTTTAAAATATTTAAAATTAGTATAGAAATTAAAAGAAAATGTCTTCGAATTCCAATTAAGGTTGGATATTATTTCACATGTTTTGAATTTATAATATTAAAAAAATATACTATTGCTATGATAGTGGTATTATTTCACACTTTAAGAGGAAAATATAAATGCAATAATAGTTGAAATGTTTTACACTTTTAAAGAAGCAAAACTTGTGGAGAGTTTTTTTAATAGGAATTTCTTTAAATTGTCATATAACTAGTGCTGGGAAACAATCGATAATAATATCAATACTATCGATAGTCTTAAAATATCGATAGGAAAAATATCAATATGGATAGTATTACACAGTACAACACATGATTTCGGACTCAATTCTGATAATTGCTTATGAAAGTAGACCCAAAAGAAGAACTTCTGCATCATTAGTTTGGTCATGGTACCTCAATAAATAATTTAAAAATTAATTTGAAGTTAGCGAGTATCGTATAGGGGAATTTGTCGCGTTTTAGGCTCTTTTGTTTGTCATAACCACTAGTCAAATAACCTTTCGTTTATTACTTTTTTTTAATTCTGAGAATCATAAAAAAAGTCATCAATGTTTTTTCCAAAGAATTTTGTGGATATCTCGACCAAATTTTTGAAATTGATACCTTTAATTAATTGTGAATAAAAGCGAAACGCGTTCATCGATTTTCATGATTTATGTGTCATTTTGTTCATAGGTTATGCGACTTTACGTGAAAGTAATAGGACTTGACTCTTTTTTTACCGGTTTGTATTTTTTATGAATTAAAAATAAAAAATTTAAATTTTTTGGGCAAAAAATTTTTTTTTCTAAATAGAAACTGGGAATTATTTCCTTTCGAAGGTTACTTTATATTATATTTTTGAAGGAATATGACTATTACAAAAATGCTTTATAAAATACATAACTGAAATTTAGCTCATAAAATAGATTCGAAAAATAAAAAAATGTTGAATATTTTTT
Organism: Pollenia labialis; assembly: GCA_949318255.1. Classification (NCBI taxonomy): domain Eukaryota; kingdom Metazoa; phylum Arthropoda; class Insecta; order Diptera; family Polleniidae; genus Pollenia; species Pollenia labialis. The sequence goes on from OX439142.1 coordinate 77,665,570, forward strand.
TTCTTCATACATTTATTTATAACTGCGAAACTGTTGCTTATGTAGCGAAACGTTGTATGAACAGATTAAAGGAATTGTAATTCTTAATTTTTTTAAAATATTTTCAACTTATTCGGACTAGTGGTTCTCGAGTTATGATAAACAAAAGAGACTAAAAAGTGATAAATTCCCCTACACGATACTCACTAACTTCAAATTAATTTTTAAATTATTTATTACCATGTACCATGACCAAACTAATGATGCAGAAGTTCTTCTTTTTGGGTCTACTTTCATAAGCAATTATCAGAATTGAGTCCCGAATCAATCACCTGAAAAATGTTGTACTGTGTTATTTATAATACAGCTATGAAAACATGACCAGCACTTTTTTTATTATATCGTAAACGACCGGTACTATGGTCAATTAAATCTCAGCATGCTATTAAAAACAATCGAATGCGCTATTATAATTTTTAATATAAATCAATTCATAATATGAAACCAAATAAAGTGCTGCACGGCTGTAGTAAAAATAAATAAAAACCCTCTCCTGTTAAATTTGGCTTTTGTCGATATAATCGCAAAAAGGGCTCGATGTAACAGCAGCTACACAAATCGGTTTCGGGTTTAAGGCATTTAAAACCGTGGTTTCGGTTTTGGCTAAAACAGAACAGCAATCCCTATGGTTAACGGACACAAAGAGTCTAATTTGGAAAGAAGTTTTTATGCACAGAAAAAAATAAAAAGTGATTTCAATTAAAAAGTTTGTAATACATATTAATTAAAAAATTAATTAAATTTGTACTAGTTAACAAATTAATTTTTTGGTGAAAGATGTTAAAGATTTTTTCTCTTTGTGGGGACTATGTAAAATTAAAGGCCGGCTCCCACTATTTACATAAAATTCGTCTTTAGTACAATTAAAATGTATTTACCTAATTTGGTCAAATTATCTAAATTTTATTTTTATTTGCTGCGAAAGCTCTTGTAGGCATCTAAAAAAATTTAACATGTTTCAAAATATGCCTTAAAAAGGCAAAATATACCCTAAAAACTGAAAATTGCTGTAAAAAAGGTGAGGAGGTCCATAACAAAACGCAATAATTACACCATAACATTTTTTTGGATAAACGACAAAATGTAATTTAAGTTAGTAGCACATAATTTTTTTAAAAAACAATTATTGAGGTATTATTGTCTACAAAAAATAATATTAATCACAAATTAATTATTTTATCTGACAGTTTGTTTTAAAGTTATTTAGATAACAACTTTGGAATTATTGCGTTTTGGTCCGAATCATAGTATTTATTTCATTTTGCTTTGAACTGTATGAAAATATGTATGAAAATTAACTTAACATAAGCAAAATGTATTAACTAAAAAAAATTTCTTACGTCTTACAGTTATCTAAGAGTTACCACCAGAGCATAATTTATTTATAAAGTTGACTTTTTTAAAATTTCTTGTAGCGATTTGTTGCAAAGATGTGTAATTATTGCATTTTGCTCTGAACCATTATATTTGATATTGAATTGCAGTGTAGTTATTGAGTTTTGGAATGCTTTATAATAAAGGTAATATAGATTTCAATGTGTAAAATAGGATTCAATCAAAAAATCAAAAAACTTGAAAAATGTAATTATTGCGTTTTGTTATGGACCTCCTCAGGTTATTTTCATTAATTATGCAAAAAAAATGCTACAAACGGTAAAATATGCAAAATTCACAAAAACCTCTGTAACGGGTAAATATATTGTTTCTGCCTTCATTGGTCGCACAAGGTAATACATGCAATTGCATATTTATGGTTTCCCTCTTGATGACTACAATATCTAAAATTCTGCGGTGGTGCTTGAAGTTAACATTCCTACTTCAAAAGTTATATGTAAATGAAGGTGATAGGAGCGCATTTTTTTCGTTTTTTTTTTACATACCTAGCTTGAAAATGAAAAGGTAAATTATTTTTGGCATATTGCTAAATATGTTTAAAATCAGTGTTTGAAAAGCTGCAGTAAAAGTAAAAATCATAAGACTGTGCTGTAACTTCGACTTCTTCATTTGTCATTGGACAAAAATAAACTGTTACCTTTACTTCTGATCCATTAAATGAAAACAGTCGCAGTCAAGGCAAAAGCAAAAAACGCAAAGTTGTACACAACAAAGAATATCGGCAGTCGACATGTTTGGAAGTTTTTGGTTTTACAGACTGAAACTTTTAAAAAATCGCGTTGTTAACGAAAATGGGACATTGGGTTTGTGTTTTTGTTTTCCATATTTTTTTCCCTTAATACTACATTTATTTCTGTTACGGACTGCAGTTTATTTAAGAAGTATTCCGTTCAGTAATTTTTAAATAAATAAACATTTAAAATTCCAAGCAAATTTATTTTTAACTTATTCTAACAGTTATTCAAAAAACTAAGTGCATAATAATACGGATTTTCAGTTGCATTTAATATTTTCCGTTGATTAATTTAACCTCTTCTTTATGTAAAATTAAATAAAAATGTAATTAAAACTAACGAAAAGTTTATTTAATTTTTACTGTCAAAAATTCAACCGCTAATTCCGTTAAAACAAATGAATATTCAGTAATTTTATATAAATTAACTATTTTTACTTATCTATAAAAAACGAGTTACATTTTTTGTGAAAAGCAATTCCTAGTTTCTATTTGTACAAATTATTAAGTTAAAAAGGTACAACAATTTTTAAAAGTAGAATATTTGCGAAACCATATCGGTCATGCTGCAGGTATCTTATAATTGAGAGCTCTTCTGTAAACAACGTGGTCAGTAAAGTAAAACAAACGTGTGTAACGGGATAAGTAAATAATAATATTCTACCTCTCTCATTAGAAAAACAAAGGGAAAGTTGTTTGTCTGGAATTTTAAAGAAATTCGGCATCATTTGTGGAGTAAAGGAAAGTTACTGAATTTAATAAAAAAAACAAAGGAATAACTAAAAATTCATTTGTTTTTACGTAACATGCAGTTTAATTTTGGACAGTAAAAATTAAATGAACTTTCCGTTAAAAATAAATGAAAAATAAGTAGACAAACAATTTAAAATTAAAAAGAAAATGAAATATTTGTTTAAATTGTTTACTAAAGTGTTGTATATTTTTGACACAACGTTAAAATATTTTACAGTGTTGTAAACGTTTTCAAAATAAGACCACCTTGTATGAATTCGCCTTGCAGTTAAGTTTACGTACAGAATATTGAGTGTATTTATTTTAATGCTTAACAATCTTTTTAATTTTTTGAAATTAAATAAAACTTTAAATAACTTTATCATTTTCATATATGTACATATGTATGTTATTTCTTTAATTTATTAGGTTTGAATTTTAATAAAGTGTTTTAAAATTTCACTAACAAAAGAATTTTTGGTATGTACAAAAATAACAGTAAAACAAAATACATATACATTACAAGCATACATAAACCAAACGGCAATATTTCTTTTTTTCTTTCAACAAGTGATTAAAGGCATAATAGGAAAACGCACTTTAAACTGCAAAATCAAAACAAAATCACAGCGTCCCATCTTCGTTAACTGCAGGATTTATAAGAAGTTTTAGTCTGACAAACCAAACACTTGCGAACATGTCGACTGCCGATGTTCTTTACAGTTTACAACTTTTCATTTTTTGCTTTTTTCTGGACTACGACTGTTTTCATTTAATGAATCAGAAGTAAAAGCAACAGTTTATATTTGTCTAACGAAAAATCAAAAAGTGGAAGAAAAAGCAATTTTTGTATTTTGACTGCAGTTTTTTAAACCCTGTTTAAAATAATCTTCTGATAAGTTTATTAAATTATTTAGTATTAATTTTTAATACTTTAGGAAATGTAAATTTGGGTTTTTTCCTAATCAACTGTCATCTTAATCACCTCAAATGTAATGTGAACGTCCTTGATAAGCTAAATCAACATTTTGCTTAAACGCGTTTTAAAACCCATATAAGCAACCAATTTTTTTCTGTTGAAATGTTTTGTACTTCCAAATTTTATGGTATATGAAAATTTTCATATAAAATTTTTTGAATTTTTGAAAATTTTTTATGAAAATTTTTTCAACGCAAGGTGAAGTGAACAACAAAATTACCCCCTTGAATTTTTAGTCGTTCTTTTCTATGTCAGATAATAAACCATTTTTAACCACCAAACGATAAACAGGCAATGGAAAGATTAGGCTTGGCGTCTCCTTAAGCCGAGGCCACGCAAGCGGTAAGCGGTAAGCGGCAAAAAATTAAAACATATGAAATAATTCTAAAGTGGCCAAGAAATGTGCGGCATGTCAGCGGCATTTCTGAGCTGCTAAGCTGCGACGCTCAGGAATAAAACTTTTCTAATTCTAAGTTGTTTTTTGGAGCCGTATTCTGTAATTCGCTTAGCTTAAGCTCAATCTCGATCTCTAAAATGCCGATAGAGAATATAAAATTTTAATAATTTAGCGATGACAGTAAAAACTAAAAATGCGGCGAATTAAATGTTTATGGCATTGCCGAATTTATCAGTGCATGTTACAGAATTGTGTCCGTAGCCAAAAATCTCTAAATCAACTTTATTGATTTTTAGCGACGGAAATTAAGCTCAAGCGAACTACAGAATACGACTGCTGAACGGCAAAGAATAAACATGACAAAAGTAAATATGGAGCTTATAATTTCATCTGTACAAAGCCGACCTCTATTATGACAGATTACTAAATTTTCTGTTAACTTTTAACCAAATCTGGTGTTAACTTTTTGCAACAGCAAATCAAAGGATTGCACAGACATACGGCAGGCAGTATTGCCAAAATCTTTCTGGAAATTTGCTTGATTTATAGGATGAGCAAAGCCTCCCTTGACAAGGCATTTTAACAACTAACAGTTTAGAAATTACGCTCTGTAATAAGCCGCTAATTGCGTGGCCTCGGCCTAAGAAGTAAAATTATGCTAATGTTTTGTTAATCTCTTTAATAATTTCAAAATCAGATCAAAGAAATCTGTGGGCAGAAAACTCTAGATTTAAGGTGGCCACAATCGTTGATATGACTCTTTCGACGTCAATTTGTTTTTGTATACAATAGGAAAACTCTAGTTGTTTAGGTTGTATTCGACAACAATGTTTGAGACTTTCGAACTTAATAAAATATTTGAAATCTTACAATTTTCGAGAATCATTTACCCGCCAGAACAATATTTTATTATGTAAAAGTTATTTGTGCCAATTATTTTTTAGGTATCTTCATCTATATGAGATTTGCTTGCAATTAGATGATTAAAGGAAGTGGGCTACATGGGACGGACTTATGGTAAATGTTGGACCTACAAGCACAACATTTTGTCATGATATGACAGCAGCTATCGTAAAAATTGTTGTCGCAAATTTTTGTGTCAGTAAAAACTTTTATCTTTAAGGCGTTAAATCCTACTTTCGGAAGTGGCATTTGTATTTGACCTATGGAAAAATTATGGACCCATTCCAATACAATTTATTACGGTGACTTAGACTGCAATCAAAGAATCTTTGAAAAATTTTAATCTTGAATCCAATATAATAAGATGGTTTATGGGCACAAAGACTAGTCCGGAAAGAAGTTTGCATGGGCACCATGTAAAATTATGGACCGATTTTCTTCATTTTCAATAGGCATCGTCCTTATGACAACCTATCTACCCATTCTTATCAAATTATCCTTAAAATTGCGACCTGTACTTTTTGCCCAAGGTCAGATGGAAAGACAGCTAAACAGCCAGACGGACGGAAATCGTTAAATCAACTCAGAAAGTGATTCTTAGCCGATCGGTATACTAAACGATGGGTCTAGGGCATAGATAGGCGACTTATTTTTCCATTTTTTACTACAAATTTAGTCATTTTTAGTGGTGAAGAGTTCTAAACACTGGTGCACACGTACGTAATAAGAGGGGAAACAAAAGGTGTGCCGCTCTGAAATTGTCTATCACTGATCTAGGATCATTGTTTTTTAGTGTTACTCATATTAGCACAAACACATTATATCCTCTCCACTATTGTGGTATGGGTAAAAAAAAAATCTTAATTTATTCCCATTTTAAATTGCTCGTCTCAACACCTTCCGAAAGCCCTTAATTTGTGTACTCTAAAACCCCTTTTTGACCGTAATAGATTTTAATTCTTCTTACCATCAATAAATATATGTATAAAGAATACTTTAGCAATTTTTTAAATATTTTATTTGGTGTTGGCTGGAAGTAAAACGAAAACGTCACAAAATCATAAAAATATCGCAATGATTAATGATTGCAAATAAAAGCCAGAAACAAATAAATCGCTAATGTCTCTGATACGAGAGCCCCTGAAACTATCTGCACATTTATACTTAAACGTGTAGAAAGAAGATGATTTTTTTAAAGTAGTCAATAGAGAATGAGGCAAACAAAAAATAAATAAATGTATCCCAAAAACCATCAGTATGGGGTTGGTTAAATGGTTTTTGGTGATACCTTGTTTTATCCGTATGTTGTTTATATTTTACGCATTTATGGATTTTTAATGATTTTTATACATTTTTGTTGTTTTACGTTGATAATATGTATGAATTGTTTTCTGTGCGCGATACAATTTGTGAGGTTTGGTTTTTCGGATTAATTTTTTGCATAAGTATGGCATGATTTTTTAATACAACCCAGCGGTAAATATTGAAAGGACCGCAAGTGGCACCCCTTTTTGAAGGCCTCTATATTATTTTCTAGAAGATTCGCTTCGTATAATATGCTGACTTCAGAAGTATGCCTTCTAGAAGGTATACTAGTATAAATTTCTTTTTGAAAGACCTTCCAAAATATTCAGTGCACATTAAAGACCTGCACGAGTGTATCAGTAAGTATTGTTGAAACAGATACACCAGATATTTATCTGTTACTACTGATATAAATGAGAGAATGAGTGTAACTGATATTGTATGGTTTTGCTTTTGTCCACTCACCATATCTTAAAAACAAAAACTGTTGCTTATGGTTTTGTATTGAGTATGACATAACATTTTTTTCTTGCTTACAAATATCTGTTGTCACCATAAGTATTTCTACAATATCTGTGGTGTTATGTTGTATTTTAAAATATTGTTGGCGAGTTTATGAAAATAAGAAAGTTTATAAAAACTTGTATACGATCTCAACCAGGGGTGCCAGATCGTTTTGGTAAGAAATCGGCATATTTTCAAAAACAAATCAGAAATTAAATTAAATAAAAAAATCGGCAAATTACTATTACGATTTTTAACACAATAAAACATTAACAAAAATAAAAAAGCAAAACAATTAACCATTACCTAATGCTTTAAAAAAATTAATAAAAATAAACTTTTAAGAAATAAATTTTAGTTAATTAAAAAATCGCAAGGACCGTAAATAAGAGTTATCCATAAAATGTTAGCTTAAAAACGGAGTCAACCAATAGGTTTGTTCTAAAGTTCTCTTTAAGAACCTATGGTGATCTAGAAAAAAAATTCTCAACTCCACAGTTAAAAATCATTTTTCAACGAAAAAATAAAAGTTTGGATAAACTCTTAAAAACAGAGTTTTTTCCGCAATCATAACATATTCGCCCTAAAATAGAACTCACACCATCAACAAATACAACTCTTTTAAGGATTTTAATTTTTACGTCTAAAATACTCATTATGTTTTTCTTCTTTTTTATTTTTACGTTGAAATTGTAGTGATCTGACCAGCGACAAGCTTTGGTTGTTAATGTACAAAAAATTAGTTGAATAAAATGCTGGTTTAAATCAAACTCCTGAAATGAGTTTTATATTTTGACGGCTGAATAAATTCTCGTTTTAACAATTTTATTCGATATTTTATTCCTCAACTGAGTTTTAATTTATGACGGCTTAATAAAACTCTCTTTTTAAGAGTTAAATTTTACCTTATATTTTTACGTTGAAAAATGACTGTTTTATATGGACTTGTTGGTTTTTAAAATAAAAAAATAACTCAGGGACTGAAAATAATTACTGCATATATTTTTTTTTGTAAAGGTTACGAGAAATATTCCTTTATTTTTAATCCAAATTTTTAATATTTTTAATTAGGCTTAAGTTCATTAAATTTAATTTGTTAAACGGCAAGCCCTCTGAAGAGATTGAGTGGTTGCAATCGAAACATGTCAGGGTAACCTGTCCGTAAACACCTGGGTTCGAGCCCAGATTGAGTCAAGAATGAAAAATTATCAATAAAAATTTTAATTAATTTTCATGTTGTAAAATTCCTTTCTTCATAAAAATAATTTAATGAAAATTAAATTTAATGAACTTAAGCCTAATTAAAAATATTAAAAATTTGGATTAAAAACCATAAATAGTTCAATAAAATAACCACAATACTAATAATTGTTAAAGCTAAGGCACGAGCTCTTTGTTTGCATTTGTCCTTCAAGTTGTGCTGAAAAGGTCAACAAGAAAAAGAAAGACAAAAAAAAATGAAAAAACAAAAAATATATGTACTTTGAACTTCAAGAAGAATTCTTGACAAAAGTACGAAAAAAGAGAAGTAAAGGAATAACATGTTAAAATAAATTAAAATAGATAATCATTCAAAAGCAAATTTCGATCTACCAAAAGGTTGAATACAATTTGGTTTAAGGATTGATGTTTGCCTAATGACGTCAGCAGTCGTCGATAGCTGCGAGTGTTAAACGGCAAGCCCTCTGAAGAGATTGAGTGGTTGCAATCGAAACATGTCAGGGTAACCTGTCCGTAAACACCTGGGTTCGAGCCCAGATTGAGTCAAGAATGAAAAATTATCAATAAAAATTTTAATTAATTTTCATGTTGTAAAATTCCTTTCTTCATAAAAATAATTTAATGAAAATTAAATTTAATGAACTTAAGCCTAATTAAAAATATTAAAAATTTGGATTAAAAACCATAAATAGTTTAATAAAATAACCACAATACTAATAAATATTCCTTTATTTTCAATTGGGAATATTTAACCATTATCGTTATATATATTTTATTTTGTTGGTGGTAACCAATGAAAGTAAAATTTATTTTTTTTTTGGTTAATGATAACCAAATTTGTTACAAATATCTATTGGAAAAAATATATTTTTTTCTGGTTATATTTTTTTATTTTTTGGGTACAAATATCCAATTTAAACAAATAAGAAAGTAAAGTTCTTCAATCCCGACCCTATGATACTCCACACCACATCATTTAGACAACTTTTCAAGAGTGTACCTTATTTGGGACCAATGGGCAATCATGGACCCAGGAAAAAAAATAATATTATAAAGTTAAGATTCAGGTCAATGTTATTACCATTTATCGTAGGCTTAATTCTTAGGGCAATAAGAACCTATGTACCGAATTTCAGCAATTTATCTTCAAAATTGCGACTTGAACTTTGCCTACAAGGCTTACACAGACAGCCAACCGGACGGGTGGATTTCTTTAGATCGATTCCCCTTGTGCCTTAAGCCCCTCATATGTAGTTGTATATTTCTCAAAATGTTTTTGCATGGTTAGACATACAATACAAATACTGCATATATGGAATACATATAACCATTTTTTCCTTAAGTAGATATAAGCGCTGAATTAATAACAGTTGTCTCTTTGTAATGTAACAAGTTGCCCAAAATTAATAACACTATGCAAGAAATTTACACTTTTTTTGAGACAAGCTCGGCACCTGGCGTTTTAACCTAATTCGGATACGTTGAATCCAGCGGTGCTCGCCGCTTTTAAGATTGGCTCTGGTTTTCGAGATATACCGTTATTTCGAAAATGGAGGAGGTTGCATAACATATGTTCGCGTAACTCAAACACGCTTTTGCGATAAAATTTCCTTTAAGAAAAGTAAAACTTTTTTCTAATGTGAGCAGTCGTTTTTGAAACATAATTTTTTTTTATTGAAAAAAAAAATTAATTTTTTTTATCAAAATTTCGAAATTTTTGTTTTTTAAAAATTCATAAAAAATTCAAAAATGCAGCAAGGGTTCTAATTTTTTGCAGACATATAAAAAACGAAGCTGCAAACAAAACAAAAAAAATTGCGGAGTTTCGGTTTTTTTTAGTAATTTCAGTAAACTAAACCGTTTTTGAGTTACGCTAATAGGTGTATGTTGTGCAACCTCCTCCATTTTCGAAATAACGGTATATCTCGAAAACCAGAGCCAATCTTAAAAACGGCGAGCACCACTGGATTCAACGTATCCGAATTAGGTTAAAACGCCAGGGGCCCAGCTTGTCTGTTTTTCCAACTAGCGTAGTGTAATATATATAAAACAAACCAAAAATTACCGTGTTGTAAGTATTTCTCAAAAAATAGGCACTTTGATAATTTAGAGGAAAATATCGCCAAAAATCATGAAATATGGCCTGATAACAACGATTCTCGCTTGTGTTGCAGTTGTTGCTCGGCAATTTGTACTGCCACAGCACAACACACAGTGTATGTGTGTGTGTAACATGTGTGGTTTTTTATTGGCTTTTTGTTATGTATACCCTCCGCCACAACTAGCTGGGTATACTTAGTTTGTCATTTCGTGTGAATCATTTTTATTATTCGAGCCTTTACCGCGAAAATAACGTAAGCACCAAAATAAATTTTATAGGTGAGAGTTTTTTTTATTCTAATTCATATAAATTTTGTATTAAATTTGTTGCTCACGATAAAATCAGGGACCAAACATAATGGTTATTGTATTTTATTTGAGTTTACTGGAAAATTCCTTTTATTTTCATTTGGTTATTTTTAACCATTATCGTTACATATATTTTAAACTAGTTATCGTAACCAATTAAAGTAAAAAACATTTTTTTGTTTTGTTACACATAAATAACCATTACTTCAACCACAATTTTTTTTTGTTACAAACAACTATTAAACCAAATAATTAATTTTTTGGTTACAAATAACCATTTTAAAAAATAATTAATTTATTTGGTTTCAAATAACCATTAAAACAAGCGATTTTTTTTAACAACGACACAGGTTAAAAATTTTCTTCAGATATTTTTTTCTGTGCATATGTAACCTGCGGAAAATTTGTGTCAATTGGTCCAAGCGACTGGTCCTGGGATTTGTGAAAATAGAACAAGTACAAAAAGAAAGGACTCATGACCAGTGAAAGAAGATCCAATCCCTTAACTGGTTTATAAAGAACAAAAAGGTAGAAAAAGTAATGAATTTCAGAACAGTCTTCAGCGGTGATGTGACACATTTTTTGGTAATTTTTAAAATTTGGCTCTTAAATTTAATTCTTAGACTAGTTTTATTGAAATAATACTACATAGTATTTCCCCTCCAATGACAACCCCATGTAAAAGTGATAGGTCTTATTCATATAAAGTGTTAGAACTGGAACCGGTCCCTACCACCAAAGACCTATCAAGGGACTACTTCAGTGTCAGTTCGCTTCCCTCTAGGGTATTTATATGTATGATTATTTCCGTGCATTTATTATTTCGATGACTAAGAAGAAGGAGTGAACGTGTCAACTGTTGTGCGTTACTTGAGAGGCAATTCTAAACCGCTAGAATCACCGTCTTTACTAAAAACAGTTTTTTTGCTTTTGCCGGAAAAATTATTGCCCAAGGGTCCCAAATAGTAACCGACTATACTTTCTTACTTATGCATAATTTATATTTGTAACCAAAAAATAAATTACTTGTTTTAATGGTTATTTGTAACCAAATTAATTTATTATTTGTTAAAATGGTTATTTGTAACCAAAAAATTAATTATTTGGTTTAATAGTTGTTTGTAACCAAAAAAATTTTTTAGTTGAATTAATGGTTATTTATGAAGGTATAACCAAAAAAAAAATTTTTTACTTTAATTGGTTACGATAACCAGAATAAAATATATATATTAAATGATAATTGTAATTTTTAACCTTTAGGTAGCTATAATTCATCAATATTAATGGTTATATTTATATGATTTTTTGTCGTTTCCTTTATAGGGTCCCTGGATAAAATAGTTTTTGCCATAAAATCGTTAAAGTCATTTATTTAGAAAAAAACAAAATCTAAAATGATGCCGCTTACGTTATTTTCGCGGTTAGGGCTCAAATTCAACTATTAGTCAAACAATTTTTTTCAAAATAAAAATATTTCAAAACGTTAATATGAATTGCTATTTTTTTTTAAATTTCGGTGCGTTTTTTAATTTTTCTAACCCAACAATTATACTTACTGTAACATTTGCCTTTATGTATGTAGGTTATTTCCACATAAAATGTAGCATACTTCTTTTTTAATATTTTCAAATGTTTAAATATTTAAGAAAATGCTTTAAACGAAAAAAATAGTTTTGGTTGGTAAAAACCCAAGTTTTTTTTACAAAAACAAATTACATGTGTTCAGTAATTTTTTTTTACAATAATTTTTGTCTACATGTCTTTTTAACAAAATAACCATAGGCATCAAAGAATTTAAGAAAATAAATATTACCGCTACTAAAATCTTCAAAAATGTTTGCTTTAAAAAAAGCAGCATACACATGTTTACAAGAACAAATCATGTACGCAGCAGACACAAAGGCTAATCGTGCTGCTCATCAAGAAAGATTGCAAGCGCTTCCACTTGTATTTTCGTCGTAGGTATAATACGTAACTTGTAGTGTTGTTGTTGCTTGGCAATTTGTACGACCATAGTACAAGCAGCCTGTGGATTTTGTTTTTGTAAAATTTTTTGTTTGGCTTTTTTTTCGCTCGTAATACATTCACGCTCTTTTTCGTTGAAAAATAATTGAAAATAACGGCATCGTACAATAAGTAACTTATTGTATTCCATCAGTATCCACTAGTATCTGCTTTTGCAAAGCAGATATTAACAGATATAATACTCTCTTTCGCTTTTGTATCAACTTACATCCACTCTTTTACAATTCATATCAATATCAACTTATATCAGAAACACAAGAGCACTCATCCATACATATCCACTTTAGAAAACACACAGAAACAGATATAAACAGATGTATCTGTGCAGGTCTTTAGTGCACATTCGCTACTCTCTTCCTTTAGAAGAGAGAAAGGAAGTTGTTCAGTTTTTTAGTGACCTTCCTTCCTCCCTTCTTTGGGAAGGTAACGAAGTTATCAAGGGGAGTGTTGAAGAGCTTGCTCCCAATGACAAACTGTATAAAAAATTTATAAGTATGGAATGCGGCGAGGAAGGCTTGTTTCTGCTAAATAAGGCCTTTTATAAGGCCTCTTTACCTTTTTATACCGCTAGGAATAAATGGATTTTTTTTATCAACATATACATATCGCTCTTTTGCTGCAACATCGTCATAACTCAACAATATTAGTTTTACCGAAAACGACTGTAAAGTTTTTCATTTTCACACAACATAATGGCAAAAAATTTTATTCAGTTATATGAAATAATTAGCACTTCATAAAAAACCTGATTTACTTTGCATTATTTAAATTAATGGGTCGATTACGGGTAGCAACAAAACTGAGGTTTAGTTGACAGAAGGGAAATTAAAATGTTAAATTACACAAATTTTTTATATTTTAACATGAGCGGCGTTGCCTGATTTCGTTCTCTTCCAGGTGCAATTCAGGGTAAAATGCATGTTCGATTGAAATGAATTGTACCTTGTTTTAAGAGCTTTTACGTTACGTGGCTAACTTTGTCGGATAAAATTGGCTCTTATTATTTTATTATTATGTTTTGTTCGAATTCGGTCCATTGTGTAATCAAATGGAATATGTATGCAATAAAATTATAAAACTATGAATTTTGTTATTAATTTTCAAACAAGATTCTACATACAAACAAGATATAATGCATTTCAATCGGACCTGCATTTCACTATAGTTCGCATCTGAAAGAGAGTTATACATCGATAAACACAAATGTACCGTTATCTCGCAAATGTTGCGTTCTATGAATCATATCAATATTATCCCCGTTACTTTTTCGACAATACGCACAAATCATATATTATTAATATGTAATTGTTTTGGCCTAAGTATGTTGAGTTTTGATTATTAATGAATAAATAAATAAAGTAAATATGTAATATAAATAAAATAAATAAAAAAAATTAAATAAATAAAATAAATTAAATTAATAAAATAATATAATATATTAAATAAATAAAATTAAAACATAAATAAATTAAATTAAATAAAATAAATTAAATAAAATAAATACAATTAATAAATTTAATAAATTAAATAAAATAAAATAAATAAAATAAAATAAAATTAATAAAATAAATATAATATATTAAATAAATAAAATAAATAAAAAAAATAAATAAAATTAAAAAATAAATTGAATAAATAAAATAAATTAAATAAAATAAATTAAATTAAATAAATTAAATTAAATAAATAAAATTAATAAAAAAAAAAATAAATAAAATAAATAAAATTAATAAAATAAATTAAATAAAATAAATAAAATAAACAAAATAAATAAAATAAAAAAATAAATAACATAAATAAAATAAATAAAATAAAAAAAATAAGTAAAAAAAATAATTCAAATGAAAAATAATAAATAAATAAAAGAAATAAAATTAATAATAAAAATATTAATAAATAAATAAATAAAAGTTTGAAAAAAATATTTTCAAAAACTGTATAATTTCGCAGGAATGTGTATTTAACCCTTTCGACCCCAACTTTTTATCTGTATCCGTAAAATTTTTTTTTTACTTTTAATCATTTTGCAGTCATTTAAGGAGTGTTTGGCCAAAATTTCAAGTCACCACGCCCATTCGTTTGGGCGGTAGAGAAAGTTGCTTGTGAGCAACGTTGGGCAATTGTGGTATATAAAAAAATTTTGTTTTGTAATTAAAGCAGTATTTAGTTTTATTGAATTATTTTAATATTTAAGTATGATAGGACAAAAAACAATTTTTGCTATTATTGCAGCAAAGATGAACTTTACATTTAAGGCATTTGGACATTGGAGTTCCTGTTTTGCAAAATCTGCAGCGACCTTTTTCGCCAAATACTACCCAATGATCCACATTATCATACCGCTTTGCATCTGGAGGGTTCGGTTGGAACCTATACTTTTTGGTGCTTTACGAAGACACACTGCTCGAGGGAGAGATACAATCGGAAGATGTTGGATTATTTTTTTCCAAATTCGATGGTCGACCTCTTTTTCTTTGAATGGAATCTTCACAAACAGAACTATATTGCAAAAGTGCATTAGCAATTTCCAGTTGAAATTGTATTAATGGAATATGTTTCTGGTTTGGTTGAAGTAGACGAAGATGTTTTCTATAAAGCAACCAGGAATTTGTAACGGATGTTCCTAGGCACCAATAGAAGATTCTTATGTACCATTTTCATGAGCGGTGGTTAACCTTGTACAGCTCCATGAGCATATCAGCCAGGTCAACCCCTCCCATGCCTTTATTATAGGAAGCAACAATAGCAGGTCTTGGAACATCAATCTAAGCTTTTTCCTTCGGGCTCCAACGCTACAAACATCAACAGGTTGGTGGTCTATACACGAAGATGCCAGCAAAACTGGTTTGTTGTCAAACCACTTTAGACATACTAGATTAAAATTAGCTCACCTGTTGTTTGTTTACAATTCTAAGATTTAACTACTACAAATATTTTACTTAATATTTACAAAAAAAGATTCAATAAACATATTTTAGTTATCAAAGTTATTTTCGAGAATACCAAATTTATTATTAATACGATTTCCGTATGACGTGCTAAATTCCCAGTTTTTCACATTTGATAAATACACTGAAATTTATTGTTGAGGGAAAGCTAGCTTCTATGCGCATTTCACTGGTTGCGTAGGCCAGCTCATCAGGAAACCTTTTCCAAATATTTTAAATTTTTGTTATAATTTTGAATAAAAGTCACATGTATAAAAACCTCTTTCCAAATTCGCAAATATATTTGCCTCGACACACGCGCGTACTAATGAAAATAACTTTGCTAATTGACAATCAAATTAGCTGTTGTTTTATTCAACTTAAAGAGAATACTTGTAGCTTTCGATATCGATACGGTTACACGAACAAAAACAAAAATAACGCTGACCGTTAGTCGTCAAGCATATGAAGTTGCCCACAAGCAACGTTGGGGCTGAAAGGGTTAAACAACTTGAGAACTTATCCCGTTCTAGTTTAGTTATAGATCGAATCAATTTCTTCTTATTTAGTTCTAGTAAAGTTCTGGCTCAGCTCTAGTTAAGTTCTAGTTCAGTTTTAGATCAGATCTAGATCAGTTCTAGTTGATTTGTAGCTCAATTCCAGTTTGGTTCTTAATACTCTCTACCGAATTGTGATAGCGAGGTTTTGGTAAGGAATATTGTTTTTCTAATTATCCTAACAATTTTCTATGGCTGTAAAGATATTTATACGGTTTAAAAATATTTGAATTTTCAATCACCTTTTTGACTTTTGGCTCTAATAATTTCTAGTAAAATTGAAAAATATTTTCGTTCGAGTCGGTTGTGTATTTTTCTTTGGGGTGGAAAAATTTTGAAAGAAACTAAACTTTAAAAAGTGTGGCTATACATATATTGTTGTAAGAGTGTTGAGACTATTGGATGAGAATTGCGGATTAAACCAAAATTGTTGGTGGGTATTTGTTTTGTTTTTCCCCTGTCTATTTTGTCCGGTTTTGAAAATTAGGGAAAAATTTGTTTTTTATTGTTTTCTTTAGGATTCGTTAATACATTGATATAATTGCTGGAATTACCCCAGTGAAAGTAGCCAGTGTTTGCCTTAGAGGGTCATTCCTTTGGTAATCGTACGCACATCTAATTTAACAGATATTTAAATCATTGGAGGGAATCATTCCTGCAACCATCAAAGAATTATACTTTTATATTATGATTATTATTAATAAATCATACATTTCACGCAGACTCAGCCCATGTACGCACCTTGGTTTAAAAGAGAGAACATTTTCTAATCGTCCGTCTTGTTTAAATTGAGACCATTTGAATTTAACTCATTAAATTGGTTTATAAACGTATTGGCGCGTTGCACCAAAATACGAAACGGGAAATCATGTATACATAAGATATTTAGGCCGCCCACTCATGTACAGTTTAAACTGTCAGTTTCAACTGTTCAGTTAAAAATGACATTTAAAACTGTACGTATGTGGCAAAATAGTGGTACCGGATAGGTAAAGATAACTGTTAGGTACGAACATGACTAGAAATTACGGGAATAAGTCCAGAAATGGCTAAACATTTTGCTGGTCCCAATTTCGACACACTCGTAAACAATGACACAAAAACTTAGCATCATATTTCTTTGGAATAAGGCAGAAAGGTCTTAAGTCAGAAATTGGAGTTTTTCGTAATGTTATGCTAAAAATTATTTATTTGGTGTATTCATAGACTTTTTTCCAAAAGAGCAGATTATAACGATTCAAAGCAGTTGCGCTAGACTTAAGTTATTGATACCAAAGAGCAGATTATAACGATTAAAAGCAGTTGTGCTAGACTTAAGTTATTGATACCAAACAAAAGTGAAAAAAAGTTTAATTAAATCCAATCAAAAACCCAAAATGTCTGTTATTGACTTAAGACCTTTTTACCTAACACCAAATATTTAGTACACTCGTCTGTTTGGGTTTTGTGGTCTTAACATAAAACTTTACATATTCATCTTTACTGAAACGTATGTATGTGTGTACGTATGTACCATCCAGTAGATTAGACCACAATTCATTATGATTTCTTTAATGAAAATTAATGATGTGTTGTATATTTTGTATCTACAAAATGCTCTTCTTGTCTTAAGGTGGTAGTAGCATTTTATGTTAAAATATTTATTTGCTCGTTTACTATTTAACTTCACTTGCTTGATGGTTGTCGCTCCGTCTCCCCGGTCTGCTTAATCATTCTATGAATTGGCTGGGTATGGCAGGGTAGAAAATAGTAGTGGATGGTAATTGTTTTTTCTCGAATTTATTTAGCAGATTAAATTAAATTTATTTTGTAGGAAATATTTTATTTTTTATGATAAATGTATAGTGATTGTTCTTTTCGTGGGGTAAAAATGCGTAAGAAAGACATACTGGAATTAAGAAGTGTGAGTATCTTTTAAGACATTTTAAAAAAGCGTCCTGTTGTAATAAAAGAGTGACATACGTTTAAAATGTTTGATATTGGAAAAAAATACTCAAAATACGGATGTGTCCTAAATGGGAGATATTAAGACTGAAAGATAAAATTTCTAACATTCTGATAAACTGCCTGCAGCGTTGCCAGAAGCTTGGGAAATAAAATCTTCATTTGGCGAAAAAAAATCTTATTTTGAAGAGAAAAATCTTCAAATTTTTTATAACAAGGGCAAAAAAGTAAAATTATTAAATTTTATTAGAACATCCCTGCAGGAAAAGACAGTAGTGAATCTGTACTGATTCACTATTGACACAGTCACCAGTACTAGTGACTTATTTTACCCCAGACAATGTTATTATACCCTTCACCTCAGGTGGAAAAGGGTATATATAAGTTTGTCATTCCGTTTGTAATTTCTACAATATTGATCTTAGACCCTATAAAGTATATATATTCTGGGTCCTTATGGGGAGAGAAGTTGATTTAACGATATCCGTCCGTCTGACCGTCTGTCCGTCTTACGTTTGATATGTGTTTTCCGGAGACTCCAGACATGATAGCGGCTAGGTTGTTTTACATTTGTGTCACATATAGTCTACCATCGGTTGCTATTGAAATTCAGCAAGATCGATCCACAAATAACTGAGTTATGAGCAAAAAACCACGACTACCTCTAATATTTTCCAAAAATCCCTTGTGGTTGTTGTAATTTTATTACTTTTTGCTGTATATCTGGGGAACGGCAAAAGCCAAAGCTTCCAAATTAGGTACACACATTAAGGTTGCCAATACACACCATTCTACAAAATGTGGGCGGGATTGGAGAAGTGGGCGTGGTACCTCCCATACAAAAAAAATTAAAAATTGTATAAAAACCAAAATTTTAGGGCTGCTATATGTCCTATGGATATGACTTATATATCAAATTTTAAGTAGAACATATTTTATAAAAAACTCGGGAAAATCGGTTCAGATACAAAAAAGTTATGACCAAAATTAAATTTTTTTTTAAATACCCACTTTCGGGAACCATAGATCTCCCCGAGTCCAAGTTTTATAACTAAAGTAAATGGTAAATTTCTTCTTCAACACGTCGGTATATAAATCTGCCAAATCGGTTAAAAAATGGCTGAGTTATAACCGAAATACTGAATCCCCAAAAATTACTCTTTTTATAATTAACTTTGTTAAAATATATATTTACAAGTATATATAAAAGTTTTTATATAAATATAACTTAAGTAAATGGTAAAATTCTTCCTTAACACGTCGGTATATAAAAATATCAAATCGGTTGGACAATGGGTAATTTATGAGCAAAATACTCCAAAAATGGGCTAAAAAACTAAATTTTAGGGCTGCCAAATGTCCTATGTATATGACTTATATACCAAAATGTCGGAAATTTGTATGAGTTATAACCGAAATACTGGGGTCTAATCACCGCATACGATATCGAGCAAAATTCATCGAAATTATTTATTTTGGTATCTTGAAACTCGATATCGAATGAAATGTATTGAATTTGAAATAAAAGCATTCGACATCGAGTAACTCGACATTACATTTATCGAGTTTTCATTCGATACGCCAGTGTCTATTGTATGCAAAAAAATTCAGTAGTTTATTCGATACGATAGTATCGAATGCGGTGATTAGACCCCTGAATTCCCGAAAATTACTCTTGTTATATCCTTCACGGAAGGTAAAAAAGGTATATATAACTGTAATTTCTACAATATTGATCCTACACCCTATAAAGTATATATATTCTTGGCCCTTATGAAAAGCGAAGTTCAAAACCGGTTGTCTCTTATTTATAAAAAAACATTTTCCAGTTTTATTTAGTTTTTGTCTAATTGCTATGTATTCTGCTTGCACAATGGTGAAGGGTATATAAGATTCGGCACAGCCGAATATAGCACTCTTACTTGTTTACTATAAACATTAAACATGTGCGTGTCTTTGGAAATCTACTACTGGCGTTGGTTCTACTGACTAGGTAGTTCCTTTGGGAACATATGTATATTGACATTGGAACCAGAGAATAACTGGTACATTTTAGTAAATATAGTCTACAGTTGTGGTACACTGATAGAAAAGGCGTCATAACGCTGATGTATTTTGACTTCAGGACTATGACAAGTGTCTTCGTTTTTGACCCCATGACACTTTTCATCATTGTGATGTCAACCTTAACATCACTTGGCCAAAGTGTCATCAGGGTCAAAATGTCATCAAAGGGATGACACATCGGCATCATAGAAATAACGAACATGTCCTCAGTGCGATGACAAAGTAACATCGGAGAGAGGACACATTAGCATCAATTTAATGACAGTTTGTCATTAAGTCAAAGTCATTGCAATTGACTTAAGTCAAAGTGAGAGAATATTATTATTTACTTACCCGTTACATGTGTCTGTTTCACGTTTATTGAATTACGACCTTTGTTTACAGCAGAACTCTCAATAATAAGACACCAGCACCATGCCCCATATGGTTTTCGTAATCATTATACTTTAAAAATTTGTTGTATTTAATTAAATAATTTAAAAAAAAACAGAATATAGAAATTTTTGCTTCTTATAGTGCATTGTAATCACGAAAATAATGCTAATAATACAAAAAATGTGGCATCGAATTGATGTCACTATAGTCATAAAATAGATGACACGTAAAAAATGACAAAATTGTACGAAGACGTAAGTCATTGGATTGATGTAACTTTTTGCATCATTGATGCCATTTGTAGTAACAGTGATGTCACAGTTCTGATGTTAGGGCATCATCAATATGCAGATGCATTTTTCTATCAGTGTATGAATGCGAAATCATAACAATCTTTTTTATTAATTCTTTAACTTTTATAGGAATTGTACATTGTACCTTTAAAAAAATTATGTATGTTATACAAACTGAAAGTTAAAAATCTTCATTGCGCTTGATTCAAGTATTATAAAGTTGTTTTTATCCTGAATTCGTGCTTGAAAAAAACCAAAAAAAAAAAAAGAAAGAATATTGAAACACCAAAATCATGCCCGATATCCTTTTTACTTTAGAAATCTTATGAACACATTTAACCAAAAATATAAACTTAATGAGAAGCAATAGTTCAAATTTACTTTTTGACCCTTCGTGGTACACATGAGTCTGGCCAGACCTTTTTTCAATTTGTATAGAAAATCAAAACATGCGTAAGTCGGAGGGTTAAACACAACAAAACGTTTAATCTTTTTTTTACTTAATTTTACTTTACTTAAGAACCATCCGAGACAATAAAACCTCAAGATACTGTCGGTCATTTTCCTCGAGCTGGAAAGCCACAAATGACGCTAAACGAAAAAATGTTCAATGCTTAGAAGAGAGTGTGCAGGGAAATGTAACGGCTTAAAAATGAAGGCGCTTATCGAAAATTGGGCTGTCGCAAACATTAGTTGCATGAATTATGAACAAATTGCCTATATAAAGTGCAAGAACTAAAATCTACCAAGCCGCTATAGGAAGTTTGTCCCGCACGTGACCGTGTGACACCAAAAATTCTATTTGCAAGAATGTGCGAGTCTGTGTGATAAAACATAATTTTTTCCCCGTGAGGGTGCGCGCATGACCAACTTGTTTCCCCTTGACAGTGCGTGAAAAAAATGTCTGGGCTTAAAGATGGAGAGAGACTTCCACAGAATGAATCTCAAAAATCTTTAATTTGGCCCCGTCGTTTGGCTAAAGATAAGTTTCGGCCAAAAAAGAGGATAAAAATTCCTAAAGTGCAAATGAAAGATTTTCGGCGACCGCGTTATTTCAAGAGACAATGTTTTTAATTGACCGCCGCTTTCGACGGCATTTGAAAGAATATATGTTTATGTACATGAATAAGCCACAGATCATACCGTAACCAAAACAATAAAATTTAAGAAGAAATTCGAGCAATAGCTCCCGAAATTATTTAAAGACCCTGGAAAAACTTCTTAAAAAAGTACGACTATGCAAAAAAAAAAGTAGGAAATATGTACTTAAATCAAGCCGAAGGGGTGTCAATAGCACGGTAAGGATTTCTTTTAATTAAGTACAGAATAATTGATTCAAGTAGGGATTAAAATAATTCGAAAACAGGATGGACTTAAGTTAAAGTTAGATAAAAATTAATCTCAAGCTGTGGTAATTCGAATTCAAAATTTTTAATCCCAAATTCGTACATGAAATAGTCCAAAAGTGAGATTTTAATTCTAGCCGAAGCACTTACGCCAGAGAACCAGAGATAGGGAGAGTAATTATTAAATTAAATTATTTTAACAAATAGAATTCGGGAATTTTCGCTGCTTATTTTACTTTTTAAACATGAAATTAATGTTTGATTTTTCTTCGTGTAGTGTTATTCTTGTTTCTGCACAAAACAAGCAAATCGTTGTTTACTTGCTTTGGTAGTGTTGTTGTTGTTGTTTCTAGAACTTTTACAAGCACACGCGTAAGCATAGATATAGAAAATGTAGAACAATATATTTTCGGTGTTGTTCGTACTTTTACATATTTTTAAGTTCAACTCTTCCTGAAAGAAAGTGCTGAAAACTTAAATTTTGTACGAGTTTTTTTTTCTTTCTGTGAACGCGACGTTATGTTTCGCGCCTTTACTAAACTACCCGTTTATTAATGAAGTGTAATAAAAATAAATAAACTTACTATAAAATACAGAAATTGTATTTCAATTCAAACCCCTCTGTTTCCTAAAAACAAAAGTCATTTTTCATTTCCTACAATATATCGCACTTGATCAACAAGAGAGTATTATATCAAAATTTGTCTTTGATCACTTTTTGGTTTAAAACTTTTATTTTATATGCCTGTAATATAATCCACAAATCGATTTAAATAAAAATATAAGCACTTAATTTGATTTTGATTTGATTTTGTTCACAATTTACTGAGTTTGATAAAAATCCAATTCCCATAAAACCCCCATTTTTTCAGGTTTATGTTCGAACAAAATTGAAATAAAATTTAATTATCAATTTAGTAAATTATGAACAAAATCAAAAGTTGTGCAGCGATTGTAATGAGATCAAACTCATTTTGTTCGAAATATGTTTAACACAACGTTTCATACCAAAACTGGGATTTTTATCGCATTTTTTATAATTAATTTTCAAAGAACCAAAAAAATGTTCTTTTCTTTATTTCAAAACTTCAACGATATCGCCGAAACTACAGGGCAAAATTAAAAGCAATATTACACAGAATAAAATAGAAATTGATTGCAATTAAAAAATTTGTGATATTAATTAAAAAATTTATTTAATTTGCACCAGTAAACATATTAATATTATCAATTAAACGTTTAATTCACTTGATTAAACGCTTAATTCGCTTGATTAAACGTTTAATTCACTTGATTAAATTTTTAATTAAAACTGATTTTATTTTTGATTAATGCTTTAATTGAAAAAAATTAGCGAGAATTTTTTCTGTGTAAGATAATATTGTTGCCGAGCTTCAGATATTTTTAAAAAAAAATCTTGAAAAGTCGAGCTGATAGAGAAAAATGGAGATTTTATTTGAAATTAGCGACCTTAAAATAGTAAAAATTTGCAATAATGTTCCAGGCCGCAAAATGACTGTTCCGCAGGGTTTTAACCCGACTAGACGTGATAGAAAAATGAAAAATGAATGCAGACCACTGTATTAAATTCAAAAATATTTGGCTTCTACTGAAAATTTTTGAATTTTAAGATAGTTCCCTCTTGCTGATCAAGTGCGGTATGTTGATCTGTAAAGGAACTTCAAATTGTTAATACTAAACTTGTCCTTGTCATACTTCCATCAAAAAGTTCAAATAATTCTGGACTACTTTTGTTGTATTTTTGTTTTTTTTATTAAAACTTGTTGATTTTTGTTAAAAGTTTCTGCTTCATTTCTTAACAAATTTCCTGTAAATTGTATTTTAAAAATATTTACTAGAAAACTGTCTGATAGACGAGTTTTACAGTAAAATATTTCCAATGTTAAATTCCATATAATTTATCTTGTTTTGTAAGATTTTTTTTCATTTTCCATCATTTAATGGTGTTAGAAAAAAACAAAACAAAAAAAAAACAATCCAGTTAAGATGACAATATTTATTTTGTTTCTGTAATTTACTATTTGTATCAAAGTATTATGATGTATTACATTTTGCACAACTTCAGACAGATGTAGTGTTGCATTCAAGTTGACAAATCAGATTTCAACGTTAATGAATGCTGGTTGGTTGTTCGTTGTGAGTTTTTAGTTAAAGTTTGAAATATGTTTTCATTAATTGTTGGTAACATGTGATCTTTAAACTAAAACAAATTTATACTGCCATCGAGAGTATGAATTAGTATACGGTATGTTGCAGTAATTATACCATGTTTAGATTTTTCTAATCCTTATTTGAATTTTCTTCACATTTATGCATTAGAGGGAAAAGAAACATACATGTTTTTTACACTGGGGTACAATAATAGGTGCTTTAACTGTTAAGAATGAAAATCGATAAATGTTTTGTGTTTAGAAAACGATTCCTTGGATTTTTTTTCAATTTATGTTATTCAAGGTGCATTTGCACAAGGAAGATTCATTAGGGGACAAACATAAACCCCAATTGTCAAATTCGTATGTTTAAGCCAAAATATGTGCATGTGTGCGTTTAACTGTTTTTGTTATATACGAAGACAATTTTGACAAGTCGGGTATTTTTTTTTTAATGCTCTTCCAGATGAGTCTACCTTGCAGGGTTGTGTACTGTTTCTAATAAAAAAGCGCCGTGCCCCTAATTAAAAAGCGCTAAATAAAATTTATATAAAAAACTTAATGAAATATTTAAGAACCAAGTTTTATTAATTACACTGGTCATCAAAAAAAACCGTTTTAAATAAAAAATATATGAAATACAAAGATTTTACAGCGCCAAATTCAAATTCGTGCGATTTTGATCTTTTACAAATGATTATTTTCAAAATGTTTAAATAATTATTTTTTTGTTTTTTTTTTTTGCCGAGCAGAGTTAATAAAACATTAACATTTTTAAAAAGCCTTTTCTGATATTTCAGGAAAAGTGAAGTAATATAATTTCAAAAATACACGGAAAGAATAACAGAACTTTTCGTTTATAGCCACTACCGCTTATAGTCACATTAGCGATATATTCCACATTTTGTCTACAACTAAACGTTGTGACTTTAGGCGAAAAGTACTGTATTTTCAAAATTACCAGAAAAAATGTCTTGAACCAAGAAAATCTAGCACCATTCTCGTCAAAGGCAATAATTTCATAGTGTAAACATGTGTTGCCTGGCTTAAGCAAACAGTTATGACCAAGGCCCGGATTTTTATGCAAATGCATATTTGTTGTCGTCAGTCTGAGATCAACATAAACTTAATATCTTTTCGAATCAAGAAATTTTAAATAAAATGGCATCGATTTGTTAGTGCATATTTTTGCATATTTTGCTTTAAATGCATATTTTTGCATATATTGCTGACATTGCATATTTTTGGTGCATTTTTGGGAAAAAATATTTTGCAAAGCATATCGCGTTTTGTCGCATATTAGGAGAAGTATCCTATAACAACAAATGCTGAAAATTTTGAACAATTCAAGGATGTGATGGAACGATGGTAATGCAGTACCAAAAAAAAAAAAAAAAACAAATTTACCAAACATAAAATTTCGGATAATTTTTAAGTCTTCAAATTACGGATTTATCTCTGAGACTATTGTAAAATTAGAGAAATCAAATCCATTGAGAATGCAAATTAAATTAATTGATAATGTCATAAATAGAATGCATGCAGTTTAGGGTAACTTAAGTAAGCAAATTCGTATCAAACTTGATAACGTTTTTAGAAATATGAAGGACTCAATACAATAACACGAACTGCTGGCATATTTAATTTAAATTTTTACGAAAACAGCGTAGTGGAAAACGAATGTATATCAAGGTTCAAATATCTATCTAACAAGAGACTTAATTAACATTATTGTTTTACTTTATATTTTGTGTTTTACTATATTTTTACTTCAGCTTTTTTGGCTTACCTTATTTTCGTTAACGAAACTGAATTTTTAGGGGTTTTATGTTATTTTAATGTTTTGTTTATGATTAAAAAATGTGTTAAGAAAAATTTAAAGTGCATATTTTTTCAATTTATAGCGCATATTTTTCTATTTTAAGTGTATGTTTTATGCGCATAAAACTCGATTTTAACTGCATAAAAATCCGGTCCCTAGTTATGACTCAATGCGAACTAAAATTTACTTAACTTCAGCTAAAAAAAATTCATTTTAATTCTACAGTTACTTAAATCCAGTTTTCGTTGGTTTTTATTTTACAATATTCGAAGAAAAGTCTAAAGTTTTTTCATAAAAACGTGTAGCACTAGTTAGTTTAAGAAAATTTAATAAACAATTAAGAAACTTTTGATTAATTTGATAAACATGTCAATCCAAATTAAAATTAAATGAATCCAACCAAGTTTTTTTGGGCACTTTCTGAAATCCCTAGCATTTGTTTCCTGATGCAAGAAATTCGATTCTATTTAAAAATCAAGCAAATCAGACTAATATTATAGAAAAGCAGCTTGACTTCAAATATATTTTTTTTGTTTTTAATAAAAATAAGCTACTTTTGCATTTCATTTTTAAGAAATTTTTAATCATATACCAAAAACGTGAATTTTTTGATCATGAGAAAATGTTTCTTTATTTAAGGAAATTTTACTTAATACGAACAAAACAAGTTAAAATCAGGAATTTTTTTTTTGGATTTTTTTTTTATTTTAATAAACGGAAGCAAATTTTGGTTTAATGTGTCTTGATTTTAATGTATGCAAATTAAAGAACAAAAATATTGGGTTAAAAAGCGCTAAGTAAGAAATATGCGCATTTTCGACAGTTAAAAGGCGCTTAATTGGCAACTATGCTACCTTGTGTACCTTGCGCTTATTTTGAGCGCATAAAACCAAAAAAACTAATTAAGGCTAGTTTACACTATCTCACAAGTCTTACGTATTCCATAACACTTTGTGAGATAGAAATCTAATGAGTTTTGTTGCGACTGTCTAAAAATCTAATTTACCTGACAGTTTGTGTTCACACGATCACACAAAGTATAAACACTCACACATGAAATAAAATGCAACGCTGATCCAATGAAAAGTATAATTTATTATTGTAGTAGGTCCTTTGGCCAGAGTATTATTGTTTAGAAATTTTTCAAAAAACGATGAAGTCGTATGGGATGTCAAACTTTTTTTCATTCATCACACATGCATTCACACTATTAGACTTTAACATATTACTTGTGTTTTTGACATGTATTAATACAAAGTATAATAGTGTACACTAGCCTTTAATAGAGAACGAAGCTTTTATTAATTCGAGTTTGTTAATCTTCTTAGGAGAATGTTGATTAGGGTCTAGAAGGTCTCAATTAGGGTTTCTTATTTCCCGAACTTGTTCTATTCCTTGAAATTTATAGAAATTTTGATTGAAAAGTATCATTTTAGGTTTTTAAGTTTACGAGATTTAAGATCTTATCAAGTAAGTGTGTTATATTCGGCAGTGCCGAACCGCTAATTCTCTCCACCGAGAGTTATGTTTATGTCTACAACCACCTACCCGGGTATGTTTTTCAAAGTCAATTTGATATAACGGGTCCGCCATCTAACGTTTTTTTCAACTAGTGCTTATTTCGTGAATGGTAACAGTTAGCTCATGTCTGATTTGACAGATAATTAGTTGTATCCTTTCGCTGAACGAATATGGTTGTGTATACGCTTGAGCAACGCTGGGAAATTTGTGTTTTCGCTTCGCTAAGTGGGCCTGGGATCGGCTTACAGAAGATGCCGATTTTGCCAAAAAAAAAATCATCTTTTCAGATGAAGGTCATTTTGATCTTGGCGGATATGTAAACAAGCAAAATTTTCGTATTTGGGGCACGTATGTTCACAAAAATTAAAGAGGAGGATATTAGCACCATATGGTTTCAACAGGACGGCGCTACGTGCCACACAGCCGAGGCTACACTCGATGTTTTGCGCCCAGTTTTTAAAGATTGCATTATCAGCCGCAGAGCTGATGTCATTTGGCCACCTCGGAGCTGCGATTTGACACCGTTGGACTATTATTTGTGGGGTGCCGTCAAAGATAAGTGTTACGCCGACAAGCCAGAGACAATTGACGCTTTAAAGCACAATATTCGTGAAGCCATTGGTGAAATACAGCTGCACACAATCAATAATGTGCTTAAAATTTGGACCGATCGTGTAGGCTACTGCATGGCCAGCCGAGGCAGCCATTTAAATGAAATTATTTTCCATTATTAACCGGAAGGATTGTACTTTCAAATAAAAAAAGAAATTTGATAAAATATTCAGTAGTTTTTTTTACAGCATTTTCAAAAAAAAAAGATATTTGGCGGACCCTGTACATGCGTCACCAGCTAAGCTATCGACTTAAAACTTTTATTATGCTCCTAATATATTATTTTTAACATTTAAAAAATAATTAAAAGGAAAATTTTTTGAAAAAATCTACAACCAGTTTATGAGAATCACCCCTAACCATACAACCGGCATACCCGGGTAAGCACAGAACATTTCCAAACAAAAATTTTTTATTCGTGATGCAAAAATATTTTAATTTTAGTTTTTAAAACATTAAAAAATTGCATCTGTTTATAAAAAATGGCTAGAGATACAGAGATTCATAAGTATTTCTGGAAAAAGTCTACATTCTGCGAGTGTTGCACACAAACCAGATATTGGCATTCTCTGCAGGCGTTTCTTGTAGGTCTCCTTCCTCTTAACACGCATGTAGCCTAATAAAAACACAAAACAGTAGGTCAGTCTGAGCAAATTCACTTCCAAACCAACACGACTTACCCGGGTAAGATTGTTGTATTTTAATGAAAAATTTTAGTTATATACATAAAAGTTGTTAAATTTAAAAATCCCGGGATTCATAAAAATAAATCACGGGATTTGGGATTTGTCAGTTCTGAAAAATCCCGGGATTTCGTGATTCGGGATTTCCCGTTTGGCATCCCTACATACAGCCATTTTGAACTGACAAACCATCTGACTCCAGCTGTTTTGCAAGTCTTTTGTTGGTAGCGACCAAGGTATATTTACACAAGGTAGACTCGTTGCTACAACAAGTACAACATGACAAAAACAACATGCAATTTGTCTTTGTATTTTTACCCGAGAGTTTAAAAAAAGAGCAACACTGTGACTTCAGAAACACAAAATAGAAATTGAAAAAAAAAACAAAACAACACGTAAAGGAAAATTATAAAAATTTTATTTTAATTGGTGAAAGTGTTGTACATATATATCAAGGTATATGTTATAAAAACATCCCCTGTATGTTCTGGTTGTACTTCGGGCTGCTTTTCATCACCAAATTTGTTTTCAACCTCTAAAAGATTTTGAGCATTGTTCTCTTCAACCGAACCATGATCGACTAAAAGTTGTTCTTGCATCTCATCCTGGTAATTTAAATAAGTTTCCGTTTCGACTTCAGTTATATCTTCTATACTCTCATCAAAGGAATCTAACAATTCGTAAGATTTATCGAATACTTTCTCTTCTTCTTTAGTCATTTCAAGTATATCATACACTTCTTGAATAACATCTCCTTGAATGGTTGAAGTTTCCTTTGTAATCTTTTTTTTAATCTGGGTTTGCTTTGTTTTGAGATAATATAATTGCTTCTACTTTTATCTGTTCTGAAGGTACTTATGTCTTTGCTGAAGCGTATTTTAGGTTTTCCGATGATAGCTTTCGCTGTTTTGTGTTTTCTTCCATGGCCGCCAATGTTTTAGCTAAAGTTGACTGTACTGCATACATTTCCTCAGCAGTTTCTTTTGTTGTACTGGCGGGATATAATGACAGTTTTACGCCGCAAATTTCGCTCCACTTATTCCGGTTTCTTTCATCCCTGGGTACATGGAATATAGTTCCAGCTCCCTTTAAATGTTTCTTTTTGCACACTATTTTAATTTTAACACGACACTTTTATTTGTTTTTATTATATAAATAGATTTCTTCGTACGGAATCTTTTGCTCAAATTTTTTTCAAATTAGGTACAATTTTTTTAAATCAATTTAAAATTAAAACATAAATCAAAATTTTTTTTCACAATCTCTATGTTTTTATTTTAAAATGTAAACAAACATGAAAAAATGTAAACAAAAATGAAAAATTTTTGACATTTGGGGTTTAACCGGGGTAAACAGCTGACAAACATATGCGTCAACGAGTCTACCTTGTGTACTTGTACCATGGTAGCGACAATATTTATTTATTAATTTACACATACATATTCTTTAAAAAAAACCCAACATTTTTAATTAACCGAAATACAATTAAAAGTGAAGAGAAATATAAATAAGTTAATAATTTGCTGTTATGAACGATTTTCGGTTATGTCAGATGAAACCAAAAACGAACGTGTGAAAGCAAAAATTATAAACCTTCTGTATTTGTTAAATTTGACTGACATGTGCAATTACATTTAACATCTGTAAAAGTGACTTAAGGACCTATAAATAGTAATTTTAGTTCTATGCTGCGCGCCGGTCTAATTTCTATAGAAGGAAAAGCCAATTATTCTATCGGCTCTTAAAATAAATCTAAATGGCAATTTGTCATAGAACCACCTCACATCTTTGTGTTATATTCTAGGAGAATACATACATATGCTATTAATCGCTAAGTGCAGAATTGGTAGATCTTAACAGATCGCGGCCGGCCAGAAATCCTATCTGGTACCACGGGAACTAGCAGCCTCGGGAGCTTAGGTCTTGCACGCAGAGAAAAAATATGGTTGGGCATGGTTACGGCAACCACACTGTGTTTATTGTAACAATATATTGTTGTTGTACACAAATAATTGTTATTTTTATTAAATATGAGCAATATTATAGTTACTGTAAACATATTAACGTTTATCGCAATTATAAATTTGAGTATTGTTGACCGAAAAATAATTATTTTTCTAACAACTAAATTATGATAACTTTCAAAACATATTATATTACTCACAGCCATAACATGATATTTATTAGCCATAACATGATAACTTTATATACATTTATCATAATAAGCTTAAGATGCAATCAAAATATCGTTACTCTAATAATATTTTGGTATCGCCATTTGTAAAATAATTTTGTATCAGTTATGTCGTGTTTTACATAAACATATCGAATTATTTGTTAGTGAGTGGCTAAATAATAAAAAAATAGCCATTAAAATAAACAAGAAATTAAAAAAAAATAAAGAAAAATATTAAAAAAGAAATAACAAAATAACCATTAAAATAAACAAGAAATTAAAAAAACATAAAGAAAAAACATTAAAAAAGGGTTGTAGTGTCACAAATTAAAATATCTTTGCTAAAAAATTTTAATAATCTTAAAGTGGTGGAAAAATTTGTGAAATATTGGTGCAAAATATTAACCATTACTGGTAAGTTTTGTGTTATTTTAAGAGAAAAATAATGAAAACTCCATAAAATAATTTATAAATAATTACGACCTACGACAAAAAGATTACAGTTACTATATTATGTTTTTTGTTTTATCATAAGTATTTTTTTCCAATAAAAATATTATGTTTAAAGTTGTATCATATTATGATGTAAAAAATTTATGTATAACAGTTCATATCACTTTGCATCATAATATGATTACTTCTAAACTTATTATGATTGCCATGACAATAATATGATTACTTCTAAACTTATTATGATTGTCATGACAATAATATGATTACTTCTTATATTATTATGATTACCATGACAGTAATATTATAACTTCTTAACGTTTTATGATTAACAGGATAACAATATGATTAAGGGAAAAATATTATGATGTAATATTACGAACATATTTGGTCATAATATGATTTAATAACAATCGTAATATGGTGACTACAATCATGAATCTTATCATAATATGTTGCTCTTAGAATATGTTTACCACAACCATGTTTTTTCTTTGCGTGTGGTTTGGTTGTTGGTAAGGATACTTTTGAAGTAACGCGTTGGCTCTCGTTTATACCCAAAATCGCAGAAAGGAAAATCTTAAACGATCTTCATAGATGGATTTGCTTATCAACAAAAGCTACCATATTTCAGCAGTGAAGCTTTGAAAGCTCCTTAGCAAGGGGCGAGTGTATACACGGAAAGAAGTGTATTTTCTAAAGTGATCAATTTCGATTCTTAAAACAAGAAAATCCAAAATAATTTCTTAATTTTAACTTATTTCCTTCGTATTTAGTAGAATATTCTTAAATAAAGAAAAATTTTGCTAAACCCAAGCCACTCATATAATTAGAATATGTAATTTTTGGCTTTAAGGGGAATAATGCAAAATTTTCTTGGTTCAGGCCATATTTTCTGGTGATTTAGTAAATAATTATTTCCGTTTATGTGTGGTGAGGAGTGACAGCTGTATTTATTTGAAAGCGTTCCGCCCATGCTTTTAAGAACAAATTTTTGTCCCTACATAAAAATTAATCGATGATACTCTGGCGGAGGTGAAGTTAATTCGAAGTTAATTAAGCCATTTGATCTTCCTAAGCTATTTGTTAAAGCGCTTTTTGAAATCGTAATCGCCACATGCTTTTAAATTCAACTTAACCCGAAACATAATAAAATTTATCAGTATTGAAAATAATGGTACTTTTAAAATAATTGTTAAGTATTTTCAAGTAAAAGGACTAAACAAACTATAATTAAAGCCAAGTGCTAGTACCTACGGATTAAGGTCATTTCAATAAAACTTTTGCCGACGGGAAAATTTTTCCTTATTGGGAACAAATTTTTTTTTCTCTATTTAAAGTCAGACACTCTTCAATTTTTTTTCATCCTCCTGTATGTTTATTTAAAAGAAGACCCATTAAAAAATCGTTGATCCATCACTTTATTAAATGATTAAAAAAAAATATGTACATATGTAGGTACTGCATTTCAAGATTAAATTCTTTGAATTTATTTTAAATCTAAGAAAGAAAAAAGAGCGACGGAATAATAAATAAAACAACTTCATAAAATTAAAGAGCAAATAATGAATCAGTAGTCAGTACACAAAACATCTAACACTCCCCCCAGCGTTTGATTACTGCCCTCTTCCAGCACGAGTCATCTTTCTTCTTTAGGTTAAAATCTAGAACAGTAATATTTAATGGTCTTTTGTTGCTGTTGTTGTTGTTGAAGCGAGTGATATCAACAACATCTATTCATCCATCTGTTCAGGCAGTCAGCCAGCCATCAAACCATCCGTCCACACCTCCTCCTTAACAGTAATGTTTAATAGTACTATAGATACTCGTTCTTTCGTACAAATTGAAATTCTAGTTGAATAAAACTGAGCATGTCACTCTCCCACATTTTTTGGAATTTTTTATTTTATTATTTGCAATATTTTTTTTATTGTTTAGCTCAGTGTTTTGTTTGGGTCTCTTAGCGCCATCTATTCCAAAATATTTTAAACTTTATTATAACGGCACAAATACACACACACATGCACTCCCAACCAACCATCCAAACAACAACACAAAAAAAACTCACAAAATAAAAAATAGAAAAAAATCTATGAATGCCAAGTTATATCTCGCTACTTAATGTGTGTGTATCTCATAGATACATACATACTACATATACGCACAAAAATTCCAAATATTTTAGAAATTTACCGGAAAAATGCGCTGAAGAATGTGCGGCGAATTTCTTGCTTCCTCTTCACGATTTTACCCCAACCTTTGTTAACAAATACAAACATCGGTTGAATGAAAATCACGTTTTAATGAGTTAAAAGAAACCAACTATATAGTGAATAAGTAAGTAAGAAAGAGAACGCATGAAAACAATTCGAGTTGTAATTATTTGTAGCTGAATTCAGCCATTGTTAAATGCTGGAGACAAAAACAACATCAGCAGCAGCAACTAAAATAAGTTAAAACAAGTTAACATCTCATCGCTTGGAGCGCATGTCGTTTGTATCGAAAGCGAATTTACACAAATACACTGTAAGAGATTTCTTGTTATTTTGTGTGAACAATTTCTAGTAGGAATTGCTATTCTTTAGGCAAAGTAAAGAAGTAAATAGATTTGGTTAATCTGTTTACTAAGTAAATATTGAGTAGTGAACAGTAATATCGTGTTCAGAAATGCACATTAATTGAGTTTTACGCAATAAATGACATTATTGAGCTCAATTATCCATATAAAATTGCAATTTTGTTGATGCTCAATTAATAAGAAATTGTTATAAATATTGAGTAAAATTAAAATGCGACCCTGTCACAAGTGTGTTTAGTGAGCATAACACAACTTACTATACAAAGTGTTTTGACATTTGCAACTGAAAGCACAACAAAACAAAGGCCCATCCATTAGGTCTGCGCAAAAGCCAGATGTTTATTCCTTCAAGATGTCAAAAGTTGTTTACATTTTGCTTAAACATGTTCATTTTTGTTTGCATTGAATGTTGTATGTAGTAGTAATATAAATTGAGTAAGCTAAATAGTGTAATGTGAACAGAAAGATAATTATGTCAATAAAACGAATATTGACTTAACAAAAAAGGAATATCTGAACACGGCATAAGGCAGAGACAAAATATTCTGAAAGTTAATCTGTCATTGCCAACCAGAGCTGCCAAAACTTATTGAGGAAAAAATGCTAGATGTTGTTAAAAAAATGCTAAAATAAATGCTAAAAAAATTTATATAAGGTAAGGGCCACAAAACTTTTTATAATTTGCTGCAGGTTCAACAATGAGCTGTCAAATTGACTTTTATAAAGGTTTGTCAGATACGCGACAGGTGCAATCGAACTATGCACAGCACATAAACTTAATGTCGCCTCTGTACACAGAAAAAATTATTGCCGAATTATTTTCAAACAAACGATTGTTTGAAATTTTTTTTAATTTCTACAAATTTTTTTACTGATTCAATTAATATTTTTGTTTGATTTTTATTTAACCCACAAAAATGTTGACAACTTTTCAATAATATAATATACGCCCTATTGGTTTCAATTTTTCATAATTTTGTATGAAATATTTAACGCTCTTTAATGTTGTCGTTTTTTGCATTTTTTATTTGATCGTAAGCAACACTTCTTTATGTGAAATATAGGAACAACAACACAAAACACATACAGTTTATTTTTGGACGCTTTAAAAAAGTACAACAAGCAGAAAGATGATAAAATAGCGCGACGAGGTTATTAGTAAAAAAACAAAAAAAATAGAAGTTAAAAAAAAGGTTTCATTCTTTTTTGAACAACAAAAACATTATAAGAAACAAAATAAATTTTTGGTTGGTTTCAAAGTTGGAAAAAAAAGAATGAAAAACAAAATCCCGTATTCAATTTTTGAAAACTGTTTACTTAAATACCTACAACAAATACAAAAATAAAATGATGACGAAAAACATATCGAGTCGGTCTGCTGCCGTTGTTTGTTACATTTCTTCTTCTTTAGCCAAGGAAAGGATAGAGCAACAGTGAGTGATGAAGAAAAACATTGTGTGTATAAACAAGACTTCGTTCAAAAATTATTCCAACAAAACATGTGTCTTAAAGCCACCGCCGCTCTGCTTCTGCCTTCATCATCACCTTCAGTGATAGCTTGGGTGCGCGTCATTGCTTGTGCAAAAAATTTTTGTTTGATTCAGCAAAATTATTTGTTTGAAATTTATATGAATTTCAGTAAACTTTTTGTTTGATTCTGTAAATTATTTGTTTGAAAAAATCAGTGTTTTTTTTAGTAAACAAAATGCAAATAAATTGTTTGAATATGCGAATTTGTTTGTAGGACCGATTTCAGACAAAAAATGTTGTGATACTACAAATTTTTTGTTTGAATTCGAAAAATAATTTTTTCTGTGTAGAACTTTGTAATAAATTGTTTAGAAAATTCGCGAAACTTTTGTGAATAGGTTTTTACTAATTTTTTAAAATCTTCTACTTTTTTGATTGTTATTTCAGTGAATTATTATTGAGCATTTACATTGTTGCATTTTTTAGAACTAATTCAATGTTAGAATCTTCCGTTTGTTTCTTTTATATTAGTATTAAACATGATCAAAATGGAAAATATTAAAAATATCCCAAGAACTAAAGACTGATAGGAAATTTTAAATAATGCTAGCCAATATTCTACATGCCAAATTACTTAAAAAATGCTAGATCTAGCATGAAAAATGCTAAATTGGCAACACTGTTCACAAATGGGCCGACTTTAATAAAATTATATATGTACAAACTAAGCACAATTGGGCTTTGGTTTATGTTTGGATTAAACTCATAGGCGCATACAAAAAAATTATCACTAAGGCTGGCTTTTTTAGATCCCAGTTAAACTAGGTTTAGTTAATCTGACAACAGATTTGTGGCGCCATTACCAAATTTGTATGCAAAATTTTGACGGAACAGCTAAATTTTTCTAATGAATTAAAAAATAACCATTTCAACGGAAAAATCCGAGTTTCAAACTACTTTAAACTAAAGCTATGGTCACACTTATTAAATATTTGACCAAATAAGCATTCTAAGATTAGTTAGTGAGGTTAAACATGACCTTAATATCACAAAATTAAAATAATTTTACATCCAAACAAAGCAAAAAACTGTTTTGGTATAATATAGTATTATAATTAAAATAAATATTGCAATTAGAGAAAATTATATTTTAGTTTGCTTGTTGGTTACGTCATTTTTGTTAATTATTTGCCAAGTGTGACCGTAGCGTAAGTTTCAACTTAATGCACATCTCAAAAACCCGGCCTAAGTGTTAACTTTTTTAAGTCCATATTTAAGTTATTCACAGTTGGTTACTTTCAACACGAAAAGTGTTCACTTAATTATTAATAAAGCTGTAACTTAATGCTAACTAACTAAACTGCTCATTGATTTCACTTTATAATTAATTTGAATAAAACATTTTTGAGACCAACTTGTTTCTCTCTAAAATACTCAAAACAATTAATACTCTAAAAATTACCTAATAAATTACTAGGGCTGCGATTTCCATGCAAATGCATGTTTTTTGTCAGTAGTCTAAAAGCGATGTCGACAAATTATCTTTCCGAATCAATTGCATCAATAAATGTTCTTGCATATTTTAGTCAAAATGCATATATATTTGCATATTTTGGTTTTAAATGCATATTTTGAAATTTTTGAGTAATTTCTGTTTAATTTCCATGTTATTATTTTCAAGATTATATTTAATTAAATTAAAATAATGACGAAAATTTTTTATAATTCTCATGGAAGAGCATTATTTTCAAATCATTTAAGTTATTTTTAAGCTATTAGACCGACATAAATAAGGTGTAGTTTGCTCGAAAACATCTTCAAGCACTCACTCCACAAACCTCCCATAGGGACAACCTGACATTTATATAAGATTGGTATTTTTTTTTTCTAATATTGAAACTATTTAATTTTATGAACATTTATCTCTTGACTTGTAAAACTGCCTTCAAGTTTTTTTAATAAAATCAAAAATTAAAGGTCAATGAGCAAACATGTTATCATTCAACATTCACTTACTTCGCTTAGGGAATATTATCCCTCTATTTAAATCAATAACCAAATAATACCTTAACATCGCATATAAAATATTTCGGCATACATCTAGATCGCCGACTAACGTTGAAATACCGTATAGAGGCAAAATGAACTCAAATGAAACTGAAAGCAATTCAAATTTTTCTATAGGGCAAAACATTTGCTTACATAAATTTCTTATAAAAAATAATTGCTTAAGAGAAAAAAACGCTTATAAGAAACCTTTCATGGTTTTTTTTATTTTCTTATATCCGTTACCTATTGCGCTCAGTAATGGGACACTGCCTCAGCCTCGAATATTAAAAACATCTACAGGCTTTAAACAAACTGCTTCGCATAATCACAGCCGCACCCTGGGATTTTAAAAACTTAAATATTCTCAAGGATTTCAATATGCCATAAGTAAAAACTATGATTATGAAATATTCACTAACATTTAAAAAGACTCGAATTTGGGTGCAATCTACTAGCGCGAAATATTTAGATTGATGGCGGCCATACTCGCTTAAGAAGAAGAGATACTGGACATACATATAATAAAGTATTAAGGTTCAGCTAGCCGGGAGTAGCAGTAACTTAACCTTACCGTAAAAAAGTAAGACCAATCTATTTCTTACTGCTAACTATAACTGTTCTAATTGATTTACATACAACAACATGAAATAGCTAATTTGCATCGTTAGGCCGAGGCCATGCAATGAGCGGTAAAGCTGCGAGTTTGAGCAGCAAGTGACTTATTACTGAGCCGGGCACATGGCGTTTTAACATAATTCGGGTATGCTGAATCCAATGGTTAGTACCATTTCAATAATTTATTTCTAACATACCTACCCGCTATCTCCATTCATTAAGGCGGCTCCCATACAAAATGTTCAATTCAGACTAGAAATATATTGAAAAAAAAGTTCCATACTGCACAACAAGTAAGTGCTTGGTCTATTGTGAATCATTGCTATTATATCAATCCAAATATTTCTGCTATTAATTGTTATATGTATAATTTAATTGTATTTTAAACAAAGTATTCTGAAGGTTGAATAGTACAATGCCTTAATTTTTTTTTTTTTAACCTTAAATTTACTTACCTTTAAATATCTAAAATGTCGATAAGCAATCCCGTTTAAAATTTTAAGAAGTTCGTACCACTGTCAACACACACAATAAAAGAAAACTGCAGGCAAGTTACTTCTTTGAGCTTTTCTTGTTCTTACACACACAAGGCAACAGTAAACAGAGAAAGAGATAACAATAGATACCAAAAACAAGACTGGATAACAAGACCATATGATGATTTTTTCGAGGCGAATTCAACTGTTGCAATTTTTTTTTTATAAAAAATAGGTACAAACAACGAATCAAAACAAAACTCACTAATAACTTTTAGTTTTACCAAGAACATTGTTAAAGAAAAGCTTTTTTAGTTTTTAAAATCATGTTTTGCTTTTCCCACTCTTTCTTCAACATTTTTGTTTGCAATCCTTATCCTATAAAACGTTTTTACATGCCTTAGCAGCATTGTTCATTTCTTCGTTCCATAAAACCAACAGTTTACTTTTGCAAAATGCACAAACTAAATGCAATCACTCGAAAATATTTGGAATTTTTACATTTTCTTTTCTTAATTTTTTGCCAATTATTTATTTAAGTTGTTGCCTTTTTTCTTCGTCTTTTCTTCACAACAAGTAAGTGCTGCTAATGCAGATGATGATGGCTGCTAAAACAAAAACTAAAAATTCTTTAGCCGAACACAAAAATTCCAAAACGCAGTAAAAATATGAACGCGCGTTACTAAATGCAACAGACCGAACTAATAAACAAATAAACATACACACTCTCAAAGTTTGAAAGCATGGTAAAGTAAAGAATAGCAATTGGAAAAAAAACCAGCAACGTATGCTGAAAAGGGGAGTTGGGGACAAATAATAGTGATGTGTTGTTAGGAGAAAATTATACAAAAATGGTGATGCCAGATAGGGAATTTTTCTTTTGTTTTGTATGGACTGTTATGGCGTTTATTTTTTTTTTTTAAAGTTTAATGACTGTTTTCTCATTAGGCGATTATCTTTTTTCCCATCGAAAAACAAAAGAAATTTCGAATGAAATTGGGGTTTCTCAATGTCTCATTACCTATAATTTTGTCGCAAAGCAAACCCGCCCTAATCTGCCAATTATTTATTTGCCGTACAGCTGGTTCATAACTTTCACAGAGAGGTACTGTCAACTGAAAATAATGCTTTTGTCGGTATATTGAGAAAACAAAATGCGACAATGGACAGTTTATCAGTCTAAAAAATTGATGGCGAGATTAAGTAACAGGCAGTTTGTCGATACATTGGGAAAACGGCCATGAGAATATACGAAGGCAGATAAGTCCATGAATTTCGAATTGCCTGCACTTTTAATTAAGAATTTTTATTGTTTTCGAGAAATACATCTTCTTAGTGGTTGCAAACGCTTACAAAATTTGAAAACATTCATGTTTCTCAAAACAAAATAACCTAAACTGGCCAAAATAATTAATTTCAATAATTAATGATTTAAGGTCTCTAGTGAATCGGAGGGATTGTGGAAAAATTAATTTTATTTTTATTATTTGCAAAATATTTCAAGTTGCTTGTATAATTAAGGGGGCCTATATATAACTGACCTGGAACTCTTTCTCAAAGTAAACTAAAGATTTAAAGGGGTACGAATAATGGCAGTGTGTCTGTCTGTTCTACCCATAATCTGTATGCAGCTTGATGAGCATCTGCCTCTTTGAAGACGTAACCTAGGGCGAAGTTCTGTTTGCAGATTTAATTAAAAAAGGCTGCTTTTGCGATGGAGAATAACCTTTTAACTTTGGCTCCCAAACAAGATATTCAGTAATTCCCACACATGCGAACATTGGTAGACGTGTTGTTTTCATTCGGTGTTATGTATCCGATGAAATCATGCTATGTTGAGAGTGGTTCATGCGACTCTTAAGGTATGTTCAGACCTAACAAATATTTGACGAAAAAATCCAGAAAAAAACGTGACCAGTAAATAAATCAAATTTCACCTTTACTTTTACCAAATTTCTATTGCTTTGCCAAACTTTATTTGTAAGAAGATAATTGAATAATGTAATATAGAAACTATTAAATAATCTTTAATCTGGCCTAACGCTTGACAAAAACAAATGGTTTTGACGTTTTGGACGTCAAATATTTAATAGGTGTGAACATAGTTTTAGTGTTGAAAGGGGTCCTAAATGGGCACAATAAAAATCTTTTTTTTATTTTGCTTGAGTTTTTGGACAAGTTTGTCGGGGACCTGGTTAAAAGGAGTCGCCCCAACGCACAGTGGCCAATGTGGCTTCGCTAGCGGCATTTAATTCAAATTTTCAGATTTGAAAAACCGTTAATTTTTTTTTAGCAATCGATAACAAATACATTCACTAGATTTGTATCGATTTTTAAAAGTTCAG
Source organism: Pollenia labialis (assembly GCA_949318255.1). Lineage (NCBI taxonomy): Eukaryota > Metazoa > Arthropoda > Insecta > Diptera > Polleniidae > Pollenia > Pollenia labialis. The sequence continues at coordinate 77,706,689 of OX439142.1, forward strand.
CTTACAGCTGATGAACAGCTGTGAGCTGTCAAAGTCAGCATATGTTTCTGCAAGTGTTGTGCAAAATATTTCCGCTTTTTTGATCATCGTTTTGCTATTCGTGTTAAACTTGCAAATTTTATTATTTTCATTAAAAGTTTTGTTATATACTAACGCCAAGGTATGTATTATATAAAAAAAACTGTGGTTGTGATCTGTGTATACTTATGTTATTTATAAAACGTAATCGTGTTTAAGTGTATTAGCAATTCGCCCATTGTAACGTACACCTGTCTTTCGTGGAGTAGAACTTACAAAATTCACCTGCATTCAGTGTAATTGTAAATTTTCCTATATGTGAAAACCATTATGTGTCCAAAATGTACAAAATTTACTGCGAGTACCTGCGAGCCTTCAATTTATTGTACTTTTTAGGCAAAATGTCAGTCTGAATCTGATACTGAAGAATCTGATTAATATTTCTTTTATAATGTGGTTTCTCTTTGAGTCGACAATTTTTTTTTTTATTTTATATATGAATATATGGTGGAAAATGTTTATTGAATTAAAAACAAAATAAAAAATTAAAAAAAAAAATTAAAAATAAAAAATTTTAAATTAAAAAAAAATTTAAAATAAAAAAAAAAAAAATTTAATATTTTTTTTCCAAAAATTGTTTAATTTTTTTCTGCATTGAGAAAAAAAATTTTTTGAAGATATCTTCTTTACTTTGGAAGCTATGAATAAAATGCCGCTAGCGAATCCAAATTGGCCACTGTGCAACGTTGCTAACAATGCTGGGCTGCATTCGTTCTGTGTGCGTAATACATTCTTTTAAAATCTTTTAACTATTTCTCCTAAATAAGTCTTGCATGAGGCTCTTCTTAAAGTTCTTGAGGTCTTCTGATTGGTCACAATATGTGCCAACTGAATTGCTTAAGGGCGATTGTAATATTTAACTTTGTATCTTCTTTGTTCTTGTTATGATACCGCGTATGCTTTTGTGGCAGCAATTAGTCACTACCTGAAACCTCTAGTAAGGCCTATGCTGTGCCCTCTTGGGTTACATTATGATGGTTGAAACTTAAAGCTAAACCGAAGAAAGATTTTGAGCTTGGTGTGTAATACTTGGGGCGCTTGTCGGAAGACCGCTGATTATAGTCTAATTTGCTAAAAGGCAAACCAGTAGACTAGTAGTTTTAGAGGCACATTTGGACATCCCGTATTGGCTATGTTGATATTAAATTCGCACAGTTGGAGGTCTTAATAATGTCGAGTAAGCGACTAATTTCTCATCTTCATAGTTGCAAAACTCGACCAGCTAAAGGGGATCTATGTGTGCTTAAGCTTTGCAACTACGGAACTGCACAATTAGAGGAGACTAGATGACCTCATCTCCCAAACAAATTAGTACATGGTTCAGGCAGTCAAAGATGTGTTTAGACTCATTGAGCTGCAATATCACGTAACCACATTAAGAACAATTGCTGCGGAGGTCTTTTGGTATATTTCGACTATTTTTTAGCTGGTAGAATTTATATACATACACCACCTCAGGGTAACTTCCCTCAAACCGGAAATACTTACTGCCCCACAATTAGGCAACTCTGCTGCAGCTTTAACTTAAAAAAATGGCGGCAATTGCAGCGAAGCATTAAACGAAAAACTGTTTTGTTCACAAAACGAATATTATCGTTTTTTTCGTTACATGTTTCTTACGAGCAACTTTTTAATTCACAAGAAAACTTGAAAAAAAATCCTATAAAGTAAAAAATACGCCAAGGTTCTACAACAAATTTAAATGCCAATCAGCATGTTTTTCCTTCCCCACATGAATGTTGCACGATTGTTGTGTCTGTTTTAACAAAGAAGACAACAGCAGCAGCTAAAGCGAACAAACGAAATGAAAAACTTGGAAGTTGCAACAACCAGGCAAAACACAACTTAAAGCACTACTGGACAAATGCATAAGACTGTTACGGATACATGCAGAAAGAAATACAACACAACTATTTAAAGAACGTTCACATAGTTGAAACAACAACGTCGGCATACATATGGTCTGCATACCACAACATACGATATTTCTCAGATATCGAAAGAAATAAGAAATAAAAAAACATTAGCCATTCCCCACTTTAAGCTAAAACAACTGCAAGTTACAAGCGCACAGTGGGGTTTTTTTGGAAATATGGGAATATTTATTGGCAGAATCTAAGCGAATGGTTTTTGGAAACAATTAAATTTAAGCAAAAACATCTTTTAAATATAAGCTTGAGGAATAATAATTTAGACTTTAAGAGTGGGTTTTTAACATCGAGTTTAATATTAGCGGCAAACTATAATTAATAAATCTGAGAATAAATTTAATCGAGTACTAATTGTGTTTGCCATTTCTAAGAGGTGGTTTAAACCTCGCAGCATTGCCATACTGAATAACAACAAATGGCAACAAAATATTTAAAAATTTCAACTTTTTATTAATCCAATTAGCATTTTATACAGAAGAAGAAGAATTTTCGCTCTTTTAATTCTTATAAAAAGAAAATTAATTCTTATAATTATTTTATTTAGGTTTTCATATGTTTCAGAATCACTAAAATCTTCATCTTTACTAGAATAATCCATTTTTCTGTTATCTAAAAAAAAAATTTTAACAGCTGCTTTTGTTATACATTTGTATGTATGTGTTGACATTTAATGATTAAGTTTAAACCACCAACATTGGCCGCTTAAACTGGCAGATTAAAGAAATTAATCCTCATCTTAAAAACTAAAAATCTCCATGTTGAAAACCCACCCTAAATTATGTGAAAATTTTGCATAATATGTGTTTAAATTTTTGAAAGTTTTTTATATTTATATTTTTAAGACCGCTAAGCACCTGTATGTGTGAAAAGAAACCATGTTGGTTAAAATATTCGTACGGCACTGGCAGGACATTAAATAAGCAATTAGAATACGATTTAATTAATGTGACATTCATATACAACCAATATGACACAATAGAACATTTTGTGAATTGCCGATACGTATTTTAAAAAAATCTTACAAAGTTCAGTTATAAGGACTTTAGAAAAATTGTAAACAAAGTTTGCTGAAGAAAATTTTTAATAAAAGATTTCCGAAACGCTTTTCCAAAATAATGTACTTTAACTACTTTGATTTAAGTTTTTGGAATTTTTCCATTAAAACTTTTTTAAATTGTTCATATTTCTTTATGAAGGTTTTAAAAAATAAATTTTTAAGAGATTAAATAAATTTTGAAAAATTAAAGCTATTTAAATGTATGTATGTAGTTATATAATTAAATGTTTAATGCAATCAAACAGCTTTAATTCTTCAAATCTTCTTAAAAATATTAAAAGCATTCCAAATCTCTTGTAAAAAAACGTTTTTAAAATGCTTTAAAAATTTTTAATATAAATTTCATTTAAAGCTTTAAAATAAAACCTCTGTTTAAAGACTTTTTAATGCTTTAAAAGTTTACTGCCGGTTTTAAGAACACGAGCGCTAAACTCGTTAATTTAACTTACATTCAAAACAAAAACCAAACTTTAAAATTTATTTTTATTTTAAATGTTAGTTAAACGAATGAGTTTCACGCTCGTGTTTTAAAAACAGGCCGTAAGTAAAAAACGTATGCCCAATTTTCAGGATTGATATTAAAACACATTTATGTTTAGAATCGTTTTAAATACAAAATTCTCTTCTGCCCTAAATACTTAAATGAAACTTAATTCACCGATGTGGCACACTTAATTTCAACTTTCCGAAAAAAAACTTTTATTTTTTTTAAATATTTTTTTTCTACAAAAGTGCCGAATGTATTTAGATTAGAACTCATTTTGTTTAATAACTTTGTTAAGGCTTACAAAAAAGGAAAACACACACGAATTGTTTGTTAAAAATAAATAAAAATTATACGAGCTGACTGTCAAAGTGCGCAAAAAGATGAGAGTTGCCTAATTTTTCGCTTTGCTCTGCGTTAAAAGTTCTTTATGTGACATGTTTCGTATAAGTATGAATATTTTATCTTGGATGTCAAAGCGAATCTCTAAGTCTAAATTTACACGTTTCATCTTTTGATGCACAACTTCTTTTCAATTCCCTTTTAAAGATGCCAACATAATCACACGCAGCAATCGGTTTCAACTTTTTTCGGTTCAAAACACCAACAATTTTATTAACAGCTAATCAAAGAGAAAAAGAAAAGAAAAAAAATTACATGCAGCCATCGTTGTGCATATACCAACGAATAAAAACATAAAGCGTACTGACCGAGTACAGGCATCTCCGTACTAACCCCCTTTCATCTTTCGTCTCTCACCTAAAAACATAAGAGTTGAGCATCAAAAGATGAAACGTGTGAAAGCAGACTAACGCAACGCGAAGCAAAAGTTTTATCTGACATGGCCTTAAGTTTCCATTGTAATATTTTAGCAAGGTGGCTGCAATATCACAACAATACAACAACAACAGACAAAGCAATAACATTCAGCTGTTTTTGAGACCACCTTGCAAATAAATAAACTTTTTTATTATATTTTTTTTGTATTTAGTAGTGATACCATTAAATAAATAAGACTTTTCAAATAAAACTCAAAAAATCAATCTGTATTTAAATACGATTTAAGTTTATATGAAAATTAACTTAATATATGTAGATTTAAATACTATCCTGAAAATGTTGCTTCTATTTAATTGTAAATATATTTTTTTGTCAAAAGTTTTTCAGAGAAAAGTAATTTTAAAACTTTTTGCAATTTTTTTAAAGGTTTATTAATTTTTCTGATACAATAAAAAAAACTTCTAAAAGCTTTCTCATAAAAAAACTTTAAAACTATTTTTGTGTTTTTATGTATTTTCATAACATTTTTAAAATCTTTAAGGTTTTTGTTAAATCGTTAAAAAAGCTTTTATATAGATTTATCATAAATTTTGTTTTTAATTATTGCAATGAAACTTATTTACCTATGTATACCTAACTCCTTTAAGAAGCTTTTAATGCTGTTTAACTAAAAAGTTGTTATACCTATTTTTTTCTACACATAATTCCCCACTGTGTGTTTCATGCTGAATGGCTGTGCGTGTGTGTGTCTTTAAACGTTAACGATAGTATCTGTATTAGTGGATTTGTATCTGTTGGTTTGTTTCGCTTAATGCATTCTTAAAAAGCATATGTTTGACCAGTTTTGCTTTTTTGTTTTTATATCGAATTCGCAACATAGAAATTCTTCTCAGCAATCTTAAGAATGTTTTTTTCTCGTGTCTCTTCTTTCCACGGACGGCATTTTTCTTCATTCTTGAGGCATTAAAGAATTTCTGGAATTGCATTTAATTGCTGCTGTTGCTTTGCTTTACTTTATTTTTGCACTACTGACTGCTGTAGTCAGTCGTCTTCTTGCTGCCTCTCAGTTCACAGAACATTTCGAAAAAGTATTGAAACGAAATACAACCGCAATTTTACAATCATGCATTATGGAGAGATACTTTTTTCCCAACTATGAAGTAGCTTTATGGGTTTTTGTTGATGTAGTCGTCGTCTTGGCTTTTTTCTCGTTAAGGGAGCTTCCAGTTAAAATGTGTAGCCGTTTATCATTTAACATGATTAATATGATTAATCATATGAATGGATTCGTGTGAACCAGTTTTGATTTAGATCCAACAGCAACAACAGCAGCAGTTTGTTCGCCTAAAATTGGATTATTGAGAACAGGTAGCTGTTCAATTTGAGTTATGAAAACAAGCTTTTTTTAATATAATATTTTTTTTGTTTAACTATTAGATGATAATTAATTTCTTTTAAAAATAGTTAATAAGTTTTCGCAAGCTTTCGCAAGATTTATATTTTTTTAAACGTTGTAAAAAGTAAAGTAAAAGCTTAAAAGATTTAAAAATTTATTTGATTTAAAAAAAAATATTAAACCAAAAATAATGGATAGTTTAAAAAATATACAAACCAATGTAGGTATACTTTTATAGAAAAGCTTCTAAAATAGGTATATTTTTATAATTTAATATATTTTGTAAAAAAGCTTCAAAAATTACGGCATTTACATACAAACAAATTCTTTATTACCAACAATACTTAACTATATTAAAGCTTTTATTAAGAGTTTTTGTTTAACTTTTCTATTAAAAGCTTAAAAAAGGAAATTATTAAATTTAAAGTTTCAATAAGTTCTTAATTGTTGGTCTAAGAACTTTTTAATAGAATTATTCGAATTTCTTAGCTAATGGCGTTTTCTTTTCTAAAAAAATGTATCGTTAGTGTTAGATATGATTTGGCAAAATTTTTAAATGCTAACCTGATTTTTAAAAAGTGTTGCATATTTTACATTAACAAAAGAACACAAGTTTCGGCCTTAAACACTAAGTACAATTATCTTTTAAAATGTTAAGCTTTTTTATACCGCTTATTTCGAAGTGTAAAAAATTGCAAAAACTATGTAATTATCACGATAAATGAACTAAAAAATAACTTAGTTTTTCAGAGAAAATAGCAAAACCAGCTGTTAATCAACTGCACTCATGCCCTTTTAATTAAAATGAGTGATGAACATGTAACATTTTTTCTTTTTTTAAGGGGAACATCATGAGAAAAGAACGCGTTACCCTTTTAAGATAACACATATTTTTCAGAAATGAACATTAAGAAACGTACCTAAAAGGCAGAATAAATGCAGAATTTTACTTAGAAAAGAAAACGGCATACGTTTTGACTTTTAAGTAACTAAAGCTTTTAGAGCTTTAAAGTTTTTCAATGATATCATATTTAGCAAGTATTTTCCTAATTAAATCTAATTATTAAATTAAATAAATAAAATCACCTTGGAATTTATGGTTTCGCTACAAAACGTTTCTCTTTGCCAAAGAGTTGGAAAAACATACTGAAACCAAAAAAAAAAAACTCCAAGTATTTTTTTTTTTTTTTTTTTGAAAAGCGAAAATTAAGCAAAATAAGAAGAAAAAACATAAAATCAAGTAGAATTTCAAGCCAAAGATGTTGATAATAATGCAACAAAAAAGATTAAATTAAAAAACGACAACTGCAGCAACAACATTGAAGGCGACAATGACCAGACCAATAACAATAACAACTAGCGACAAAAGCCAACAACAAGAAAACGATGCAAACAAAAAAAAAAAACAAATGTGAAAACGAGACTGGCGGCAATATAAAATGACAACAAAGTTATCATCGAATCCAAGTCAAACAAGCTGGTCAGTTGCTAGTTGGCCAAAGCCGACACAGTCAAACCATTCAGCCAACAAGCAACGACCAACCAAGCATTCAATGGGAACGTACTCATATACTTCTACATACTTCTGTATTTTATTTTTTTTTATTTAAAGTCTTATTTGTATTTAATGCTCTGTAAGAGTTAATAAGTGCTGGTAGATCATGGTGATACCAAAACGAACAAAAAAAAAGAACACCAAACAAACATGATGGCAGATTTTATAGATGCCACAAATAGTTTAATTGGAAAAGAGAAGGGCATGATGTTCTATGTACAAAAGATGACGATAATAATGATGATCGTCATTAAGAGTCCCAGTAAGGAAAATTAAAAATTGCTATTGAAACTGAGGAAAGGGAAAATATAATGACGTAAGAATTAGCTCACACACAATGCGTGTGAGTTGCAGAAGATGGGCAACAGTAGATCACTTAAGATACTTGAGATAATACTAGTTTAAAATGGATTAGGTTAAGTCCTTATAGCATAAGAATTAGTTTTCATACATACAAAATACGTATACATATATAGAAATATATGAAGACATATGGGGAATTTCATGTCAAGTGGCGATACATAGGAAAGATGAAATACTGGGTATTTGAAAATTTGCCAAACTTAAATACTTCATTAGCACAATAAATAAAGTGTTATAATAGTAATGATATAAATGGATATAATGTTATTAAGATTAAATTTTATTCGATTATTTATATTTATATTATTAGATATTACTAGCATTTAACCCGCTACTTCGTTAGCGTCTCCTTTTCCTTCGTGGACATATTTTTATGCCAAAGTTTTTTTTCTAGATTTTAACTTGTTTAAATTCTAGCATTTAACCCGCTACTTTGTAATCGGGCCTTTTCTTTCATAAACATATTTATATGCCAGAGTTCCATATTATTTTTTTAATGAGCAATAATAAGTACTCAATTATTTGTATCTCTTTTAGTTTAGGAGTTATGAAGTTATCGAATTTTTCTAATGAACAACAATAAGTGTTAATGTTCTTTAACTCTTTTAGTTTAGGAGGTATGAGGTTAGCAGGATCAATTTGGTGAGAGGCCAGCCTTCGGTCCAAATGTTAACCTTTTAGCTTCATACGTTTATGCTCTGCGGTGAAAGAAAAATAGATGGAGAAAAAAAATGTACAATTTGCATCCCTAATACAAATGTAATGTAACTTTTTCTCTGTGCGTATTGTTTTAAAAGCTAGATGGTGGACAAAAAAGTTCCAAAATACAGGTTTTACACGTTTACGCCCTTAAACGGCGGAATATCGTAAAAGTACCATAGATCTATTTGCTTTTTTTATTTAATGCACAAAAATAAATATAAAATTAAAAAAAGTACCAGTTTATTTAAAAAAAGAACCAGTACCAAAATTAGTTCCAAAAACCCTCTTACAGATTTTCTTTCGCTAAGGACCTGGCATGTTTGATTTAATGTTTCTAGGTCCAATACTAACGGTAATTAAAAAAGTACCAGCTAAAGAACGAAAAAGCACCAAAAACTTTCCTCTTATAGATTCATATCCACTCATTACATTGCATATTGAATTTTATGTTTCTAGTTCCAATAATAACGGAAATTCAAAAAGTACCAGTTAAAGAACAAAAAAGTACCAAAAAGCCTTCACTCAAACCTTGCATGTTTAATTTTATCTTTCTAGGTCCAAAAAGTACCAGCCTAAGAATAAAAAAGTACCAAAAAGATCACTCTTATAGATTCTCATCCACCCAGGACATTGCATATTGAATTTTAAGTTTCTAGGTCCAATACTAACGGAAATTCAAAAAGTACCAGTCAATGAACAAAAAGTACCACAAACTTCCCTCTAATACATTCTTATCCACTCAGGGCATTGCATCTTGAATTTTATGTTTCTAAGTTAAATATTAACAGCTATTCAAAAAGTACCAGTTTAAGAACCAAAAAGTACCAATAAGCTCTTTTAGGGATTCTCATTCATAGATTGGTAATTTTTACACTGCTCGTGCTAAGTCGAGCTCAGCCAAAATACAAGTGAATTACAACGATCACGATATAAAAAGATACTAAAAGAATTAAATTTATTTAACTCAATGGAAGAGAGTATTTTAAAAAAATGTAAGGAGGGGATCAAATTTACCACCACCTCAACAGTTAAAGGTAAAATATTATTCATATTATTTACTCGTGTTGTGGTAATTTTAAAAGTTAATTTTTACAACAGTTTTTCATGCAAATTGCAGCAAAAAAGATGATGCAAGGAGAAATGCAAAAAGTGCAGCTTTCTTAAAAAGAGACAAAAAAATGCAAAATCTTTCGCCTCGTGACACATCTGTTTAGTAATCTTTGGTCACGGTGGACCATTTGAAAGAAAAGCCCATATGCTAAAAATTTAAAAACCCTCGTCTTGAGTTAAAAATTATTTTTGTATAGGTACATATCGTACTCGCTGCCCAATAAGCAACCAAAACTACCTTAAAGGAAAAGTCATAAACTTTCTTTTGAGCAAAAAAAAAAAAAAAAAATAAATAAAAAATAAATAAATTAAATTAAAAAACCAAAAAAAAATTTTCGAAAGATGGATAAAATAGATGCTTGGGACAGATTTTGCTAACACCAAATGGTAATAAGTTACATGGAAAGAACACCTATTTGGCCAAAATGTCAAATTTTTGAACTTTTTGACCAATCCGATCTTGCGTCTAAACTACTATCCAATAGGACTAATCTTGGTGCAAATTTATCGAAATCGGAAGACGTCGATTTCAAAAGTTGGGTCGCTTGACATGAACTCCCCCATATAAATATATTATACATACATATATGAAGATTGTTTTCAATTAGAGGGAAATTATATTAAAACCTTTAATCTAGATTAGAGTTCCTATTTGATTACTTGACAATGTTTTCGACCTAAATTTAAGTTGTTCTTGTTACAGTCCAGAACCTGTGGTTCTGATTTCTGGAAGTGTTTTTATTTCTACTAAGAAAATTTTTTTTATGATTTTGAACTTAATAGGCGAAACGCTCTAAAATTAGAAAAGGGGTTCTATTTCTGGAAGTTTTTTTTTATTTTTTAATTTTCACTACAAATTATTTTTTTTTCGCTCATTGAAGTAAAAATAAAACGGGGAATCACCGAGTTATTGGTGGTGTATACAATTCGGTCATATGCGTATGAAATTTGATATGCTTGTACAAATTTGGGTCCGTTGATAACTGAAGGTCAAAGTTAAGTGTTCATACTTGTGAAAGATAAAAAAATGCCAAACAAACTTGAAAAAATACCTTATCTTTGGACACTAAGGTTAAAATAGAGTGGAAATCGTTTAGCTCAAGATTTTACTGTGATAAAATCTTCCATAAGCTACATAAAATTAAAAAAAAAATAAGAAATAATGGACCTATCAGGAAGCAACAAAAAAATCTTTACATAAGGCAGAATATGTGGAAATGGAAAAGCGCCTTTATAAGTGCTTTTTAAATCAACATGAAAAGAAGAACACAGCTAAGTCAATTTTTAGTGAAGTGTACCCCGATAAAGATGAAAATGCACTTACTGCAAGTGATGGGTGGTTTTCCAAATTTAAACTCTGTCCTGAAATACGGTTTTTAAAAGTTAGTGGTGAAATACTTTCGAGTGATGTTGGTGAGGTCACTCCATTTCTACAGAGATTTCGTGCAAAAGCGTCGGAAATGGGGTTATTGCAAACACAAATCTATAATGCTGATTAAAGCGGCTTATTTTTCCGTTGCCTTCCAGATAAAACATTTGTCGCTGCTTGTGAAAAAAGTGCCCAAGGATATAAAATTCAAAAGGAACGCATTTTAATTTTAATAGGTTCAAATTCTAATGGCTCAAATAAGTTAAAACTATTGGTTGTTGGGAAATCTTAAAAGCCAAGAAGCTTCAGAGGATTTGATAATCCATTTCATTATGACTTCAGTAAGCACATGGCCACAACAGACATAAATTGCCTAGCGGTAATAGTTAAAACAGCAGCTTGACAGCAGGAATTTAATTTTTTTTTTTATAACACGATTTTTATTCGGCAAAGTTTAAAAACACACACACGATTTAAAAGTATTAATTTGCTTTGCCGAAAATCAAAAAAATATTAAAAAATCTTAAAAAATCTTAACATTAACATAAATACGGTACTTCACCATTATGATATTAAAAATTTAACATGAATTCTTAACATCATGTTTTAAGCCGGCGATACACTATCCTATTCAGTCAGTTAGGATAGTGTGGCTTAAAAATTAATGAAGTGACAGATTTTTTTTAAAGTCTGTCCGACTTGCAAATGTTTATGAACATTTTCATAAAATGATAGTTTCTATGCGATCATAGTTGCATTTTCTCGTAAAGTAGCTGAGTAATTTGAGTTGGCTTAATTTTTATGGGACAGTGTGGCATTGACAACAGATTTTGAAGAAATTTTTTTATATCGGATAGAATTCCATCAGATTTTCGTGTGAATGAATCGTACGATTGTGTAGGATAGTGAATCCCGGCCTTGCATGCCTGTTGTGGACGAAGTGTAAAAACTACTAAATCTTAAGTCCCCTTTTAGACAGGCAAAGTTTACTTTGCAAAGTCTTGAGTTTATAGAAGGGAGGGGAAAAGAGAATAGCTGTACTCGCAAATTCCTTTTGTTTTTCGTTAGTATGTTTTACCTGAAGTTGGCTGCAACTTTATGTTAATATATAGCGTTGCCAGAAATTTTGATCATCATTTGGCTAAAATATGATTTTCTTGAAGAGAAAAATCTACAAAATTGTTTTTTAAATCAAATTGTTTATAACAAGGGCAAAAAAGTAAAAATTATTAATTTTACATAAAAAAAATACTTCTTCCCAGAAAAAACAGAAAAAAAGAAGAGGGAATATTTTTAAAAATTATTAATTTATGTAATAAATTTTTCATAACTAATAAAATTACATGCAATATTCCCATTCAACTGATATTATGGTATGAATTCTTTAACGATTTAAACGGGTAGAATATTTTATGCAATTAAAATTAATAGTTGAGTTAGATATATTTAATTTATACATTTAATTTTAATACTTAATAGTTTTTTAAAAAAAAAGAAGGCGAAAAAGTTTTGACATTAGTTTTGACATTAGTTTTGGATTTAAGAAAATGCATTTGCTGTTTGTTAAATATACGAAGATTTAAATAAAACCTGTATGACTAATCAACTTATGATTTGTTCATTGTATCAATATCACAATTAAAAATTATTTCAATATCTTTTAATGTTTAAAGCTGTTTCTTTAATAAAAAAATAACATTAGGATTAATATTTTGATTTTTGAACTTTTTAAAAATGAAAAGCTTAAAGCTTTAATAAACAATGTTAAAATCTTACATGTTTCGCCTAAAAAGAACCAGTGCATTTTACTTGGAACCCATGCATTTCTTACTTTTTTACATGTCTCTTTTTGTCGGGCTATTATGTATTATTATGTATAATAATGAGCTGACGAATTGCCATATTTTTACAAAATTAAATTGGTTTAAATTGTTTTCGGTCATATTTTCTGTACAAATTTTTCTAAAAATACATTTTAAATCCATTTATTTCTAAGGAATAAGAACGTCGAAAAGTCCATCTAAATAATGAAGTTTCATTGAAAGTAATTAAATTCTAATATGAAGCTATGAAGCTCCTACGTCATATGAAATCTTAAGGGTTCTTAATTTAATATTATATATTTTGATTCGATGTAATATAGAAGATATTTTGATAATATTCTATTTAAATGTATATTCTTCTAAATTAATTCTTAATGGAATAGTTAAGCCCTTATATGTATGGATATACAAACTTTGTTTAAAAATTATCATATATATTTAAGGTGAAATTTTCAAACTAAAAGGATCTAAATTTTTATTAGTTTTACCTTTTGGTACTAAATGCTTGATTTTTTGTTCTTTAAAATATGAAACTTTATAATAATACGGGTTTTTTTCACAAATAATTTCTTTCATCAATATTCTAAAAATTAACAACCGCTAATCTAAGATGCATTTTTAATATTTTGCATGCCCAGAAATGATGATGCAATTTTGTGTATTCTTGACACTGGGTGCAAAAGTGTGCAAAACCAATAAAATACAAGATGATTCAAAACTTCATTGTTTTAAAAATTTACGGTTTTAATAAAATTGTGGATTTTGTACAATCAAACTTAAAGTAAATCATTATTTTTAAAAATAAAAAAATCATAATATGAAAAAAAAATTTAAATGGTATTTCTATCAAAAAAATGATAAAATCATCATTCTGGTAACACTGTTTACATAATATATTCAAAGAAAACAAAAATTTGTCAAATTAAACTTTGTGTGTCTAAACACCGAACAAAGTTTAAAAGAGAATTCAAAAAACTTTATCAAAGTAAACTTCGCCTGTCTAAAAGGGGACTAACATCAGCAGTCCACCCACACCTTACACTTTTTTGGTGTCAATGTTATTAAGTTTATGTCTCCTGAAGACTGGGTGTAATCATTTAAAAAAACAAACATCATTATTATTTTCTGCTGTCATATATAATTTTCTTTTTATTTAAAATCAAAATATTTCTTTATGTTTCGCGTTGGTTTTTTTTTACAAATGTAACTTTTTATTTCGATCGTCTTTGGTTTTTATTTTCCTCGTTTTCTTAATACAATTTTAAAAGTATGTATTTTAGTTAAAATTAAAACGTCTGTCTGGTTAAAACAACTGCACAACCTAAAATTAAACTAACAATTAAATAAATTATACATATGTAATTTAAACAGATTGATATTTAAAAAAAAAAAATAAATATAAATATCGGTGCATTTTAACTATTGCAAAAAAATTATTTTAATTTATTTTAATAAAAGAAATAATATAAACTAGTTTACAATTTGTGTATTATTTGTTAATTTATTTAACTAAGTTTTTTAGGACTATTATTATTTCTTTTATTTATATAATAGTTTGTTTTTATTTTTTATGAGTTTCTGTAACAATTATTTATTCCCTTTTTTATTAAATGTGAATTGTTTTATCCGCTTTTTTATTTTCCAAAATGTTGTACTAAAAATATTAAATTATAATTTTTTTAATGACTGAAATCTGCAAATTTATTTTCTTTTAACTGGTTTAATTTATATTTCTCACTGTGTTTCAAAGGTTATTAGTTTTTAAATAATTTTCTTTGAGTTTTTTATTTAATTACTCGATATGTTAAGTCTAAATTTGAAAAAAGGATGGCTGTTTTTGAGTAGTTAAGATTTTTTTTATTTGAAAAAACTTTAGAAATTATATATTTTTTAGTTTCATTATTATTGTTTAATTTTTGTAATAGCTTATTACAATGTTTGCAAAAAAAATTGACTTTGAGATCAAAAAACTTACAAGTGTAAATAATTAATAAAAAGAGCAAAGGCATTTTTGTTGGGTTTTAGTTTTTGTATGCTTTTAAAAATTTTATAAAAAAAATAATTTTTTTAAATTTTCCATAATTTATTAAATTTATCAATCCAATTAATTAAAAAAAATTAAATATTTTAACTAAAATAAAATTAAACAAAAATGTTTAATAAATACAAATATCTACTTTGTTCTTAAGGAATTTTTAAGTTTATAAAAGAGTGTCTTCCTTTTTTTAAGTGTTACCATCAGGGCTGCCAGATTTGACGATTTATCGTTATTTTGATGATTTTTTGTTCTGAAATTAGCAAAGTGCCGATTTGCTGATATTTTTCTAAAAAGTGACAATTTTTTTCAGTCTGACACGTTCGTTTTTTAATCTTAGAATGTTTAACAGCCGTACCTTAACAAGAGCGGAAGACAAAACGTTTTCTTTTCCTTAGCTTTAACGTCAACGTTGTGTCACTAGTTTGATAAAACCCACAAATTAAAATTTAAAATAGAGATAAGAACACTAGATCGACCAAAAAATAGTTATATTACCATTATAAATTAACAATAGCGGCCAACTTCACTATTAAACGAGCTATCAAAATCGGGGCTTCCAATTGCAAAGCGAAGACGCCGGTCTATATTGGTATGCTTAATACAAATTGTATGTGCATGACACATTTTGAAAACAAGAAAACGCGTGCAGCTTTTGGTTAGGAACAGCTGTAATATGCAAGTCTTAAGAAAATCTTTAAATGATTCTATTCAGAGTACAAAACAACATTTTGTTTATCTTTATCGAATGAACCTTTTACGACTCTCTGAAAAAATCATATTTGCCACAATTATACGGCGACCATTTTACGAGTTGTAAGATAATATCTGCATGGGTCTCATACAATTTATGGCATGAAAGACTCGTAAGGTAATCTATGTGCTATGGAAGAATCTCACTCGTGTTACAGTTTGTCCCGTATGAGGAATCTTCTACGATTAAAAAATTCCGTCATCGACGATCAAATACGCTCTTCATGACACTCCCAGGAGCATTTATACGATTGAAATTTCTAGCTGGGTATGAAGTAATTATGTTTTTGTTTGAATGTTTTTTTTATGATAATCGAACAAAAATTGTTAAAAAAAAAAAAAAATTTTTAAGTTGTCCGTTTTTTGTGACGATTTTTCGAAACGTTTTTTCTCAGGAAATTCACGGTTTCCTAACAAATTTATCTGGCAGCCCTGGTTATCACTCTATCTTTCTCTTTCTCTCTCTCTCTTTTATAAACTAAATACTTAATAAAAATTTGTATTTGTTTATAAGGTTTTACATGAAAACAAACAAGCTGTGCTTTTCTAATTAGTCTGGGATCACACTATGAAAGTTTTCTTTCAGAAAGTCTGAGTTTATTGGTGAGAGGAGAAGAGAACATGCTTTTCTTTTCTCCTCTCTCACCCATAAACTCAGACTTTCTGAAAGAAAACTTTCATAGTGTGATCCCAGACTAAGTTGAAAAGCACAGCTTGTTTCATAGTGTGAACCCAGACTTACAGTATTGATTTTGAAAATTTTAGAATTTTGCCTTAATTTGTAAAAGTATGGCAATACTGTTTTGTTTGGTTAAAATTTTGTTTTTTTTATAAATTCAGCGTTAAATGCCAAACAAAATGCAACTCTGAGTCGTAGAAAATAGCGGTGGTTAACATGGGGTCTTCACCTGACAATTTTTTGTCATACCAAACGTCAAAATCTATATAAAAAAAACGTATATATTTTTGTCAGCGTTTTTTTTTATATGAAGTTATGTTGTCAGGTGAAGACCCCATGTAAAGTACAAGAATGATCATTCTTGGTTAAAGTAGATAAGTTATTGATTATGCAATAGAGATAAGCTTTGAATATTTAATATAAATCGATAAATGAAATTCTTAAAATTAAACAGTTTACAGGTGAGCACAATATAATCGTGAGTATCTGTCATTACTGTCTAACCGACAATGATTCGAACATAAAAGATTAACTAGTCTAGCTAGAATTAAACAAAAAACAGCAACAGCACACTGTAAAATTCACTACTAACCTAACTCCATTCTTGATTACTAGAAAAGTCAGCCTCTAATCCGACATCTTAAAGATTTTTTGCTTGATCTATTTAATAATAACGACAGCCACCACATGAATGAAATCAATATGATTGATAGATATGTAGAAGGCTATAAGCACCACGACACAGATGATCTTTTATGCAGCCTGTGTATCTCACCATGTCAGGTTTGGGCCAGCGATGGCAACTTTTTGAGAGGAAAAAGCACTTTTAAATTTAAAAAAAGCACTAAAAAGCACTATTTCGAGCAAAAAACAAGCGTAAAAAAGCACTAAGCCATTTTTAATAAAAATATAATAAAACACAAAACAAGTTGCATTTGGCTGTGCCGAATATTGTATACCTTCAAATTTTAATAAAAATAATATCATCCAAATCATTTCGATCATCACCAGCTGAGTTTTATGTTTCCTCAAAACAGTTTGAAAGTAATACAGTGCGACCTCGATTTTCGTAAGTCGAAAAAAATCTGGCCTCTTGCAATTTCCGAAAATTTGCAATGACCGACCATTGTTTATAAAACTTAATCACAGCCAAGGCGAATTCAATTACAGGTGGTGTCGCAACTACAACAATCCAAAAACAACAGAAACAACATAGGGGGTTTTGCATTGCATTGTTAGTGTTTACGGCTCGAAATGTCAACCATTCTTAGCAAAGCACTAACAAATCAAAACAAATAGGCTCGAACTGTCAAAATCAGAAGGCGTTTCGACACCACCTGTAGTTAATTCGCCTTGATCACAGCCCATATTTTAATAAAAAAAAAAAAACCATAAATTTAACCGTTAAAATAAATCTAAATTTAAAATTGTGCAAAGTTTAATAAGACATGCAACTTTCTTAAAAAATAATGATATCATCCAATTATTTTAACCTGTGTACGCTTCTGAATAAAGAACACACATAATGTGTTAAATAGAAAAAACATGTATGTTTGTATTCTGATAGTCAAACCTTTTTGCAATAGCACTAGAGGTAGAAGTGCACAACACACGGTTATTTGGAGACGAGTGTCGTGCGTTTGAAATCTAAAGCGCATGAAAAATGGCAGGTTACGCAACGCTCGTTATAAAAGCATTTTCTGTCAGCTGTTTTTAATTTATTTAACACTTTGCTTATGCCAAGTAACTGCTTTTTTGTTTTTAAAGTTTGCGTTCTTTTGTACGGTTTCCGACTGCCTGTTTTTTAACTTGTCAATACGTTTATTCTACATGACTCAAAATCGTTGCTTATTTCCATTCACAATCGCTAATATTTTCCAAGCAATTTTCTATTTTTGAAACAGTAAATACCTACATCGTTTTTATTGCGATTACTTAATATGTTGTCGACGCTTAAAAGTGCAACGTTTTGTAAAATTTTGTAAAGTTTTTGGTAAAACGAATGCTAGTTTCTTTTATCACTTTTTTTTATCATTTAAAATCATAAAATCTTAACAGGCCTTCTCAAAATTTTACCCGAAATTGCAAATCTAAATCATCCTCTACACAATCAAAGTTTTAAAAATGGTAGAAAAAAATAAAAATTGTAAAAAGCACTTAACGCACTAACGAAAAATTGAAAAAGCACCAAGTTAGTGCTTTTTCTTAGTTTGGCACTATGGATATAATTTTGGCGTTTTGGGGCATCAAAAAGCACCATGAATAGTGCCAAAAGCACTAAGTTGGCATCGCTGGTTTGGGCTACGTATTACCCTCCGTGGTGAAAAATAATAAATTTCAATTGGCCTCATCATTAGTTCCCAAAAAATGTCCGCCTGGAAGTCCCCAAGGCGGGACAGCATCAGAGCAGATGTTCTGATGTTTCGCTATCAACCTCACAAAATCTGCATATCTTGGTACTAACATTGCACATTATAAACTGATGGTATCTAAAACCAACAGTGCGCCGTAAATAGGCCAACAAGCAACCTGAGCTAAAGTGTCTTTTTCGGTAATATCTTTTGACTACGAGAATAAACAACTATTTTTTAACAACTAAGTTAAGAATTTCGTTTCTTTGGAATCTGTAGCAAAGTTTTTCATAAAAAAAGCCGTCTACTGATTTTCAGTGAAGATTGCAAACTTTAAGCTGCTGTACTGAAAATATTGAAAAACATACTTAGGCTGTTATGACTTCTGGCCACAGATATAACAACCTAGTCCCAATAAAATCTGGATTATTCGGAAATCCCATTTCAACATACACACGGCAAGACAAACTAATGGACGCACAGCACGTCCTTCTGTCCTTCGTTTAATCAACTCTGCTAGGGTCTAAAATAAATATTGTAGAAATTACAACGAACTTATATATACCCTCCTTTTCCACCTGTGGTCAAGGGTATACAAAACAAACTATTAAACTTACACTTTCTTTGAATTCGTAAAAAATACATCAATAATTATAACTCAATTGTGCTCTGTGGTCTCAATAATAAAAACATTCCTAGGGCCATTATTACAACGTGAACAATAGCTATTGTGAACGATAAAGTGGCCATTTAGATTTCTCAATTATTGCAACTGTCTGATAAAATGAAAAATGTATTTAAGGCTGTTACACACAATCCCACAAAGTCTAAAGTATTTTACGAAAATGCTTCCCTGATCTAATTATTGTTTGAAAATTTTTAAAAAACAATAACAAATTATCATGACAGGGTTGCGTTTTCCTTAAAATACGTAAGACTTGTGTGATAGTGTAAAGTACTCTTTAGTAGTATAAAAAATAAATTTCTTATAAAAAGGAAATGCTTTAAAGAAAAGAACGCTTAAAAGAAAAATTTTTAATTTCTTATATCCGTTACCTACTGTATATTGTTTCTACCTTCATTGGTCGCACAAGAAAAATCATGGAACTGCATGCTTACGGTTCCCCTGATCATTAGTTTGAATGTTAAAAAGTGAAACACAAAAACAACTTTTTGTATGAGTAAAAAAATGAAACAACAATAAAACTAAATGAAAGAAATGCATATGTAACAGTTAATGCTAAAGAATGCAATGCTGAAATAAACAAAACAAAAGAAAACAATATTAACTACCTAACGGCTAAGCCATCCTCGGTGTTTACAAAAACGGTTGATTGTGATACATTAACAAAAAATTAAGCTGTCACTAGTGACAAGTGTTGCTGAGCCTGCAAGTATTGCCGCGGCAGCAAAAACAATTTTAGTAAGAAATGATAATGTGAACTCAAACACAGACGCAATGGAAACCCAACTAGTAAAAAGTTGTCAAAAGCCTCAAGTACAAGTTGTTATGGGCAGGTATATAACAGTGCTTAAACGGGGTCGCAGCCCTTCCTCTTCAGCTGTTGCTTCGGGCTCAAAAGAACCATCTTTTGATAGAATAAATACACAAAATCGTTTTGCGATTCTGGAGGATAAATGCTCTGAAGCACCAAACGTCATAAAATCGTCTAAGCCACCCCCGATATATCTTAGAGAGCAAAACTCAAACGAGTTATTAAAAAGTTTGATTTCGTTGATAGGTGAAAATTCCTTTTATGTAGCTGCAATAAAGCGAGGTAGTGTTAACGAGACTAAACTACAGGTGAATCACGAAGATGATTTTCGAAAAGTAATTTCAAGACTTGAAGCTCTTAATAAAAACTTTTATACACATCAAGGGCATAGACTCATGCGTGGACCCGGAGAAATAAAAACTTTTTTGGAAAGATAAAAATAAAAACGTTACAAATATTAAAAATAGGGGAAAAATCCCCAACCACTATTTCGAGTGAAGTAAGAACCCGGCAACGTTAAACTTAAAAAAATGAAAGGCATTCCATTTATAATTAAAAATATATTCTGTACAGAGGAAGAACTATAGAGGAGCCGCACAAAGGAAATTGTCCCGTTCAATGTCTAAACTGCGAAGAATTTGGCCATACTAAGGCATAATGCTACATACCCCCTGTTTGCGTAGTATGTGGTGAATAACATGGTACAGTTCTTTGCGATAAGTCTAAAAACGACCCCAACGTAAAAAAAATTTAGCAACTGTGGTGGTAATCACACTGCCAATTATAGAGGATGCCCTGTATATACTATCGTCAAACAGTCGGTTGGACCGAAAACTAATCCCCCTCAAATGCAGGTAACAAATCAAGTAAACACATATGACATTCAGGCTCCGCAGCTAAGTAATGACAAAACTTCTTATGCTAACGTCCTTAATTCAAACCATGCGCCGATGCAAGGTGCTTCGCCAAGTAATGATAAAACTCCAGTTTCAAATTTAAGTCGTCTAGAACGGTGTTTCTCAAATTTTTGAATAAGTCTGGCATGAAGGCTTATAACATAAATTAAAGCAAAATTTACCAGCAAACACACACAAGCTAATAGAAAGCTACTTAGTCGGTCGTCAATTTATTAATAAGAAGAAGGATATTTCTCAATTACCTCAGGCAATTGGCGCTAGCGTCCCACAAGGCAGCATCCTGGGGCCTCAATTATACTTAATTTATACTTCGGACATGCCAACATACAACCCAAACTTCAACATTTGCTGATGATACAGCTTTTCTAATCGTGCACGAAACCCATCATGAAACATTTCGTTACTTACAGGATCATATAAACGGTATCTTGTAAAGAAAAACGTAAAATTAAGACATTTAACCGTATTCATTTAAATGCTTACCACGCTTTATTGCATATTTTTGGCAAGGATATTATCCTTCGAATACTGTATTGAAATACAATTTGGTGACAGTAACTTTGACGATAACTTCTAGGTCGTATCAACATTTTGTGACCGGACCAGGTATGATAAATGAGAAAACCAATATCGTACCAACGTACTTTTAAAATTGTACTTTTTCGACACCAATAGTACAAAATCATTTTTAAATAGTTTTTTTTAAATATTATTTTATAAACAAAAATGTAATACAACAAAAACAAAAAAATTCATTTGTACACGTAAAGTATAGATAGCAAATTTTGCGAAAGAACCCACAGGTCGAAAATTAATTTCGAGCCATCGGATTTTTCAAAATATGTAGGTAGTTTTCCAAAATATTTAATAATAGAGGCAAAAAAAATTTTATTTGCTCTAGCCAAACCTGTATAATGCGGTTTTTAGGGTCGAGAAATCCATTTATTTTTATTTTTGATTGCCGCCAGAGGGCGCTTTCGTACACTTTTTAGAATATATCGTCTTTTTTTGTGGAAAATTTAAGAAATCGTTGTGAAACTGGACGAATATTTCTCAAAATGCAATCTTAAATTTAAACGAAAATAAAAATGTTAAGCGTTTTAAAAATATGTACTTACGAGCGTCTTCGGATTGCATTTCCAAATTTATTGTGTTGACAATTTATAAAATGTGTGTGTATATGGAGAAGAAAGTCCGGATATAAAAAAATTTAATTTAGAGCTTGTAAAATCTCCCTAATATAACTCGCAGTAAAATAATAATGGTGTGGGCTCCCAATGTTCCAAAATTCTGTTGATTACTTCTTGTCGTGACGAACGTTGACTAATATTTCAAAAAAAATTATGAGTTCGTTCCAAAATAATCTTGAAATTAAATGGTCTTGAAGTGGTTTTCTACATCTTTTAAGAACTTGTGAATATCATCCCGCTAATACTAAATTTAGAATGTGGCATATGCAATCGTCCAATTAACAAGTGCAAACATCTGGTTTCTTTCCTGCAGACCAGCAAAGTGCTTCGCCGGATTAGTTAGGAAATATTTTAATAATAATCGGCACAAAGAACTTTTACATAAATCTTACCCTTATAACAAAATTTTGTTACGGCGGGTCCATAAATGCCCATCATGGGTCCTAAATAAGGTACACTTTCAAAAACTTTTGTCTAAAAAACATATTTAAGTAATATCTTAAGTACCGCTTCTACTCCCAAATCCTAATTTAAACCTTTAAAAAAACTCTTAATTTAATAAAAACCGAACAAAATATAATTATGTAATTGGTTTCATAAATTGTTATCTTGAACTGATATTTTTGATCATATTTGTAATTGCCTCAATGTAAATTTACACAAATGTAAGTCCTGTAGAAAATATACAATCAGCAAAATATAGTTGCATTCATTGTCGTGATATTTGTACCACAAAATGTAAAAAAATTAAATGACGAAGTCAAATTTGTAAAAAGGGTTTTTATATATACAAAGTAATGAAGTATCACTACATTCAGAAAAAAAATTACAGTAATCGACGCTATGGATTTGCAGATATAAGCAAAAATCTGCGCTGGCGTGACGTTAAAAAAACGGAAGTGTGTTTTGACTTACATTACAAAACTGAATAATACTGCGAATTGAGCAAGATGTTTTGTACAAAACCTTTTTTAGTAAACTTACGACGTATACAGATTTGTTTTTCAAGCTATCAAATTTAAAAATCTTTGCTCGTTTTAAGGTAAATATGGGAATTTTCAGCTTAAAGTCTACTTATTTTAATGTAACGCCAGATAGCAAATAAGGTTTTATTTTCGGACCATGTTGTTCAATCGTTATCCCTTTTGTTACTTAATGTAGAGCTTGTTGCGCTTTACACCAAAATATAAAAAGGTAAACGATACATATAAAAGTTTTTGAGAAACAATTTAAAATACTTCTGGCGTTACGTGACAAAAAGTAGACTTTTCGCTGGAAATGCCCATATACATACATACATAGATGAATATATCTTCACCTAAAATACAAAATAACGTAACAAATCTTTTTATAAGTTTACAACAGAAGCAGAAAACTTTACAAAATCAATAACAACAAAGTGTACTTGGCGTTTAAATTTCTTTAATAAAGTCGCCATTTTTGTGAACATGAAGTTTAATAAAAAAAAAAATTTTAGGTGACGATATAAAATTAAAAACTATGCAAATTAGGTTTTTTTTGTGGATCAAAATGTGCAACAGATAAAATAGACTTTTTTATAAATTAATATATGATTTCACTATCTGAATATTAAAAATATACTAATTTTTTTTTCAAATTATTTGACTTAAACTTGAAAACACATAGAGAAATTTCAGATGATCTGTAGTAAAAATCGCTATGATTAAATAAATTTTCTTTAAATTAGCTCCAAAATAAGCTTTAGTCCGGCTCGCCAATTTGTGCTCTTCAAGCACTTAAAACTTAAAAAAATAACTCAGATAATGAAATTATAACTGTAGAAATATGCAATATAAAAACATAAAAATAAAATAGTAATACTTTTTTAATAAAATAATTTCCTACATTTAACTATTAATACTGTAATTAAAATATCTTGATTTAAGTGATGTTATTATTATTTATATTTTAGTTTAAAAGGAACTTTTACTTTTTTAGGAGGACGTTTTCAAAAAAAAAAAAAAAAAAATCAGAAAGATAAAGAAAACTAAAACAATTGGAAGCAAAAATACACACACTTATGTAGGTAGGAGGCACAACGAAGTATACATTGATAGCATTAAGTACTAAACTGTTGCCGAAACTATAGTCTTAATATATAATAACTACATATTTGACTAGATAGAACTGTAGTTGAAAATATTTATAAAGACATTTAGATTATAGACAAGACTAGTGGCATGGCTGTAGACAAAAATATAGACCAGTGCCCATGTTCTCTAACTCTTGCGTCGAGAAAATTTTCAATTGAAATGTGAGAAATAAAACAAAAATGCCATAAATTGAAACAAACAACTGTTATTCTCACTTAACTGCGTCTGTAACATTTTTGACGAGTAATAGCTGTCACGAAAGGCAATTACTCGCCAATTTAAAGAAAAAGTCCCTACAGGAAATGAATGAGCAAATCATCGTATTTTTCACGTTGGTGCTGTGAAAATTATGGAAGAAATGAAATGATGGAAAAAAATTAAGAAAACTTGTTTTTCTATAATTTTCTCAACACCAACGTGAAAAATATGATGATTCGCTCATTCATTTCTTGTATGAGTGCAGGGCGAATTAACTACAGGTGGTGTCGAAACGCCTTCTGATTTTGACAGTTCAAGCCTATTTGTTTTGATTTGTTAGTGTTGCTAAGAATGGTTGACATTTCGAGCCGTCAACACTAACAATGCAATGCAAACCCCCCTATGTTGTTTCTGCTGTTTTTGGATTGTTGTAGTTCCTACACTACCTGTAGTTGAATTCGCCTTTTAGGAGTGTGTCTGTAAAATTTCTGTGAGAAAGTTCCCGCTGTGAACTGTCAAATAAACTCACGAATATAAACTAAAAAACATAATAAAAATGCAATGAATAAAAATAATAATATTTTGTTCTTGGCACATTTTTTCATTGTTGAATTATTTTGCTTTAAACATTTTTATAAAATATAAGAATGTTTTCAAAGCTCGATTGCAAACAACAAACATTAAAATCGCTCTTTACATTATTTTGTATAGCCGACGGTTGCATTTTCGCCGCCGTCGTTGAAAATTTTTCAATTTAAGTTCATTTTGGCCGCCGTCAGAGATATACTTATGTATGTGTATGTGTAACGACGTAATCTCTTTTGATAGTTTTCGACATGAGTTACAGACACACTTTTTTTCACTTTTCGAGAAACGATTAAATATTTTGTTACGCATCTTTTTGATGCGAGAAGTTCTCACTTAAGTTACACAACTTGGGTACAGGTTACTGCCTAGATTATAGAAAATAATAATATAGACAAGACTATAGACAAAATGACAGTGAAGGCAAGATTATACTTAAAACTATACGCAAAACTATAGTCAGAACTACTACTGTCCAGACTATAGACTGGATAACAATAAGGAGTATAGATATAACTCTTGTTAAAGGTACATTTACACGACATGTTTTTTACATCTGGCCTGTCAACTTTTCACGTCACATGTTATTGTGAATATCTGTCATAGTTGCTGGTTAACAGAAGGTTTATAGTATTCGGTGACATTGTCTCTTTTTTTCGCAAAGTTTTTGCAGAAACGAATGTAGTTCTCGGTTTCAAAATAGCGACCTGCCGCCACAAACATTTTTATTTGCACCGTAAAAGAGTTCAGCCATCTTAACATTTTTTCTTTAAATTTTAAGATATTAATTTAGGATATAATAATTAAACGTTTTTTATACAAATATATGTATATAATTTCTATTTTATGGTGAAATGTTTATACATACATATGTATGTATGTATGTATATCGGTATCGTATAAAAATAAAACTTCAGCCCTTAATAGTGCACCGCCGCTGACGGTTTCTTCCCGGCATAGATTTCTGGCACAGCTGATGTCAGATGGTTTTTCAGAGCACGCTCTAATTGAAATTGTGTCACATGACTTTGAATCTGACTTTTACAGAAGCAATGTTATAAGGGTAACACACGACTTGTACATACATATGTATATTGCAGTGGAAATTTGACAGGTCAGAGGCCTAATTCTAGCAGTCGTGATCGAGTACTTTAACGATTTTAAAGCAATTCTATTTCTAATTCCTTTAGTCGATACTGAACGAATCGAAATTATTTTTTAAGCATTGTGAAACCCAAATTAAGGCTATAAAACACTGAAAAAATAATTCCGATTCGTTCAGTATTGACGAGAAAGTACTCAATCACGACTGCCAGAATCAGGCCCCAGATGTAAAAAAAATGCTTAAATCTATAGACTGGACTATAGTTAGGGCAATGCGCAAGCCTGTAGTCAGAACTATTGACATTAGTCAGGACTATAGATCTTTGTATACTCCCATTTAAAAGCGGAACGCGAATAAATTTGGAAGCGCTATTTTACTACAAAGATTTTAAGAAAAAAAAAAATCTTTTAACTTAAAATAATTTAAAATTAAATTTAGTTAATATTTGTAAAAAGTGCGTTTTTGTAGTTGCTATTTTAATGCGTAATAAACTTTTAACGTTTTTTTAGATTTTTGCTTTTTATGATTTTTTCCTTTTTTTTTTTTTTTTTTGTTAAAATTTTTTTTTGTAAATTTTCGAAGACTTTTGTTTGTTAAATTAAATCGTTAAAACATTGGTAAAGCCCTTTTTGAAGTCAGCATTTTCAGTTTGTTTTATTTTCATTAACTGATTTATTTTAGTCCAGTTTAACAAACGATTTACTAAATATCTCCTCTAGCTTTGAACGTGGACATTGTACCACCAGCATGTATTGAAAGGGAAAATCCCAAATAATGGTGAAATGGAACAACATGTTGGCAATGGCAATTAAATATTCAAAAAATGCAAACCAACTGAAAGCTAAAATTAAAAATAAGATGAAAATTGCGTTTAGAACAAAGAATATAAGGTTGTACATTAGGGTGCTTAAAAAAATATTTTACTAACTGTATGGAAAAATTTAAAGTCGTTGGGCATCGCGTAGAATCTTAATATAAAGCTGATCTTGTTGGAGAGATATGTAGTTTATGACCACTAATAACTTTTAAGATGATAGCCAGAAAAAAAAAACATTTTTTAAGCACTCTAATGTATCTACAGAACTACATATGTACATAGTATGTATGTATGTATGCATGTATTAAGAATATTATGAAAAGAAAAAAAGAAAACTCACCTAAATCATGACAATAGAAACGATGCTTGGCAAAGAATATCAACAGGCCAATTGTACTGATTATGGACATGGCAAATAGAATTTTCTTCCACTTAATTGAATCCCTTTGCACTTGCGTCAACTCGGTATGATCTTCGTGTATGACGGCATTCAATTTAATGGTAGCCAACATGTGGCACAAAGAACAAATCATAAAAGTTATAAAGATTTTTTCATGTATGGCTTAAAATATAGAAAAAATCATATTTAACATAAAGAAAACATTTGAACTTAAAATCCTTGATACTTACGATAATTTTCTCGATTCGAAATATAGGTAACGCCACCCAATGAAGCGATCTCTATGCAATTCAATACCAATATCAAATATACCAATGAGACGGTATTTCCCACCTTTTCGGGACGTGCTTTCTGCAATTTGGCTAACATAATGCGATAGTAATTTTTATAAATGAATGCAATGGGCAGACGTGGACCCAAGTGTAAGGCAATACTAAAACGCCAAAAATAACGTTGAGGACTTACGCCGGTAATTGCACTTATTGAGGGTACAATATTGTAAACCTAAAAAGACATAAAATATTTGTATTGGACGTTAGAAACAAATTTTTGTATTAACAGCTTACCCTACAATGTGTTTCATGTACTTCGTCATATTGGAAGACATATGCGGTTACAAAACATGTAAATAATGTTGCCAACGGTAACAGTGCTGTAACAACACAAATATGTTGGAAATTGGCTAGAAAATGTAGAGCAAATGGATAATCATTTGGCGTTTCAGTTTTATACGGCTGAGGAGTGTGTGGCTGAAAAGAAAAAATAATTTTATGTTAAAGATTTTATTTTATATTCAGACGTATGATCAATACCATAAACAATAATCATACGTTATGTGGGGTTAAAAAGTACAGACAAGAATCAGTTATAAACAGTGTTGCCAGAAGATTTTTTGAAAAATACCTCCGGCAAAAAAAAAAGAAATTCTTTTTTCCCCTACACGTTGAAAAAATGTTCCCTACGCGTTTTAGTCATTTCAATCTATGAAAAAACTAGCTTTATTCGCATGTGTACATACATATATTTATATTAAAAGCTTTAATAAAAAAATTAAGTAATAAAGCTAAAAAAAAAGTTAATGTACTTTTGGTTAAATTCAATGAATAAACAAGAAAAATAAATATACGTTTGTATAGTTTTTTGAACTAAATATTTAAATAATAATTTTATTTTAATTCAGGCACATATGGGCATTTCCGTCAAAAGGTCCACCGTGACCGAAAATGTAAAAGTTATTAAAAGCTGATTATTTTACGATATTGTTATAGAGAAATATTTAGATTTTACTAATTTTATTAATTTACCCATAAATTTGTTCACTTAGATGAACAATCAGACTGCAAAGTTGTGCAAACGTAATTTCTTATTTGTGAGAATGTTTTATTGTATGTTTTCTTGGATATTATCTTCCTTAAAAGAGGTGATATTTGATAAAAATTATTCCAAAAAAATTTTCTTACATGGTCTGTAATCTAAGGAAGAGTTCGAAGAGAAAAATGTTATTCGGATAACCGGTAAATTTTTATTTTGTTTTAATAATTTTTTAGTTTATGTGCTGTTTTCACAACACAAGTGACTAAACGTGTAGTAAATTTTATATGAAAAGCACTCAGTTTTTTGAGTGTTTTCCATATAAATTTTACTACACGTTCAGTCACTTGTGTTGTGAAAACCGCACATTAATTATTATGGAAATAATTTCACGTTCGAAATGTCACGTATCGACCCAGATTTTGGTTAAAAAAAAAAAAAAAATACCGAAGATTTTGGAATCAAACCAAAGACATTTTAATGTTACATTGCTACGTAAAATTCTGAAAGTAGTTTGACTAAAAAATTGTTCCAGGTTTCGCTGAATTACGGTTTTTTATACATGGCCACAAAAACTACTTCTATTTTTTCACGTTCGAACCGCTACTTCTTTTGCCAATATCTTTGACCTAGAATCGCTCCATCCATAAACTTAAGCATAGATAACAATGCCCTCTTAGTGCTTTAATTTAAGGGGTAAAAGAACGGAAAAATATTTGTTGCTTAAAATGTTATTGCATTTTCGATCCGTACGACTTTCACGTTCAACACTTTGGAATTACCCATATGCAACAGATTATTTTATAAATAATATATATGTATGTATTACATTTGAACTTAATTTTCTAAAGTGACCATTATTGCATTCGCAATTAATGCAAATTAAACTTAAAGTTGTGTGGCTCAATTTATTTCACTTCTTGGTGGTATTTGTGTTGGGTAAAGTCCAAAAAAAATCCTTCGTACCAGTTTCAATAAATTTGGAAATACAACCTCGTCGTAGTTTTTCATGTTTGCTATTTGTATCCAAAACAATTCCAAAACCATGTTTAAAAATATATTAATTTCACAATTTCAGAACAATTAATTGTATGCGATTGTGCTCCACTTATACATGAGATCATTGAAGCTTAAGTTAAATTGTTACGACAATAGCTCAAATTTGTACTCATCTTTTTTTTTTGTCCAAAAACATGTTCTGGACTTAAGAATTCCATGTCTTTAAATATTAAATCATTGTTTACAAATACATTTTTTAACATTTATGCAATATGAGAAAAAAAAACCACTACATGTTTGGATTTTTCCCTACTTTTGGCAACACTGATTATAATACAAAAAAAAAGGGTAACATTGTTTTCTATGCTAATTCGATATAATAATGTGCCAAAACTGGGGGATTTTTTTTTTAAACTTTAAAATTGTTTTAAAAAAAAATGATTTTGTTATATAGTGTAATCTTCAACTACTCTAAAAACTGAAGAGTAGACTATTGTTCAGTGTTAAAGTGAATATTCTTAAAAAGCTATAAGACTATAAACTAGATTATAGTTGACTATAGTTTAAACTTTAGAGTAGACTAAATATGCGATTATTGACTAGGCTATTGCACAAATATTTTCTATATTTTAAGAATTTTTATTTAATGATTAAACTCCTTTTCATAACTGCACACAAATCGACTTCAATAGTAACATAACTCAAAACAAAATTTTTGGGCTAAATATTTACATTATACGATTTTTGTCGCTGCAACTTTTATCTGTTCTTCTTCAAAGTTGCTTTTTATGCGACTTTATACTTTCAGAAGTAAGAAAGTATAGAAAGAGAGTAAAGTCGGGCATGCCCGAACGTATTATACCACACACCACATTATTTGAAATATGGAGCCTATTTGGGACACATCGGCAACCATGATCCACCAGAACAAAATTATGTTATTAGTTTAAGATTTATGTAAAAGTTCTTTGTGCCGAATATAATTAGGATATTTTCATCTTTATGAGATTTCTGTTTGCCTTTGAGTTTAAGGATGGGGGGCTTATACGGGACCTATTGTTAATTTTCGACCTCCAAGCAGTGTCAATATCAGCATTTATAAGGTAGTTATGGAATTTAAAGCTATTTTCGGGTGAAGTATTTGTATGGGAGCTATGATCAAAAATTTGCCGGTTCCAATAATATTTGGTAAGATGTTTAAGATTGCAATCAAATAAGTTTGGACCATATTTAATTTAAGTACCAAATTAATAAGATGCTTTATGACCACAAAAACTGTATTCCGGAAATCGGGGCTATATGAAATTATGGGGCGATTCTTATCATTTTCAATAGGGTTGGTTCCGATGACATTTAGAACGTATTTACCGAATTTTATCAATTTATATCCAAAGTTGTGCGCAAAGTTTACATGGACAGCTAGCTAGCCGGTATTACAAACATCAGCATACAAATCCCCAATCCACTATTGTAAAGTGGGTATAAAAAGTATTTCCTGAGTTGTGACACTTTTGAAGAAAATAAGTGATATGTTTAATTAGGTCTAATAAAGAACTCACACGTTTGTTTATGAGAATTTTCAAAACAAATTAAGTACAAAACTCTTGTACTTAACCCTGACCCAGTTTATGTCTAACATTTAAAAATCCTTATTAATATTTATATGAACTGGTGGCACAGAATTGCAAAGCAAATAGACAAGACAGAAAAGGTAAACAAACAATTCTCAATAGACTTAAGTAGCTGAACAAAAATATATGTATGTAAGATTTTTAAAGAAATAATCGCACATGCAAAAATAAAAACAAAAAATCAATAAAAATGTGAATTCGCGTAAAAAACTCAACACATGATTGAAATGTTATTTAAAGAAGAGAATGAAAAGAAAACAGAAAAATGGCGGGTATTTTGAATAAAACACAACAAAAGCGGCTAGACAATAACATTCAAGCAAAAAATAAACAATCGGAAGTGGAGCAAGTAAAAAATAAAAACAAATGTCCGAATAATTATACAGTGGCAACAGTGGCAACAATGGCAAAGTAAATTGAAATGGAAGAAACAAGAGGAAATAAACAAAAAGAGAAAAACTAAACAGTTGTTTATTTTTTGTAATGCAGGCAAAAAATAAAAATAGACAGTGAACAGCCAAATATGTACCTGACCAAAAAGGGTGGAAAACGTTACCACAATGAAGATTGTTGAATAGAAAGAAAATAATAATGAATGAAAGCTTAAAACAAACTAAACGAAAATTGTATTACAAAATATCACAGAAGGGGGTTAGAAAAAAATAAACACAGGGCGAGTGAGTTGCTTTAAAGAAAATTCATCAAAATATTTGAAAAATGGCAGAAAATACGCAAGATTATCGTTGGAAAATGGGGTGGCAAACGAAAATAACCAGAAATAAAATTTTATTACCCAATATTATATAATGCTAGTAATGAAAAGTTTTTTGATTTTCAACTTACTTGATTGACTGTTTTAGTGGTATCTAGTGTTTGTAGATCTGTTTCTGGTGGTAAATCCAATTTTTGCAAGTCCTTCGTTGACATTGTATTGCTAAATTTAGTGGCTGATTCAGCATCACTTTTACTGGCAGAGGAGACACGTTTACCAATGACCCTAGAATCACTCATACTTTTCTCTTTATTTAATAACTTTTTCTTAAGTAGGTATGTTCGTAACAATTTTTTTTCTAATTACTATAATATATAGTAGTAAATATTTTTATTTTTTTCTATAAGCTTATTAACCAGTTCAGTTTTAAACAACACTTCCACGTTTAGGACATTTTTCTTCATTAGATTTTAAAGATTATGTAAATTTTTAATGTGTTTAAAGTAGAAAACATATTTTTCTTTTTGCTATTTTATACCTACATATTAATTTATTTTTTTGTTTTATTTTATTTTGAAAAATTTTTCTTAATCCAATTGTTTTTAATTTATGTATGTAGGTATTTATTTTTGGGAAAACTTTTCCAATTTATTATACACAACAGAAATGTTCACCACTGTGCTTCTTTATACTTATTTCAGCACAAAAAAGTAACAGGACCAAAAGAAAATGTGACGTTTTGTAACGGATGATGTATTATTTTCACAATTTTCTTTTTTTGTCTTGTTCTTGTAGGTATTTTGCTAAAAGGAATAACGGTAAATAGAAGAAAATGATGAAAGTCAAATGGCAGTGTTTTTACAGAGATGCCATAGTGTTAAAGTAATTTTTAACCAAAAAATGGCTGAAGTGCAGTTTACTGGACGTACGAAAAAAAATATGCCATCCGATTCAGAATAAAAAAAGAAAAAAAAACAAAATTAAAATTAAAATTAAAGGGGGCTGAGTCCCGTAGGGCACACTGGAACAAAAAACTGCCACGCTCAATTAGTGATATGTGTGGGTACTCAAATTAAAGGTAATTTGCTCACGATTGCAAATATGTATTTTGTTTTTGAATTCGCATATTATTTTACTCTCTAGGTTAAGTATATTTTAGGTGCAGAAGTTATCGAAGCCGGTGTTTGTTATACCATTGAGGAGAAAATCCTTGCGCCCGGCCGAAGGCTGGCTATGCAGAGAACTTTAGAAGCTATAATATATATACGTCTAAGATCAATATTGTAGAAATTACAAACGGAATGACAAACTTGTGGTGTGGGTATAAAAAGAGTAATTTTTGGGATTTCAGTATTTTGATTATAACTCAGCAATTTTTTAACCGATTTGACAGAAATATATACCGGCGTGTTTAAGAAGAAATTTGCCGGTTAGTTTGGTTACAAATCTTGGACTCGGAAAGAACTATGATTCCCAAAAGTGGGTATTTAAAAAAAATTATTTTGGACCTTTTCCACCTGTGGTGAAGGGTATGAAAATCGCTAGATACACA
Source organism: Pollenia labialis (assembly GCA_949318255.1). Lineage (NCBI taxonomy): Eukaryota > Metazoa > Arthropoda > Insecta > Diptera > Polleniidae > Pollenia > Pollenia labialis. The sequence continues at coordinate 77,740,182 of OX439142.1, forward strand.
AAATATATGTTACTTAAATAATATTTGCTTAAAAAAAAAACACATAAAATGGCCTTTTCCCGAAATAATATCAAATCGAACAAACCATGGTGAAATAAGCAGGTGGCATTGTTACGGCAACAAATACAACATTACAACAAAAATTGAAAATATATCACCGTTTACGTCAAAAAATACTTTAAACTAAAATCAAAGCTTCCCGCTGAACGTGTTGAAATAAATCAATTTTTAACCAATTTTTATTTAATTATGGTCAATATCATATTTATTTTTATTAAAAATTATCAAAAACTTTATAAAAATTCAATAATCACAGCAAGGGTTGCCATTTTTGAAATTGAAAAATCAGTACATCGTAAGAAAAATACCAGTACATTCGGAAAAAAACTATTACACAAATTTTGATCCAAAATTTTATTAAATTCATAAGTTTTAAACGATTATTAAAACAAAAAGAAAATTATACATTAAAAATAATCAATTTTTCTATTTTTTAAAGCAAGAACTTAACAAAATACATACAACAAAAACATCACGTCACAATATTAAAAATAGATAGAAGTAGAAGTAATGTTTTAAATGCACAAAAAATTCAATATAAGGCGGGTATTCACGAGGTCTTTAATCTAGCCATATTGTCATAGGCTATAAAATTAAAACCCCTCAAAATTTTTTGTTTTTGAACTACAAACGAAAACATTCCTTAAAATTAAATAGTTAGGAGAAAAAAATTTATTATGTATTTTAAGAAATTTTTTTAACGTCAAGAACAATAGTTTGGAGCAATTTTTAAATTATGACTTATGAAAATGTGACTGGATAGGAGACCTTGTGAATACCCTAAATACTTTGCCAATAATTTGGTTGCAACTTTAGAACACTTTGTTCTTCCGCAACTAAAATTGGTAGCAACTTTGGAATTAGGGAAGATTTCCTTGAAAAGTTTGCTGCTACAATCAGCTGAAGCGTAGCTGTGGCCATATATGAAATTATGGTACTGTTTTTTGATGACTCCCTAATATATTTCGCTTACCTAGCATTTACACATGAAAGTAATTTCTTGTAAGTTGCAATACACTTACACTTTTTCACTAACATTCACACAATTTTTGTACTTCCTGCCAATCGACTGTTTCTACGACTTTTCGTTGCCTTGCAAAAAATATTGGACCAGATGATTCATTTTGATTAAATGGACTACTCCATGGACTGGTCCGATGTAATGCAAGCATGGACCATGTCATTGTCAAAAATTGTTTGCAGAGAGACTATATGTCTCGTTTTTTAACGACATGTTTTCGCTTCTAAACGAAGTTAAAACTAATCCTCTTGTGTATACAATGAAGTCGTTTTAAGACTACTCCTTTGTAATCCAAAGCTGGGTTATATGGCCCAGCCCTAGGACATCGTAATGTTAAATAGACCATGTTTTTCCATACATTTGGGTTAGTTTTGGATTAGTCCTAGTCCCTTGTGGGCTACATTTTACACGCGTGTTTGGACTAGTACTAATATTTGCAGGGTTATAATACGTATACTCTACTTTCAAGAAAGTTCTTTCATGTGTTTCTGTGTTTCTGTTTTACACACAGGACGTTGGAAAACAAAACAAACATTTTACGTTTTTTTCGTTTTATTTGAATCACAGAATGCAACCAAGAAAGAACACTTTGGCAGTTGTTCAAAACGAAGACAGGCGAAGCAAACAATCCTGCGAGTGTTTTTATACTTTTCTATTTTTCGCAATTTTCGCAAAAGCAGCATTTTCTTTCGAAAAGCACAAATTGCACTTCTTTTGAAAAAAGAGTGAGAACAAAAAGGGAGTACTCATGACCAGTGAAAGGATAATTGTGGGTTTCATGGGAAACCGCCTATGTTCTTTTTTCGATTTTGAGATGTTGATGCAATATTGCTTAATTTTAAACGCTTTTTACTTGGTTCTTAAAATTTCTAAAATAAGATGGACCGATTCCGATATTTTTAACCTAATAAAAAAGTTAAATACCTAGCACATAGTTTGATCTAGAATTGTTTTCGGCTCTCCTGGAAAATTGAAGGTGGTAGCATTTTCATATAATTACAAAAACAACTCAAGAAATTTTCATGTTGTTTTTGTAAAAATTGTAAAACTGTAACCATCTGTTTTTTGTTATTATTTTTGATTTTACTTATACCAAGGCGAATTGACTAGAAGGTGGGGTCAAGTCAACATATGGTGTTTTTTTCTGTGGTCGACTTGTCAAAGTTTGTATACAAAATAGTTTTTTATGTAAACAAACCTATTTTTTTTACTAGCAATATTTTTGACAACCCGACCACAGAAGCAGTGTTGTTGTAGAGTTGACCTCACCTTCTACTCAATTCGTCTTGACTTATACCATGTTCACACGGACAGCAATATTCGTGTTTCGCTCTCTTATTCCTGTTTCGCGCCCCAAACATGACTGAAACGACTTGTTTTACCATACAAAATTTTGAGAGCGAAACAGGTCGTTTCATTTTGAAACAGACTGCGAAACAGGAAAAATGTACTATCATCTCCAATTTTGATAACAGTTATCGTTAGTTTATCTGAACTAGCTCTCAAAAAATATCAAAACAAAGAAAAAAATAAAATAAAAATTGATTTTTAATAAAATAAAGTGATAATTATAATATAATAATATTAATAACAGTATTAGATAATATATTCCTAAGTTTTATTTACTTTTTTATCTATTTAAAAAAAAATCACACTAACAACACAAAAAAAATGTCAAAATGAAACAGGAATAAATCGTATGAACAGCATGTTTGGCTATCTAGTTTCAGAGAGCGAAACCAGTGGTTTCTATCGTCGTATGAACATAGCATTATACCTTCCGTGTAAACATGAAATATACTTACAACAGACTTTTATTTTTTTCTTTTAAACACTGAGAGAATTTCATATTATTTTGATTCTACAAAGTCATAATACATTGTGTTACCGTGTAAACTAGCCTTTAAGGAATAAAAAATTTAGTGTTATAAAGGCTTTAAGGCCAGTTTACACTATTTTACTTTGTATTAATACATGTCAAAAACTAAAGTAATATGTAAAAGTCTGATAGTGTGAACGCATGTGGGATGACAATGACAAGTATGTATTATGAAAAAAAGTGACATCCCATACTACTTCATCGTTTTTTGAAAAATTGCTAAACAATAATACTTCATTGGATCAGGGTTAAATTTTATTTCATGTGTGAGTGTTTATACTTTCTGTGATGGTGTGAACTCAAACTGTTATGTTAAATTAGATTTTTTGACAGTCGTAACAAAACTCATTAGATTTCTATTTCACAAAGTATTGTGAAATCGTTTTTTATGTCAAAACTTTTCATTTTCATACAGCGTATACGAAACAAACCCTTAGAACCCGAATTCAACACCTCTAGAAAGAAAGTTATCGTTTGTAATTGGTTTGCCTGTGCCGATTTATATAGTCGAAATATCCGAAAACCGGTTTCTTGCAAATGTCGAATAATCGACCACCCTATTTTTTTTTTTATTATTTGATAATTGGAAAAAACAAAATTTTTATTTTTATGTTTTTCATATTTATTAGTATCAAATTTGAACGCTTATAACTCTGAAAATATCGAACAGATGTTAATAAAATATATATTGTGCACTTCTGCCAGTAAATACCTTTCAAATGAAAAAAGTGTTCTTTACTGTTTTGCCTTAGCCGATTTATATATAGATATATTCAATGGAATGCCCCATTTACAAAAAAGTACTACCAAGTTTGTGATATCAACCCCCACACACATTTGACAGTCAGCTGTTAAGTAACGGTTCTCCTCCATCCACTAATTTTTTCGGGTTACGCAGTGCAAATTTTTATGAACAATTAAATTTTATAGTTTTAACTCAAAATCTTATTAGAAACAAACACAAAATGAATAATTTAACTAGACAATTAACGCGTCTCACGATTACCGAAATAAATTTGTTAAATTCCAACAAATTATTAAGTTTTGGAGCACCTTTAGTATCGTCTGATTTTCACACGACTTCTAGTGTGGCGTCCCGTTATAACAAACATAATACTGGACCACAGAAATGGTTACAGTATAATAAGATTGTACATCCTCCACAGAAGTCTGAAGAGGAACCAAGAAAAGCGGTAAGTTGACTATTATTGATATAAAATATAAAAAAAATGCAGCAAAAATTAAAGCCGGAGATTATTTAGCGTCACAAGTTTTTTTTATCATTTAACTAACGTTATATACAATCATCAACTACCTACATTATTATGTTACCACTCTCAAATTATCATAATTCGTTTTTTGCACTCCCCATTTAATTATTTTCAACCCTTGGCTTAAGTTCTAAAAATATATTTTGGAAAATTTCTCAGTCCAACCTTGCTAATTTTTCAGTATGTATGTCATATGCGTACCAACATTAAATATAGCCCCGATAAAATGTGGTATATTGCCTCTTTCGTAAGGGGCATGTCTGTCGATGAGGCATTAAAACAACTTAGTTTTGTTTTAAAGAAAGGAGCTGTTGATGTAAAAGAAGTTATACAAGAAGCAATTGAAATGGCCCAAAAAAATCATAATGTGGAATTTAAAAGCAACCTATGGATTGGTAAGTTTCTGCCCAGGAATATAAAAACAAAGTTATAATTAACATTTACATTCTTTCAGCTGAATCCTTTGTTGGCAAAGGACGCGTTATCAAGGGCTTCAGACGTCATGGTCGTGGTCGATATGGCTGTGTAGAATATAAATATTGTCATTACTTTGTGCGTCTAGAAGAAGGTCAACCTCCAAAGAATTATTATTTGCCTTATCCTCAGACACCTTCGGAACAATTTGAAAAGTGGTTGGAACAAATGCGTATGCGCAAGGTTATTAATTCGTTGTAGTGTTTTTTGTTAAAATGTTTCTTTTAAATAAAAGTTTTAATTATGAAAAGCAAGTTTGAAATTTCAGGTATTAACTTTATGCTGGGCTGACAACTATAAAGTCATGTTATGAGGTTTAGATTAGTAACAGTTAGTTTTAACTGAACTTAATGAAATTGGGCGTTAAAAGGATAAAATCGGACATGTTCTACAAATCGAAATGAAATGGAATTGAAATCTTACGAGATTTTGATTTCAATTATTGACAAATTTACTTTAGTTTTTCTTGTTTTCAAGGGCTGTTTTTGAAAATATAATTGATACTCAAAGTGAAGTACATAAAAAGGAATCTTTTTATGAACTTCCGTTTTCAAAATTTGTTCGGTATTAAATCCAATTTATTGATTTAATTTGATATTTGAGTGGAAGCTGTATGTTTAAATCTGAACCGATTCAACCACATTTAATTAGCAGCTAGATATTTTGGGCTAAATTTAATGTTAATAAGAACATGGTTTTTGGACATAAAGAAAGAAGTTTGCATGGGGGCTATGTGACATTATAGACCGATTCTCACAATTTACATATGTTTCGTTCTTATGACAATTAAAACGTATCCACCCAATTTTTTTCAAATTATCTAGAGATTGCAACTCGTACTTTGCGCAGATGGTTCACATGGACAGACGGACATGAGAAGGTCATTTTAAAAAGTGTTTCTGATTCGATCGTGTTACTAAACGATGCGTCCAGATTTCTATGTATCGGAACAAATTTATATAATTGCTTTTTCTTAATTTTTCCATATTTATAAAACTCTTCTGTTTGGAATAACATTTATCTTCAACGAAAACTTGCTTTGGCTTACAATTGTTGAGTGAAAATTAAAGCCAGTTGGCGAAATTAAAGCAACAGAAAATTCATCTGTTAACCAGAATTTTAAGCAATTTTTTTTATTTGCTGAACATGTATTAAAATATGCTTAAAAACGTGAAATATTCGCTACAAACTTTATACAAATGCTCTAAAATGTTCAAATTATTTACAAACAAATCGATACCAAAATTCATAAAAAGCTCTAAAACGGGTAAATATATTGTTCCTGTATTTATCGGGGTTTCCCCGATCATAAGTTTGTATGTATGAGTACGCTGTCGTCAGTAGGATATGACAGGACATCTCAAAAAGTATTACAGAAACAATTTAAAGACAGAAAATCCCATTGTTTTTTATTGCTATCTTTTCAAATTAGCTGATACATGTAAAAATTCCTATGCCTGAACTTTTTTTCACACATCAAAGTTAAGGTATCTTAAAAATATATGCGTTTAATTACCTCACTAAGATATTTAAGCGTATTTGCTTAATTACCTCAATGAGGTAGTATAACGTTTTATTTTAATTACCTCAAACAGGTAGTTAAGAGTATTCGCTTAAATGCATACCCCGCATAATTACCTAAAAATATTGGTATTCCGTGGAATACTGTAGCGAGACCTAAAAAAGCGTGTTGCTGAGTTGACAATCCTTGCTTTGTGTACGTTTAACTTTAGTCGTTCCGGTGCGTAGAACCGATTTTCGTGGGAGCTTATAGGTATATACTATGTTTTTAGTAATTTATTTATTTTTAAATTAATAAGAAGTCATTATTTTATCTTTTGGAACCCGAGTTGCATATAGAGCATATATACTGCCAAAGAGAAATATATTGCAATATACATATGTATGTATATATGTACTTACATATGCATGTAAGTATGTATGTATATATACGTTCCGAAATTTATTTATTGCGTTTTATTGAGAATAAAAATTAATTCTCGATTTATTAAGGATATTCGTCGATTTAAAATGTGGAAAATTTTCTAAATTTATTTATTTATTAATCCATATTGTAATACAAAGCCATTTGGGCAAAAAAAAAACGTATTACACAGCAATAAAATCCCGAGTATAGTACTTAACCTAATCTATAAAAATAACTTACATATATAAATATAACTGCACCCATTAATTCAACTTATTGACCCACCAGTCGTAACAAATTGTAAAAAGTACTATAAAAAAGATTTAGTTCAGCATTTGTAGAAAACATAAAAATATCATTTTAATATATTTTTGCTGACTTCTATATCAAACTTATTTACAACCATTTGTATATACCCTTTACCAAAAGTGAAAAGGGCATATGTATAAAATTTTGTCATATTTGTTAAATTTTTACCAATTTTTAAGCACAATATCGATTGTGTGCAGCCAATGGCTTCACGAAAATTGTCCTTTAAAGCGTCAATTGTCTCTGGCTTATCGGCGTATCTTTGACGGCACCCCACAAATAATAGTCCAACGGTGTCAAATCGCAGCTCCGAGGTGGCCAAACGACATCAGCTCTGCGGCTGATAATGTGATCTTCAAAAACAGGGCGCAAAACATCGAGTGTAGCTTCGGCTGTGTGGCACGTAGCACCGTCCTGTTGAAACCAAATGTTGCCAATATTCTCTTCAATTTTTGTGAATAAAAATTCGTTCAAAATGGCCCGATAACGATCGCCATTGACTGTAACGGCCACTCCTTGCGCATTTTCGAAGAAAAATTGCCCAATTATGCCTCTGGACCAAAACCCGCAACAAACAGTGACTCGTTTTGGGCGCAACGTCTTTTTAATGTATGCGTGCGGGTTTTCTGTGCCCCAAATGCGACAATTTTGCTCGTTTACATACCCGCCAAGATCAAAATGAGCTTCATCTGAAAAGATGATTTTTTTTGGCAAAATCGGCATATTCTGTAAATCGATCGCAGGCCCACTTAGCGAAGCGAAAACGCATTGGATGGTCAGTTGGCTTCAACTCCTGAGCCAATTGGACTTTGTATGGCGTCATACCAAGGTCTTTATGCAAAATTCGTCTCAATGATGTCTCCGAATTGTTCAATTGTTGAGAACGACGGTGAATTGATGTTGATGGCGCTTCACGCACACTTTCTGGCACAGCAGCAATATTCTCGGGTGTACGCACTGTTTTTGGCTTTTCACGCTTTGGTTTATCGATGTGGATGCCAGTTTCTTTCACTTTTTTCACGAGATAACGAACATACGGAGCTGACGATGCTTCGCTTCTTCCAAAATCCGTACGCAGTTTTCACACACATTAGGCAACATTACCATGATTTTCAAAGTAATGTCACAATATTTCCCAGCGTTGCTCAAGCGTATACACAACCATATTCGTTCAGCGGAAGGATAAAACTAATTATCTGTCAAATCAGACATGAAATAAGCACTAGTTGAAAAAAACGTTAGATGGCGGACCCGTTATATTATGTACATAATGAAATAAAGGATTTTGATGAATACGGTATCAAAAAAAGCTACTATTTTTATGGTTATATATTGTCTCTACAGCTTATTTCCTTATTACAATGGGGCCAGGCCAATAGATCCATTTAATTTACGTATTTTTCTTTTTTTTGAGATTCTTAAAAACATGTTCGAAATTCGCTGAATTATAAAGAAAATACCAAGGGGTCTACTCTCTCTCTATTGCGATGCGAAAGCTAAATGCCAACTTCGTACCCTCTCACTTTCGGAAAATGAAGCTTAATAGTGGCAATAAAAATTAAAGATGATGAGAGTCTTACTGCGGACCATTGAGATGCCAATCCACTGTGCCCTGGTACCCATGTCAGCGTTACACTGGCATGTTCCGCGATCTCATTTAGAGACGTCCGGCAATCCACTGTTAACGTAGATGTTCTGAAGACACCAGCCAGAGCTGCAATGGCAGCTATGCTGTCCGTAAATATACGTATACCTCTAGATATACGATTGTACCTCAGCCAGTTTGCCCGCTTTATGGCAGAGATTTCCGCCTGCAGCACACTACTGCCATCTGGCAGACTAGGGTATCTAATGCCTAATTCCTCGATCAAGAAACCTACACCTACTCTATCGCCCATCTTGAAACCATCGGTATAGGCCAGTTCCAGAAATCGCGTGTTATCGAGCAGCAAATCATCATTACCATGATGAACTGTGAATAAAGCACCGAAAAAGGGTTCCGGAGTACAATAGTCCAGCCCCGCCATGTCATATGATGCGTGAACCTGGCATGACCATAGTTCCGCGTAGACCATAGGCTCACCGCTCCCAGTCTAGTAGCGGAAGTCAGGGCCTGTTGTTCGGCCATGATGTCAACCGGCAGTCAGTTCAGCATAGTAAACAGCGCCTTCGTCGATGTTGAGCGGAGTGATCCCGTGATCATCAGCGCAGCCACCCTATATACTTTCTCAAGCATCCTACAGTACCGCCCCCTTCCCATGGCGGGCCACCACACTATGACCCCATAGAAGAGGATCGGTTTTACTACCGCCTCAAAGATCCATTCAACGCCCCTGGGGCCAAGGCCCCAGTTTCTGCCCACAGATCTCTTGCAGGTGTATTAGGCCACAATGGCCCTATCAACCCTCAAACGAACGCTGAGTTCCCAGGATAGTTTGCTATCGAGAATTACGCCCAAATATTTGGCACTGTTCGATATTGTTAGCTCCGTGCCATTTAGCCTAGGAAGCCTTAAGTTACCAACCTTGTACCTCCTGGTAAAGAGTACCAACTCAGTTTTCCGTGGATTGACACCAAGTCCACAGGAGATGCTCCAAGAGCTTAGAATCAGTAATGCAGATTCCATACAAAGTGTGTAAACATATTTCAAATTAAAAAATTTAAATAAAATAAAGTGATGATTTACGAAAAAAATTAAAAGATGCGAAAGACGTATTAAAGAGTACCAATCGCTAGATTTGCTACAATTTTCTAACGCATCGCAATAGAGAGTAGACCCCCAGAAGTATATATGTTTCAAAATTTAAGAAAAAAAAGTTGATACAAAAATCTACTGCATTTTGCTTAAAATGTGACAGTCAGATTTTTCTTATCAAAGAATATTAACTTTGAAAAACCGATGTTCTAAACCAAAAAAAAAACTTCAAAATTGCCTTAACAATACTATGGTAAAGGACATATAAGATTCGGCACAGTCGAATATAGCTCTCTTACTTATTTCTATAATTAAAGGAGTTTGTTTTTTGTATAAATCATAGTGACGCAATGTTTAATATGTATCTATATTGCAGTCTTTTGTTAAAAGTTGAAATTTTTAGCGAACTTGTTTTTACATAAAAACGTAGGTTGTGATTCGACTTCGTTGATTGATTTCTTTTTAGTGATTAAAGAAATTTCTCTAGGTATGGCAGGTCAAATGCAGTGCCCCGGCCATTATTTAATCTTCATTGCTGCTTATATTCCAAATTCACTTTCTCCACTTTGTTTCATACCCAAATTATAAGGCCTTTAGACATGCGACTGTAGAGACAGCAGCAACTGAATGTGACTTTACTAATGTCTGTCACTAATGAGGTTAACTTGCAACTAGAGGCTCTTATGTTTAATGTTTAATGTTAATCTAATTTACTCAATTGGCTTGATAGTCATGAAATTAGTAATTGGACTTCTCTTAGGGACTTAGCCTATGGACATTACCTTCAAAGTAGGATTCCGAGTAACTGGAATTTTTTTGTGTATATAGGAATAATGTAAAAGGGGTTATTCGAACGTTAAAAAGAACGACGAATGAACGACTTTTGAAGATTTCAGTACGAAAATAATACAAAAATTAAGAAATTACAACTCAACTGAGTTGAGTTGTGAACCGTAATAGGAGCCAAAAAAATAGTTTCTTAATGCAGTTTCTAAAGTGTCCGTTTAGATTTTTTTAAGATTTCTCTTTTCACACTTAAGTGACGATAGTGCCAATTTGGGTACACCTCTTTAAAAAAAAAAATGTTGTCAAAATAATTTTCGTGGGAATAAAAAATTTAATTTAAATGATTTTGTTAATGGTGCTTAATTTCCCAATTTTTATTTTTGATCAAAACACTGAAATTTGTTGTTGATGGGATAAGCTATTCCTTAAGATCAATTTTTTTCATAAAATGCTTGCAGGATACATACATACATATATTTTTTTTATTAATTTTGAATAAAGTAATTTTCGTGCATAAGTATATAAACTAAAGCTTGTCAATGTATTTGTCCCCCCATTCGAATTAGTTTTACTCTGTGCTGTCATCTAATGAATTTTTAACTATATTTTCACCATTTAATCTTGCGCCGATTCTTCCGTTTGACTTGTCTTTTTTAATATCCCATATCTTTCTTTCAAGATTTAAGGAACTTCTTTATTACTTTCAGAGTTATTTTCAAAATTTTTTTGCAATTCCTCATCGTCTTCTTCCAAACTGGAATTAATGTCCATTTCTTGAGACAGATGTTTTACAACTTCTTCTAAAGCATCTTCATCTCTACATTTTAATTTTTTATTTAAATCTCTATCCACAGATATACCTGATAGCTTTACTAAATGCGAAACTTTCGATATGCCAGCGTCTTTACGTTTTTTACGTTTGCGAGAATGTTGGATAGCTGCAGGAGGGTTGTTTGAGCTAGAAGGCATGTTGTCCTCTGCTTCTGGACCATGATCCCTCTTAAAATGTTTCTGTAAGTTTTGTGCAGAACTAAATTCTTTATCGCAATCTTTTTCAGTGCATTTAAATTTCTTTCCCCCGTGAGTAGTGGTAATATGTTGGCGTAAATTTCTTTCATATGCATAGAATTTTTGGCAACCTTCAAAGTCACATTTATAAGCTCCTCCCGAAGAGCAATTCCCATCTTCTAAATGTTTGGCGGCTACATGTTTTTGCAGTTCAACCGGCTTAACATAAACCCTTTCACAATATTCACATTTATAGCATTTACGAGAGTGTTGCGTTTCCTTACAGTGTTTCAAAAACAAAGTCCATTTATCAAATATTTCTTCGCAAGTAGGACATGGATAAATTTTACAAGTTTCTTCATGTTTCTCCCATTGCCATTTCTGATAAAAACCACGGGAGCATTTGTCACAATTGAAGGGATAAATTCTTGTATGTTTGCTTATTTCATGCCTACGCATTTTTAATTTTTGAGTAAATTTCTCTTCGCAAAATTGACACTTATAGACTTTAGGATTCTCATGGACCTCCCGTATGTGTCGTTGCATGTTGCTTAAACTTGTGAAAAGTTTATCACACGTATCTACCTCACAGGGAACATTTTTAATAGGTTCCTTTTCCTGCCTTTCATGAGTTGAACGAATGTGTCTTTTCAAATGAGTCACTATAGTATAAGTTTTTGAACAGCCGTCATAGTGGCAGGCGTGCTTCATCTGTAATTATAAAATAATTAATCAATATAAAAAAAATAATAAATTGATGTTGATATGAAAAAACCTTACAACTCCTGTATGTTTATATTCATGTCTGTCTAAATGATCCAAACGCTTGAAACTTTGACCACATCCATCTATACTACAGTAGTATTTTGGTCCCACACTATTTCGCCGCACTTTAGGAGTTTTAATTTGTAGTGATAAAACACTTTCAATATCACTATCTGAGGTAACTGGGCCACCAGGAGGCATTTTACATAAATTTTTTCTAATTGCTGTTTGTTTTCGTTTTCGACAATGTTTGCAAAACTCACGTTTTTTTAGTTGAGAATGATAAAAAAAGAGAATAGAAAAACCAGTGATGCCATTAGTGTTACCACCACTTAAGATGAAAAAAAATTGCCCGATCAATCGAATTTGATGTGATTAGGGCTTTTTATTAATTTTTATCGTGCTTCATCGGCACTCATTTCTATAAATTGCACAATTCATAAATAGTAAATTTGGCAAAAGTGCAGTTTACAAGACTGTAAATATACTGTAAATATACCTTGGTCTGGGGTCTAATCACCGCATTCGATACTATCGTATCGAATAAACTATCGAATGTTTTTGCATACGATAGACACTGACGTATCGAATGAAAACTCGAGAAATGTAATGTCGAGTTACTCGATATCGAATGCTATTATTTCAAATTCAATAAATTTCATTCTATATCGAGATTCATGATACCAAAATAAATAATTTCGATCAATTTTGCTCGATATCGCATGCGGTGATTAGACCCCTGCTGAGTTTATAGGTGAGAGAAGAGAGAAAAAAGCATATTCTCTTCCCCTCTCACCAATAAACTCAAACTTTCTGAAAGAAAACTGTCAAAATCAGGTATGTGATGAAAAACGATCGTTTTCAAAATTATCGTTTTTAGCAGGTGTGAACAATTTCGACCGATTTTAAAATCAATTTCTGGAGTAAAGTCTTAACTTTTTGATCCAAATACAGTTCAATTAATATAAGTTATAAGAAATTTAAAAGAATATATACAGGAAAACAGAGAAAAATGTATTATAATTACATTTTTAACGATACCAAAAACAATATTATCGTTATCAAATCGTATTGTTTTCAAAATCGTTTTTCATCACACACACACATATTCAGAACCCAGACTTAAAAAGGCATTACAAATAAAAGCAAAGCACAAATTTCGCAACCTTTGTGCACCCCTGCAAATAATAGGACCAGTCCAAACACGCGTGTAAGGAGTAGTCCACAAGGGACTAGGACTAGTCCAAAAGTAACCCAAACGTATGGAAAAAACATGGTCTATTTAACATTACGATGTCCTAGGGCAGGACCATATAACCCATCTTTGGACTACAACGGAGTAGTTTTAAAACTACTCCATTGTATACATAAAGGGTTAGTTTTAACTTCGTTTAAAAACGAAAACATGTCGTTAAAAAACGAAGTCATGTCTTCTCACTACAAACACAATGACATGGTCCATGCTTGCATTACATCGGACCAGTCCATGGATTAGTCCATTTTTATCAAAATGGATCAGGTGGGCGAATATTATTTGTAGGGACTGAATACAGTTACCATGCGATAATGAACTAAAAGAATTGTCTACAGAAAAGTTTATGAAGGTATTCCATTTAGTGTTGCATTGCAATACACTGCGTTTTTATAAAGTCAGCCCATATTTCCTATGAAAGGTAAATTGTAATCATTAGTAAATATTGGTGAAATTTCCAATAGTTTTTTTTTATTAAAATAAAAGCGAAAATATTTATGGTATATTATTTGTTGTACATTTTTATATTAAGATTCCAATAATGAACGTATTTTAAGATCATCCGCAACATCGATACATGTTTGACCTTCCGCATCTATTACCGTCTTATCAGCACCAAATTGCAGCAAAATTTTCACACACTCCAAATGACCACATGATGAGGCATAATGTAATGCAGTCTGTTGTTCCGCATCACGTAAATCTGCAGGACAGCCAGATGATAAAAGAAATTCTATAATTTCCACACTATTTGCATCAGTTGCCCAGTGTATAAGACCCATACCATGTTCATCCAATAACTGAAAATCAGAAATTTGTATGGTCTGCTTAATACGTTGCAAATTGTGGTCTTTAACTAAATCAAAAATATCCTTTTCATGTTCAGCTTTCTTATTATAATCATCTGGAGGTAATTCAATAGAATGTACTACCCAGCCAGTGCCTCCTACCGCAGACTTAACATCATTTTGTATGTTTTCATACCACTTGGGATCTAGTTGTTTAACTTTTTCTATATACAATTCTTTGGCCTTATTACTGGGCAAACCGCCTAAGTTTTGCCAAGCACACCATTTGGCTCTAGCCTGCATGCTGAACATACCTGGTTTGGTGGTGTTGCAGGTGCCAACGGTGGCTTGCTTATAAAGACCGTACAATTCTAGCAAATCATTAGGCAAAAGTGTATCATGAGTTCGTGTAACCTGTTGTGTAGCTTTTGTAAATAGTTCATCATCTTCATCGTTATCTTCAAACTCCCAGTCACTATCGTTTTGATTTTCCTTACAATCCATAATTTTTCTTTTATTTTTTCTAGTTTTTTTTATGTTATGTTAAAACTAAATGCTTGCAATATGCAAAATGTAGGTATTTAGTGCTAATTTGTTTTCTGTATGTTCAAATAATTGCCTTCCAAAACGTGTTTTTGTTCGCTTTCAATCTTTTCCACTGCCTTTAAACTGCTGACTGTTACAAATCCATAACCCCTTGAGAGACCTGTATTTTTGTCAAAAATTACATTCGCACTGATCACACGTCCAAAATCTTTGAAATGCAATTTTAATTGTGGATGACTAACTGTCCAAGGTAAATTACCTACAAATAGTTTGTAAATATTTTTACTCGCCTTTGTTGCTGTGGCCATTTGGTATCAACGTTTTCTCTGAAAAAATAAAATGTTATATTTTAACTGATTTTAATATAATTTTTATAAAATTCTTACCGATTGCGTAAATTTGTCTGGATTTAGCAACACAGCCTTATTTATTTCTAACAACAATTGCATGTAAAAAATTTTTGTTCAACAAAATATTCTAGGTTAGAAATAATGACAGATACCAGTGTTGCAAAATTTAAATTTCGAAATGGCCCCGAAAAATTGTACTATTTCCCACCAAATGGTACTTTTTGTTAAAAAATAAAACATCTTTACTGAATTAACGTCAAAGGTACAAATGTAAATAATATTTCTGTTATAGGTATATACGCGTAATACCCTTTGTACACTTGCATACATTTCGGAGGAACGCATGGAAGATGTTGAAAATGTGAAATACGCGTTCACACTTGAAACATCTAACATTTAAAGCGTTTTTACCCTGATCAACATCTACCTTCTACCTTCAAATATGTAGAAAATGTGAAACACTCGTTTCACATTTTTAAAAATATTAAAAATACTTAACAAAAAAACATTGCAATAAAAGAGAAAACTTGAGAAATGGTAGCGCTGCTTTCAAAAAAAAATTTTTTCAGTGATGCCACAATAATAATAATATAACTTTTTGCCACTTTTCTAGTTATAACCCGGCGTTTCCACATGCAAGTAATTACTTGCAAGTAGTGTATACGTATTATCAACGAAAAATCAAGGAAACAGCCGATTGGCTGCCCAACAAACACGAAGTCAAACCTTTGATATGAAATGACTTTATCATTTGACATCAAACGCAATTCTCAAACGTTTTTCAATTGTTTGATTTAACATTTAAATTGATAATGATTTGAAAATTGTAACGATAATTGTGTTGGAAAACGATTTTTCCAAAAAAAACTAAACCTTTTGCTCCACGATGGACGTTGGCACGCTGGTGTATTCGGCTGTAGCTCGCCGGGAATGGGAGGTTCGTATCCATCTAGGTTTGCACAATTATCAACTTACTCTTTCGTGCCAGCATGGAAAATATTTTAAAAAAAAAGAAGCAATAAAAACAAACGAGCAACAGTGTACAAAATACTTAATGAAATCAGTAAAGACCTTTAATAACGGACAGACATTTCGATGACAGAAACTCTCACACTACACTGGTTTGGCCGGACTCGAATCCTCGGGACAAGGTGCAATGGTCCCGGTCAGGCTGCCCACCCCATATGACAGGTTAATGTCAACCGTGACATTACTTGTCGCCTGAAAAAAAAAGTATAAGTAATGTCCCTAAACTTTACTCACCATTGCTTCATTTCACTTCAGCTACCGTTCAACCATTTTTGTATTAATTAAAACATGTTTTTTTAAGAATCCAATATTGTATACAAAAGAAGATTTATTAATAAAATACCTTGATATGGTAAACAATTGCTACAGTAAAAATACAAGTTTTTTCTTAAAGATTATTAATACATATGTACGACCGATTTCGAAATATTTATCCTAGATAACAAGATTTTAACTTTACTGATCAATTTAGTTCATCTAAGAACACTTTACTATATAAACTTAGGTTTTTCTTATTTTTATTTTATTTATTATTTTTTTTATTTGTTATTTT
This sequence comes from Pollenia labialis, assembly GCA_949318255.1. Taxonomy (NCBI): domain Eukaryota; kingdom Metazoa; phylum Arthropoda; class Insecta; order Diptera; family Polleniidae; genus Pollenia; species Pollenia labialis. The sequence continues at coordinate 77,756,895 of OX439142.1, forward strand.
TTTTTTTTTTTTTTTAAATTTAATTAATCATTCGGAAACTGATTTAAATATAAAGGATGGGAGGATAAATAAATAAATATCTAGGCCACTAAGTTCTTTGTTTTAATTTTTTTAAGCTTGTATAGATATGTATATATATGTATATATATAGTATAGTATAGTAAACCATAATATAGCATGGAGTAACACACTATATTAACGTATAGCATGGTATTCCACAATATAGTGTAGCATACTATAGTATAGTGAAGAATGGTATAATATAGCACATCAAAGCAAAGGATAGTATAACATAGTTGCTATAGCATTTGTTGTGTAGCCTTCAAAAAAAAAACTATTATTTTTACTTTACTGTTTTTGTTAATTTAAATTGTTCATTTAATTAAGTAGCTATCATTCACGTGATTTGCTTGTTTTTTTTTCTCATTAGTTAGCTCATGAATTTATCAAGCTTTCTTTAATTAATCTCATCCTTACTTTTCTTGTACGGATAACCATTATCTAGATCATTTACTCGAATAATTTTTAATTTGTTTCTTCATAAACAAGGGTATAACCCATCATTACTTTTTTGGTTCACTTATTTATCCGCTGAAGGAATTTTCCCTAATTAATTAAAGAAGAATTTTTCATTTAATTGATGAACTAACTACGGGAATTATTTAGCCATTTGTTTATCTAGTTGTTTATATACTTAAGCATACAATCAGTCTCCGAAATTAAATTATATATATACAGAGAAAATTAAAGATTGTCTCTCATAAACAAATCCATAGAATCTAGCGAATAATTGGTTGGTTTTGCCTCTTTACCAAAAGGTTTATATAGATTACTAAAAATTGTAAAAAAAAAATTCCAAACTGTGAATATTTTGCTCTAAGAAAAGACATTTTTAAATTTAATCTAAAAAAAAATTGATCACAAAAAAAAACTCCGATTCAAACAATGTTTAAATTGATTCAATCAAATATGTTCCAGGTTTAACAATTACTAACAACAACTCTACCAATTCCAATTATTCTTTTTTTTTTTTAACAAAAACAAAGAATCAATGAAGATTTGGTTTGTTTTTTTTTTGTGTTATTCAAACAAAAGAATTTCTTCAAAATCTATTTCAAAACAACCGAAATGATAACTAAATCAATATTGTTTTTTTTTCTAATATTCATTCAACAAAAGAAAATAACTGATTCAATCATCACCCCAATAACTAAATCGAAACATTTTCTTTTGATAAAAAAAAATGTTGAGATTTTCTTTTTTGTGTAACTATTAATTTATTTATTAGTTCAGTAATTTACGAGTTAATCTACTCATTAAATTGTTAATGCATTGGATTATTTGTTTATTTAATTCCTTAATTAGTCATAATTGTTAATTTAAATTATTTGTTTACGTAGTTATTAGTTTCTGTAGGTTAGTTGTTAATTTAGGTAGATATTAGTTTCTTTAGGTTAGTTGTTAATTTAGATATATATTAGATTCTCTTTAGGTTAGTTGTTAATTTAGATATATATTAGATTCTCTTTATTAACTTTTTACCTAATAAGTTTTTCCTATTTAATTTCCTTATGTCAATTAAATATTTAATTAATTATTGTTTCATTATTTCATTCATTACGGTATTAATTAGATCCGTAATTCATTAAATTTCTCTTAAATACTCCTATTGCTACAATTTGCTTAATTAGACATTCATCCAATTATTTACTCAACTCCTTCTTTAGGCCCTTTTCCAATTCGGCCATTCATGAAATCCCTTTATATATATATTATTTAATTTTTCAATCCTTTACTATATACTTTATATTCAAGTTAATTATACATTTAGATTCCGAACTAATTAATGGTTTTCTTTTTCTTTTGCTTAAATGATCGGTCGTTTGTATTTTTTTACTTTTTAATTACTTATTTAACAAAAAAAAGTTTTTTTTTTGTTTTTTTTTTTTGTTTAGGCTAATCAGGGAATTTTCGTTTTGATTCTCAATTTTTTTTCTTCCTTTTAGACTTTAAATTTTTACAGGTTGGTTTTATGTACCTCTTTTGGTACCACAAAATAGTCAATCAAAGATTAAAATTTACATTAAATGGAGAAGTATATTTTTCTTTAAACGATGCAATTGGTTATAACCTTATGTGAAATATGCCTAGCCTGTGCCCAAGGGCAACCTAGTTTGTTTACGGTATACATATAAGATTCAAATTTCAATTTCAAATTTAATTATCAATTTAGCCAAATTCTTAAAAATAATTAAGGTAATTATGTGGGCTTTTACAAAGTATACGACTCCTTACCTTCAGGCATCTAATGAACCTTCAGATCGAAAACTTGGTAATATCAGGTTTGAAATCCTCCGGGTGTTAACTAAAGTTGGTGTTGTTGTTGGGTAATACCAGTCCCTTGTTGTTTCGGATGTTTCCGGTCAACTGGCGTGAACAAAAAAGGAAGAACGCTTGTCGGTGGTGTTGTTGTAGGGGAGATGTCGTTGTGAATTGTTGTTCGTTTTCTTTTTTTCTTTCCTTCTCCTCCGGTGAATAGTCGGATTTACAAATATGATGAATAACGATTCTGAAAACGTGTTTAAGTCGGTAGTGACTGGTTAAAAAAAAATTAGCACTCTTAAAGCTGGTGGTGACCGATTTGCAAATTTGTACGTTGATGTTGAATGATTAGCTTATCAACAATTGACACCCTTGATGATGAACGATTGGCAAATCTAAAGGTGCACCACGTGAAAGGCTACGACCACGAAAGAGTTTGAGGTTATGCTGGCTGAAATTCATAAGTCACGTGTTGCCGGTGAACTTGAGGTTAGGGTGTTTGCTTTACCACCCTTAAACCTGACGACTTGATAAACCAATTTACCCATTTACCTCAGTTCTTTGCGTTAACTTTGTTTATTTAACCGGGTGTTGCTTCTGCTTTAGTTTTTTTAAGTTTGTTACCCGCATCCACAGGTCTAATTTCGCTTATTTTTCCTTACTGCGTCAACACTCGCATGGGGCTTTAATGGAAGTTATTCGTTCCCCCACGTTTCCATTAATTTGTTCGCTTTGTCCAAAATGATTCACTCCTTCTATATATCCTTGTTAAAACATGCGTTCTAAAAAAAAAACTTTAGTCGCGACCGAGAACAAACTTCGCTGTACTGACCATCTTCACTGCCACTTGTTGAATGACTTTTTCCACAGATTGTCTGTATACCCACGCTGAATCAGTGCGAACTTCAAAAAAAATTGAATTATAGTCAATTCGCCTTGGTAGAGTTGTATTTTTTCGTATGTTGTAGGGTTGTATTTTTTTTTGTCATTTACATAGTGATGACACTCAGGGATGGAGAGACTCCATTGTTATTTTTGGAATAAAAAAAACGCTTAATTCAACAAAATCACGGTGGTCGTCACAAAGCCAGCTCTTTTCCCGCCACCTGTGAAGTGAAAAGAGTTGGGAATCTGGACGATCTGGCAACTCCCTTACCACTTCTCATGTTTCACCAAGATAATATTTCCTCATCTGCCCCACATAAGCTATTGCTTTAAATGTTGAGCGTGTATCACACCAATAAATTGTCCTCGGAGATTCTCAATCTCATATTGGCTGTTACCTACTGCCTTCCTGATTCTGCACCTTAGCCAAGGTCTGCAAAGTTTTGCGTTAATACCCTTCGAAAATTTACTTTGTATAAAGTTTTTTCGGTAGACCTCTTGTCCGGGCATATATTTCACAATCCTGCTTTTAAGGTTATAGGATTTAACATTTCGCAAATAAGCGCCATGCAGCTTTTCGCCAACTTTTTGATGGATCAGTTGCATTTGTGAGGATTTCGGCAGTATTAACATTTCGCCTTCTTCGGCTGATTTTAGTTTTCTTAAAATTTCATACGCATCTGCGTGAGTAACCATATTGTAACCAGTAAGTGAAAAGTAGGGCGTTACGCCCGTAGACGAATGAACAGTAGACCTTAAAGAGCATTCTATTTTTGCCAAATTCTCATCCCATCTCGATTGGTCATTATCCAAAAAGCTTCGGATGGAACTAAGTATGGTTTGGTTGACCCTTTCGCTCGCGTTAGACTGCGGTGAATATATTGGGGTACGAATATGTTTAACGCCAAATATTTCTAAGAAATCCCTAAATGCTTCGGAGGTAAACTGTTTGCCATTATCAGAATGTAGCCTTTCTGGTACTCCGAATTTATAAAAAACCTCGTCTCTTAAAAATTTAATTACAGCTTTGGTGGTAGCTTTGGACAGAGCTTTCAAAAGAACAAATTTGGTTTTGTGATCTAATACGATAAATATAAAAGTGTTACCAGATTTTGTTCGGGTATATGGTCCCAAGAAATCAACATAAATCTTTTGAAAAGGCCTTTGAGTTATCACTTCTTTCCCCATCGGTGGACGCAATACTTTTCTCGGGTGCTTGATTTCCTTACATGTTTCACATTCTCCCACAAAGTTTCTGATCTGCTTCACCATTGAAGGCCAGTAAAAACATTCCCTTATGTTGTACAATGTTTTTGCTATCCCTCCGTGTAATGTGTTGTTAATATGCGATCTTCTAATTATATTATCGGTTAGGCGTGATGGTACCCATATTCGCCAGCAATCATCTTCATTCTCTACGTCATTTCGGTTAAATTTTATCCTCTTGTACAATATACCTTCCTCTACCTTCAAATCTGGAAGTCTATTTGCGTTCTGTTCCACGGTGTCTATGAGCGTTAGATACTCTTTACTCTTGAATTCTACCGAATTAAAATCTAGTACGGTGCTAGGATCGACCACTACCTCCTCCATGTCTTGACGCGATAGCATATCAGGGACTACATTTTTACTACCTTTTCTATGCTCGATATTAAATTTGAAACCTTGAAGCTTTAAGCTCCATCGAGCAAGTCTACCGTTGAGATCATTCTGGCGCATTAGCCACTTTAAGCTGGAATGGTCAGTGATAACAGTAAAGTCCATCAGTTCTATGTATTGCCTAAACCTTTCAATCGCGAGTACAACCGCGAGACACTCTTTCTCCGTGGTGGAATAATTTTTTTGAGCACTATTTAATTTCCTTGAGAAATACTCAATTGGATGCTCTTCACCCTCATCGTCCTTTTGGAACAAGACTGCGCCCAAACCAACGTTTGAGGCGTCGCATTGGACAAAGAAAGGCTTTTCAAAATCGGGGCTTGACAAGACGGGACTGGTCACTAAACGATGCTTCAATTCCTCAAAAGATTGCAAGGCTTCTGCAGTGAAATTAAATTTGGGCGATTTCTTCAAAGTATCCGTCAGAGGTGCGGTAAGAGTCGAAAAGTCATGGATGAACCGGCGGTACCAACCCACGGTGCCTAGGAATCTCCTAACATCCTTTTGATTTTTCGGCGGTTTGATTTCTAAAATTGCTCGTACTTTCTCATCATCGGGCCTTAGTTTACCTCCACCTACAACGTAACCTAAATACTTCAGTTCCCTATAGCAGAATTTGGATTTTGACATATTAATAGTCAGGCCTGCAGCGGTTAATTTCTGACCTACGATTCGAAGCATTTCCATGTGTTCTTCAAAATTCGGGGATACTACCAACAGGTCGTCGAGGTACACGAACACCCTATCTTTCAGCTCAGACGGCACCACTTTATCCATCAATCGACATAATCTCTGCGCAGCATTACACAGTCCGAAAGGCATAACCTTAAATTGATATTGAGGCCTACCTGGGACTGTGAATGCTGTTTTCGGCCTACTCTCTTCATCCAGAGGGATTTGCCAGAACGCATCCTTTAAGTCGATTGCTGAAATAAAATGTGTGTCGCCGAGCCTAGCTAGTAAGCCATCGATGTTAGGGAGAGGATAAGCGTCCTTTTTAGTGACCTTATTCAATTCCCTCGCATCGAGACATAGCCTATTTTTACCGGGTTTCATGACCAACGTTGTCCTATTATTCCATTCGGCTCCGGTGGTAACTTCTATTACGTCCAGATCTAACATTCGGTCTAATTCTGCGAAAATTAATTTTTGTACGGCAGGACTAACAGGATAGTATCTCATTTTTTTAGCAGGAGCACAACCAGTGTCTATTTTGTGAGTCTCTAAATCAGTTTTACCTAATCCATATTGTGTATGACATTTAAAGGATAGTTTGACATTTTCAAGAGCCCCACGTTGGGCGCCATTTTTGTGTAACGATAATTGTGTTGGAAAACGATTTTTCCAAAAAAAACTAAACCTTCTGTAACTCCTCCACTAGCCGCGCTTGATCATCGTTTGGCTCACCGTCAAAAACATCAACTTCATATACCCTACGTGTGTTCCCTAGAGGCGTACGTTGTGAAAAGCGTTTGGCAATATTTCTTTCTGCCCTTTTGCATTCTTCAAGAAGTTGGTCTAAATTATCAATCTTAATGGGAAAAACTAGCTGTGCCAAACCATCCTTTAAATTATCTTTCACTATCTTAACGAGCTCAGATTCTAAAACGTGTATTCTCATTTGGTTTTTGAGTTTTATGATTTCCGTAATGAAGGCATCGGCGGTTTCATTCGGAGCCTGTCTACGTTCCATTATTTTTCGCTGTATTTCGAAATCACTCTCGAAATTTCGGAATTTTCTAATCAGATGGTGTTTAAACGTAGTCCAATCACATATGGGATGCTTCATACGAAAAGCCCAAAACCAAGTACTAGCGGCTCCAGTAACTAAATGGTGAAATCCCTTCATTACGATGTCCCATGAGCAATTGTAATCATGTCTTAGTATCTCTACCCGAAAAACGAAATCTTCAACAGTCAAAGATTTGCTAGTACCGTCATATTTTATACCCCACTTCTCTAACTGGTTAGGTGTTATGGATCGGTAACCCTGTGGTGAATTTTCAAAGCTAGCAGGTTCAAGATAGTTCAGTGGACTGTTCCCAAATAATTGTTGTGGTATTTGTGGCTGAGGTAATCGACGTTGAAAAGGCATTTGAGAATTGTTTGGTGGTCGAAACGGTGGTTGTTGTCTATTATCGTCATTAAATGGTGTGCGAAAATCGTGATTTGTATTGAACTGTCTAGGATTCGGTGGATTTGCTTGGTCCATAGAATTACTGCGCTCTGAACGTAAAGATTCTCGGATTAGTTGCGGTAACATCAACTGCATATTCTGTACTTCCCTCATGATTGAAGCTTGTACAGCTCCAACAGATGCAGCAACGTATTCCCTAATCGTCACTCCCTCATCTACGCCTAAGCCTGGGTTAACTTCTTCTGGAATTGGTGGTAAATCTTGATCCGGTTGATCCATGTTGTCAATATCGCGCCTTGCAGGTCTACTTCCTTGTCCGCTTATCTCCCTTGCTGTTATACTGCTATACGTTGGTGTACGAATGGTGGTTTCGCTCTCCGGTGAAGAATGTGTTCGCGGTCCAAAACCCGGAGGAAACCGAATAGACATTAACGGTGTAACTGCGTTTGTCGAAATAACCGGTGCAATGTTTTGCGGGGCTGACGTTGTGGCCGAATCACGAGGTTGATTATCGTCGCTGGTAACGGGGTTCCGACTAGAGGACCTAAGATTCCTGGTACTCATTATAAACTACCGTCCAAAACAATTATAATCCCTCAACTAATTCAACAGACAAGCAAAAAAAACGTTTTGAAATTAATCAGATCAACTAACTGTCAACAAGAAAATACCCGCTTAAACTTTCAAGGCAAATACTGAAGTTCAAAAAAAAAAAACAACAAATGTCCAAACGAGATAACTGCTCGGGTCGCAATAAAAAAAATCACCAAAAATTCCCGATATCAAATTACCAGTACAAATACCGGAAGTAAAATGACAAGCGTGTCGACAAAATTCAAGAACAAATACCAAAAAAAATTCCCAAAAGAGCCAGATAAAATCCCAAAACAGTGGATAATTAGGTATACCCAATCCACTGACAAAAGCCGCAATATTTAAATATTCAATAAAAATGTAAAAAATGTGTTTGAAAAAAAATAATCTGTATTATTTAAGATTATTTTATTAATAATTTAACGTCCGTATTCATAAGAATATTTTCAAATCTAACAAAAGAAGGAAAAATGTTGTATATAAAAAATTCCTTTCAGCCAAATTCAAAAAAACTCTCGTGAATATGAGGCTAAATAATTTATAGTGGTTACGTAGGATCCACTAAAAATGTATATTTATATAATTCAAGAAAAATGTAAAAATTGTGTATGTAAAAAAAATCAATATTATTTTAGATCATATAGTTTTTTTTTTTTTTTTTTTTTACGGTTTCTACGGTTTAATACTACAAAAGTATAATACTACAAATAATTCCTAATGTACAAAAGATTTAATAATGTAGTTAGTAAATACGTTTCATTAAACTACAAGAAATTTAATAATGTAATTTCATTAGTAAATAAATTTCATTAAACTACAGACTAATTTAAATATTGTAATTACTAGATAAGTTTATGAATTTACAAGATAAATGTTTTGATATTGTTTGTTATGTAAATGTAATTAATAGCTGAATAGGTTGAAATGTGTAGCATAAAGTGAAACAAAAACTTGTGGTAAAAAAAATATATAGTTCGAGTCCGCAATCAATCAATATTTCAATCAGACGATTGAGTACAATACTATTGATAAAGTATGAAATTGTTTCTAAGCATTGTTTTCAATACCTAAAAACGAGTAAATCTTAATCTTGCCAACTAAAAAAAGTTTTAAACTATGTGTGAAATGTTGGAATTATTTAGTTTACCGTCATCGAAATAATTAAGGACGAAGAACTAGAAACGAAAATAACATTAATTTGAGTCGCCGGATCCTCTTCTCCCCTTCTCAACTAACTGAACCTAATGAACGCTTAGCTATTTAGCCCTCGGATCATGATCAAGGCTAATAAAAAGATTCGATTTGAATCCCTTGACTCCCCCAGTACTAAGTTCCCTTGTCCGATGCTGACGCAACTCAGGCGTGGCACTGTTAACGTACCTTCCAGGACATACATTATCTAACAAAGTTTCTAATACCGAGATCCCTAACAAATTTCCCTATACGATGCCGACGCAATGCAGGCATGGTATCTAATTAATACCTTCCGCGACATAAGTCATTATATAAAAGAAAAAAGTACGAGATTGAACATTTTGAACCGAAATGTTCGAAAGTGTGGAAGCCAGCAAAGATGAATTTAAACACCTTCAGGCTAAATAAATTTAACTCAAAGGGTTAAATCACTTTCGAGCCCCACGTTGGGCGCCATTTTTGTGTAACGATAATTGTGTTGGAAAACGATTTTTCCAAAAAAAACTAAACCTTTTGCTCCACGATGGACGTTGGCACGCTGGTGTATTCGGCTGTAGCTCGCCGGGAATGGGAGGTTCGTATCCATCTAGGTTTGCACAATTATCAACTTACTCTTTCGTGCCAGCATGGAAAATATTTTAAAAAAAAAGAAGCAATAAAAACAAACGAGCAACAGTGTACAAAATACTTAATGAAATCAGTAAAGACCTTTAATAACGGACAGACATTTCGATGACAGAAACTCTCACACTACACTGGTTTGGCCGGACTCGAATCCTCGGGACAAGGTGCAATGGTCCCGGTCAGGCTGCCCACCCCATATGACAGGTTAATGTCAACCGTGACATTACTTGTCGCCTGAAAAAAAAAGTATAAGTAATGTCCCTAAACTTTACTCACCATTGCTTCATTTCACTTCAGCTACCGTTCAACCATTTTTGTATTAATTAAAACATGTTTTTTTAAGAATCCAATATTGTATACAAAAGAAGATTTATTAATAAAATACCTTGATATGGTAAACAATTGCTACAGTAAAAATACAAGTTTTTTCTTAAAGATTATTAATACATATGTACGACCGATTTCGAAATATTTATCCTAGATAACAAGATTTTAACTTTACTGATCAATTTAGTTCATCTAAGAACACTTTACTATATAAACTTAGGTTTTTCTTATTTTTATTTTATTTATTATTTTTTTTATTTGTTATTTTTTTTTTTTTTTTTTTAAATTTAATTAATCATTCGGAAACTGATTTAAATATAAAGGATGGGAGGATAAATAAATAAATATCTAGGCCACTAAGTTCTTTGTTTTAATTTTTTTAAGCTTGTATAGATATGTATATATATGTATATATATAGTATAGTATAGTAAACCATAATATAGCATGGAGTAACACACTATATTAACGTATAGCATGGTATTCCACAATATAGTGTAGCATACTATAGTATAGTGAAGAATGGTATAATATAGCACATCAAAGCAAAGGATAGTATAACATAGTTGCTATAGCATTTGTTGTGTAGCCTTCAAAAAAAAAACTATTATTTTTACTTTACTGTTTTTGTTAATTTAAATTGTTCATTTAATTAAGTAGCTATCATTCACGTGATTTGCTTGTTTTTTTTTCTCATTAGTTAGCTCATGAATTTATCAAGCTTTCTTTAATTAATCTCATCCTTACTTTTCTTGTACGGATAACCATTATCTAGATCATTTACTCGAATAATTTTTAATTTGTTTCTTCATAAACAAGGGTATAACCCATCATTACTTTTTTGGTTCACTTATTTATCCGCTGAAGGAATTTTCCCTAATTAATTAAAGAAGAATTTTTCATTTAATTGATGAACTAACTACGGGAATTATTTAGCCATTTGTTTATCTAGTTGTTTATATACTTAAGCATACAATCAGTCTCCGAAATTAAATTATATATATACAGAGAAAATTAAAGATTGTCTCTCATAAACAAATCCATAGAATCTAGCGAATAATTGGTTGGTTTTGCCTCTTTACCAAAAGGTTTATATAGATTACTAAAAATTGTAAAAAAAAAATTCCAAACTGTGAATATTTTGCTCTAAGAAAAGACATTTTTAAATTTAATCTAAAAAAAAATTGATCACAAAAAAAAACTCCGATTCAAACAATGTTTAAATTGATTCAATCAAATATGTTCCAGGTTTAACAATTACTAACAACAACTCTACCAATTCCAATTATTCTTTTTTTTTTTTAACAAAAACAAAGAATCAATGAAGATTTGGTTTGTTTTTTTTTTTGTGTTATTCAAACAAAAGAATTTCTTCAAAATCTATTTCAAAACAACCGAAATGATAACTAAATCAATATTGTTTTTTTTTCTAATATTCATTCAACAAAAGAAAATAACTGATTCAATCATCACCCCAATAACTAAATCGAAACATTTTCTTTTGATAAAAAAAAATGTTGAGATTTTCTTTTTTGTGTAACTATTAATTTATTTATTAGTTCAGTAATTTACGAGTTAATCTACTCATTAAATTGTTAATGCATTGGATTATTTGTTTATTTAATTCCTTAATTAGTCATAATTGTTAATTTAAATTATTTGTTTACGTAGTTATTAGTTTCTGTAGGTTAGTTGTTAATTTAGGTAGATATTAGTTTCTTTAGGTTAGTTGTTAATTTAGATATATATTAGATTCTCTTTAGGTTAGTTGTTAATTTAGATATATATTAGATTCTCTTTATTAACTTTTTACCTAATAAGTTTTTCCTATTTAATTTCCTTATGTCAATTAAATATTTAATTAATTATTGTTTCATTATTTCATTCATTACGGTATTAATTAGATCCGTAATTCATTAAATTTCTCTTAAATACTCCTATTGCTACAATTTGCTTAATTAGACATTCATCCAATTATTTACTCAACTCCTTCTTTAGGCCCTTTTCCAATTCGGCCATTCATGAAATCCCTTTATATATATATTATTTAATTTTTCAATCCTTTACTATATACTTTATATTCAAGTTAATTATACATTTAGATTCCGAACTAATTAATGGTTTTCTTTTTCTTTTGCTTAAATGATCGGTCGTTTGTATTTTTTTATTTTTACTTTTTAATTACTTATTTAACAAAAAAAAGTTTTTTTTTTGTTTTTTTTTTTTGTTTAGGCTAATCAGGGAATTTTCGTTTTGATTCTCAATTTTTTTTCTTCCTTTTAGACTTTAAATTTTTACAGGTTGGTTTTATGTACCTCTTTTGGTACCACAAAATAGTCAATCAAAGATTAAAATTTACATTAAATGGAGAAGTATATTTTTCTTTAAACGATGCAATTGGTTATAACCTTATGTGAAATATGCCTAGCCTGTGCCCAAGGGCAACCTAGTTTGTTTACGGTATACATATAAGATTCAAATTTCAATTTCAAATTTAATTATCAATTTAGCCAAATTCTTAAAAATAATTAAGGTAATTATGTGGGCTTTTACAAAGTATACGACTCCTTACCTTCAGGCATCTAATGAACCTTCAGATCGAAAACTTGGTAATATCAGGTTTGAAATCCTCCGGGTGTTAACTAAAGTTGGTGTTGTTGTTGGGTAATACCAGTCCCTTGTTGTTTCGGATGTTTCCGGTCAACTGGCGTGAACAAAAAAGGAAGAACGCTTGTCGGTGGTGTTGTTGTAGGGGAGATGTCGTTGTGAATTGTTGTTCGTTTTCTTTTTTTCTTTCCTTCTCCTCCGGTGAATAGTCGGATTTACAAATATGATGAATAACGATTCTGAAAACGTGTTTAAGTCGGTAGTGACTGGTTAAAAAAAAATTAGCACTCTTAAAGCTGGTGGTGACCGATTTGCAAATTTGTACGTTGATGTTGAATGATTAGCTTATCAACAATTGACACCCTTGATGATGAACGATTGGCAAATCTAAAGGTGCACCACGTGAAAGGCTACGACCACGAAAGAGTTTGAGGTTATGCTGGCTGAAATTCATAAGTCACGTGTTGCCGGTGAACTTGAGGTTAGGGTGTTTGCTTTACCACCCTTAAACCTGACGACTTGATAAACCAATTTACCCATTTACCTCAGTTCTTTGCGTTAACTTTGTTTATTTAACCGGGTGTTGCTTCTGCTTTAGTTTTTTTAAGTTTGTTACCCGCATCCACAGGTCTAATTTCGCTTATTTTTCCTTACTGCGTCAACACTCGCATGGGGCTTTAATGGAAGTTATTCGTTCCCCCACGTTTCCATTAATTTGTTCGCTTTGTCCAAAATGATTCACTCCTTCTATATATCCTTGTTAAAACATGCGTTCTAAAAAAAAAACTTTAGTCGCGACCGAGAACAAACTTCGCTGTACTGACCATCTTCACTGCCACTTGTTGAATGACTTTCTCCACAGATTGTCTGTATACCCACGCTGAATCAGTGCGAACTTCAAAAAAAATTGAATTATAGTCAATTCGCCTTGGTAGAGTTGTATTTTTTCGTATGTTGTAGGGTTGTATTTTTTTTTGTCATTTACATAGTGATGACACTCAGGGATGGAGAGACTCCATTGTTATTTTTGGAATAAAAAAAACGCTTAATTCAACAAAATCACGGTGGTCGTCACAAAATAAACATTTGATATCAAATGTTTTATCAATTTGAAGTCAAATGTTTATCAAATGTAAAATCAAATCAAAAATAAACTTGGCTATACTAAAGCGAAAAATTAATGTAAGCATTAAAAATGGCGATTAAAGTTACATTTTTTTCCTTGTGGTTGCATGTGTTTTACTATTAAGAAAAAATTTTAATATAAAATGTGAAAAATAAAAATTATTTGTGAGAAATTACAATGATTAAAAATACGAAAAAAAAGAAAAATAATAAAACGGGAAAGTGAAGAAAGTTTGTTGAACGATCGCGGTGCTACAATCCTCAAAATAAAGGGGAGCCAAGTATTTTGTCTTTCCAAGAATTAGAGGACGGAAAGAACACTATTTCATCTTTTAGCTATGGTACCGAATGTTTATCTCAAAGTTTATTTAAATAAATAATAAATTTATATTAAAAAAATTAAATCGTTTTATTTATATTCCACATTGTATTATAATCCACATTTGAAAAACATTTGAGAATTACGTTTGAAAGCAAGTTGAAAATAAAGGCATTTTTCAATTTGAAAGTAATTTCCCCTTTTTGTTGAGAACGCTATGATTTTCAAGTGATTTTCAAATCATTATCAAACGTTTGTCGTTTGAGAAAACGTTTGATTTCAAATCATTTTCAATTTGAAATCAAACCTCCGTGTTTGTTGGGTGAAAGTAAAAAAATTGTGTGAATGTTAGTGAAAAAGTGTGAGTGTATTTAGTTTTTCGAACTTGTACTTGCATGTGGAAACGGGAGGTAACACTAAAATAATCTAAAGATGATGAATGGAATAAAATGAGATAGGAACATATTTTAAAGATGTTGGGTTTTAGCCATATGTATTTCTTATGGAAAGATGTTAACATCTTCGCAATTTGTGGCAAATAGATGGTAGATGTTAATCAGTGCAAAAAGGCTATTACTATCAATAAAAAATGTCACCATTTTTTGAAAAAAAAACTATTTTTTTTATATACATTTTTTCTACAAAAGTGCCAAAAATTTAAAAGATAATACCAAAATTAATTTAGAATTAATTTTGTTTAACAATATAAAAAAAATTAGGCAAAATAAGGCTTGCAAAAAAGGAAAAACTTGAGAAATGGTAATGCTGCTTTCAAAGCAAATGCCATTCTGTCAATGATGCCAAAATAATAATAGAATTTATTGCCACATTTGTAGTGATGACACTAAAATAATCGAAAGGTGTAGAATGGAATACAATGAAATAGCAACATTTTGTAGAAATGTTGAAAAATTTGATTTTTAGCCCAATGTATTTCTTATGGGAACATTTCAACATCTTCGAAAATTAATGTTAGATGTTAAATGTTGACAAGTGTGAAAAGGCTATAAGGTACGTTGTTTTCAGTATTTATCAGGGACCGTAACTGGTATGACTTTTATCAAAAATGCAAAAAATAACTATTAATTTTTGACCAGTATGTTTTTGGTCAAAAAATAACGGGGTTTGAGTCAAAAATTAAAGTTAAAATTTGACTTATATACAGGCGGGTTCTGGAAATCGAAAAACGTAAAACGCAAGAATTTTAAACGTCGATTTTTAATAAGATTTCCGTAATAAGAGAATTTTATGACAAATATTAAACAAAACTTTATAACAAAAATTGGATTAAAAGTGTATTAAAAACAACTTTCATATTCTTGCGTTTTGCATTTTCTATTTCCAGAACACCCCTGATTATTTCAGTCAAAAATAAAAGTTAAAATTTGACTTGTATTTTTTCAGTCAAAAAGAGAAATTTATTAATTATACTTATTATTTGTATAATATCTTTAGTTTTTCTAAAATCTTTGGAAGAAATTTCCCCATGATCTGGCCTAAGCAACCAGTAAAATGCGCATAGGAATACAATAAATTTCAGTTTCTCAATATGTAGAATGAATTCGGAATTTAGCACGCAACGCAACTTTGTTAATGAATTTTTTGACTCCCAAGACAAACTTTGATTATACATACATTTTACTTAAATATAAATTTTTTGAAACTATTGAAAACTTAATGCAGTATATATTTCAATGAAAAAAAAGAAAAATATCATTAATTTTTTGATTGTCTTTATGTTAGAGATAAGCTTTTAATTTCGTTTTATTATTACATATGAACAAAAGAATATCGGTCAAATTTTACCATTAATTTTTTACCGAAATCTGTCAAATTTTAACATTTATGTTTGATTGAAAAAATATAAGTTAAGCGTTAGCTATTATTTTTGAATAAAATATATACATATAAGTTAAATTTTAACTTTTATTTTTTACTCAAAAAATATCAGTTTAAAAATTACAGTTATTTTATAAAAAAAAAAATAACAGAATTTTAAGGATTTTATTTCTTGGCTAATAATCATCAAAACACTATACTTAAATAACGTATAGACAAATTCCTTCTGTCTGACTTTTTGAACTGAAATTACATAGGTCACATACTCGATTGGAATAACGCTGGCCGTAGACAATACACAGTTATTCGCTGGCAACGCTAGTTGGTGGTGCTAACATATATTTTATTGCTACTGTCTTTTTTCTTTGTTCTTTGTTGAAAATGGCTTGGAAAATATTAGGAATTGTGAATGGAAAAATAAAAAACGATTTTGAGTCATGTAGAAAGTTGAAAAAATGCAGTAGGAAACCGTACAAAAGAACGCAAAGACTTTAAAAACAAAAAAAAAAAGAGTCGTAACTTAGTATAAGCAAAGTGTTAAATAAATTAAAAACAGCTGACAGAAAATGCTTTTTTAACGAGCGTTGTGTAACCTGCCATTTTTCATGCGCTTTAGTTTTCAAACGCACAGCACTCGTCTCCAAATAACCGCGTGTTGTGCACTTCTACCTCTACTGCTATTGTAAAAAGGTTTAACTAAGTATCAGAATGCAAACATATATGTTTTCTCTATTTTACACCTTATTTTCATTCAGAAGCGTGCATAGGTTAAAATAATTGGATAATATCATACGCCAATTGTTTTATTAATCTTTGCACGATTGTAATTTAGATTTATTTAAACAATAAAATATAAAGTTTTTTTTATTAAAATATAGGCTGTCATTAAGTTTTATAAACAATGGTCAGTCTGCAAATTTTCTGTAACTGCAACAGGCAAGATTTTTCGAGTTACAAAAATCGAGCTCGCACTGTATTACTTTAAAACGGTATAATGGATCATCATGATTTGGATAATATTATTTTTATTGAAGATAATAATAATACAATTAAAAATGTTTTTATACAAATGTAAATATATTTATTATTTAATCTTAAAAAAAAATGGTCCCAATAAACGCAACTTGTTTTGTGTTTAATTAAATTTTTAAAAATGGCTTAGTGCTTTTTTACGCTTTTCTTTGTTCGAAATAGTGCTTTTTAGTGCTTTTTTAAAATTTTAAAGTGCTTTTTGCTCTCAAAAAGTTGGCATCACTGGTCTGATCATCATTGGGATTTTTTATGCTCATTAAAATAAATTAACAGTGTCCGACCGAAGCCAATTAATGACGACGCCGAAACCGTAGCTGAAGTTCGGCCCAATTTGCTAAATTCGGATAAACCGAAATCAAACTTTACTTATCCAAAGTCGCAACAAGAAAAAAATTTCAATTTCAAAATAGCACGATATTTTTCCAGCGAAGATATGAATATAAAGTTTCGATATTATCCAAAAGGGAAAAGATGACAATTTTGAGTTAATACTAGGGAGATAGATCGAATAGTATTTAAACCGGTTATTTTAGTTTTGCCCAAGTCGAATATCTTAAAATTTCCATTTTTCTAATATCGAATAAACCGGTTATTTTTGTAATGTGTAAATTATATACGTTTTCAAAAACATTTCGTCTATATGCTCCTTAAGCCGTTTTTGAGTTACGTGAATATATGTTGTGTAACCTCCTCCATTTTCGAAATAACGGTATATCTCGAAAACAAGAGCTAACCTAAAAAACGGTTAGCACCATTGGATTCAGCGTGCCCGAATTATGTTCAAACGCCATGTGCCCGGCTTGTCTAATTTTGCAACTAGCACAGTGCTTTTAAATAGTTCTAGCATATCTTCTTCTTAAAACACATTTAAAATTTTAATAAATGGGTTATGAATACTGCTCTTATGTGCTGTTTCCAAATGACAGGCGATGGACTGAGTGCTTTTCATATAAATTTTACTACATAATCAATCGCCTGTCATTTGGAAACAGCACATTGATGTTTGCGTACGGTAATTTCTTCTCAAAACCCCTAATTTTTAGAAGGCCGTACGCAAGGCGAATTGACTTTCAGGTGGCGTTGAAAACACAGCTGTGCTACTTTTTTTTCTTAATTAGAGAGAGGAACGTCAAAAGTTACTTGTGTTTTTGACATATCGGCCAACGAAAGCAACAAAAAAATACATTGTTGTGTTTTTGGTGTTGTAACTTGTTGTAGTATCGACACCACCGTTTACATGAATTCGCCTTGGCCGTACGGTAATGAAAAAATAAAAGCTAACGTCACTGAGTCTCATATACATTTAGCATCAAGATTATAGTAAGAGTCGGTGTCGGAGTTGCACTTAAAAAATTTCAGCGTTTGGAGTCGGAGTTAGTACTTTTTTCGGACGACTCCACATCCCTGGTTTTATTTATTAAAACACCAAGAAATTAAAACAAAATTGAAGGAATCAACCACAGCCAAAGTGATATTTCGTACAAAAAGAATGTTCATATTACTATTCGTTTCTTAATGATAAAACAAAATAATTTAAAAAAAATTTTCCTGGCTAAGAGGTTTTGTTTGCAACTTTTAAAAATATAGACATGATTAGCCACCAACAAATGAAAACTCATTTGAAATAAATTTTTGAGAATATCACAAATAATAAATTTAAAAAACTCCTATAATTTCTTAAAACCAAAGTTTTTTACAATTCTAAAGCTATGTTCACACCTACATATTAAATATTTGAGGTCCTACACAACCACTAGTTTTCATTAAGAATTGCTTGCTTTTGCAAAACGTTTGGCTAGATCAAACATGATTTAACAGTTTCTAAATAACATTATACAATTAGGATAAATAGAAATTATAGAAAATAAAGCTTAAGTTTAATCAATTTACTGGTCACCCTTTTTTTGGATTCTATCGTCAAATATTTGTTAGTCATATATATTTATGTATTTTGTCGGTTCCTTACCATCGTGTATTGTTTTGTTTTTATTAATATTAACTTTTTATTACAAAAATTAATTTGATTTTTGTATTTTTATGTATCCGAATTAACACCGGTTAACCGGTTATTTTTTAAATGCTTAACCTAAAACCGGGTTTTTTTAAATAGCAGCTATTCGGAATATTCGAAAATCGGTTTTTGAAAAAAGTAAAATAATCGATCTCCCTAGTTAATACCCTCTTTTGCATCAAGTGCGATTTCATTTAAACCAATTTTTATTTATAAAAAGAGCAAACAAATAATTTTTTTTAATGATAAGTTGTTATATCAAAATATTTGCTTGATTATAAAGAGTATTAATTGAAATTTTTTATTTTATCACTTCGACACGTA
Organism: Pollenia labialis; assembly: GCA_949318255.1. NCBI lineage: Eukaryota > Metazoa > Arthropoda > Insecta > Diptera > Polleniidae > Pollenia > Pollenia labialis. Next base: position 77,775,892 of record OX439142.1, read on the forward strand.
ATATTTATTGGCTTAAAAATTATTTTGCATATACTATTACATTTAATTCTGCTTACTAAATTTTGAGTTAATATCCTCTTTATGATCAAATGCGATATTTATCAGAATTTTAAATTCATATCTGAGCTACCTAATTATATCAAAACTTCTAATTTCCATACAGTTTTCGTATAAACATATCTAATTCAACACCATCGGTCTGGAAAATTTAATTGGACAGATTGCTAGATCGGTAAGTTTTATTGAAAATGTATTGGCAATAGAATTTTAATGTTATAAAAACGCGTAACCCTCTTATTAAGGTAGTTTTATCCTTTAATTAAAGAGCATTAATTTTTCTGCATTGATACCATTTAGGTCACATACTCGATTGGAATAACGCTGGCCGTAGACAATACACAGTTATTCGCTGGCAACGCTAGTTGGTGGTGCTAACATATATTTTATTGCTACTGCCTTTAAGTTTAATGGACTTGTTTTCCAATACTTAATATCAGGGGTGTTTTGGAAATCTAAAACGCAAAACGTAAGAATTTGTAAGTTGTTTTTAGTAAACTTTTAACTAATTTTTAAATTATTTTGTTATAAATTTTGTTTAATAGAGAAATATTTGTATAATATTTGTCATAAAATTCTTTTATTTCAGAAATCTTATTAAAAAACGATGTTTAAAATTTTTGCGTTTTGCGTTTTTGATTTCCACAACACCCCTGTATATTAATTCTTTGTGAACTTAAGGGCACATTTACATAAATACGTCATTCCTTATGGGGAATATTACCATTATTTTCTTCCACTTCAATGTGAGAAATTTAGTCGTACTTTTCCCATAAAGAAGCTTTAATTTGTTTTCCTCTTTTTCTTTCCGATATTAGTTTTAGAAACAATATAATTTTACTCAGCCGAATTAGGAAAAAGTTTGTAATTTATAAGTTTTGTAACGAATTTTCAGTTGCAGTTAATATTGTCCGTTAATTAAGTTAAATTCTTCTTAATGTAAAATTAAATGAAAATGTAATTTAAAAAAAGGAAAAGTTCATTTAATTTTTACTGTCAAAAATTTAACCGCGAATTCCGTAAAAACAAATGAATATTAAGTTATTTTATATAATTTAACTACCAAAAATAAATTTTTAGTTATCTATAAGGTTCAGACTCGAATTGAAAACGAAAAATTTTTTGAATCCGCATAAGTCATAAATTGGTGTTCTCAAATCCGCATGTTTTTGTGTTTTTGAGGTTTTTGTTCGAAAAACTTTTGTTGAACTAAAGATCGCTAATTTGCTAATATTTTTTTTTAAATCGTGAAAGCTGTAAAATATCACAGGAAAAAATCGCTTACATGGCTAAAATTCTCGAAAAATTGCAAACTTTTAAACAAACACTAAAATTTATTTGAATTCTCTAATGGGTTAAAAAACCAAAATGTCGGAAAATAACAAAAAAATAGCGAAAATTCGCGAAAATTTTTAATATATCAAACCAGCCATACAACTGATTGTAAGTCCCTAAAACTATAAGGAATAGCAAAAATTCGGTAAAAATTGCTAAATTCACGGAAATTCGCAAAAAATGGCTAACAGCGGCATGATAGCAAAGTCTACTATTAGATCGTTAAGCTTCGTTCAAAATCACAGTTACATTTTCACTTGGTGTTCATAATAGAGCAATAATTTTTTTCGCAACCACACACATTTTGCATTAAGAAACCGTTTGCAAATTTTACCCACGGCAACATTATGCATTTATTATTATTTTTTTCAACATTAAGGGGGTAATTTTGTTGTTCACTTCACCTTGCGTTGAGAAATTTGTTGTTCACTTCACCTTGCGTTGAGAAAGGTGAAGTGAACAACAAAATTACCCCCTAAGTTAAAATTTTCATTCAAAACTAAATAAAATTATTTTTAACATCAGAAACAATTTCATACAAATTGTTGCTGAAGTTCTAGTTGACTCAACTTTAGTTACATTTTTAAAAAAATTTTAGTTACATTTTTGTTCTGAAAATGAAAGGAAAATATATGAAATACTTTGGGAAGGAAAAAGATAGAAGAAAAAACGAAATTGTTTCTCTGATTGTGAACAAAGCTTTAAGCTGTAAAGAATCAGAAAACTTATACGAACAAATCGCTTATATCGCGAACATGGCTAAAATTCGCGAAAAATTGCAAAATTTTAAACAAACCCAAAAACTAAGAGATCGCTAAATCGATTAAAGAATCAAATTGTCTAAAAATAACAGTAAAATAGTTAAAAAAAAATTAGCTATAATAACATCAAAATCAATGAAAATGTAGACTTTAAATTTAGGGTAAGTAAGATCCTTTTGCGTTTTAGATAACGATATAATTTTGCTTTTTATTGCCAATCCTTTCTTGGGGTTAATAGGTTCAGCTGTTGATTTCGCTGCTGGTTTCTGATTTAAGTATGAATGGGTATGAAAATTTACGGTTCGAACTATTTTCAGGATATTCCAATATTATTTATTAAGCTTGGGGTTATTCTTTTTTATATAAAAAATTTTTAAATAACTAAATAAATAAATAACATTTATTTTATAAAAGTTCCAATATTTCGATACAGCAATGAGTATCATCGTCAGGGAAAGAATTTAACAATAAAAAAAAAAAAAAAATTTACAGTGTGATTTCTAGTCATATAAAGCTGTTTTTTGAGAGTGGGCTTTTTATTGGGCCTATTATTATGGACCGATCTCCACGAAATTTAACAGTATGGTGTTTAGTCATATAAAAAATCTAATATCAGTAGTTGCATTCCGACACTAGTTATGCTATTTTTTGTAACAAAACTATTTTAAGGGTAGTTGTCTCACATTTTGATTTATAACTCTGTTCATATTGAATCGATTTTGCTGGATTTTAATCCCAAGCTGCTTAAAAGAACTGGAAACATTTTGATACCAATATTTATGTTTTCTTTTAGAGTCTATCGAAATTGAGACGGACATTGCTAAATCGACTTAGAGTTACTCAAGGACCCAGAATAAATATACTTTATGGGGTTTTAGATGAATATTGAAACAGTTTCACCCGGAATGACAAACTTATCACAACTAGTTGCAGTGGAGGGTATAACAATATCTTTAAAAAAACGTAAAAAAGTTTATAACATTTACGCTATTTATGGCAATTATTTGTCGTTTTAAGCAATTAGATAAAATTAGATAGATGAAAGTGTGTGAAATATATTGCTTGCGATCAATCGAGACAATTTAGATCAATACATTACCCTTAACTGTCAGTGGAGCAAATAAACCTGCACCATTGTGAAGCAGCTTCAGCCGAACTGATAACCTTCCTCACCAGCACTCGGACGGACGTAGCCCTTATCCAAGAACCATGGATTAATAAAAATAAGGTTTGCGGTTTAAGGGCTGCGGGATACACTCTGTTTGTCCCGTCCACAGAGGACAAGGTAAGAACGTGCATACTAGCGAGGAATGAATTGAATTTTCTCATCTCTCATTCCTTTAGGTGCGGTGACTAGACCGTGGTAAATAAAGAAGCCAAAGGTAAGCGCTCTCTTACACTGGCTTCCGTGTATATGCCGTATGAGGCGATAGATCCACCTGGACCGGAGGTGCGGGAACTGACGGCATATGCAAGGAGGAAAGGTGCGATCCTTGTACTGAGCTGCGATGCTAATGCACATCATAGCCAATGGGGGAGCGCGGATATAAGCAAAAGGGGTGAGTTAATGTTTGATTTTACAACTACTAACAATCTTATTATCTGTAATACGGGTAACACGCCGACGTTCAGAAATATCGATAGGCAGGCAGTATTAGATCTGACAATAGTGAACCGTGACGAGCAACTTGTTGTTGATTGGAGGGTGGCAACGGACTGTACTTTTTCAGACCATAGTCGTATTACCTTCACATTGAGTTTTGACCTACCTATGTTGCTCCGTTTAGGAACTCGAGGGGACAAAATGGGACTCTTTTAGGGAAAGAGTCCAAATTGGGTTGGCGCAAAGAGCCTTGGGCGACTTGCTGCCGACTGATCTGGAGAGTGTGGTGAACTAGTTCACTCATCTGTTAAGGAAAAGCTATGAGCAGTCCTGCCCGATTACATTTCCGGGCAAGCGTAAACAGCCTAAATGGTGGACCAGGGAACTTCACGTTCAAAGGTCTACGGTTAGGAAACTATTTAATAGGGCCAAGCTTACGAGAGCACCAGAAGATTGGAACAATCACAGGGTGCAGTTCAACAGGTATAAGGCGGATCTGACAAAGCGACTATCATGGAGACAATTTTGTGTATCCATCGATAATGTCAACGAGTTGTCATGATTCCGACGGATTTTATCCAAGGACCCTAACGCCCTGGGATACATCCAAAGGAATGACGGCTCATGGACTGAGTCTAGCTCTGAGACCCTGGCCTTACTTACGCACTTTCCCGGGTGCATGGAAACCGGAGGTATGGAGGATGGTCAGTGGGACGTCCATGAAATCGGAACATACCTCCGCTTGCGTCGAGGAAATGGTCACAAGGAAGAAGCTGGCGTGGGCGGTGAATACTTTCGACCCATATAAATCACCGGGTCCGAATGGCATTTTTCCGGCCATATTTTGCAACATCCCGGATAATGCATCATTTCTGCTGGTGAATATATTCAAGAAGTGCCTCAGTAGGAGGTATCTGCCTAGGGGGTGGAGAGAGGTTAGGGTGATTTTTATACCCAAGGCTGGTAAAGCGGGCCACTCAAAACCGGGAGATTTAGACGTATTAGTCTGTCTTCATTCTTGTTGAAGACGCTTGAGAGACTAGTCGACTTCTATCTTAGGGGTAATATAGAGACCCGCCTAAATAGCAACGCTCAGCATGCCTACCTGAAGGGTAAATCTGTTGAGAGTGCGTTACATGAGGTGGTGGGTTGTATTGAGCACGGTCTCAGGCATAGGGAATATACTCTCGCCGCGTTTCTGGATATAGAGGGAGCCTTTAATAACATAAGGATTGAGGCGATTAGGGATTCGTTGATGGAGTTGGGAGTCGAGGACTTTCTGGTAGAGTGGATAGTCCGCATGCAAGGGGGGTTTGTCGCCTCTACCGTGGTTGCTTGCGGTCAACGGGATTCTCAGATCTTTTGATGCCATGGGTAGGAAAGTTGTTGCCTATGCGGACGACATAGTTCTGCTGGTCAGGGGAAATTGTCTGTCCACGATCGGGGAAATTATGTAGGTTATGCTGGGCGATCTCTCGGCATGGGCAAAGGATAGGGGGCTGTGTTACCCTGGGAAGACTGAGCTGGTGCTATTTACCAGAAGGTACAGGATAGAGGGATTTAATTTTCTGGACTGCAAACTGTCTTGGAAGAGAAATACTCAGGAGAGGATGAGAATGGGACTCAATGCCTACTACACATGCAGGAACTCCATCGGTAAGAACTGGGGTCTGAGGCCAGATATGGTAAACTGGATTTACACATCGGTGGTTAGGCCTATACTTACCTATGGATGCACCGTTTGGTGGATAGCTATAGGAAGATGCTCAGCAAGGTTCAAAGGAGTGCATCTCTTGGCATCACAGGCGCAAGGAGAAGCACTCCAGAGGCAGCGCTGGACATCCTACTATATCTATCCCCAATTGAGCATTATGTAAGGAGTGTGGCTGCTAGGAACTTACTTAGACTTTACGAGTCCTCCTTAGTTAAACCTAGGCGGGATGATCACACTAGAATTTTGTACGAGGTGGGTCTACTTGATCCGGGTATTATTCTTGAGGAAATTTCGGATCATAGGACTATGACCCTGGACTGTGGTGCAACACCACAAGTGGAGTTCCATGATACGGAAAATTTGGAGTGGATCCAATAGACTGTTTGAGGGGTGGGCAGTATTTACGGATGGATCCAAGATTGAAACCGGCACTGGCGCCGGTGTATATATCGCGGACACCGAAGTGAAAAGGTCATTCAGACTCCCGGATGACTGCAGTGTCTTCCAGGCTGAGATCTTAGCGATCTGGGTAGTCAGGCGGCGCTTAGGGCATTGACAAATAATACGGTGCGATCGTGCCTGGTCGCTCGGTGTAGGAATGCTCTTAGGGAACTCATGGAGTCATTCAATGTAAGGCTGTGTTGTGTCATTGTCCTAGGATGCAGGGTCTCAGACAGAAGTGGCTAGGAGATAGATTTCACGACGAACTGGGGTGCATCGCTGGATGTAGTCCGGCTGATCTACTGGGGTTTGTCAGGGAAATATTGCGGTTGTTTCTGTTGAGGGGACTGTAGAGAGGGTATAGTTCTACGTGGTACCTACTAACTTTCTTAATTCTATCCACCTCATACTTCTTTTCTTAACTTTTATCTAGCTATCATTGAAGGGATTCACAATGGACCGCACTGGTCTCCGAGTGGAAATGGTTTATTGGGCACATAACCCTTCTTAACCTAACCTAACCTACCCTTTGTTTCAAAATTTTTAACCAAGCTTAAATTTGTGAATTGTCAGCCCTAACAATATACTAACTGAAAATCGAAATAAACTGTCACATACAATCTTCAGTTCACTAAAACTGCAAAAGTCAGTAAGACCGTGAACATAAACTAGATGTTTTTAGCCAGAAAAACAAAAAAGATATAAAATCTGTATATTAAAAATTTAAGAAAGGTTTTTGAAATTGAAATTTGATGTTTGAAAATCGCTAGATTTCCCGCTTACCGCTAAAACGTATTTTTCCCCGCGATCGACAGTTCAAAAACGCTAGATTTAGCGGGAAAATCTCTAAATTGGCAACAGTGCGGACGACGGAATTTTAAACACTGGTGAAAGGCATATAAGATTTGGCATATTTGCATATGGCACTCTTACTTGTTTTTAAGTGTATTTCTTTATTTCATAGATGTGTTAGTGCAAATTTTTATCGCGTGCAGTTTTTTTTGAAAAATTTAGTTAGAAGTTCATTTTTGCAGCATTTTTTAAGTGTATATTTTGATACATGTTCAATTTTTTAGATGCCTTTCTTTCGAAATTCTGGTTAACGGATCGCTGTTCTGTTTTAAATATATATCTGCATACCCAACGTGTTGCCTCATCTACATTCTATTTTTAAATTGTAAGACAAAGCAGGTTTTTATTAAAGATTAATTTTATTTTAAACTTTCAAATTTTTATATTTAAGCAAAAATTAAGGAAAAAGCAATTATATACGTTTTTGGCAATGTGTGTAATACATAGAAATCTGGACCAATCCGTTAGTATACCGATCGACTCAGAATCAATTTTTAACCCTCGCCTTACCAAAGATTTTTATGTTCGTTTATCAATACCCACCCGGGTGTTAATGCATGTTTATAAGTCTGGGATCACACTATGAAAGTTTTCTTTCAGAAAGTCTGAGTTTATTGGTGAGAGAGGAAGAGAACATGCTTTTATTTTCTCCTCTCTTACCCATAAACTCAGACTTTCTGAAAGAAAACTTTCATAGTGTGAACCCAGACTAAGCGAAGATAACAAGTTTTCGTCTTAAAATTTATTTTCGTTTTTTTAAAGAAGTTTTCGTCATACAAACTTTTTTTCAGAAAACAATTTGTTTAGTGAGTAAAAATTTGTCTTTTAACTGATCAAATTTAAGAGAGTTGTTAAAGAAATATACCGAAAAGGTCTCCCGGGTAAGGCTAAGGTTATAGTGATCTAACGACGTCCATCCGTCCGTCTGTTGTCTAAGTTAATCTTGTGCGCAAAGTGCAATTTGTAATTTTGTATATAATTTGATAAAAATATAAATACATTTTAATTGTACGACGAAGTCTATGTTAATTGTGAGAATCGGTCTATAATTACCCATACAAATTTCTTTCCAAATTAGATTCTTTGTGTCCGTAAAGCATCTAATTATGTTGGTACATGTTTAGATTAAATTCACCCCAAAAATATTTAACTGCGAATTAAATTACATATTTGTGAATCAATTCATCCCTAAATAGCTTTAAAATCCCTTTAAGACAAACAAATCTAATATAGATGTTAATATATAGATAATATTCGGTACAAATAAATCTTATATGAATTTAAACTATGACTGCCCATTATTTCCGAAAATGTATAATCTGGAAAATTCGTCTGTAACTACTACGGGTGTATGGGCTTTATCGATTATTTTTTTATGATTGTTTTTTCTTAAAGTAACTGCCTATTTTTACAAAACGTAAACAAGTGAGTGAGTGAGATATTATATTGAAAACAACAATAAAAAACGAAAATTGGTTTACTTACTTTCTTACTCACTCACTTGTTTACGTTTTCTAAAAACTGGCAGTAAATGTTGTTATTTAATTGTTGAATATCTTGTTTTAAAATGAGCAATTTTCGATTTTTTCGTGGCATATTTTTGACAATTTTCCGGGAATATTTTCAAGTTTTTACTGCATATTTAATGCGCACAAAACGCGTTTTAGAGCATATTTCTGGTTTTCATGGTTATTAAATTAAATTTGAAAAATATATGTGCTGTTTTCACAACACAAGTGACTGAACGTGTAGTAAAATTTATATGGAAAACACTCGAAAAACTGAGTGCTTTTCATATAAATTTTACTACACGTTTAGTCACTTGTGTTGTGAAAACACATGTATAATGGTTTTATTATGTTTTCGTTTGTGTCTGCTTAATCGGGGTATTATTCTCGAGAGAATTTCGGATCATAGGACTATGACCCTGGACTTCGGTGTTACACCACAAGTGGAGTTCCCGAATAGGGAAAACTGGCGTTGATCCAATGGACTGTTTGAGGGGTCGTGGGAACAACAAAAATTGGCCGCAGACCAAAATGTATTAATAAAGTGACCTCAGTAGTACAACAATGCAACAATAGAAAAGACAACAGGCATTTTGTTGCTAGAATTGAAAAGGCAAATGTCAAAATGCCTTATTAAAAAATATAAATGAACAAAATAAAAGACACAAAACGTCAAACCACAAACAAATTCACTGTAAACAGCTGCGCTTGTGAGGTCACTTTATTATTACATTCTGCCGGAGACCCTGGTGTAGAGTATTATATTGCCGAGCTTGCCCGACTTTACTTTCTTAATTGTTTTTTATAAAAATGCCAAAATTATGCAGCTTTAACATTCAGTCAACAACTAACATGAAATGCTTAACTTTAACACTAATATGATGTTAGTGCTAAGTATAGACTCATCATGTTAGAAGTTTTCTCATGTTATAACACGGCTATTAATGCAAATGTTTTAACAATGCTTTTATTACATCAAGTTATAACAGGAAATCATGTCAGTTGTAGACGGGCAGTAATTTAATTTAAATTAGTTTATTTTTTTACTATATTTCTTTATCATGGCAAAGAAAAATTTTTGGTTGCTTTTGAAAAAGAATCTTATTGTGGAAAAAAGATCTTATAAACAAACTTTAATCGAATTTATATACATTTTGGCAATATTTTTAACTTTAATATGGCTTCATATGAACAAACTGTGTTCTATAGAAGAATCCTCTTTTCGTAGAGATATAAAATTAAATGATCTAACCCATTTCAAGTAAGTATTTTGTATTTTCCTTAAAAAAATTTAAGTTTTTTGTATTCCAACAGAAATCTTATGTCAATAAAGAAAAGCCCAATTCCTTATAAATTATATTTTACTCCCAATAACAATTCAACCCAAAATATTTTGAAAATGACTGCCCAACAATTAAACTTAGAGGAATCTGTTGGTTTTCACAGTGAAAGTGAAATGTTACATAATTTCACTGCTGCTACAGTACTGGCTGGTGTGATTTTGGAAGATCATAATGTGACTTTAAGATTTCCAAATTATTTTCGTACCAGATCTTATAAAAACTATTATCGAACTCAGGATTTTTGGTTAACTAGATGTTCGTGCATTTTGTCAGGTTATATGGAAAAGCAAGATTTTTATATCCAGGAAGGGTTCCTCCAACTTCTATATACAATTGTTAAAACTCAAAAAGAGAAGGAAAATATGGAAATGTTTTATAAAATTCCCAAACAAATTATTCCTATAAGTCATAATATTGAACCTAAAAAGGGCTGTTTTAATGATCTTTGCAAAGAACCCTTAAATCCTGAAAGATTTTTAAAATGGTCTTTATATTATTTCGTATATTTTGTACCGTTTTTGAATTTGATTTGGGTAAGTATGAGATCTTTAAATGTATGTATGTATGTCATAGAGATTGATTCTAAATCGTTAAGAATTTTAAATTCGATATCGTTTAAAATTGAAAATATACATAATTCAGTTATGGCGAACAATGTTCGCTTTATTTACATGTAAAACAAAAACAATATTCAACATTTTTATTTTTTCGAATTTATTCTATGAGCTAAATTTCAGTTATGTATTTTATAAAGCTTTTTTGTAATAGTCCTATTCCTTTTATGTTTAGGAATGACTTTATACACTACCAGACTATTATATTGTATCTTCTTGTTACATTTTTACCTTAGCTGTTCTTTGGATAGCAATGAAGTATATTGTATGTACAGAAACATTTTTTACAATTATTAGACACCAGCAGAATGTAATGCATTTTCTGGCCCGCTACAGCCTTCGTCAGCATTCTTTGTGTCACACTGGATAGTGATACTTTATAAATTGAATGTATTTAACTCAACTATACAATATACATACAATATACTTCATCGCTATCCAAAGGACAGCTAAGGTAAAAATGTAACAAGAAGATACAATATAATAGTCTGGTAGTGTATAAAGTCATTCCAAAAAATTAAAGGAATAGGACTATTACAAAAAAGCTTTATGAAATACATAACTGAAATTTAGCTCATAGAATAAATTCGAAAAAATAAAAATGTTGAATATAATAAAGTAACCAAGGCGAATTCATATAAGGTGGTCTTATTTTGAAAACGTTTACAACACTGTAAAGTATTTTAACGTTGTGTCAAAAATAATACAACATTGTAGTGAACAATTTAAACAAATATTTCATTTTTTTAATTTAAAATTGTTTGTTTTTAAATCTTATAATTTAAAAAAATTTTTAATTTTATAATTTTAAACGAAAATAATAAAATTTAGTTAAAATTCCCAAGAACCACATGAACGGTATATCATTTTGACACAAGGTTAGTAATCAGCTGTTGCTTACGTAGCAAGATAAGGTCACCTGGTGTAAATTCGCCTTGAAAGTAACCTATGAAAGGAAATAATTCCCAGTTTCTATTTGACAAAAACAATATTTTATAATTTCGAGCCCTTACTGCAAAAAAAAGTTTAAGCGACATCATTTTAAATATTCGGTTTTTTTAATAAACGACTTTACTGGCAACACTTGCATTATCTACTAAAATATCATGGTGACATAAGGTACCGTTGCGATTATATAGCAAAAAGAATTTTATCTCAAGCGACAACCTTCATACAAAATTTTAATGAAATAAAATAAAATAAAAAAATCTTCTCCCGTAAAATGTTCCTCAAGGCCCATCTATCTTTTAAGCTGTCAAAAACTTACTACCACATACACAAAGCAAAAGGAAAAAACGTGTATGTGTGGCATACCATAAACGTAAACAAACATATACATGCACATGTAAGCAACTTTTGAAAGCTCAAAAGAACAAAAACAATGATCATCAGGCTTCTTGCGCAGACCTTTTCAATGGGCCTTGATGTTGCTTTTGTCGCTTAAGCTTTTTTTTGCGTTTATGGCTTGATTTGATTTTATTTAAAATGTAAGTTTTGCGAACGAAGTCTTAAGGCAGAATTAGTCTTTACTTTCTGTTTTGTTCCGTGCCGTTCTGTTTCGAAATTGTAATACATAGTTACTTTTTCTGTAGCAACTTATCAGCCATTTATGACAAATTTATTAGTTTTTCATGGTCCATTGTTTTATTTCAATAAGTTTTATGCACATAAATTTGAAGAAATTAAATTTTATGAATTTTTAAAATCAAAAAATAGTTTTTTTCAATAAAAATATGTACTTTTTATTATTTATTTTGCTGTCACTTACAATTACTTAACAAGTTTTTGATTTTAACAAACTGAACCGCAACAGAACAGAAAAACTAATCAATTTCACAGGTTTTTTAATAACAAAAACAAATCAGCTGATTCGTAACAGAACAGAAAGTAAAGACTAACTGAGCCTTAAGTTCGAAATCGATGAACAGGCCATAACTGAATTATGTAAATATATTGTAAATTTTAAACGATATCGAATATAGTACTAAAAATACAAGAGTTGGTAAACCCTTTAATGACATTAAATTTATGAACTTTTTTTTAGAAATTTTCCCGCGAACACGAAGAAAATATATTTGCTCATCATTGGATTTATGGATTTTCATATAATACTCAAAGATTGGCTCATTTTATTGTATCATTATGCCATTTTATATTATTGGACTTAGTGGTACTCCTATTTATAATTGTAAGTAAAAACTAGTAAAATTGCTAAATTCAGCTGTGTCAAATCTCTGTTACCCTCCACCTACAGTTAGAAAATTTCCGGAGTGGGCTTTATATGGTAGATTATGGGTCGATCTTTACAAAATTTGACAAAGTTATTTATAGTCTTATAAAACTATGACGACAAATTTTATTATAATAGCGTTATTCGTTACAGTTTTACGCGTACCAAAGTTTTTTTCGAAAGTCGGCTTTGTATGCAGGCTGTAGTAAATTATGGACCGATCTACACGAAAGTTGACAGTGTGATTTCTAGTAATGTAAAACTGAAACAGACTAAAATGTATTACGATAGCATTTTTTGTTACGGGTTTTAAGCGAACTAAAGTGTTTTTCGAGAGTGGGCTTTATACGGGACCTATCGCTAACTAAAGACAAATCTTCACAAAATGTTGTGGTATGATTTCTAGTCATATAGAAAAAAATTTTGCAAAATCTTATATGTGCATTTTGCCGCTATTTATAAAAATTTATATGAAAAGCTACAAAACTATGATTTTCATAGATTTGAATTGAGTTAAGAATAAAGGTCCTATGTAAGACACATGTCCTATTTTGTACCAATAGGCATAAACTAGAACTATAATCCAGTGTATTTCGGCAGAATTTATTATGCGGGTCGCATGACTAAATATAGACCGATACTCATAAATATAGGTAGAATAATTTTTTGTCACATAGAACTTATTATTATGGTCCAATTATTATTAAATTTATCAGTTAGTTCCCCGACAATGGAAATTTTTTGTTTATATGCCGGCATTCTGCAGCTTTTTGAAAAATGTATAACCAATTTATGGAAAATACTTGAAGGGAACTACATATGTTCGTCCGTTAAATAAATACACCCAAGGGCCTAATTCTGGCAGTCGTGATCGAGTACTTTCTCGATTCGAAAGCAATTCTATTTCAGTCGATACAAACCGAATCGAAATTTTTTTTTTTCAGTATTGTGAAACTCAAATTAATGCTTTACAACACCGAGAAAATAATTTCGATTCGTTCTTTATTGACTGAAATAATTAGATATGAAATTGCTTTCGAATCGAGAAAGTACTCGATCACGACTGCCAGAATCAGGCCCCAGGTCTCGTTTAATGCGGATTCAAATTTATGAGATTTTTAAATTTACGATTTTTTTTAGAATTTTAACAGGTTTTGAAATCTTTGATTTTTTTTAAGTTTTTTTTACTTTTTTTAAATTAAACCAAGTTTGCAGCATTGATATAATCGTTATAGTTTGTTTTATTTTGAGTTTTTTCTACGCATACAATATTATTAGTACACCGAAGGCTAATATCGGTAAAAAATAAAATCAAAAAATTAGGTCGAAATTAGAAAAATTAATTTAAACTCGTTCTTTCCTGTAACGAGTGTAAAGAAATTTTCATAACTTTTAAAATAATTGAGGTCCCATAATAAAACTTTTAAAATATAATAAGGACACTATAGGCTAATTTAGATTAAAAAAATAAAAAAAAATTACGACTAAGTTAGAACAATTTTAATTTAAATTGGTCATTTCCGGTTTTGCAAATGAAATTCTAATTAATTTTTTTTTTGTTAAAGATCAATCGATTTTCTATAAGAATCACTTAAATTTTTTTTTGTTTGATTAGTTTTTAGTTCGAAAAATAATTTAAAAAAACATTTTTTTGAAAACGGCAACACATTTCCACCCCGCGACAAATAAACATCATAGAAAAAAAATTATTTTGCACACATATTTACCTATATCTACTAGAAGTTGTGCCAAATATAAAGGAATACGAAAAAAAAATTTTTTATTACAAATAATGCCCCAAATATATTTTTGTGGATTTTTCTATGCCATTTTGTTTTGATTTTTTACTTAAAATTTTAATTTATGCGGTTTTCTAGAATTTTAGAACGAACTATTAGATTTTATATGAAGCTAGAGTATGGTTTTATGCGAATTAAATTTATGCATTTTTTTTGGAACGCATCTATCGCATAAAACGAGACCTGAAAGTACACACACGCACTTATTCGACTTAACAAACTTTATTAAAATTATATCTAATATGTATTTTCTTCGACCTTTATTATTTTAATATATAAATTAAATATTTGAGCTTAAGGTATTTTTTTTTAAATTTGTTTTATAAAGAAATTGTTAATTTTTTGTTAAAAAGAAAGAAAAAATAACCCTAAAGAAAGCACTCAAAGAAGTGCCGAAGTTTTGGTTTTTAATAAATTTATAAAAAAAAGTTTTTTATATAAAAAATAAGACCTTAAGCTCAAATATTTAATTTATATATTTATCAAAATTAATTATTATGTAAATTTTCATATTATTCGAATTTGTATTCTAAGTCACATTACAATTCTCAAAAGCCTTAAAACTTTATTCAACATTTTCCAGAAATCTATGCACTATCATAGAATGGACTCACCATGAGGAATAAATTCCCAGATTCTATTTATTAATTATTATGTTCACAAAATTTATCCAATACTGTTAGTTTCGAACCGAACCGTTTAATGTCTTCAAACAAACTAAACTAATTATTCATGAGTCACCCCTTTTTTTATTTCATAACCATTTCTAGAATTTTCCTGAACCTCCCAGTAATAACAATTTATTATGTTCTAACACCATTTCTAGAAATGACTGGGAAATTCATCTAGTTACAGTTATAATCTAAGTACACTTATAGGCGGTAATACAGTTGTGTTGAAAATTATACAGGACAATTTTAAGTTACTTATATGACATACAACTATAACTTACAAGATAACTTTAACTATTGGAGGATTCACAAGGTGTCATAAAGTCATAAGTCTTAAAATAATAACATAAAAATATACGTTTATTGTGAACAAACCCTCATATTTTGTGTGCTATTTTGAATTTAAGTGAGCTGATTTAAAACAAATATAAAAAATAAATATTTACCAAAAATAAAAATATTTTTTAATTCTAATCCATTAAATAAGATCTTTACTGACTATTTTCCATTTTTCAGACACAAACCACAAATAAATTTTATTTTGTTTGTTAACCAAACATCAGAGTCCTAAGCCGATATTATTTGACGCCGCAAGTTTTTTGTTGCAAAAATTGCTAGCCGCAGGTTAAATTCGGATATTAGCCGGATAAACTATTACCATCAACGGCGACGGCTACAAAAACTAATGCGATTCCGCTCAGCCGCTCAGCGCAGGTCTCTTCTGATTAATTACGACAGCACAATAAACATACCAAGCAAAGTTCTATTCATTTAAGACACTTTTTGTTTACAAAGCAAAAACATTTTTTTTTAAATCATTGTAAAATGTTAGAACATTATGACAATATAACATGATAGCACACCTTGTGAATACCCCATATAAATAATTCTTAGATAATTTAACTTTCGTAAAAATTCAAATATTTTTGCACAAAGAAAAACTTTTATATTAGGCTAAAATATATAGTCTTGTTTATAAATTTGGCATATAATTGAGGTAACTTACTGTTTATAATGTTAATACATACATTAGAATAATATAAATTTATTAAATAAATATTTGCATATTTATGTATATACATTATTTGAAGTTCTGTCTTTACCTCACTTTTTCTCCAAATTAATAACTTTTTTCGGAAATGAGCATGAAGGCCAATAGGTTGTAGAGCTTCCTTAATGTCATCTTTTTATAAGTATTTTAGGATTTTAAACGGATTTTCAGTCCTTAACAATAATTTAGTTTTTGTAAGAGAAATATGCAAAAATAAATTAAAAGATGCTTACTTGTCAAAAAAAAGGCTTTACTTCACTTAAGTCAAAAGTTTGCAACGGCTCGTCTAATTGGGATTTTCGATATTGAGTCACTGTAATGTTTTAAATTTAATCTCAGTCTATGTCACATATTGCCCAATGTTATTTTTACCTTTAAAATTAAAGTGCACGATTTTATTTGTACGTTAAGAATTTAAGATTCACAATTTTTAATTTAAAATTAACATGTTTAAACCTTAATTTTAAACAACGATTTTTTACATTGCTATTTTTTCTGTGTGTACTCTATCAGGATTTAAGCAATTAAATTTAACAAACGTTTATTAACGAAAATTTTCATAGAAAATTTGTTTTGTAAACCTATATTAAATTTAAATTTTCTTTATGAATACTGGCATTATTATTTATCTAATGATATAACTACATATCAAATTTTTTCGTTAAATTAGTTTTTGTGTTACTTAAATTTTTATCAATACAATTTTTTTCTTCTCTTGATTTTCAGTCCCTTTGGCCTCCCCTTCCTGCTAAAAAAATCTTTCTTTTATTTGCATTTTTAATTATCTATGACATGTTAATAATTCTGTATGCCTTCATATTATCTTTGATTATTGGGAATGCAAAAACTGCCTTATGGTTTGGGATCTCCCTATGGATATTCTCATATGCAATATTTTCTGAATTATTGAATACCATGAATTTTGATGTACTGCAACCGAAAGTTTTTATAATTTTTCTAATATTTTTTAACAATTTGTTTCCCAGTGGATTAATGGATTATTCTGAAGAAAATAATAGTGAACAATTAACAGAACCCTTTCATTTGTTAATTGGGCAAATTATTACACTTGTATTATATGGCTGCCTTTTGCAATGTATGGATCGTTATAGATCCGGCCGTTACATACAAAGGTTAAAAGGTAATAAAAATAAACAAATATCCATAAAGCATTGTGTAAATGTAAAGCAAAATTTATATGAAAATAATGTGGAATACGGTCCTTTAAATGGTGAATTATTGGAATTAAAAAATGTCTCTTCGTTTTGCAATCATATTAAAAAAAGACTTGAACTAAGAAATATTTGTATGAAATTTTTTAAAAACGAAATATCGGTGATATTGGCCCCTCATAATAGCTGCAAGACATCATTGCTAAGCATTTTAGCAGGTTGGCAATCTTATGAGGGTGGCATTTTTTATCAGGGGCTTAATATTTCTGAAAAATGGAACTATTACAGACATCATGTAGATGTGTCTATGTCTAATAATGCTCTCTTTGATAAATTAACTGTTCAAGAATCATTAAAATATTTTATTTCGCTTAAACAAACTCAAGACAATCAAATTCTATTGGATGGCGAATTAGAAAAATGGCTTAACATTATCAGACTCTCAAAGATCGACTGCCAGAAACTAGTCGAAACATTAAGTTTTGGTGAAAAACGTATAGTTGCTCTGTGTTGTGCCATGGCCTATAACACTTCTGTAATATTGTTAGATGAACCCACTGTGCATATGAAAGCCAAGGATCAAAAGCGATATTGGAATATTTTAAAACAAGAAAAATCAAATCGGGTCATTATTGTTACTACGTTTTCTGCGGATGAAGCCAATGAAATTGGAGATCGTATTGCTTTATTAAATAATGGCTGCTTAACCGCTTGGGGTACATCTTATTATTTGAGAACTAAATTCGGCGAGGGAATTAATTTGGTAAGTTAGAGAAATATTAAAGAAAACTTTAAAATAAAAACAACAACAAAATTGCAGCATTGCTTTCTCCAACCTATGAAACCCATAAACCCCATTACTCAACTTTTGGAAAAATATATAAAAAATATTAAAATTAAAAATCACTTCATGGATCGTGTAATATATATACTACCGGCTAAAAACAAACCCATCTTCCAACGCTTATTAATAGAATTAGAAAAGAATTTCAGCAAATTTGGCATTACCAATATTTACATGTCTGACAGTAGCCTAAATGATGTATACATGTCCCAAAATCTGAAACAAAAAGTCGAATCTCGCATACCCGATTTAAAACAGACCTTGAACATTATACACGAGAAGAAACCCAAACATAAAAAGTTTTTAGTTCGTACTTTATTATACAAAAATTTATTGTATCAAGCTAAAAGTTTTCTATCAATTTCAATCACTTTTCTGTCTTGTTTTTTAATACTGGCTATGAATCAAATGTTTTTATTATCTTTAAATGTAAACAGTATCAAATTTTCTGGACAAGGTGCATTTCAA
The DNA here is from genome assembly GCA_949318255.1 of Pollenia labialis. NCBI lineage: Eukaryota > Metazoa > Arthropoda > Insecta > Diptera > Polleniidae > Pollenia > Pollenia labialis. The sequence goes on from OX439142.1 coordinate 77,794,355, forward strand.
GATAACGGATATTCTTTAAAGAAAATTTTTAATGATGACGACCTAACAAATGGTTTACTTTCTTATAAGAATGTGAAATACAGTAATGATACTTATGAAAATCAATCGACCGAAAAATCGAGTATTGAAGAGAAAAATTCGAATACATCTATATGGTTTAATGAAGGAATATTTCATTCAGCACCACTGGCATTAACTTTGGCTTTATATAATTTGACGAAGTAAGTTTTTTCTTTTTTGTTATATTCTTTTGTTATGTTCTCAAGCTTTCTATCGTATATCTTTTCCCTCCCTTCCTTCAAAGTCCAACACTCTCACTCAAGGCGAATTAATTTTTCAGGTGGCGTTGAAAGCACAGCTGTGCTACTTTTTTTCTTAATTAGAGAGACGAATGTCAAAAGTTACTTGTATTTTTTCATATCGACCAACGAAAACAACAAATAAATAAAATACAATGTTGTGGTTTTGGTGTTGTTAATTGTAGTAGTACCGCCAGCATTTTTCAAACCTGTCTATTTTGTTGACTCAGCGTGCATATCGTCGCCATTTTAATGTGCGCATTGCTCCCACAGCGTCCGCAATAAACCATTTCATTGGAAATTTTCGTCAACATGGGTCTTTCCTATAATTATAATATAATTTTTTTTTTATTCATTCATTTATTTTTATAGGGAGTAAGTACCCTTCTTCCCACATAGTCCGCCAGGATTATGCTTGACTACGCCTTGTGCTTGCCAACGCAAATTATTTTCAAAGTAACGCACACCAAATTTGAAGACTCTATTGAAGTTTTCCTGATATTGGTTTGCAAGTTTTATCCCTTAAGCTTTCTGTTATTATCTTTATATCTTTTGAGGGAGTGGAAGAAATAATTAACACCAATAAATTTTGATTTTTCAAAAATCGCGCCATCAATTGGAAAACAGCAAAATTACACAGAAACACTCCTCACTGTCCATAGGAGATATGTGCAAAGCTTTGTGAAATCGGTACAGCAGTTTTGCCGTTTAACCGTTTGAAACAAACACGTCTCTTTTATATATGTACATATGTATATAGAGAGAGCTATTAAGCCTTATTAAGCCTTATTAAGCATACCGTTGTAAAAAGTTTTTACTGAATTCGATTTATGATTTTAATTTAAACAAACTTTTTACTATTTTCAGCGGCAACACGTTCATCAATAAACCTATAATATTGCAAAGGGACTACCATTTACATCTTATACTCGGTGCCATAATGCCTCTTACAATGTCTATATTTTTTGTAAATCTCCAGGAAGAACTCTTTAATAATATGTTAACGCTACAAAGAATTGCCGGGCTCAAAGAGAGAATCAAATGGATAGCAACATTTTTTTGGGATTTTTCTATATATCTACTAACATCTATACTTTATTTTATAATTATAACAACTTTTATAATGGATAATTTAAGATGGCAAAATGTGATTGGTAGGCTATAAGATTATTAACCAATAATCATGGTAAATAACTAATTTTAGTTACCAATTTCAGCCGCCTTTTTGTTATTCTTTCTTTATGGGCTTGCATCTGTTTGTTTTATTTATCTGATGTCTTTATTTATATTAGAGGAGAATTTGGTTAGAGCCTTTTTCAAAATGCTTTTGATACAATTGCTTTTAGGTAAGTACATACATATGTATATAAATTTGTAAAGCCACCTCTAAGAAAGGAGAGCTGTCTTGATTTTGTTTTAATGTTGATGACAAAGTTAAATGAATTGAGAAATAAAGTATTCTAAGATCTTAATTATGTATGTACATATATGGCAAACACAGCTTTTATCTCATAACGGGTTAACGTCGATCACGTTTATGATGGAACATACACACTCTTATCGAAATTGTTCATAATTATTTTGCATAAAAGCAGTTGAAATTTGTTATTGTAGTGTTTGATTTTCTCCTGTAACGCACGGGTGCCTGTAGAGTTATTGAAATAGATCCTTGACTTCAAATGCCTAATAAAAATTTAATGGTGTTTAATTACACGATATAAGGTGCCACCATAATAATCCAATTTCGGCGGTATGAAATATAATGCCACGATATCAAGTTCAAAAACGTATGTGTTAATAAGGACTCCCGGCCAAAATCCGCACAAAATAGCATTGGTTATTTGAGAATAGCATTTACAAATCCGAAATGCGACAATTGTTTCAACAAAATGAAGAGAAGAAGCACAGTTAGGTCATCCAAACACCAAACACCGGTTTTCCAGTTATACTCCCTAATGACCCGAATTTCAAGACATTGAGATAGAAAATGAAAAACAGTTTTCTCTTTTTTCTCGTCATGAATCAATGGCTCTTGGACCATCACGAGCTTATTCCCTCTTTCTGCTACTCGGAGGATTAATGCAATGGATGCTAACTTAGAGTGGTGGAGATTAATTTGTGTTACCTCATCATGATCCATATTGGCGACCATCACAGTGGTTAACATCCTCTTGTTCGGATTTCAGGATTACGTTCCATTTCACCCATGTGAAGCCACAAACCAATGCAGAGACGGACTGAGCGTTATTTGTTACTTGAGCTTACGGCATCACTGTATTCAGACTGAATAGCTTTCACAACCGAAGGAGCTGGTTCACCCTTGCTATCACTACGGTTGACCCGGAGCAGGATCGTACTTAAACCGCAGTAGATCTTGCCTTGCTTCTCTCACAGTGGTTTCAAGGATTGCTGGTTAATCACCATAATCGCCGTTTTTGAGGAACCTTCAGTGGCTGAAACTTTCACTACTCTCCTGTCCTGTGTGGACAGTTGTGGTTTGCAGCACTGAAAGATTTGCAAGATCTGTTTTGGCTTCGATGTTTCGGCGGTATCTCACTCACTAGAACCACATCGAGCCTAGCACCTTCCAAAACCTCTCCTTAAGACTGGATGTCGAGCTTTGGAAGCACCTATCAGCTTCACGTGACCCCGGTGCCAACCCGCATCATCGCATTGGGGAGTTGGTCCCTTATTATCCATGAGAAACGTCGATGACAGCCCGAACGAGATGATGTTTATTTACGACATTTCGTCTCTCCACAAATGGGGAGCTACTTTGTTGGACGACTTTGTCATCATACCTAACATGGCAGCACCCGACGTAGCGGTTGTAAACGTTTATCTAACGGAAAGAGCTTTGGAAGATTCGGAGGTACGTGGAGCGAAAGGTACCTTACCGCGTTTTTTGAGCAAACGCCTTCTTGTCGGGTTGCCCTAACATTTCTTTTCAGCCTGGGTTTGCAAGGTTAACCTACCTTATTCTATGGAACTATAACAGCCTCCAATGGATTCGTCTTTGCCTCCTTGTCCGTGTCAATCATTTTCATATTGTTGGCCTGTCAAGTACCCTTTCTCGTAAATATTTTCTGTTGTTAAAGGAATTATTAATTTTGGGACCACTAGTGCAGGTAAGTGCGTGGTCTATTTGCTGATGTGCCTAGGTATCAATAAAGCTCCGTGATAATACAATCGATTCCCCCTGATTGCAAACCATGGGAGCTACCGCATATTTCGATTCGAAAAGTAAAATTTTTCAAAAGGAATTTCCTATTCGCAAGTTAAACCGTACCGCGTAATCCGTTCGAAACGATGATAGATTTGTTCATATTTAGTATTTATAAATAAATAGAAAATTTGATACAAAAAAAAAAACTTTGTAGTACTGCTATTTAAATTCCAAAATGACGAAAATAACTCAAAACAAAAAACTATTAAATATTATTTAATCTTTGAAAAATATTCAGCGCAATAATGAATAAAAATTCATGTTTGTTTTAATCTTTTGTTTATTTTGAAACATTTCCTTTTTTCACTTTGTCACTAACCAAATATGTAGCTTTAAAACAATCCAAACGCTTTTTGCATAACTGACGCTTGATTTCGTAATACAGAGTTGCACTTTCGAAAGGAATTTTTATTGTTCGTAATAGAGAATTGGCGTTTCGTTGATTTAAATAAGATATAAACAATTACCGTTTATTCAAAACATATATGTACATATGTATGTAGTACGAAAATCGTAATACACAGTACATATTGTTCGCACTCATATAAGTTATTTCTTTCGAATCGAAATGCGCGGAAGCCCGTCTGTATGATAGGCACAGGTCGCATGCCACCTCAGTTTAAAATGAATAAACTTTCGTCGTCAAGGCCTTTAAGTTCATGGTCCTCATTCCAGGAGCTACTAGAAGCTAGCGATGCCTGGAATCAAGGCTAAAGGACTAAAGCTGCCTAAAATGGACCATTATTTTTCGTGATTTTGGTTTTAGTAGAATCCACCCAATAAGTTAACCTCGGTTAGATTCAGAAAATGGATCAGCTCGTTTTATGATATCAGCTAGTTTGCATACAAATCTCTCCATGAATAAGGGAATAAGGGTCAATTCGGCTGAAACATAAGCCAAGTCCGTCCACATTAAAGCAGGAGTATAAAAATTAACTCAAATATATAAGTTTCGTTTCGTATTAACGTTGGGTCGAATCAGTTGATAACGATATAGCTTCTACAAGTAGATCACAACAGTCTATTATTTAACTCACTTAAGCAGAACTAAAGGACTTAAAATTGTTGAGCGTTCAAGATTCGGCATAGCAGCATAAACGCTTATTGCTTAATATATGTTCATCCATGGATTTCTAAAGAATTAAATCTTATTTTTAATTTCAGGTCTTTGCCCTTATGTTCTATACATGAATATTTTATTAAATTATACCGAAATTTTACATTATATATTTATGATTTCACCTGGCTTTAGTTTTTTGCACGGTATTACAACAATTTTGAATAACAAGGAAACACTGGATTTGTGTAAGTTTAATTTTTCCAAAAAATTAATAAAAATAATCTTTCAACTGAAAATTTCTTAATTTCTGTTTAAAGCTTCCTATTTTCAATGGCATAATCCGGGCATTTTGGACACGATAGTTTTTAGTGTAATAATAACTTTTATATATTTTATGGTTTTTGTTGCTGTTATTTTCTATCGTATAAACAATTTAAAATCGACACCTAAAAAGTAAGTTTATCAAATTGGGACCATCCTAGCCCATTAGAATTATGGCATAAAAAGTATCGCGCATGTTCAGACAATCGCCATTTGCCATTCTTACTTGAAATCGCATAAAGGGTGTACTGTAAATCGCAATTGCAAGAAGTTTGGCGACTTCAAATTACAAAAGTATGCTCAAGGGGACTAAAATATTTTTAAGAAACTTTAGAAGATTGTAAGCAAAACGCACGAGTTACAGAAAGCCATGAAATAAACCTGCCGTTTTGCAATTTCAAATCGTGCGATTTTCAGAACATGGGTGTATTATAGTTTATCAATGACAAATACATAATTTTTAAGTTAAGTGAAAACTTAAAATTGTGTTTACAGATTAGGACAATAGAAATGCTGTAGTTAATATTTATACGTTTTAATTTTAAAATTATTTCCAGGATCAAACAATTAGCTTCCGTTTGTTATCCCTACGACGATGAACGTGTGGTCAAAGAAAAGGTACGCATATCGAATATGAATTTAAAGGCATGTAAAGCCCAAACCATTTTAGTGGATCAGTTGGAGAGTAAATTGCCAAAGAAAGGCAATCGTGTCAAATCCATATCGTTTGCTTTAAATAAGTGAGTATTTCTAAAACCTATATGTGTTTAGTTGTACAGAAAATTAAACCAAAGGCAAATTATATAAAAACAAGAAAGGGGTGCTTTAGTCAGCTGAGCGGAATCTTAAATTCCCTTCACCGTATCACATCGCCACTACCGCACATTATCAAACAGAATTTGAAAAAATATGATAAGTACATTTTTGTATTTGTTATGTATAAAAAAAGAAAAAAAAAATACGAAAAACAACCAAAACATGGGATTTAATAGGTGTAAATTAGAGGCAGTAGTGGTTTTTTTGCCCATATCTCAGCCGTTTGTAGACCGATATAACGAATGAGCAAATTTTTTCATTACCCTACGTTTCCACATGCAAGTAATTACTTGCAAGTAGTGTATACTATCGGTTAAACCTAGTTTTAAAATGAAATCATTGATATATGAGAAACAGGGTCAAGTCCGTTAACTATTGTTCAACTTAGTAAGGAAGTCTACTTTCTATTGCGATGCAAATTAAATTAAGATACGAAAGTTCAATCGTCAGCTCATTATTTGTTTTTCGCATATGCCAAAAAGTCGCAGCGGAGAAAAACAGCAATGAAGGTTTACATGAAGTTTTCTAAAAATATACACGATAGATTTTATTTTGTATTTTCACTACTGCTGCTGGCATATGTTTTAAAGACAATATTTTTTAACGTTCATTAACTTCTAAAGTAGTTATTTGAATTTTATTAATGGTGAAAATTATTGTTTTGTGCCGCATACGCCACTTTTCTAAATTTATTTTTAAAAAGCAGCTTTTTGTGCTGCATACGTAACTTACTGCTGTGTATGGATTTGTCGACATTTTATTTTGCTTTTGCTTAAACTACTTTTTTTACGGCAATGAAGCGAAATATGAGTGTAATTTGATTTATTTTGTCATTTTATTTAGAATTCTCTTTAACTACTTTGTTTCTTGCGGCCATTAAGCAAAACAAGAGTTAAATTTATTTTGTGCATTTTTGGATAAGGAATTTTCTGCATTCGCCAAACAGTGACGTGTAGAGCAAAACAATACTTAATAAACTTTAAAAAAGTTGATATGGACCAAAATTAATAATTCTTATCTCAGAAACCATAAACCGGGTTCGGATTCAGAAAGGGGGTATTTAAAATGTATATACCTCAACCTAACTCAATTTTTTTTTTAAATGCTCGGTAGGTCAAACCAATAATGAGCTGACGAAATTTCACTTTGGTACTCTATCACTTTCGCAAAATGTTTTTAAAACTAAGGGCCCAACTATAATATGCATAAACTGGCTTAAGCAAGCTACTGTCAAAAATTACCAAAAAAAAAAATTAAAAAAAGTACGAATAATGCGATCTCTTTCGCATATTGCTGAAGCAAATGCCAGTTTCATAAAATTAACCAAAAAAATTTTTTTATTTCAATATGGTTTGACACATATGAATCACATGTATTCGAACAATTGCTTAAGCCAACTTAAGCATATTATAGTTGGGCCTTAAGCATTACGGGCAATAAAAATTAAAGATGGCGCGGCGCATATTGAATGTTATGAAATGTCAAAACATGTAAAATATAAATAATAAAATAAATAGTGATTTGCACAGAAGCACCTTCCAATCACGAGATTTGCTACAATCGCTATAGAGAGTGGCCTCCAAGGTTTGACCTTAAAATTTGTCTTAAACTTTGTTTAATTGTAGAAATTTTTTATTTAATTGAATTTTTGTCCTCCCAGATATACCTGCTTGGGTATTTACGGTTCCAATCATTCGGAAAAATCACATCTATTAAAACAACTCGTTGGCGACCAAGGTTATTGGTTTGGTAAAGTCTACATATCAGGATTTGACCATAAAAAACAGAAGTCAAAAACACTGAAACACATCAGCTATTGCCCTCAAAATAAAGGTTTCAATGGTCTACTCACACCATTTGAACTATTAACATATTTTCTAATGCTTAATGGAGTTCACGAGGCCAAACGTTTAGATCATATACGGAATCTTAGTTCAAGCCTTCAATTACGCAATTATATGAGATCTAGAATCGAAGATTTAGCTGAAAATATAAAACGCAGAATAAACGTGGCTGTCACTTTAATTGCCGATAAGGATATTTTAATATTTGACGAACCCACAAAAGGATTGCCGGCCTTTGATCGAATTTTAATATGGAATATTATAAAACATTGTCGCAGTTTAGGTAAAACAATAATTTTTTGTACAACTGAATCTGTGGAGCTGAAAGAGTTGGCGGATATTGCGGTGTTTGTAAGCGATGGAGATATGCTGGCCTATGATAATCCTCATAATATGGAATATCAGTATAATAAAGGGTTTTACTTGGAAATTAAGCTTTACGCTGATGGTTTGACATTGGAGGAAGTTGAAGAAAAGTATGGAATGTAAAGTAATTTTGTTTAACAACCAGATAATTAAATATTTATTTTCTTTTTCTAGTTTAAACACTGATGTGGAAAACTTAAATCGTTTTATAATGTTCTTTCACGAGGACTCGGAACTGTTGTAAGTATTTAAACTTTCTTTTTATAAATAACATTTGTCTGTAGACCATTCGCTTTAGGATCTAAAAATTACTAACTGATCATATAAACATTGCTATTTTAAAAGGTAGGAATTATTTTAAAGTAGACTAAACATTTTTTAGGGAAGTTTATTCAAATGGATCTTTTATATACCAAAAATCGGAAAATAAAACTGATCACAGATTTAATTCATCTTCGCTTCAACACTCTTTTTAAGTTTATGTACAAATAAGTTCTCGCTGTTAAGCAACAGAGAATTCGACTTGAGAGGTAGGTTTTTATCATGAATCAAAAAAAAACAAGATTGCGCACTCAGCCGTACAAAAAAAAATTAAACTGCGCATCTACGTCATCATAGACAAAGTATGAGTGTTTTTTGTAAAAAATGTAAGACACACACAAATGCACATAAACTATTTATATTTCTCCGTCACACACAAAAATAACGGACCTGCGCAATGCGCAATCTTGTTTCTTTGATTCATGGTTTTTTATTGGACTGAAAATAAAAAAAAATCAAAAAAAGTATTTTTGCGGAGAACTTTACCCAACAAACACGAAGTCAAACCTTTGATATGAAATGACTTTATCATTTGACATCAAACGCAATTCTCAAACGTTTTTCAACTGTTTGATTTAACATTTAAATTCAAATTGATAATGATTTGAAAATAAACATTTGATATCAAATGTTTTTTCAATTTGATGTCAAATGTTTGTCAAAGTTAAAATCAAATCAAAAATAAACTTGGCAGTACTAAAGCGAAAAATTAATGTAAGCATTAAAAATGGCGATTAAAGTTAAATTATTTTTCCTTGTGGTTACATGTGTTTTACTATTAAAAATAAATTTTAATATAAAGTGAACAGTATATTTCTAGTGAAAAATAAAAAATATTTGTGAGAAATTACAATGTTTAAAAATACGAAAAAAAAGAAAAATAATAAAACAGGAAAGTGAAGAAAGATTGTTGAACGATCGCGGTGCTACAATCCTCAAAATAAAAAGGTGCCAAGTATTTTGCCTTTCCAAGAATTAGAAGACGGAAAGAACCCTATTTCATCTTTTTGCTATGGTACCGAATGTTTATTTCAAAGTTTATTTAAATAAATAATAAATTTAAATTAAAAAAATTAAATAGTTTTATTTATATTCCACATTCTATTATAATCCACATTTGAAAAACATTTGAGAATAACGTTTGAAAGCAAGTTGAAAATAAAGGCATTTTTCAATTTGAAAATAATTTCCCCTTTTTGTTGAGAACGCTATGATTTACAAATGATTTTCAAATCATTATCAAACGTTTGTCGTTTGAGAAAACGTTTGATTTCAAATCACTTTCAATTTGAAATCAAACCTCCGTGTTTGTTGGGTAGTAGTGAAAACCAAATATGTTTGTATATGTAAAAACATGCGCTCTCTGAAATCTCTTTTAGAGATAGTTTTTAACACATGTTTATAAGGACAAAGAATGCTTAAAAACATAAGCAAAATCTACATTAAGGCAAAATATCCAAATTGCTTCAAATCGTTCGACGGACTTTCCAAGTCGTCAGCATACGGCACAGTTACCTGCGAAAAATTAAAAAGTAGAACCAGGATTTTTAAGTCTTTTGAGTAAAGTATTTAAGAAGCAGCTAATAACACCCTGTTGTAACATACAAAATGATAAGGTGACTGCGGTAAACTTTGCAGCATCGATTTGGTAGGTAAACTAGACCAATATGCAAAAGGTACAGCCAAGCCTTAATTATTTATGTCAGCTGAGATCACCTTTATTCTCGAACACAGCCTAATGCATGAGGAACAACACCTGGGGACAAAGTGCAGCAAACTATGGCAATCGAAATTGCAATACAATTTAAATGGACCTTTTGATAGGAATCGAATGCCGTAATTTGACATGTGCTTATAATTTACCATCGTACATGGCCCAACAGCCATCTTATGGACTATTCTGATATGAAGTTAGCATTTTACTGCACAACAAACCCGGTCTTACTTAACCTAAAAGTAATTAGTTCCAACGTTAAGCTGCTACAACAACAACGTCCATCTAAGATAATGTCCTATATTTGGTTGAACTAGGAGGGCGATTTATGTTATGAGTTGTAAAAATATGGGATTAATGGCCTTGATGAAAGCTTTGCAGACAAGAATTAATCAATTTGAATCAAGCAATTATTGGAACACTTCTTGAATATGGTGCCAAATAAAAATATGCTGCACTAATTTCCCACCACAACACTACATTTTCTTATGTTGCAGCACGAGTTAAAAGGTATTTGTAAAACAGTGAACTCAAAGTTTATCTCCCTTTCTTTATAGCCAATAAATTTTCCTGGCTGGAATATGATCACTTCCAAGAAAGTACTTTTTTCCTCTCTGCTAAAAAATGACTGATTCCGCTACAAAAAAAAATTTATTTCTATGTTCGGTAATATTTCGGGAATGATCGGAAATACCTACATTTCAAAATCATTGCAATACAACCTGCTTTCATGTTAGGGAATAACAAAAGCACTTAGAACGTTGTTCGTGAATTTTTTCTTTAAAATAAATTAAATTAAAAATTCACTTCAATGGTACTCGCTTCTCAGCTGCTTCTAAGTAGAGTGTAATAGCCAGCGTATATATCAGCGATCACGTAGTTTTCGTGCTTCCAGAAGGATAAAAATGTTTTACTGGGTAGCCTTAAAAATAAGCAGGGAATCACAGCTAACAATAGCGAAAACTTATTTGTACTACCAACTGGATGGAAAATTAATTGCATTAAAAACTATGGGGCCAATTATGGCAGCCGTAATCGAAAAATTTTTCGATTCGAGAGCAATTTTATTTTTATTTTATTAAGTTGATACTGTACGAATCGAAAATATTTTTTCAGTGTTTCGATTCGAGAGCAATTTTATTTGTAGTTCATTTAGTCGATACTGTACGAATCGAAATTATTATTATTAAGTATTCGATCACAACTGCCAGAATTAGCCCCTATATCATTAACTAAAACGCAAAAGGCACTATCTAACATTTTAAAAATTTCACAGGGGAGCAAAAACTTGCCTTAAACTGTTTAAAATTAATAAGGAAAGAACGTTTTTAATAAGATTTCTGTAAAAAAAAAGAATTCTATGGCAAATATTATACAAATAGTTTTCTATTAAACAGAATTCTATAACAAAAGTCATAAAAATTAGATTAAAAGTGTATTAAAACCCACTTCCAAATTCTTGCTTTTTCGATTTCCAGCACACCCCTGAATTTTTCTTGTAAATCCTACCAATTATTTTGACAATTGACAATGTTGAATATTATGTAAACTGTTAGTTGAGCTGGAGATCCAAACCACGTGTTGCACAAAGGGGAATCTGTGTAGTTATATGTAACAAGAAACATGTACAAAAGAAGGTTAAGTTAGGTGCCATTGGTAGCCGTTATAACGCAAAGTCCACGTGGGTCCATTAATTAGTTCCCGTTGTGTTACCATGCCGCACCGTCTCCCAAGGGTCCTATGTTACCTGGCTGCTAATATTCTCACTCAGCCACCCAGTCGATTCAATAAAGAAGTGGATCCCGTTTAAATCGATATTAGAGATGCAAGTTTTGTTTCCAAGGGTTCTTCGACCAAACAGTCTCTGAATGCCGGGCAATGACAAAGATGTTCCGTTAACTCTTCCTACTCCTCGTCGCCGCAACTTCTACATAGCCTTTGAGCGTGCCTCCCAATGGGCCAGTGGCCAGTTATAACCGCAATATTATTTATAGGGTGATGTCTGGACAGTTTCCATGTATATCCCTGTATCCGGGGACCCACCGAAGGGTAACCACTGAATGGCTGGCTATCTCCTCCAGAGACATTCGGCATTCTTGGACAATTTTCGATACGATGAACACATTCTCCAGGGATCTGATGGCCGCCTTGCTATCGGTAGTAATGTTAATATCCCTGCCAGATATTTGTTTGTGATCCCGCAGCCTAATAGGAATACTCCAGTTTAGCTGCTCGGAGAATATGCCAGAGCCGACACCGTACAGTGTTTCAAACCCATCAGTACATATCTGAATCACATTCGCGGGAATTTGTTGGGCATCATAGTAAACCATGTTATCCAAAATGCTTATGGTGAAGCCAGGATCAAAGGTGTGACATAATCAACATTCATGTGCCAATTTATCTTCAACACAGTTTAAGCATGTCCGATTTTGCAATCCCTCCATGCTCCAGTGGCCCTAAGTCTTACCGCCGTGTTCGCAGCTAGCCATTTCGCCAAAATTGTTGGTGTTAACCAGTTTAAGATCGTAAACAATGCCTTAGAGGGGGTTGTTCTAATGGCACCTGTTACCGTTATCGCCACCATTCTCATTGTACTTTCATACTTAGTTTGACGACTCTTCACCTTGAGCTCCAGCCACCAAACAGCTGCTCCGTAGAATAGTTTGCTGCCAATATTAGCCCAAGATACTTGGCACTGTCAAACAGATCAAGTGAGACCCCCTTTATCCTCGGGGTATCAAATTTGGGAATTTTGTATTTCCTTGTGACACCATTTTGTTAGTACGTTCAAAGCGAACTCCATAAGTTCAGACAATAGTCTGGGATCCTTACCCATAGCGAACTGCAACGTCATCCGCATATCCAACCGTTATGCAGCACGTCCTTTCTATGGCCCTGAGTAGGGAATTTATATTTAGATTAAAGTTAAGGTTGCAGTACACCACCTTGCGGGGTGACCATAGTCACAACTGATCGATCTCCAAAAGTCTAATAACCGATTCAGGCTTAACGTTGTTGAAAGCTCCCTCAATATCCAGGAATGCAACTAAAGCAAATTCCTTGTAGTACAGGGATCTCTATGTAGCCTACCAGTGCGTGAATCCCAGTTTCAGTGGACCTTCCCTTCGTGTAGGCGTGTTAAGCCAGTGTCAAGGAATTATGTCCTATGAATATCCAAAATCCTCTACAGTGTTTTCAGTAGAAATGAGGATAGACTAATTGGTCTAAAGTCATTAGCCTTAGTGTGAGATTTCTCTCCTTTCTTGGGGATAAAGACGATCTAATATGTTGTCCAAATTGATGGGACATGAGAGACACAGACATGCTCTTAAAATCACAGCCATGGCATCAATATTCCCATGTTCTTTTGAAGAATTTTGTGGATATCTCGAGCAAATTTTTGAAATTCATACCTTTAATTAATTTTGAATAAAAGCGAAACGCGTTCATCGATTTTCATGACCAAACTAATGATGCAGAAGTTCTTCTTTTTGGGTCTACTTTCATAAGCAGCATTATCAGAATTGAGTCCCGAAATCATGTGTTGTACTGTATAAGTCAGCTTTAAAATACACCTTTCATAAGAAAAAAAGAAAACTTGTTAACTAAAAAATCGATTTTCTCCAAAACTCACCGTAAGGATCCATTTGCTATATACGATGAAGTAGCTGGTTTAGAGGATAAAATCTGGGAACTGGGCACACCGGCTGTTTGTTCTCGCGTACACTAGCAACCAGTTGGTCCTTCTTCTGTTCGTATAGGGTTTCACTGTATCAACTCCTAAGGAAAAATTGAAATCAATGTACATGTGATCAGAGAAGGAACAGTCCTTTGACACGTTCCAATCGCTTATCATATCTGAGAACCTATCGCTAATAAGCGTAATACCGAGAACTTTCCTTCTGTAAGTCACAATTAAGGTGGCATCATTACCTCTATTAACTATTTTTAGTTAATTTTCTACTATGAAGACGGTGTGATGGGCATTAGCGTAAGCACATATTACGAGGAGGACCTGTTGGCATGCGACATAGTCTTCCTAGTTAAGGAGTTTGGAGGATTATCACCCTGGTCATGAGGCATGTTACAGCTTTTAAACCACACTGTACGGGTTTTGTTTCCACTGTGACAGTGCAAGTGTCCTTATCGCTAAAATCAGAGAAAATAAAAGGTTTAAGGATGTTTTTGAGCATAACACAAGCCCTGGTCTTACCTTGATAGACTGCGTACAGAATAATATGGCCGTCTAAACTGAGACCGCAAACCCTGTCCTTATCATCACAGCTCATCGCTATAGACGACTGTGACGTTGGCATCCTCTGGGTCGTCGTCCAATTCCAGAAGGATGCCCTCATCGTCTGCCACTTCCATCTTGCCAAGGAAGTCACCCACAAGTCCAGTGACCGATTGGGTGTCCTGGTTAGCTGATGACGTGGCAGTGTCGCCCTCCATGCTCCTGGTGGTTGCTGGGGGCTTCTCTTTGTCGTCACCTTTGTAGACTCGGAGGAAGATAGTTCCAAAACCGTAAAATATCTTCCTTGTGTCTTCCGAAGTGAAGGCAGAGTCACTTTTTATTATAACAGTGGCCTTCCTGGATTCCTTCCAGTCCTGTGTGGGTAACAGGGAGTTACAAATCCGTATAATTTGCAGGAACTCCTTGGGGTCGGATGGCTCAGCGGGGATCTTGGCAGCAGATATGAGCCTTAGGTACATCGGTCAGAGGTATTGCCTCAATCTTGACGCCCTGCTAAAGTTCCCCCAGGGACTATACGGCGTTATTGTACAGCAGCGCTGAACGGGAATATGCACACGCTATTAATTTAATGTGGCCCTGATATCAGACAGCAGTTTTTGGAGGAAATGGTGCCGTCACTGGCGTTGCGGTGAATAACCGCTTGTACGATCTAGTCTGCGGCTGTTGAAGGATGTTCTTGGACCTTAAGTCCCAGGAAGGGTGTCCTCCCCTGAACGTTATACGATATTTTATTGCAACTTTAGATAATTTTCTAAATTGGTTTTGATTCCCAACCCAAAAGGTAATCAATCTAGCGGACTTATCCTCTAATGGACGTTCATTGTTTTGTCCTATGCTCGCAATTGCAATTGCATTTGGATTTGCCTTTTTTGTTTTACAACATTACAAAAATATTTGACATTTCAGTCCCTATGTAAACATCGATACCTTCCCATAAGAATGTATTAAGCGACACGTTATGGATGCAAAGGAAACTAGAGTGAAAATAAAATTTTATCAACCGTCAAGTTTTCTCACTGGAATAATGTTGTACCCTGTAATTTGTATTATCCGCCAAAGAAATTATGCTAAGCCACATTTTTAAATATGTTTTGTATTCTGAATCGCTTTCCAAATATGTTCCTTTCAATAAAATCCGAAAATTAAATAACTAAATGAGACGTTTTTTCGTTTCCTACACAATTTTAGAAATGTCGCTTAATACATTCTTATGGGAAGGTATCGACATGTACAAAGACCTTTAATTAGCAGTAAAAAAGCACAGCTAAGCAATCCAAACCCCTACCATTCTTGTTGTATGTATTCATTGATGTAATTCAGCGCGAATTAATAATAATTTAAGTAATAATAATATCGATATTGATCGATAGTTTCCCAGCACTACACTGGAGAGCTTTTTTTTGCTCCGTGAGCTCGCCAACCGGCTATTCACTAAGTCGACCTGCAATTTTATAGGCGCAACGCCTCGTAATGAAGGCCCGTTTTGACGGATTTATGTGCCTAGGGGTTTTGTTGGGTGAAGTCGTAGAGGCCGAGGGAGGTGCTTCGGAGGGCATCGAATTATTCTTCGAGTGCTCTCTTTGCACAAGCTTCGGCACGTGGGAAGCTGGTTTCCCGTCAGACTAAGTCTGTACCGTTAGATCTGCACCCGAGGAAGGGATTTTCTCCCGTCCGGACCTCGGTAGCCTTAGAGGTACCTGGTTTCATTTTACCAAGCTTGGTTTGCGACCGCCTGAAAGCTTACTGCCTGTTCATCTATTTTCGAACGAAGACTTCGATCGCTTAACTAACATGTAAAACAAATCGAAAATAGATGAACAGGCAGTTAGTCGTGATTTTTTGCGCACTAGTAACAGAGTGACTAGCAGAGCCTGGAAGTGGTAGCTTCTATACGGGGCCTCAGTAGCTAACAACTTACTACAGCCTGAAATCGACGTTGTAGTAGTTGGTTCTCCGGAGATTATAAAGCCCTGTACCGGATATGGTGGGCATTTATTTTCGGACATTCAGCATTTTTTGCCTAACTACCAGGTGAACGGATAACTGCCGCCCCACTGGAGACAAACACAGTCCATCAGCCGCTTATTGTGCGGACAGACGCTGATGAATTTTTTGAGGACCGACCGTTTCGGGCCAGCGGACACGGTAGTCCCTTAGCTGCTCCAACTAGGTGAAATATACGCTAATGGAAAGGAAGGGTAGTTCTTCGTTTGTACTCGATTTAGACCATTCTGGCATGGGAGGCCCTTCCGGTCGTGACTTACGTCCCTACCGCCATCATGACTCTAAACGTCATAGTACTTAATCCCCCGCACCGCGACAAGATGACTACCCGCGGTGAATGCAAGTTAGGTATAAGAACCATGGCATGCGTGGATGCGAAGTTTAATGAAATTAATGCCGATGACGTTAACTCTTTTTTTGTTAATTCTTCCCTTGATGAGTTGGGAAGAGTTGACTTTGCTGTATTTGATGACATAGGCTCTTTTTCCTTTAGGTGTATAACTGAGGGTGATCTGTATATTTCCGTATGTAGTGTTAAGTCTAATTCTATAGGTACTGATGGTATGCCGATAAAATTTTTGAAAATCATTTTTGCTCATATTTCTCACCTGTTAGTTTTTCATATTAACTCAATTTTAACAACATCGATTTTTCCTGCTGATTGGAAATTAGCCCGAGTTATGCCTATCCCTAAATCTGGAACAATTAGTAGTTTGGATGACTTAAGGCCAATTTCTATTTTACCGGCTATATCTAAAGTTGTTGAACCTTACGAAAGCTTTTAATTCGATTTGCTTTCGTACATTGATAAGAAAATTGAGTGAGTTATTTAATTTCTCTAAAACGGCCTGTATGCTAATTTATTCTTATTTATCTGGTAGATATCAATCAATTGGTTGAAACTGGAGGGATTTTTTCTGAAACTCTTCCTTTAGTTTCTGGTGTACCCCAGGGATCTGTTTAAGGGTCCCTTCTTTTCATAATATACGTGAATTACCTGCCGAGGCAAATAGAGACGAGTATTTGTAGACCTTTCCTATTTGCTGTTGATGTTTTTTTATAGTATTGTAGTCATAGGGATAATGTTAATGTTCTTGAATCTAATATGAATGATAATTTAGCACGTTTTTTGTTATGGTCATCTCTTAACTCTTTGATTGTTAACCACAGTAAGACTAAGGCCATTTTTATGTTGATAGTCAGAGAATTGCTTTTGTTGAAAGCCTCAAGTGTTTAGGAGTATTTCGTGATGCTGACCCTACATTTCGGGTTCAGGTTGATCGTATTGATTCCAATGTGATAGGTAGGTAGGTAGAAAGGCTGGTGTGAAGTCTCCCTCACACCTTCACCCAGAGACCAGTATGGTCCATTGTGACGCCTTAATTAGAGATAGATATGTAGAGATGGAAAGTAGGTGAAATAAACTGCGAAAGCACAAGTCAGAAATGAAAGATAGATAGAAAAGAAGGTTTCGGACCAGCCCCGAAAGAAATCCTGACCAACCAAATTCGCCATACGTGTGACCCAGCCTCCTCTCGCGCAGCCAGGCCATCCCCATTACGAATCCTATCAGATTCTCAAGTCCACAACCCGAGACATCCCCTAATTCGTCCAGGAATCTACTGCCCAGCCACCTCAGCCTGCTGCCCTGCAACCTGGGACAGTGGCACAAAAAGTGCTCAACTGTCTCCAACTCCTCAGGGTCCTCACGCAACCTGCACATATCCGATAATTCGGATCCTATCCTCACCGCCATCCTGCATATCATACAGTGGCCTGTGATCATTCCTATCATGGTCCTAACGCAGACCCTACTCCTGCCCAGCAGCAACCCCGAATCGGACTTCCTAAGCGCCGGCCACAGCGTCCGTGATACCCGGCAGTCCGTCCGATTCCCCCAGGCCCGATTGATCGCGCCCAGAATCCACTCCCTGATCCTTCCAAAATAGAAGCCTATTGGAGGCCTAACCGCCTCCATACAGTTAGGGTCCATCTCTGAGCCCTGTCTTGCCAACTCGTCAGCAACTTCATTGCCACCTATGTCGCAGTGACCCGGCACCCAGCACAACCTCAGCGTATACTCCCCAATGTGATAGGTACATTGCGAAGAATTTATATAAACAACATTTGTTTACCTTTTCGAATAAGGTATAAATAGGCGTATTCACTCTTGATGCCACATGTTTTTTACGGACTAGAGGTTGAGTCTCGTACTTTTCTTGCATATTGAATAAATTGGAGCGCGTGGTTAATAATATCACGCGTTATGTATATAATATTTCTAGGAGAGTACATGTTTCTAATTACACTATACCACAACAAAAAAAATGAACCTACAAAATTAGATATTTCTAAGATAAATTGGGACTGCTGATCACGAATATGGCATTCATTTATTTTTCTCAAGAAACGTTTTCAAGATATACGCGAAAATCGTGTTTTTCTGCAGTTGTTTTAGGTATTTTAAAAAATCTCGAGAACTGTTCAACTGAATTGTACCAAAATTCTACGATATCTCTAAAACTACAGGGCAAATTTAAAAACAATATAAGCACGTTTAAAGATAATACGGTTGTGATTCTCGTGATCAGCAGTTAAACTAACAAATATGCAAACTTTATATCGGGTGGGATAAAGGATGATTTTGTTGCCAGTTTTGCTTTGCCTACTACTTTGGGACATTTTTTATTATTATGTTGAATTTTTCGTTTACCGGCTGGGGAGCCAAAAGTGGATTATATGGTATACATATGTATTTTGTAAACATATAAGTATTCCGTTTTTTAAAAATTTAATAGAATATCTAATTAGGTGTACTATATACTTTGTGATATAAAATTGTTTTTGGCCAAAAATTCCAGTATTTTTGGGTAATTATGCGTGGAAAGCATTTAAACGAATACGCTTAACTACCGCCTTGAGGTAATTAAACGTATTTATTTACAAGATATGTACCTTAACTTTGATGTATGAAAAAAAGTTAAGACATAGGAATTTTGGTATAAGCTAATCTAAAGGGATAGCAATAAAAACAATGGGATTTGCTGTCTTAAATTTTTTCTGTAATGCTTTTTTAGATGTCCTGTCATATCCTACTAACAAAAGCGTACTCATACATACAAACTTATGATTAGGGAAATGGTAAATATGCAATTGCATGGTTTTTCTTGTGCGACCAATGAAAGCAAAAGCAATATATTTATCCGTTCTAGAGCAAATATACAAATTTGTAGTGATACATATACAATCGAGACGTATCTTTTAGTATACCGATCGAATCGGAAACACTTTTTAAAGAGATTTTATTATGTCCATCCGTCCATCTGGCTGGTTGTATGTCCATGTAAGGCTTGTGCGCAAAATACAAGTTGCAAATTTTAGATAATTTAATAAAATTTGGTAAAAACGTTTTAATTGTCAAAAGAACAAAACTTATGTAAATTTTGAGAACCGGTCAATAATCAGCCCAATTATGAATCAAAATTTCCCGGGAGATTTCTCCCTTCTCCCATTTTTCCTATGTCAATTCAATTGTAAAAATGGGAAAAGGGAAAAACTCCCGGGAAATTTGTATTCATAATTGGGCTGAATGTCACAAAGTCCCCATGCAAACTTCCTTTTTTATGTACATAAACCATTTGATCATGTTTGTATTAAGATTAAATTCGGCCCAAAATGTCTTACTGCAAATGAAATATGGTTGAATTGGTTCAAATTTAAACATACAGTATTCAAATATCAAACCCTAGAATAAACATGCTATGTTATCCTTTAAATGTTAAAATAATTTTAAATTTAGCGACCGTTCCTTTAATCCCTTTAAAACAAAATATCTCTTATATTCGGTGTGTCTAAATAATCACCCTTATCGTGGTTGGCGTATTTAGAATACGCCTACGACTGTTTGGTAAAAGATCAAAGAAAATAAGTTCACCTTCTCTTTAATCTATTACCAAACAGTCGTAGGCGTATTTTAAATACGCCAACCACGATAAGGGTGAATATTGAGCTCAAATAACTCTTATATGAATCTTAACCTCATAACATGACTTCATTCTGGTCAGCCCAGAATAAATTTTATTTAAATGCAAATATTAAATTGTGGAATATTTTGCTTTCGAATAAGCCATATTTTGTTTTTTGGCATATTTTTTTAAAAAAAATTTTAGGACATATTTTTAAATTATTATCATGTTAACTTGGTTGCATTACTTGCTGTGTTGCTGTCAATTGTGAAATAGTACTGAGGCAATTAAACGAATGAAATTAAGGTGTAATTACCCAAATTGGGTAATAAAGCGTATAACAATTAAACGTGGATTTTTGTTTGAAAAATGGATGAAAAAACGGGGATTTAAAACTAAAGGTAAATTAGCGTTTTAGGCAATTAAGCGTGGGGTAATGAACTGGGTTATGCTGTATAATACTTCTTTGTGAATAAATAAATAAACAAACGCGTGGTATGGACCTTCGGCTTTAGACCTTTACGCGTTTACCATATAATCTTTTGTAGATAGGGCCGATTGTTTTTTGTTAATAAAATCCCTAATTTTGGTCAAAAGGTTGCAAACATTTGGGACGTTTGTGTTGATGCAATACATCAGAATCAATGAGAACGTAGATTTTTAATTTTTGGTTAGTTAGGGCCTTTTACGTTTTAGGTAACGATATGTGTATGTGTTTATATATTCCAGACACCGCTGCGGAAGTGTAGTCAAATATTATATACCTGTTGAAAACGTTATATATTCGTATATTTTCGGAAGTATAGAGAAGAATCGTCGGCGGTTAAATATAGCCGACTACACTTTGACGCCATTTTCATTAAACAGAGTGCTGATAATGTTGCAAACTTCTCATCAAGAAAAGAGACGTCATGAAAGATCACGTAGCAGTATGTTAAAAGATGCCAAAATTTTGCCAAGAAGGGATTAAAAGAAAAACGACATAAAAATTATCTACTAAACGGACACGTTCTGGAAATCGAAATCACATGCAATTTAAATTCAACGATCTTTTTAGTTAAATCATTTACAAAATGACAGTAGTTTTTTTTTGTTTTAACAGAATCGTTTTCAAAACTTGCTTGATTTTAAATCCACTTTATTTTGATTTCTACAACATGCCCGCATGTATACTAATTTTTTTTAGCATAAATACTTGAACATTATTTGTTTTAAATACAAAATTTTTTGTTTGAAATATAAATTTTTTGTTAATATTTTTATTAAATTAACTTGGCGTTATTTTTTTATTGAAAACAAAATTCGACCATTTATTTTATTCTCTTTTTTGTCAAATATTTAGTAGTCATCATTGTCTTTAATATCTAAAACAATAATTGGCATAAAAATTTATTAAAACAAAACTTTATTTCTTTATATTCGCCTGATGTATAATACGATATATAATATATATGTATGTATATATTTCTCTTCTGGTTGTTGTTGTTGTTAATTTAATTTTAAATATATATAACTACAAATCTAATTTTTTTTTGTTATTTTATTTTATTTATTATATGTATGTATATAGACTTTTTTTAAACTTATCATTATCTAAAATGGTTGACCAAATTAAATTTTTTTATAAATTGAAAACAAGAAAAATTATTATAAAAAAAAAACAGGATTTGATTGTTGCTTAAATAAAATTACTTTTTTGTGTTTAAACGAAAACATAAGTACACGCAAACAAATAATTGAGTAAAATTTTAGAGTCAATTAATTACACTGTGCTCAAATTTGAAAATTTTTACATTACAATTTTCGACTAGCACAGTGTTATTATACATATATTAGAAAACAAGAGAATTTGTAAAACATTTCTTATTTAGATTTAGAATTAAATTTATGACAGCAGCAATGAAATGTCTTTTAATTTTTTTATATTAAAAAAAAAACACGCCAAGCGTAAATTAGGAATGAATACGAAAAAAAACCAAATGGTAAAAAAATCATTTAAAAAAAGTAATACTAGAAAATTATAACTTCGGTTGAATAAGTTTTAACGATTGTTTTTAAGAAAATAATGGTTAGTGGGCAAATAAATAATTTGATTTGCAAAGGTTTTAAAATATGTATGTACTAAAATTAATTTGGATTTGTAAGAAAGTTGGATTCGGCCAGAAGGGATCTAGGCGAAAGAATAAAAAGAAAATTTAATAAAGCTGAAATATTGAAATTTTATATTTTTTTTATATTTATGAATTACATTTAATTAAAAAATTAAAATAGATATCAACTATTCTAAAAAATTCAAATTTTGCTCTAATAACAGATACGGGCATGTTCAACAAATCGAAATGAAGTAGAATTGAAATTGAAAGAGATTTTCATTTTAATTATTTACAAAATTACTGAAGTTTTTACGAGGTGTTCTTGTAAGTATAGTATGTAGTATATAAAAAGGAATATTTTTATGAAATTTCTATACAGGCTCGTTTTAAAAATTTGTTCGGTTTTAAATCCACTTCATTTCCATTTACAGGACATACCCGATAACCTAAAAACGTATTTCGAACTTCTTAAACCCCTTTGTTGTCCTTTCCGATTTTTCGACAACGTTCCTATAATAAACACATCATTTATTTTAATGACCTAATATATTTTGCTAAAGGAGTTGTCATGCAAACAAGTGTTAAATACACAATAAAAAAATGCTCCTACTATCGGGCCTTTTATGAAAATCACGTGCTTTTAAAATCATACGTATGATTTTGTGGTCTTCTAAAAATCATGAGGTTTTTGTGTTTCTAGATGTGCTTTTGGCACACATAAAAACGAAACAACAACAAAACCCCGTGTAATTTTAAAGGTAAATGTTATTTGAAACATAGTGATTTTCCGAACAGGCTTGTATAAAACAGCTCGTATGATGCAGAGCAGATATGCATTTACAAACATGCCCAAAACGTTATGAGTGATTGATTTTTGCAGTACTCGTAAAACATGATACACAACTTATAAACTGATCGGTATAAGAATATCCACCCTTATTCCATTTAACGTCGTCGTCATCAATTAAATATCAACATCAATTTTCATCGGCGTCGTCATCAATTCGATACAAAACTTTTATTCTATAACAGCAGTGTAACGATGTCGATTGTTTATCGTTTTTAAAGCACATCTCTAATAACTAAGACAGTTGGTTTGTTTTGTTTTCAGTTTTTATAAAAAAAAAATGCAATTTGATGTTCATTTTTTAAAAATGTTGTGCTCTAAAAAGGGAAGCACAAAAACAAAAAGTTACGCAAAAATTGCAAACATTCGGAAAATTTGCAGATATAGCGAACATTCTTAATATTTTGAACAAGCAATAAAATTTATTGCAAGTCCCTAAAAACATAAGGAATGTTAAAAGTTCCATAAAAATGGCTAAATATTCGGAAATTCGCAAACATTTTCTAATTGCGGTATAATAGCAAAATTTAGTATTTATTAAAAAACGTTAAAGCTGTAAAGAATCACATGAAAAAATCACTTCTTTCGCGAACATGGCTAAAATTCGCGAAAAATTGCGAACGTGAAACATTTATTTAAAGTCGTTTAATCGGTTAAAAACATAATGTCCGAAAAAAAACAAAAAAAAAATTTGCAAAAATTCGTGAAAGTTTTCAATATTTCAAAAAAAGCCATAAAATTAATAAAAAAAAAATCCTTAGATTGTAAGAAATTACAAATATTCGATAAAAAAAAATGGCAAAATTAGCGGAAATTCGCAAAAATATCGGTATGATAGAAAAGTTTGATATCTATTAAAAATCGTTAAAGCTCTAAAGAATCAGAAAACTTAGAAGAAAAGTTTCGTCTATCAAACACATGGCTTAAATTCGCAAATTTCCGCTAATTTAGAAATTTTTACGGAATTTTTGCTATTCCTTATAGTTTTAGGGACTTTTAATCAATTTTATGGCTTGTTTGAAATTTAAACATTTTCGCGAATTTTCGTTATTTTTGCAAATTTTTGCAATTTTCGCGTAGCTTTGTTGCGCATTTTACATTTTTTTAATTTACCATTATTATTATTGTAAAGTTAAAAAGGAATAAAACTGTTTCGACACCAATAAGACTGACGACAAAATCAGAGTCAATTTATATAGATGCCATCGTTAATGTTGCGTACGGCATACCAAAAATACATCGACGCTTATCGATAAAACTTGATATTGACAATGGGCATACCGATTTGCAAGAATCGACACAAAACGTTACGTTTCGTATTGATGACGCTAAACCTATCCAAATTGAAATCCGTAAACGGAAATGGAATTGGATTGGACATACATTGCGTAAACAACCCAACGATATTGATAAACAAGCAATAGATTGGAACCCGCAAGGCAGTCGACGTATCGGAAGGCCATCACACACCTGGAAACGGCAAATTGAAACCGAAATATCCCATTTAAATCTGTGTTGGAATGAAGTCAAACACCATGCATCAGATCGAGTTTATTGGTATAACCTTGTAGCGGCCCAATGCTCCTTGCAGGAGTAAAAGGAACAAATATATATATATATATATGTTTCAATGAAATGAAAATTAAAGATTGGTACGCGACGTCTGGAGAATCCAGCCTGAATGGAAAAATTCCTAGTGTTACGTTATTGCTAAATCGTTTATAAATTCTAGACCTAGAGCATAATAATTTCCTTAAGAAGAGGAGCAAGTACACATTTTCACATAGGACACCAAGTTGACTAAAGTTTGCACTTAATGTGCCCTTTTTACTTTTATCTGTTTAGTTTCAAACCCCTTGCAAATCATTATTAGTTGTACATATACAATATATATGTATGGTTATTTTAAAGAAATTAAAAATTTTATATTTCAACCGATTTCAAGCGCTTGTATTCTTTGATTACTATTTATAGTTTTTTTTAATATATTGCACTTGATCATAAATAGGGTATTTATTCATTTTTAATTTTTTTGGTGAATTCGGCACGTAGTACTAATATCCACCCGCTGTAAAAATGTCGTGAGTTTTTGTAAACTTTAGGGTAATGAATGGGTTGGCTTAAAAATTCTTTTTCATATTCCTTTGTTATTCAATTAAAAATTTGTTTGTTTCTTCTGGAAATTTTGAGTTAATACCCACTTGATGGTCAAGTGCAATTTATGTAATTTTTTTTTAATTATTATTTTTTAATATATTTTATTTATTATTTATTGTGATTTTTAGTATATTACAAATTACAACTTTAACATATGCCTTAGTATAAATTTGCTTATTTTTTTTTTTAATATTTTATTATTTTAAATATATGTATAGTTGATTAGTCAGTTAAATGTTGTTCTTCTTTTCTTTTGTAGAACAAAAATGTATTTATATAGAATATAAAGTGTGTGTATTTGAATAATTGGGTGTGTGGGGCGAAAAAAGGAATTCAGTGTAAAGAGAGTTTGACAAAAGTAGAAATGGGTTTTGAATTTTGTTTAAAAGTTTTTGTTAAGTGTAGTTATTATGTTGTATATTACAAAAAATATATTTTATGTATTTTTGTTATTTTATTTCCTATTCCAAAAAAGTTCTATCTCACATTTTTTTCCAAAAAAAAATTTCGTGTTCTTTGTTACAATCATATCGCAAAAAGGGAGGGAGTTTATGTTAGTTTGTTTGTATTTCATAAATTTTTGTTGTTTAGTAGTAATTGAATTTAAACATTTTTTAAAGTAATTTTTATTATAATTACCTGTTTTAATGAATGATTTGATTTTGCTAAGTGGTTGTATGTGTGTTTTGTTAATTTATCTGCATTGTTGTTATATTTATGTATGATTAATGTTCCAACGTTTTCTGCTGTTGTTGCTGTTTGCCTTTATGTAGATTTTATTATTTGTTTACTTTAATTTATACTGTTTGTTATTTAGTTTTTTTTTTTTAACTTAAAAGTTATTCCTATTCAGGGGTTGTATCAGGAAAACCACTTACTTCTGTTTGTTCTAGTACATTAACACCATCAATAACGTATGATATGCGTATACGCATGCGCAAAGTAGCCTAAATGTTATAAATACAATAAATATTATTTGATATTTAA
Organism: Pollenia labialis; assembly: GCA_949318255.1. Classification (NCBI taxonomy): domain Eukaryota; kingdom Metazoa; phylum Arthropoda; class Insecta; order Diptera; family Polleniidae; genus Pollenia; species Pollenia labialis. The sequence continues at coordinate 77,820,633 of OX439142.1, forward strand.
AATAAATGTCTTCTTTTTTTAATAAACTTACACTTGATGTACTAACAACGTGCATTTCTTGTGTTACAACACCATCGGGTGGTAGAACTGAACCAGATGGTGAATGCATTTGTAGGGTAAAACTTTTAGGAACTGCCGCCTGAAAAATAAAAAACAATTACACAAGGAAGAATTAAAAACACCGACAAAAAAAATATGTTATTGAAAAAAAATTAGGTAATTAAATCAGTGCATAGATAATTATACAAGTCTGTTCTGAAAATCACTGGATTTCAAATCACGTGCTTTTAAAATCAAACCTGTGATTTGTTGGTGTTCTGAAAATCACACCGTTTTTGTGTTTCCCGGTGTACCTTCGGTCATTGAAAATCCCACCGAAACACACAAAAACGGAACACCAAAATGTCACACGTGTAATTTTTAAAGGCACATGTGATTTGAAATCGTGTGATTTGAATTAAAGTGATTTTCAAAACAGGGCTGATAATTTGTTTATAAATAACACCTTTTGAAAGAAACTGGTCAAAAAAATTTACATTCTAGTTGACACTTTCAGAGCTAATTCAAAGAAAAGTTTCTTGAACAACTGTCACTAGTAGTTTAAGTTTTTATAATAAAACAAATTACCTGAAATAGATATTGTTCCAATGTTGTTGTTGAACTATTTGTTGTTGTCATATAAATTTGCATAGAATCATTTGCTTTAACTGGCACTAATTGAACCAAAACACCATTCTTATTCAAAGCTGTCAATTTTGGGCCTTGAGGCTATAAAACACAAATTACATTCATAACACATTCGTAATCCTTTCATCTAACTACTTACTACACTTATATTATTTGAAGCTGTTGTTATAGCTAAAGGATCATTAATTAAAGAACTCTGTTGTGTTAAATCCATTGACGGTGAAGTAATACTAGCGACAGCCATAATTGATGATAAATCATTGCCATTTGTAGACACGGTGGTTGTTGAAGTCGATAGAATGCTACCTAAATCACCTAAACCAACAGCCATGACGTCGCCACCGCCACCAGTACCTACTAGCATATTGTTCATATTTGTATTGAGTACATTCGAGGTAGCATTTGTTGTTGTGAGAGCATTGTTGGATGACTGTGTAGCCGAAGACATGTCCAAACCTAATAAATCGAGAAAATCTTGATTATTCGATGTGGTATCGTTATTAGCATTGAGCGTATTTTTCTTTTGCACCGACAAATCTGTTGACGTTATATTAGAGGTTATGGTTAAATCTGAACCACCCAAAAGATCTAAGAGAATGTTCTAAAAGGGAAAATAAAAAAACCTATATTAGTAAAGTAATGAATTTTTAATGTTTTTCAGATTTTTGCAGTTAAAGTAAGAAGTTTCCAACTTCTAAAATGTAAATGAAATGATAAAAGTTGGTTTTTTTTAATCGACCTTTTCTTGACGGAATCTCTTTGAGATTCTATAAATGAAATGTTTTGGAAATTTCTAATTATGTATAATAAAAGTTGGTTTTTTTATTCGATGTTTTCTTTGAGATTCAAAATCTAATTATATTTCAAAAACTTTTAAATTTTTGTTTTTAAAAATTTTAAATATTTCCGAAATTTATTATAGAATATTCACAAATAAAAAAATTACCGTATTATCACTCATTGTATTCATATTGCTTTCTGTATTGGCCTGTTCATCGGCTAAACCATTTTCGATTAAATCGGGACTATTGTCATCATATGAACCGCTGCTTTCACCATTTTGCGAAGACATGCGACTTACTTGCATGGCTGGCATTTTTTCCAACAGGGCTGGACGCAAATGTTTGTAAGTGCCAAAGAGTTGTGAAAATTCTACACCTCTTTGTTGTAAATCAACATTTAAATGGCTACCAAAAGAGGTAATCAAAGCCTGGGCTTCTCTGTTAAGTAATCCAAAATTAAGACAAGTTGTTACAAAAGATTAAAGAAATAAACTTACTCGACACAACTTTGTAGCCTAGTGCTTAGCTTGGCTAAAGACACTAATGCGTATTGCTTGCTAGTTATGGAAACTTGAGCAGAAGTTAAAAATTTATGGAACATTGCAATTAATTCACTCTCTGAGGGACGTTCAAATTCTAAAAAAAGTCCTCATAATAAAATGAAATTAGAAAAAAATCTTCACAAATACTAACCATCATCATTTGAACCATACATAAACATATCACCATACTCTCCAATAGCCCAAACTGCAACCTGCAGTAAAGGCTGTTTGTCTTCACAGTGGTTGGATACTTGTAAAGATTCCCAAAAGCGATTTGTTATATAAGTTTGCTCTAAAGCTGGACTACTTGAAACAAGTTGTATGGTTGAGGAAACCACATCATCACGTACATAATTACCAGCCTTCAAAAAAAGAAATGTCAATTAAATTTCATTAACTCCTTAGAAAAAATCCTACCGCTATTAAAACACTTAATTGTGTATCTAAATGCCATCTTGTATTAGGCGAATACCGTTCAGCAGCCAATATCATACCCGAACTACATTGAGCTTTAAATTCAGCATCAGCTTTTTCTAAAAACAGCAATAATTCTTTTGTCATCGTGCGAATGTTTTGGGCATTAATTAAAGCAAATGATAATTCCATAGCACGTTTTCGTATCGAAACGTCCGGATCTTTTAGGCACTCCAAAATCGTAGTACGATGTCTTTGTACAGCTGAAGTATCGGCATGTACCGTACGCAGTAAAGTATTTAAAGCCACATAACGTATATTTTTATCCGAATTCAATAAGAAACGACCCAAAATATTAACAGCCAAAACACGCAATCCTCCTTCAGATCTAAAAAAAACCAAAAACAAATTCATACACATTTATCTTTGTATTTAAAATGTTTTAAACCAACCTTATATCCATTATAGACAAGACCGTCTCATACAATATAGTATTGCCCACATTTTTACTTGTCTCGGTATTTGTAGCCACCTGAGCCAATATATCGTTCATGGCCTCCGATGCATCCGTATCGTTATGACCCAAAATACGTAGAAGTCGTAAAATTTTTACTTGTAAAAATGGATCACTTACACCGCTTACATCATGCTCTGGTGAGTAACCGCCCAATATAAGATTCTTTAAAATGCGCACCAAATTTGGTACAATCTAAGTAAATAAAAATAAGAAAAATACGTTACAAAAACTAAAGGTTTCTTACGATATGTATTTAATATTTGAAAGTGGATTTTTTCTATTTTTTGAATACATATAAAAATGCTTAAAAAAATTTCAATCCCATGTTACGATATAACCAAATATATAATCAAGCTTATAGCCGTGACTGTAAACAAGACTTAAGTGTAGATTATAGCCTAGACCATAAAAAAGACTAGAGTGTAAAGAAGCCTGGACAATAGACAATACTAAAGTAACAACTATAATATGCTTAAGTTGGATTAAGCAACTGTGCGAATACATATAAACCATATGTGGCAAACCATTTTTTACTTAAGGGCATTTTTGTAAAGTTTTATGAATCTGTCATTGACGTAAGCAAAGTGCGATTAGTTTCGCGGAATCAAATATTTTTGATTTTGTTTTTAAATGCATTTGACAGGCTTTTTGTTAATTTTTGACAGAATCTTATGCAGATTACCCAACAAACACGAAGTCAAACCTTTGATATGAAATGAATTTATCATTTGACATCAAACACAATTCTCAAACGTTTTTCCAATCTTTGATTTTAACATTTAAATTAAAATTGATAATGATTTGAAAATAAACATTTGAGATCAAATGTTTTATCAATTTTATGTCAAATTGGTATCAAATGTTGAATTCAAATCAAGGCGAATTTATTACAGGTGGTCTTAAAAGCCCTGCTGATATTAGCTAAAATCACTGTTGGATGTCAAAATTTTGGTTGTTCTCTTTTATTATCTTTGTTTCTGTTTTTGACATTGTACAATGATTTTACAATAACAAATTGCTTGTGGTTTTTGTACGATTTGTACTTGTTGTAGTACCGAGATTACCTGGGATGAATTCGCCTTGATTCAAATCAAAACTAACCTTGGAAATACTAAAGAAATAATAAATGTTAACATTAAAAATTGCGATTATAGTTAAATTTTTACTTTGTGGTTAAATGTGTTTTACAAGTGAACGTTTTATTTCTTGTGAAAAAGAAATATTATTTGTGAATAATTACAATGATTAAGAATACGAATTAAAAAAAATTCCCCTTTTTGTTGAGAATGCTATGATTTTCAAATGATTTTCATATCATTATCAAACGTTTGTCGTTTGCGAAAGCGTTTGATTTCAAATCATTTTCAATTTGAAATCAAACCTCCGTGTTTATTGGGTATTAGAGATGAGCGATATTTCCGTACCTGTGATTTAATCACTGTTACTGAAAAATCACGAATCACAGTTGTGACCAAATCTGTTAAGTAACAGGTACTTGCTAAGTTGTTATTATCTTATTTTGTTTCATACACAAATTTATGATAATTCACTGTTTGTGTGGGTAATAGCGTTTTTTGCACTCATGAATGTAATTCTTGCTATTGTTTCTTTTGTTCTCTCTTCTTCCTTTTTAGAATTTTTTTACAGCCAATGTTTATTTGTTCAAGTATGTCCAACTAAACAGGTGATCGTTTTTGTTGCCTTATTTCTTTGTCAAACTCCATAACAAAAAATTTTCAAATATCCAAGAACAAAAATAAAAGTTGTGATCACAATCACAGTTTTAAATAACAGTGATTTTAAAATCACGTTCACTAATCACGATGTTCCTTAAAAATCACGGGATCGCTCATCTCTATTGGGTATAGTTGGGCCTTAAGGGTTTTCACGATGGCTAGTGCAAAGTGTGTAAACGATGCCAATGTGTGCAAAAATACACACATTTGCACATCACAACAACAAAATGTACGTATTTGCAACTTGTTTTATTTTACTTCGTTTGCCCTAAAATAGTAGTGCATATTTGCACAGTTGCATCCAAATGCAAACAATAAGGGTGTTCATGTCACAAGTTGCACCTTTGCGAAAAAGCAAAAGTGCAAAAATATAACAACAACCACACAGACAATTAGTTGTGCGTAAATAATTTTCTTTGTGGTTGTTATGTGTTTGCACTTTTGCTTTTTTGCAAGGGTGAAACTTGTGACGTGAATACCCTCAATAACATTTGACATATTTATAGCCATATTGTTTGTTAAGGAAACTTATAAATTAAAAATTGTTGTGGGTTTTATTATAAAATAAAGAATTAAATTTAAATATGTAGTTTAAAAAGAAAAAAAATAATTTTTAAATGCTTGTGTATAATTGTAAACAAATTCAGATTTTTGACAGTGCTGCTAGAAGTTTTTGTGTTAGCAGAATAACTTTTTAGAAAAATGGCACACTTGCACTAAGAATAAAACTGGTATACCCACGTCAGTCTAATATTAACTTTAAATTTAAAAATTGCAAATTTGCGCAGTGACCTTCGTGATTATCCTTACTAAATATTTAACATTGTTTCATATTTTTCAGTTTAGTTTTGTCATCCTTCCATAACATTTGTAAATTCGAGTAAAATTTCGTTAATAGCACTACAACATTGTTTTCTTAATTATTCACATAAAAAAATATTTATTTTTATAAAAATGTTAAAAATATTGTTGTTTATTTTAACGGCCTTATATAATAAAAATTAAAACAGGTTTATTAAACGAAATTTCTATGAAAATTTATTTAACAAACCTTTGTTAAACCTGTTTTATTTATTTTTTATGAACAAGAGGATTTTTTATAACTATAAATTTATGAATGTGAATTAAAGCGAGAAATTTATTTAAAAGAATTAAAATATTTAGTGCAGATATTAAAAAACATGCCTATTAAAAGAAGCAGGTAATAAATATTATTTATTCTACTGTGCTGGAAATATAAGAAATGTAAAAACGTGAATTCTTATTAGATATTTAGTAAGGGTTTTTAAAACAAAAAAACACTTCACCTAACTTCAAAATTATTTTCATACAATTTTTGAAAATTGAAAAAATTGTATGTGAAAAAAGTCTCAATGCAAGGTGAAGGGATCCACAAAATAACCCCCTAACAAAGTATTAAAAATGTGAAATTTTGAAATGAAATAGAAAAAAAATTACAGCACTAATTTGTTAGTCGTCTTCCAGACTTGCAATTTTTGTTGCATCAATTCTTAAGTTTATTGGTGAAAGGGGTGAGAAGATGTGCTCTGCAATTCTGTTTTCTTCGTTAAAATATTAAAATGATTTTATTATTCGTGCTTAATTCCCAATTTTTATTTTTGATAAAAACACTGAAATTTATTGTTGATGGGATAAGCTATTCCTATGCGCATTTCACTGGTTGCTAAGGCCAGATCATCAGAAAACATCATCCATCAAGATTTTAGAAAAACTAAAGATATTAAACCAAATAAAACTGTTAAACGTGTAAGAATTATACTTAGCAACAGTTCTTCTTGTAACAATATCAAAGTTTAAACAAAATCATCAACAATAAACAGTGAGTTTAATTTTTTTTTTTACTCAGAACTGAAATTTTTTCAAAAAAAAAAAAAATTAATTTCATTACAAATTTGTGAGGGTATTCATTTCAATTTTTTTTTTGTTGGAAAAAAGAAAAATTACACTCTTATTGAGGTGAACGGGGTTTATTATTTTTTTGTAAAAAGTACAAACTGTCAAAAAAAATCTGCTAAATAATTCGTGGAAGTAATTTATATTTTCAATATGCCAAATAATTGTTAAAAGTGAATTAATTAATTTATTTAGGCCCGTTTTCACAACTTACCGATAGCTAAAGGTAGGATTTTATCGGCCGTATAAAAAGTGTTCCATTATTACAACTTTACTTTAACCTACCAGGTAGGATGAACTCTAATCTACTTTATCGCTCACTTTAGGTTAAAGATTTAATAATGGAACATTTTTTATAAGGCCGGGTAAAGTCTACTTTAAGCTATCGGTAAGTTGTGAAAGCGTGCCTTAGTCTTCTTTCACACGTTTCATCTTTTGATGATCAACTCTTATGTTTTTAGGTGAGAGAAGAAAGAAGAAAGGGGGTTAGTTCGGAGATTCCTGTACTCGGTCAGTACGCTTTGTGTTTTTATTCGTTGGTATATGCACAACGATGGCTGCATGTAATTTTTTTCTTTTCTTTTTCTCTTTGATTCGCTAATAATATAATTGTTGTTGTTTTGTACCGAAAAAAGTTAAACCCGATTGCTGCGTGTGAATATATTGGCATTTTTAAAAGGGAATTGAAAAGAAGTTGAGCATCAAAAGATGAAACGTGTAGATTCAGACTTAATTGTCACATCATTAACCAAAATTGATAATATTTACGAAAGTAAGGGTATTTAAAGATACATTTTCATGAAAACAATACAATATAAACTTTGAAATATTAAATTGTAGAAATGTTTACTTCATTCATTTCATTTTCATGAATTTCATGAATACCTTTCGTATATTAACGAAGTATTTGTACAAGTCATAAGTATTTTTTCGGAAATGTTTACTTGATCTTATTATTGTATGTAAATTGTCAAAAAACAATAAATACTAATCATGTCAGGGTTGTATTTGCTCAAAATACTTAAGACTTGTTTAATAGTGACTGTCTCAAGTAATTAAATTTCGCAAAAATATCACATTTTTAATGGAAAATATTGAACACAAATTCTCCGGTCAACACGGTTTAAAGTTTTCAATACGTGGATCCAATTTCATTTGTTGGACTAGTAAGACAAATTGTTGTCCCATATTAATTTTATCCATTTTTTTAACCAAAATAAGAAATATGTAATAAAACGTCCAAAATTTAAACAAAAAATTTACTAATTTTAGCTTTCGGTAGTATATTTTTTAACAACACATTAACTAATATTTAAAATTGGCTTAACGCTTTTACGTTAAAAACACCTAATTTATTTGTGTGTGGCTTCCTATTCCAGAAATTTGTTTATAAAAACACAAAAAAAAGAAAGTTTCTTACGTAATTAAAAGCTACATCTTAAAACAAAACTTAAATGTCTATTAAAAATGTATACGTTTGCAAAGTAATATAAGTATATAAAAATGCTATCTCTAAAGTAAAAAAAAAATTGACAAGACCAATTAATTTTTAAAAAAATACTAAAATTATAAAGAAAAAAAGTGCTGGGAAAATGAAAACAGAAGCAAGGCGTATTTATGTTATACGGTGGCAGCAATATTACAACAACCGCAACAATACAAAATAACAGAGATGCATTGTTGTAAAACGCCTTGAACTGTCAAAATCAGCTGGGCTTTTACCGCCACCTTATTTGTGCATCAAAACGCCGTGAACAGAGGCAATTAAAACAAAAAACAAAAGAGCTTCAAATCAAAATTTTACATCATATTCATACCTCTCGATTTCCGCTATCCTGGCAAGCAAATTACAATTAAAGTTTAAACGTACGTATGTAAATGGTTTTTGTAGTTTTGTTTGTTGTTTGTAATTTTATTTTTAATAATTTAAGGAAAAACATAATAAATTAGCATTAATTTTTGTAGCATAAAGAACGAAATCCAACAAATTAAAAAAAAATGGCAAAATGAAATATTTAAACCTAAAGCAAAAAATGGACTGTCAATAATTGAATTAAGAAGTTTGTTCTTATGTAGAATGATTTTGTTTGGTTATTTTTAGTTTTAATAGCAGTAATTTTTTTGTTTTACTAAAAATGCCAACATGCCAACACGATGCTTTGTATTACGTTCTATATAAAGTTGTTAACTTATTTTTGAAGTTATAGAAAAGTTAGTTTTTATTAAGGAAGAAACATTTCACAGTTAAACCAAAGAGCAGGTGAGCATGTGCTTGGAGTATGTATTAGTAGTAGCAATAACAATTATAGTATTTGTAAGGATGTTTATATTGCAGTTAGCACTACGATAAATCGTTGGTCTTATGTAGAAAGGCCCTAATTTGCATAACTGCAACTTTACAGGAGAAGGTTAAAACATAGCAGAAACTAACTGTATGTATCAAAATGTAAAAATGCTTGTAAAACGATTTTTTTGATACTATTGCATTAAATTTATGTGACGATATGTATTTGTGTGAAATTTATTGTAATCACCAAAAAAAACTCCATTTCGAAAAAATTCGAGTAAGGGCCTTTATACATGAGACAAACGATATTTATGTTTGGTTGGACATACAAATTAGAAATCAATTTCACATTGATTATAATTTTTGTTAGTTGAAATTAAATATTCATTGCCTGGCCCACAATATCGAAAGGGTTATTTCTTTCGTAAATTAACATTGCAAAAAAAAAATTAATTTTTGATTTTTATTATTGGTTTCAATATTAATATACGAAACAAATGTTCTTGTCGACATTGTGGGCCAGGCAGTTAAATTTTTTTTAATAATAGTCATAACGTTAATGCATGAAAATGTTTAAGTATTTGGTGTAAACTAATCTTTATAAAAAATTCTTACCTTTTTAAAATGCATTAAAGTATCGGCACTGTTTTCACACATCTCTGTTATTAATGTTACGCCTGTTATCAAAATACCTAGAAAAAATAAAAAGTAAATAATTTACTGGGTGTTTCTATGCATTTGAATATTCGTTAATGCTATTAAGTTACTTAGGGGGTAATTTTGTTGTGAAGTGAACAACAAAATTACCCCCATATTCTGAATCATGTAATTAACACCGAAACAAACAGGTGTGTTCTAGGTTTAGACTCGAATTTTTTGAATCCGTATAATTCATAAATATTGGTGTTCTCAAATCTGCATGGTTTAGTGTATTCCAAGTTTTTGTTCGAAAAAAAATCTATATGTCAAACACAAAAAAGTTTTGGTTTCTTGTTTGTAACAAAAATTATTCCTAAAAAATAAACGTTTTCATAAAAATACCAGGAGCTTTTGTTTCATCTTATATACAACTACAAGTGATGTTTAATAAAAACAACTCTAAATTTTTGGATAAGTTAAAAAAAATATATCGTTACCTAAAACTATTGTCACCCATATGATGATTATTTAGTTGTGCATTCAGTCACCAGTTGTAGAATTAATAATACAACACTATATCGAGCCCTTAAAGCAAAAATGATGTAACCAACAAAAATAAAATTTTACAGGAGATGGTTTTTTTAAAATATTTTTGCTTCAAGTCTAGGGTTCGATATGTATCTAACGGGATTCGTAAGATTCTCGAGTGGCCTCACTGTGTAACAGGCTACTGGGAGCTGATCTTTTGTGTCATTTAATGGTATTTTCTACTATTTCTTATGTTTTCCCTCTCCTCCCTCTAATTTTTTGATTTTTTTTCTTTCTAAGGCTTCACAATGGACTATACTGGTCACTGGAATAGGTGCAAAGGAGTCAAATCGGATTATATTGAGGGTCAAATTCATGTCAGCTTCGTGATAGATAACAGTAAACCGGTTATGTTGACATTAAAGACATTGTACGTTCGCGGCTTAATGGCAAAGACATACGAATTTTTAAAACTCCGCAATGTGCAATGTGTCAAATCGCGCGTATTGGTGGTCAATTTACATCACCAATGTGAGAGATAAGTAAAACACTGAATATTTTCATAAGAATGATTTACAATGTATTAGTGATATTATCTCGAAATCTGTAATTTTTTATACTTATGATGTTGTTGCAGCGAATCAGCGATACAACGATGAACGAAAAAGGTACACTATTAGAAAGTAAAGCAATTAAACACACTATTCCTCTCTTGATGATTAATGCTTTTGTAGTACTGCTCAAGTTAATCAAATTTTCCAAACAATTCTAAACGAGTTTTCCAAATGTATTAAAATTTCCATTATCAACATTATATAAACTTATAAGAAATTGTTTGTGCAAGTTAAATTGAACCATTCTTTAAATTTGTTTTAATTAAATTAAATATAAAGTTCATATAATATGGTGGTCTGCATGTTACAATGTTATTAACTCTTTAACGTTTAAACCAAACTAATCATTTAAACCCTTAAATCAACAATAAATATTTATTCATTTACCAACGAAAAACAATAAGGGTATTCATTTCAAAGTTTTTTTGGTTGGAAAAATGGAAAAAAGAAAAATTACACTCTAATTGACGTGAACGGGTTTTTTTTTTTTTTTTTTTTTTTTTGTAAAAAGTACAAACTGTCAAAAAAATATGCCAAATAATTCGTGGTAGTAATTGATATTTTCAATATGCCAAATAAGTTTACTTCATTCATTTCATTTCTTTTTTTTTTAATAACTTTTTTTATTGAACTCATTCTTAATATGTGTTTTTTTCTTTTTGAAAGTTAAATGAGAAAGAAGTTATGTTTAAAATTTTGTAACTATTAAAAATAATTTTTAAAATCAGAGTTGTACAATTCAAGAGTTTATAAAAAGAGATGTAATTTTTCGTACTTTGACGTTTATAGTGGAAAATTACATCTTTTTATCCTGATTTTTTGCACTTGGTTATAGTTTGACAAAAATGTAACTTTTGGTGGAATTTTTTTTCTTGTGGTTGTTGTAACAAAAATTAAATTTTTCCACTTTTCCATTTTTCCAACACATAAAAAAACTGAAATGAATACCCTTAATAAAAACTTAACTTACCATGATTTTTCTCACTCAACAGTGAACGCGTGGCCGGTAAGAAAATTTCCATTAATTCGGGTACGCGACGAATAACACGAAAAGCACAAAGAATGGCTTTTTTGCGTATATATGTATTTGGTGATTTCATAAGACGCTCAACTTCGCTGGCTAAATCACGTGCCATTTCAGGTGAGGCAATGGCACCCAAAGTGCACAAAGCCAAACCTACAACAAACTGTGTTGAACTATTTAAATCACTGTAGGTTTTCAAGTTTGGTGAAGATTTTGTTGTGGTAGTTGTAAAGCAATAAATATGAAAAAAGACATATATTAATAATGAAAAATTAATAATAAAAAAAAACTATTCAGTAATTACACAGTGCAACAGTTACAATACACTTTCAAAATTACCCAGCGTAGGTTTTAGGTCTTGTTGTGTAGATTATTTTGTAATTTGCAAAATTTCGATTACATCATCAAATCTAAAGTTATCAAAGATTTTTCATATTTTTTCCAATTTTTTTAAACTTCCATGGCAGTTTTTTGTAATAGGAACTTGACTTCAAACGCCATTATTAAAATGTATTTCGAAAGGTCAATTGGTAATAATGATGTATAATTATAATAGCCCCTTAATTGTTGAATTTTCACAAAAATATACATATGTACATTGGGTATGTATGAAGAAGGCTGGTAATCCTCCGTCCGATTCCACTAGTGGCTCTCGTAAGGAGGCCATTAGAGGAAAAGGTGCGGGCAGGAACAAGCCTTCCAAACTAGTCGTGCCGAAGTCATCAAGCTCAGTGAAGAGGGCTGGTACATCTCCGGCTGAAGCTCCTAATGGCTCTAATAAGGAGACCATTAAGAGGATCAGATCTGGGGATGATCAGCCTTCTTCATCGAACAAAAGACTGAAGAAGTCGACGAGCCTGGAGAGTCATCTACAAGTGGCCGTCATCGATCGGAATGATCCGGATGGGAGGATCAGTGCCGAGCTATGGCAGCTAGTGGAGGCTAGGCTTATCGACGAGCTGGCAGTATTTAAGGGCAAAGAGGAGGACGTATCCTTCAATGGTGCGGACTGGGTTAAGGGAGTGAAAGTTGTCAATTGTGGTAACAAGAATTCTTTGGAATTCTTAAGGACTACAATTGACAAATGCAGCGACATTAACCCGGGGGCAAGGTTTGAAGTGATACAAGCCTCCGATTTGCCAATTAGGTCCATAGTGACAGTATGGATTCCACCACCCGTACGCCCGGTGGAAACTATACTGGCAGTATTGGGCAACCAGAATAGCAGGCTTCTTACCGACCAATGGAGGCTAGTGACCTCACTGGTGTGTAAGGAGAACGCCGGTAGAGACTTCCGCTTCGCGGTGGATCGGAAGTCCATGGAATTCTTGGAGGAGGTGGGGGGGGTAGTTAAGTTTGGTTTAGGTAACGTCAGGTTCCGGTATCCGAAGAATGACAGGACCAAAGAGGTTGTTAGTGGTGCAAATAAACCTGCACCACTGTGAAGCAGCCTCAACCGAACTGACAACCTTCCTCACCAGCACCCGGACGGACGTAGCCCTAATCCAAGAACCTTGGATTAATAAAAAAATAAGGTTTGCGGTTTAGGGGTTGCGGGATACACTCTGTTTGTCCCGTCTACGGAGGACAAGGTAAGAACGTGTATATTAGCGAGGAATGAATTGAACTTTCTCATATCTCATTCTTTCAGGTGCGGTGATTTAACCGTAGTAAATGGGGAAGCCAAAGGTAAGCGTACTCTTACACTGGCTTCGGTGTATTTGCCGTACGAGGCGTTGGACCCACCTGGAACGGAGGTGCGGGAACTGACGGCATATGCAAGGAGGAAGGGTGCAATCCTTGTATTGGGCTGCGATGCCAATGCTCATCATAGCCAATGGGGGAGTGCAGACATAAACAAAAGAGGTGAGTTAATGTTTGATTTTATAACTACTAACAATCTTATTATCTGTAATATGGGTAACACGCCGACGTTCAGAAATAAAGATAGGCAGGCAGTGATAGATCTGACATTGGTGAACCGTGACGAACAACTTGTTGTTGATTGGAGGGTGGCAACGGACTGTACATTTTCAGACCATAGCCGTATTACCTTCACAGTGAATTTTGACCCACCTGGGGTTGCTCCATTTAGGAACCCTAGGGGGACAAAATGGGACTCCTTTAAGGAAAGAGTCCGTATTGGATTGGCGCAAAGGGCCTTGAGCGACTTGCTGCCGAATGATCTGGAGGGGGTTGTGAACAAGTTCACTCATCTTCTAAGGGAAAGCTATGAGCAGTCCTGCCCGGTTACATTCCCGGGTAGGCGTAAACAGCCCAAATGGTGGACCAGGGAACTTCACGTTCAAAGGTCTACGGTTAGGAGACTGTTTAATAGGGCCAAGCTTACCAGAGCACCAGAGGATTGGAACAATCACAGGGTGCAGTTCAACAAGTATAAGGCGGATCTGAAAAGAGCAAAGCGACTATCATGGAGGCAATTTTGCGCATCCATTGATAATGTCAACGAGTTGTCAAGATTCCGACGGATCTTATCCAAGGACCCTAAAGCCCTTGGTTACATCCAAAGGAATGACGGCTCATGGACTGAGTCAAGCTCTGAGACCCTGACCTTACTTATGGAGACGCACTTTCCCGGGTGCAGGGAAACCGGAGGTATGGAAGATGGTCAATGGGACGAGACGTCCATGACATCGGATTTTACTTCCGCCTGCGTCGAGGAAATGGTCACAGGAGAGAAGCTGGCGTGGGCGGTCAATACTTTTGACCCATATAAATCACCGGGTCCGGACGGTATTTTTCCGGCCATGCTCTGCAACATTCCGGACGGTGCATCACTTCTACTGATGGATGTATTCAGGAAGTGCCTCAGTAGGAGGTATCTGCCTAGGGGGTGGAGAGAGGTCAGGGTTATTTTTATACCCAAGGCTGGTAAAGCGGGCCACTCGAAACCGGGGGATTTTAGACCTATTAGTCTGTCTTCATTTTTGTTGAAGACTCTTGAAAGGCTAATAGATTTATATCTCAGGAGCAATATTGAGACCCGCCTTATTAGCAACGCTGAAGGGTAAATCGGTTGAGAGCGCGTTACATGAGGTGGTTGGTTGTATTAAGCACGGTCTGAGGCATAAGGAATATACTCTCGCCGCGTTTCTGGACATAGAAGGAGCCTTTAATAACATTAAGATCGAGGCGATTAGAGATTCGTTGTTAGAGTTGGGAGTGGAGGACTTTCTGGTGGAGTGGATAGTCTGCATGCTTGGCAGTAGGATTATAAACTCGAGCCTGGGGGATCATGTGATAAGGAGGAGGGTTACCAGGGGGACACCACAGGGGGGGGTTCTATCACCTCTACTGTGGTTGCTTGCGGTCAACGGGATTCTTAGGTCATTTGATTCCATGGGCAGGAAAGTTGTTGCCTATGCGGACGACATAGTTCTGCTGGTCAGGGGAAAATTTTTGTCCACGATCGGGGAAATTATGCAGGTGATGCTAGGTGAACTCTCGGCTTGGGCAAAGGATAGGGGACTGGGTGTTAACCCTGTGAAGACGGAGCTGGTGCTATTTACCAGAAGGTATAGGATAGAGGAATTTAGGAGGCCAGTGCTAGATGGCGTCGAGTTACCTCTATCGAACGGAGCAAAGTATTTAGGTAACTTTCTGGACTGCAAACTGTCTTGGAAGAGAAATACTCAGGAAAGGATGAAAAGGGGACTCAATGCATACTACACATGCAGGAACTCCATTGGTAAGAACTGGGGTCTAAGGCCGGATATGGTAAACTGGATTTACACATCGGTTGTTAGGCCTATACTTACCTATGGATGCACTGTTTGGTGGGGTGCGTTGGGAGTGGATAGCTATAGGAAGATGCTCAGCAAGGTTCAAAGAAGTGCATCTCTTGGCATCACAGGGGCAAGGAGAAGCACTCCGCAGGCAGCGCTGGACATCCTACTATATCTGTCACCTATTGAACAGTACGTAAGGAGTGTGGCCGCTAGGAACTTAATTAGACTTTACGAGTCTTCGTTAGTTAGACCTAGGCGGGATGATCACACGAGAATCTTGTACGAGATGGGTCTGCTTGATCAGGGTATTTCTCTCGGGAGAATTTCGGATCATATGACTATGACCCTGGACTTCGGTGCAACACCACCAGTAGAGTTCCCGGATAGGGAAGTTTGGAGTGGATCCAATGGACTGTTTGAGGGGTGGGCAGTATTTACGGATGGATCCAAGATGGAAACCGGCACTGGTGCCGGTGTATATATAGCGGACACCGAGGTGAAGAGATCATTCAGACTCCCCGATGAGTGCAGTGTCTTCCAGGCTGAGATCCTAGCGATCTGGAGGGCGACGGAGGTGATACTGGAACACATCGTGGGTGGATCTGAGGTGACAATTTACGTCGATAGTCAGGCGGCGCTTAGGGCATTGACGAATTATACGGTGCGATCGTGCCTGGTCGCTCGGTGTAGGAATGCTCTTGGTGGACTCATGGAGGCATTCAATGTGAGGCTGTGTTGGGTACCTGGACACTGCATGGTTGAGGGAAATGAGGTGGCGGACGAACTCGCGAGAGGGGGTTCGAGTATGGACTTAGTGGTAAGGGACGGGGGGGTAAAGCCTCCCCTATGTTACTACTATGGTGTGATACGGGAGAAATTCCGGGATGACGTTAACCGATCCTGGGGGGACAGAGTGGATTGTAGGGTGTCTAGGGCATTATGGCCCGGATTGGACGCGGGGGCAACCAGGGTTCTATTGGGATTGGACAGGAGTAGTCTTAGAACGCTTATAGGGTTCTTGACGGGTCATTGTCCGGTCAGGGCTTTTGTAGGCAGATGGGACAATGCCATACCGGACTTCTGCAGATTGTGCGAGGATTCGGAGGAGCTGGAGACGATCGAGCATGTGCTTTGCCATTGTCCCAGGGTGCAGGGCCTCAGACAGAAGTGGCTAGGAAATAGGTTTCACGACGAACTGGGGTGCATCGCTGGATGTAGTCCAGCTGATCTACTGGGGTTTGTCAGGGAAATAGTGCGGTTGTTTCTGTTAAGGGGACAGTAGAGAGGGAATTTTGTTCTTCACATCACCTACTAACTTTCCTATATTCTATACTCTATCTACCTCATAATTCTTTTCTTAACCTTTCTCTTTTTCTATCTTCTTTTTCTATTCTTCATGTTGAAGGGATTCACAATGGACCGTACTGGTCTCCGAGTGGAAGTGTGCCCTTGGGCACATAACCCTTCCAAACCTAACCTAACCTTTATTCTTGGTGTACCAATTTAAATAAAAAAATTTAACAATTTTTTATTTGACAAGCAGGGTACCTGGCGGATTATCCTAATTCGGGTACGCTGACTCCAGTTTTGGCAATAAAAAAATTATGTTTCTAAAGCGACTACGCAAATTAAAAAGATTAGTTTAAGGTAATTTTATTGCGTTATTTCGGTTTTTTTTAGTTAATTCAATAAACCAAATCGTTTTTGAGTAATGTTGTGCAACCTCCTCCATTTTCGAAAACAAGAGCTAACCTAACAAAACGGTTAGCATTTAGCGTAGTGCTCCGCTTATCAGTTTTTCCAACATTCTAGAAGGCCTCCGTACTCCTTCTTTTTCCCGCTGGCTGTACTTGCATGTGTAAAGGCCAGGTTATGTATGTATGTATTTAATAATTCATTCATGGTGGTTAGGAAAAATAAATTCCGGCCTTTGGTTTTTATATAAAATGTAACAAGGCAATGCACAAAATTTTTGAAGTGGTTTTATAATTTATTTGTATAGAAAACAAAAACAAATTCTTTGCATGAAAAAGATCACTTGTCGTTGTCGAGTGTCTCTTCGCAATCATGTGCCATTTGCATATTAGTTTCGCTGCTTTTTTCTCCTATTGTGTGGATGCTAGCCTACATTAGTTTTTGATTTGGCGGCTGTTTGAAAGAAGCTGTCATTATTTTTCCTACATATTTTTCCCACACCATAAAAGTGATTGCCGTTGCTTTTTGAGTTCCATCAAATAAGAAATTTTTGCTATTGTTAAAAAAGCAAAAATTGGAAGAAGCCAGTGCCCGTTAAAAAGGTACTTTTCAAAAACAGTGTGTGTATTTTGCTGCTGCTTTTGAAAAGTGTGGGCTTTTGGAGCAGTAGAACTTGTATGCTTTTGAATTTTGATTTTTTTAATTACGAAAAAGGCAAAATTTGGCTGCTTTTGCTAATATGGCGATAGCATTTTAAATCCTGGTTTTTTCTCAAGCTTAATAAGAAAATTGATATAAATTTTTAAAGGTCGAATAAGAGCCAATCTATGTTTAAAAAATATATTTACTTTTAAACTGAAATGTCTTTAATAACTTTTATTTAAGTAGTCGCAACATTTTCTGTCGGAGTCAATTCGACTCGAGGTCGACCATAGCGCCATAGAAAATATCAAGTGACTCTCAATAGTAATCGATTGTTGTCAATGTCCGTTGCCGTCAACTTTAATAATAGAGGGTGAATATATTATTCCGCATCAGAGCTTATTATGATTATTGCCATCAATTTGTAAGTGCATATTTTTAAATATTGAAACATCTTTTTTATTTATAAAATTTCAGTAACCTAGCCTATTGGTCAAAGCATATTTTAATACTTGATGATTTTTTTATGCTTACAAGTGCTTTCTTAGCGGAACAAGAAAAAAATATTTAACTTTTCTATTTATACATACGGAGTATTATGCGTTTGGGCTAAGGATGTATTAAAAAAATCGAATAATTACAAAATTATCTGCTTAACAGTTTCTATAACCTATGCTATAAATGCAATTAAAAAGTGAATTAAATTGTTCTATTTTGTTACATAGTGGTATAAGCACAGGACGGCTGCCCTTTAGAAAGACAAAAGAAGAAAGGCAAACAACCTTTCCTACAACTACGTACTTTTTCAAACAATTTGTTATTAATAAATGAACATCCTGACGTTCGTCCAGCAACAGCATGGCTCCCAAGTAACCAATTCGTTTATCTGTGAAACGTGTACTGGCTGTCAATTTCAAACATTCCAATTGGCCAAAATGCGCCGGATAGCCCAACATATGTATGTATAATAATTTGGCAATATTGCGACATCTATAAAACAAAAAAACATGTAAAAAAAACGTTAATAAAAATGAAAATAAAAAAATGTGTTACTTCGTTTATAGATATTTTACAATCTAATCGGCGTTTACTAACCTCCATACTGGATCCTCTTCTCGAAAAGTGGTGCGTATGTAGGCGCATTCTTTATTAACAACAGCACGTTCTTCTGCAGCTGTGCGAGCAGCACGTATCTGTCTTATGAGATCTCTTAAGCGTGTAGGTGTTGGCATCCTCACTACAAGAAAAGGAGAAAAAAAACAAGCAAACATACAAATAAACATTTAGAATTATAAAGAAGGAAGGCAACAAAAACTAAAAAGTATTGAATTTTCATGTAAATTATTTTGTAATGCAAAAATAGGGTTTCCAAAAACTTAATTTACGCATAATTCAACGAGTTTATTTACGAAAGTTTGAAAAATTTAAAACAATCTAATATGTATATACTAGGGTGGTTTTTCAAAATCGATTTTCGAATTTTAAAGGTGCTCACTTCTAGAATTATGCAATTTAGTGTTAAAATACAATTTAGCTCATTCGGACTTTGCTTTCCCGTGCCTAAAGAGCCCCAAAGTTTTAGAAAATTACTGATTTTCACGAAATAGTGCCATTTTTCTGCTTTAGCAAATGCTATCTATATGTATATGATGTATGTATATGATATATGTATTAATTTTAAGATTTTTAAGTATGATTTTTTATTTAACTATGAATTCTGACATTTGTAAATATACATACATAAATACAACTTTGATAACTTTTTGTTTTTCTTTGTATTATATATTTTTGAAGAAAGTGTGTTAGAATTTAATGTAATAAATTATGGCATTCATCAGCAGAAACATGGCGCTATTTTGTGAAAAACAGTCATTTTCTAAAACTTTGGGGCTCTTTAGGCACGGGAAAGCAATGTCCAATTGAGCTTAAACTTTTACAATTGTATTTTAACACTAAATGGAACATTTCAAGACGTGAGCACTTTCAAATTTCGAAAAAAATATTTTTCCATATTCACTAAAACCACCCTAGTATATACATTAGGGTTATGACTAATATTTTACTAAAAATTTACGTATCTTCACGTGGTTGCCAATACTAAATTAGTGATTAAAATCGTGCTTGCCGGTATTTTTGGTAAAAAAAACTTCCGCACCAAATGCAATTTCTAAAAATTCTACGTATTTTCTTTTACTATATAGCGGATTTCCGAATGAGCTAATTCAAAAAATCATAGCTCTCCTGTCAAATCTAACAACAAAATACAAAGAGTTTCTGTTAAATTTCTTAAAAGATCTATACTTTAGCCGTTTAAAGTTACGACAATGGTAAATTATAACAAATTCCTACTTATTTGGTGCTGGAATTTTTTTTAAAGCAGCGAAAAAAAGATGGCGTTTGTTAAAATTTTTTATGGACATTTTGGCTATGGACTAGGGTTAAGTAAGGTTCAGAAGGGTTATGTGCCCAAGGGCACACTTCCACTCGGAGACACGGTCCATTGTGAATCCCTTCAACATATGGAAAAATAAATAAAGAAGATAGAAAAAGAGAAAGGTTAAGAAAAGAAGTATGAGGTGGATAGAGTCCAGAAAATAAGAAAGTTAGTAGGTAATATGAAGAACAAATTCCCTCTCTACTGTCCCCTCAACAGAATCAACCGCACTATTTCCCTGACAAACCCCAGTAGATCAGCCGGACTACATCCAGCGATGCACCCCAGTTCGTCGTGAAACCTATTTCCTAGCCATTTCTGCCTGAGACCCTGCATCCTGGGACAATGGCACAGTACATGCTCGATCGTCTCCAGCTCCTCCGAATCGCACAATCTGCAGAAGTCCGGTATGGCGTTGTCCCATCTGCCCGCAAAAACCCTGACAGGACAATGACCCGTCAAGAACCCTATAAGCATTCTAAGACTACTCCTATCCAATCCCAGTAGAACCCTGGTTGCCCCCGCGTCCAATCCGGGCCATAGTGCCCTAGACACCCTGCAATCCACTCTGTCCCTCCAGGACCGGTTAACGTCATCACGGAATTTCTCCCGTATCACACCATAGTAGTAACATAGGGGAGGCTTTACCCCCCTGTCCCTTACCACTAAGTCCAGATTCGAACCCCCTCTCCCGAGTTCGTCCGCCACCTCATTTCGACGTAAATTGTCACCACAGATCCACCCACGATGTGTTCCAGTATCATCTCCAATGGTTATGGACTAAGAAGACTTTAAACGTAATTGGCAAAAAGATAGTTTTGAAAATTTGGATCCTAAATTTTAATTATTTTCTATGGATGTTGCCGAGGAAACATGCTATTTAACAAAAAGGCTCTTTGTTTGGCATAACAAAATCAATTTCTAAATTAATTACGTTTTTGAGATGTGATGGCAAGTAAGATTGTCAACTTAAGTCGTCATACCTTATACCTTCCTACTAAAGTTGACTTCGGAATAACCCCAGGAAGTTCAAACTACAGAAAGATAATCAGGTTTAGGTCGAATATGGATGAAGATACATACGAAGGCATTAACATTAGAAGAATGTATAGGTTCTGATAGCTGCAGCGTATTTCAGAAGGAAGTTTTATGGATGATTAAAGGAATATGGAAAAAAGATCAAAGGTTTCTTTAATATTGATAGCCAGGCAGAGCTTTAAGCTATAAAAAACTACTTTAAAAATTCTAGGCTTGGAAGTCTGGGTTCACACTATGAAAGTTTTCTTTTAGAAAGTCTGAGTTTTAACAAAAATCAGAAACACAATTCACGGATCCGAATTTGCCATTATATCAATTGTGGAATTTCGGCGCTTGTGGCTTTCTTTCCTAGGTGGGCAGTATATCACTTCGATGTTGATTTGGTATTTTATAAGAATTTTGCGTTGACGTCGTCTATTTATCATTTGTTTAACACTAATCGCTTTTTCAAATTGTAAATAAATTTTAGTGTTTGTTTCCAATTTTATAATTTTTCGGGAATTTTTGCCTAGTTTTTGCGATAGAAGCGATTTTTTTCCTGTAAGTTTTCTGATTCTTTACAGCTTTAATGATTTGTATACCCTTTACCGAAGGTAAAAGGGTAATAACTGTCATTCCGTTTGTAATTTCTACAATATTGATTTTAGAAGACCCTATAAAGTATACATATTCTGGATGCTTATGAGAAGGAAAGTTCAAATCCGGTTGTCCGTCTGTCTGTTGAAATGGGTTTTCCGAAGCCCCCAGAAGTGATGGCGCTTCGTTGGTATACAAGTTTGCTATTGAAATTCAGGCATATCGTTCCAAAAATGGCTGAGATATGAGAAAAAAACCCGACTACCTCTAATTTTTTCCGAAAATCTATTGTTGTTGTTGTTGTTGTATTTTTATTACTTTTTTCTGTATATCTGGAGAACGGCAAGAGCCAAAGTTTCCAAATACACACCATCCCACAAAATGTAGGCGGATTGAAGAAGTGGGCGTGGTACCTCCCCTTAGCAAAAATATCAAAAATTGTATAAAAAGCTGAATATGAAAATGTCATATGACCTATGGCTACGCCATATATCAAAAGATCGGAAATCTTTAATAGAAAATATTTTCTGAAAATTTTTGGTTTTACCGACTGAGACTTTTAATAAATTCTAAAACATGTGCTGCGGAGTTTGTTTTAAATTAAGCTATTTGTTTGAAATATTGGTTTTTGTGAGATAAAAACAAGTCCGTTATAAATAAAAAGTTTGCTGTACCATGTTCGATGTAAGCGCAGTGATTTGTATTAATTGTTATTACACACTATCCCACAAAGTCTTACGTATTTTTCAAAAATGCTTCCCTGATCTAATTATTCTTTGAATATTTTCAAAAAACAATAACAACTTATCATGACAGGGTTGCATTTTCGTAAATTAATAAAGACTTTGTGGGATAGTGTAAAACGGTCTTTATTGACATAATTTATTATGATATAATAAAACATATTATGTAAACGGTGTTCGTACATATAACCGTATTTTAGTGAACTTGGAAATATGTACCATAAAATGTTAAAAAAATTGTCGTTAATTCTAGTTTAAAGTCATGTTTAAATTGACTGAGTTTGAATAAAAATTGTCTTATGATTTTCAAATTAAATGAAAAGCTTTTCAACTTGTGATAAACCGAAAAAGCCGGAAATAGGAAGACTAGATTAATGTTATGTTTAAGTCCTAATGCAATCTAAGCTGAGTGTATATTTACATATGTATATCTTTAGGAGCTTCATAACTTCATATAAAACAAACACATATTAGCTCTGTTTCACATGCCTAACGAAACAGTCCGAACTTGCACAAAGTTACCCAAAAGCGTTCCACATAACAATTTTTGTGCAATAAAGAGAGTAATTGAGAGAGTAATTTTTTTCATTTCCTGTACAAATTTACACGAACTTTTTCTTTGGGTAAGTTCGGACAAAAAAAAACAATCAGCTGTTTTTGTTTACATATGAAACTGATAAATAATTCAGGAAATTTACAAGCAAAAGGAAAAGTTTAGTTTTAATTAAAAAACATATTAAAAAGCAAAATGTAAGGTTTTTGTGAAAAATTAAAGTGGTTAAAACGTTATTGCATACATATTTCCCTTAATCTTTAATATAAAAAAAAAAAAACAAAATATAAAAAATTGCAATGATGCAAGTGTTTTAGTTGTATAATGTTATGACTTTTAAGCGTCTTAAATCACTTAAATAGATCTTAATTTGAAAAGTAAGCAGCATTAGTATTTGAAGATGTTCAAAAATGGTTTTTTGCGTTCCAGCAATTTTGGGTAGTTTCGGCAAATTTAGAGAGTAATTTTCATTTTACTCTCATTAGTCCGAACTTGCCCGAGATCTTGTGGAACACACCTATTGTGTGAGTGTGTGTGTGTGTGTTTGTACCTATCAAATGCAACAGTTTATTCACAGCTGTTTTCTTGAAACCCCTAATGGAACATTACGTGAGTGAGTGATTCTAGGTGTGTGCTTTTGTATTTTAAGTCTTTAAATAAAAATTGCAAATTATGGCAAGACTAGGAAAAACAAAGTGCAATAGTCTGGTGCTTTCATTTTTATTAAGAGACCTATTCATGGATGTATGGATGTATGTACATATGGTTGAACGTGTACCTACAATACTTATAAACTGTCTTTTATTTTGCTGAAATGGTGGGTGGTTTATAGATTAATGTACAAACTTGGTTTTTTTTAGTTTTTCATTCTTTTTTGCTAGCATTTTTTTATTGAATCTTCACAACTGCTTTTTAATTTATTTTTTTCTGTTAATGTTTGATGTTGATGGTTAGTTCTACTGCTTATATTAAAGTAATTTTTATTAGAAATCCAGATTCATGAGTGTTAATTAATGCCCTACAAACACGTTTTTTTTTGTTAATTCACCAGCTATAAACATACATACACACAGCAAAAAATACCAATGTAAAATTAACATGGAAAAATGTTGATTAAATAAAGGGCATACTTTTGCAGGAATTTACTATAATTCTTAAATGTATCATTATTTCATATAAATTTTAAATGAAAAATATTAAAGTAATCTTAAATCACGTTTATTTAAAAAAAATAAAAAAAAATATTAAAATATAAATAAATATGGATTCAATATTGAATCCATAAAAACTAGGGGTTTTCCCCGATTTCAATTATTTTATTTCCCGTTCTCCCGGGATTTTTCTTGCGGGATCCCGGGAAATGAAAAATTCCTCATAATTTCAGAAAACAGCTATTTATACTTTAAAATTTAGTTTTCTATTCTCTAAAATTAAGCATATGTAGATGGGTTGCGGATTAGATCAATTACAAGAAGTGAGTACATAGGTATTTAAATCAATGTCTCCTGATGCAAAAAATCTACTTAATGGGCAGTGCAACAGTTGATAATTAATAAATTTAGTGAAGTGAAGAGTTAATAAAGTACATTAATTCAAAATAAGATGCAGGCAGTAAATTTTCATTGTCAATGAACAAGTCTTAAAAATAGAAGATACCTAAACATGTCGCTTCTTTATTGCAACATAGTCATATCTACAAAAACAAACGATCTTGGCAAAATGCGATATTTAAAGATATATTTTGCTATAACTTCGGTTCAGTTTGAGATATAATACGAGAAGGTGTGAAGGAAAACATTGCTAAAGTTACTTGAAATTATTGATTTTTTAGATATGACTATGATGCAATAAAGGAGCGATATGTTTAATAGGTGATAAACATAAATTTTTTCAATTTGTGTTGGTTTATATAACAGTGAACTGCGGTGAAACCGAAATAAAATAACATTTTAGAGACTCGTGTAAGATACTACAACATACAACTTAAAAAACCTTGACATGCATTTGACTGATATAGACGTTGTTTATATAAAAGAAAAATTGCTTCTGATTGTGAATCCGGTGCACTTTTAACTATTTGTACAATCTCGGTAAAAAAATGAACGAAATTTTTCGGTAACATGATAATTCGTAATTTTTTAAAATATTTTATCTATTTTATTAATTAAATTTTTTGATCTCATATCTTGAGTACCTCAATTTTTGTTTTATTTTTATTATTGTTTTATGAATTAAATTGTTATTTTTATGTTATCTTGCATCTAGAGCATAATAATACGAAATAAAAGCATAATAATAGGTAATAAAAGCGTGAGGTTATAATAATTCAAGTTCCTATTTCAATCTTCAATTAATTTTTTAGTATTGAACCATTTCTTTTATTTTCTTTGTAAACAAGTTCCCTTACGTATTTTTATAAAAGTTTTTTTCATTAATTAAAAACAAAATTTACTTTGTATTATTTATATGGAGCGGGATCCCGGGAAAAAAAACTCTAATAAAAACCTGTTTTATATTAAAATCAAAAGTTTTTCTTGTGAAATTAACACGCATACATAGTTAAGTATGTTAATTTTTATATTTTCATTTTTATTTTTAAAATATGTATGTTATAAAATGAAGACAATTCCCGTATTCTTTTAATTAAAATTATTAAGTTAAATAGTACATCAAGTTTTCAAAGTAGAATGATGAAGAAAACCATATCGGGCCATTCTGCTGATTGATCTGTTAACAAAGGAGACTACAAAATAAGTGAAACATGGGTTACAGGGGTAAGTGTTTTGAATTATTCTTAAATAAATACATATGTTGTCTCTGAAGCTTCTTCACACTGTTATAACACACTCAAACCAATTA
This sequence comes from Pollenia labialis, assembly GCA_949318255.1. Taxonomy (NCBI): domain Eukaryota; kingdom Metazoa; phylum Arthropoda; class Insecta; order Diptera; family Polleniidae; genus Pollenia; species Pollenia labialis. The sequence goes on from OX439142.1 coordinate 77,846,606, forward strand.
GATTCTACATGAAATTCACGTTGTTTCAACTTGAAATATCTTTCATTCAACGTGATTCGGATTGTTATTTCAATATAAATGACATTTTGCTCTTACTTTACTGCAATGTTAAATTTTCATTGCAGTAAAGTAATTGCAGTAAAGTAATTGTTTGGCCCACATTTACTTCACTGATAAATATATAACCATTTGAAATCACTGATGCAGCGCAGTGATGCATTTACGAACGCACCCTTTCTTTGACAAAATGGCAAATATGCCCTTTGCCATGGTAGTATAAAAGTTTTATTTCCAGGTTTAGTATTCCAATTATTCTTAAGTAATACATTCGACATATGTATGTGACGCGCAAAATAGAAAGGGACCTAAAGGTAAAAACAGGTTTTGTTCAGGAGAGCCATTTTAAAGATTTAAATACGTGTATCTTTGGTGTACCATCACTTTATAAAACGCGCATATCTCTGGGAGGGAACACTTTTGGGGCATGGGATCGGTATCATTCGATGCTCAGATGCTGTCCACATCAAAAAAAAAGTGATAGTTGATTTTTTTTACCCTTAGGTCCCTTTCTCTATGCGCTGTCACTAGAGTTTTTTTCCCGGAGTTTTTCGATTACCTGGAAAACGGAAATTTTTTTAAATTTCCCGGGATTCCGGGATCCCGCTCCATATAAATAATACAAAGTAAATTTGTTTCAAATTTGAAAAAAACTTTTTTAAAAAAGCGTAAGCGAACTTGTTTACTAAGTAAGTAAAAGAAATGCCTAAATACTACAAAAATTAATTAAATGTTGAAAGAGGAACTTGAATTATTATTACCTTACGATTTTATATATAAATTTCGTATCATTATGCTCTAGATACAAGATAAAAAGATAACATAAACATAACAATTTGATTCATAAAACAATAATAAAAACAAACAAAAGTTGTGGTACTCAAGTTATGAGATCAAAAAGTAAATTCATAAAATAGATAAAATATTTTAAATAAATATGTTTTATAAGTATGGTTGAGTTCCAAAACATCATAATACTTTGCAGTCGAAGTCAAAAATGTACCATCAAGTTTAACGATGCACAGTTTGGTCATTGTGAACGCATCGGTAACTGTTTTGATGCACTTTGGGACAGATAACATTCTAAAATTTTACACGGTTGCATTGTAGAATGCGTTTAAAAAAGCGAGTTGCTTTGCAACTGACGTTTTGAAACTCACCCTATATATATTTTAAATAAATATATTAAAATTTTTTAACAGCTTAGGAAATAACGTTAAGAAAGTCAGCAAACAGTATACATATTTCTTATTTTATTTACTTATTACCATGTTTCCAAAAAAGTCACCTCCAACAATACTATGTTTAAAGAAAATGTTTACCATATTATGTTTAATTTAACCATATTATGTTTAATTTAACCATATTATGTTTAATTTAACCATATTATGTTTAATTTAACCATATTATTGCCAACGACAACCATATTATGGTAAAAATATTCCTCCATCAAGAAGCCACAACAATATTATGATTGTCTCCGAACATTTATGGTTAAAAATAACTAAAACATGTTTAATACCACAGCATGTTGTTCTTGAAAAAGAGGAAAATACTATTGTTGATTTAAAAACAAATTATTGTCATTATTTAACCATAACATGTTAAGAGACAACCATAATATGGTTGTGGATACTTACTAGGGGACTAATTTAACCATAATATGGTTGTAGGTGCAGGGTTGTTAGGCTTTTTTCTTAAAAAATCGTCAAAAGTTTTAACAAAATTCGTTAAAATAGTCACGAAATTTGACAAAATCGTCAACAATTCGTCAAATATTTAAATTTTACAAATCAGAGACAATTTATTGCATTTTGAGCAAGTTTTATTCTATGTTTAATTTCAAATTTTTGTATTACGAATATTATTGTAAATATTTCTTGTTAGTGTTTTATTGATGCCAGAAAATTGTCATAACACTACATATTTTAGTAAAAAAACGTCAATCGTCATTTTATTGTATTTTCTCCAAAAAATCGTCAAAATGACGAAAAATCTTCACATTTACCACCCCTGCTTGCGTATTCCATGATACTTTGTAAGACAGAAATCTAATGAGTTTTGAAAATCGTCCTGACAATAGTACTTTTAATAATAAAAATCGTCAATCGTCATTTTAATGTATTTTCTCAAAAAAATCGTCAAAATGACACATCTAACAACCCTGATTATGACACAAACAATTTAAGCCATTTTTCGTACTCTAATTCACTACTCTTAACTCATTTTCGTGTATGTCCCTATTTTAATATGTTGATGAAATTTTGGTGCTTAACCCATTTGGCGCTGCTGTACTCGTTTGAGTACTGCTCAACTTTCATCAACAATATTAAGATTTTAAATGTTTTAGGAATTTTTTACGTTTTAAGCTAAAAACAAACGTGCATTAAAATAAAATTAAAAAAATTACGTTCAACAAAATGGACCATAATTTATATAAAATAAATGTGTCTAGATAACCAAAGATATTTCCATTTCTTTTTTATTTATTTTTTTAAAAGCAACCATTCGTATTTATAAAATAAATAAAAATTAATTGGTCGGCAGTGTATTTTTAAAAAGTTATCGTAATAAAAATACTACTGTACTCAACTGAGTAAGTACAGCGGCGGAATCCATATACAAATTGTGGCATACTATACTTGTAAAAATTGCACAAAAATTAAACCGTACTTCCATATTCTATGTATGAGTTTTAAACGTTTTAACGCTTGTAGTTTGTGTTAATAGCGATTCTTTGTATGATTTATGTTTTATGTTAGCAGTTCAAGATGAAGATGCCATGGAGAACATGGTTACAAACAATTTGCCGAAAGATAATCTAAGTACCATTGAACAGCAGCGAGGATGATCCATTGCCAAAATGGAAAAGAAGCGGTAGTAAACAACAACGAAGCAAAATATTTAACAAAGGTCCTCTTCTGCGACTAGCACAAACATGTCAATAAGTTTTTTTTAGTAATTTGAATCTATTACTTGCGTATACAATGAGAGAAGATATTTTACAAAGAACTGATTAGTTTTATCAGTAATACTGTATATCAAAACAATTGACATAACTTCCCAAGTGACGCTAGGCGTATTGATATTGTGTGTATATCAGTTATCCAAAGGCGTCTTGATATTGTGTATATCAGTTACCCAAAGGATATTTATATTGGTCTTACGATAATGTTAGAATAGAAACAGTATCAAAATCAATATCTAGGCAAAGATATCCAGACATCAAACTGAATCTACATCTTGTAAAACAATTTCTTCATATTAATTAATGAGTCGCTTGCATGAAATAAGGCAAATTGATATCATGGATCAATTTTAATTTCGACGTTATATTACAAGGTTCAATTCACGGCATCTTTCATCATTGGAACTAAGGTTACCTCAAGATGGTATAGGTTTCTACCCAAAAAATGAAGAAAGGCAATTCAAATGTGTTTTATAGCATGCAAGATTTCGTTGGCGATGCAATAAATGTTTAAAAACCTTATGTAATGAAAAACAATGTTCTAAAATTTTTCACCTATATGCCGCCGCTGTACTCAGATGAGTACACCCCTCCTACTTCAACCATACCTAATTTTTAAAATTTGTTTATACCTTTATGCTACTTTGGTGTGCAATGAATATAAAAATAAACTTTTGTTTTAATTATCACTGCTAGTTTAATTTTAGCGGTTAATGGGTTAATAAACAAGAACTGACAGTTTTGAGAGGCAAACATTATTAGAGCTGCACTTTTTAAGGATAGTAATTGGTGGCTTAGCTGGAGCCGATTTTTAGCTAAAGAATTGTCGGCGGCGGCGGCTACAAATATTTTTATCGGCGACTGGCTTAGCCGGCTGTTAGCCGCTTCGGCGCAGGTCTCTGTAGCCGAGTTGAAAATGCAAAAATTTATTCTCGAAAACAGCAAAATGAGCAATCGTTCAGAAATTTCCATGGACGTTCACAAAATTATTAAAAATCTTTACACGCAAGGAAAATCATATCGCGACATTGGTGTCATTGTACAGAGACCATATACTAGTGTCAGAAGCAAGCAGATGTAAAGGTAATGTACCGATCTCTTTTGAAAGTCATGTTGTGCCTAAACTTTATTGATTGGCTGTATCCTTTTTTGAAATGTATAATATTGCTATGGAAAAATGTTAATCACTGCGAGCGCAAGTTTAAAACCCATTTTCTCCAATCGCAAAGCAAGAATCACAAATTTGAAGCACAGTTTGTATGACCCAATGTGTTTATAATTTTTATACTATATATAATTTATTTATTATATGTACTTACTTTAAGTACTAGTCGTACTCAAAAATTCAAGTACGAATAACACTACAACGTACTCAAAACAATCCTAAATGGGATAACTTTCGAAAATCAATCCCAAAATTTCTTAAAATAAGTACACAATTCTTAAATCAAGTTGGTTGTCGTCGGTAGTGCCACTTTGTAAGTAATATTACAAAATAAGGGGTATAATCTCATATAACTTAATTAGTCTCATCTCTTAGCATTGCATTCTTTTATGCGTGCATACGCGTGAAATTACAACAACACCACACAAGTTGGAAAAAACGATTTGCTTGTTGTTTGCAGAAACAACAAAAACTACAGAACAAGAAGAAAAACATTTATTATTTTCATGTTTAAAAAGTAAATTTGAGGTATTGCTTCTCATTTAGTTTACATATTCTTTAGTAAAATATGTATGTGTGTGAAGTTAAATTTCGAAATTTATAGCATAACAGAGCTCTGTTAAAGCTCTAACATAGCACTGTTAACCATATAGAATAGTGATATATGTTTTCAAATTGGAATTATACCTACATTTATGGATCAAATGGACTGGAAAAAAATATACAGCTTAACACACATCCCACTTATCAAAAACTTTCATTACTTTAGGTATATAATAGGACTTTTCATGTTTTTTTTTTAATTTTTTAAATTTACAATTTCTCTGGAATATTTTCCCGAATTCCAGGAAAACGGGAGGAGATGGGCGGATGAAATTTGATGGAATTTGTGGACAAAGTAAACCTTTATGAAAATTAATAATCAGAAGCTTAAAGGTGTTGCGTCTTTATACGAATTTTTCAATTTTTCCATATTTTCAAATTTTGAATTTCACTGTTAGATGAATTCCAGGAAAACGGGAGGAGATGGGCGGATGAAATTTGATGGAATTTGTGGACAAAGTGGACCTTTATGAAAATTAGTTATCAGAAGCTTAAAGGTGTTGCGTCTTTATACGAATTTTTCAATTTTTCCATATTTTTCAAATTTTGAATTTCACTGTAAGATGAATTCCAGAAAAACGGGAGGAGATGGGCGGATGAAATTTGATGGAATTTGTGGACAAAGTGGACCTTTATGAAAATTAGTTATCAGAAGCTTTAAGGTGTTGCGTCTTTATACGAATTTTTCAATTTTTCCATATTTTCATATTTTGAATTTCACTGTTAGATGAATTCCAGGAAAACGGGAGGAGATGGGCGGATGAAATTTGATGGAATTTGTGGACAAAGTGGACCTTTATGAAAATTAGTTATCAGAAGCTTTAAGGTGTTGCGTCTTTATACGAATTTTTCAATTTTTCCATATTTTCAAATTTTGAATTTCACTGTTAGATGAATTCCAGGAAAACGGGAGGAGATGGGCGGATGAAATTTGATGGAATTTGTGGACAAAGTGGACCTTTATGAAAATTAGTTATCAGAAGGTTTAAGGTGTTGCGTCTTTATACGAATTTTTCAATTTTTCCATATTTTCAAATTTTGAATTTCACTGTTAGATGAATTCCAGGAAAACGGGAGGAGATGGGCGGATGAAATTTGATGGAATTTGTGGACAAAGTGGACCTTTATGAAAATTAATAATCAGAAGCTTAAAGGTGTTGCGTCTTTATACGAATTTTTCAATTTTTCCATATTTTTCAAATTTTGAATTTCACTGTAAGATGAATTCCAGAAAAACGGGAGGAGATGGGCGGATGAAATTTGATGGAATTTGTGGACAAAGTGGACCTTTATGAAAATTAGTTATCAGAAGCTTTAAGGTATTGCGTCTTTATACGAATTTTTCCATATTTTTCAAATTTTGAATTTCACTGTAAGATGAATTCCAGGAAAACGGGAGGAGATGGGCGGATGAAATTTGATGGAATTTGTGGACAAAGTGGACCTTTATGAAAATTAATTATCAGAAGCTTAAAGGTGTTGCGTCTTTATACGAATTTTTCAATTTTTCCATATTTTTCAAATTTTGAATTTCACTGTTAGATGAATTCCAGGAAAACGGGAGGAGATGGGCGGATGAAATTTGATGGAATTTGTGGACAAAGTGGACCTTTATGAAAATTAGTTATCAGAAGCTTAAAGGTGTTGCGTCTTTATACGAATTTTTCAATTTTTCCATATTTTTCAAATTTTGAATTTCACTGTAAGATGAATTCCAGAAAAACGGGAGGAGATGGGCGGATGAAATTTGATGGAATTTGTGGACAAAGTGGACCTTTATGAAAATTAGTTATCAGAAGCTTTAAGGTGTTGCGTCTTTATACGAATTTTTCAATTTTTCCATATTTTCAAATTTTGAATTTCACTGTTAGATGAATTCCAGGAAAACGGGAGGAGATGGGCGGATGAAATTTGATGGAATTTGTGGACAAAGTGGACCTTTATGAAAATTAGTTATCAGAAGGTTTAAGGTGTTGCGTCTTTATACGAATTTTTCAATTTTTCCATATTTTCAAATTTTGAATTTCACTGTTAGATGAATTCCAGGAAAACGGGAGGAGATGGGCGGATGAAATTTGATGGAATTTGTGGACAAAGTGGACCTTTATGAAAATTAATAATCAGAAGCTTAAAGGTGTTGCGTCTTTATACGAATTTTTCAATTTTTCCATATTTTTCAAATTTTGAATTTCACTGTAAGATGAATTCTAGAAAAACGGGAGGAGATGGGCGGATGAAATTTGATGGAATTTGTGGACAAAGTGGACCTTTATGAAAATTAGTTATCAGAAGCTTTAAGGTGTTGCGTCTTTATACGAATTTTTCAATTTTTCCATATTTTCAAATTTTGAATTTCACTGTTAGATGAATTCCAGGAAAACGGGAGGAGATGGGCGGATGAAATTTGATGGAATTTGTGGACAAAGTGGACCTTTATGAAAATTAATAATCAGAAGCTTAAAGGTGTTGCGTCTTTATACGAATTTTTCAATTTTTCCATATTTTTCAAATTTTGAATTTCACTGTAATTATAGTAAATTTTTTTTTAAAGATTCTGTTATTATAGAATTTTTGAAATTTTTTAAACACATTATCGCCCTAATTGTGTAAAACGCAATACAACGCCAAAAATTACATTGAAAGAAAAAAAAGTCAAAAATATATTATAATTTTGCTATTGCTTTACACAGAAATTCATATTGCGTTTTAAAATTTTTTTAATATGTAATTTAATTACGAACATTAAAATCTTTTTTAACTTATTTTAGCATTTTTAAATAAATCACACTAAAAATTTAACCCGATGTAATTTCTTTTAGTTCCTGTTAAAACTTTCGATATATATATATATACCTATTTTTATTTTTTAATTGTTTTTAATACAATTCTAAATCTTTTTTGTAAGCTTTTCAAATTTTTTATGAAAACATTAGAGATAAACATTTACATATGTATCAATATTTTAAACTTACAACTTTTTTAAACAAAGAATATAAACGCTTTATCTGTTTCTTATTTGGCCTTACTCTTTTTCCAAAACCAGTAATAACTTTATTCACTTTTTCAAAAAAATCTAAAAACAAAATGTTTGTTTTCCAGTTTTTAAAATCATTTAATGATATATTGTTTTTTTTTTGAGATCTAAATAGTATATTTTTGCAAACAATACAAAAAATGTTTCTCTATTCATTTTTAATAAATTAACACTTTAACTTTTAACTTAAACTTTATTTTTAATAAAAAAATTTTAATTAAAAAACACCCTGTATTGCTGCATTCACTTGTTAGAACTATTAAGTGTTGTATTAAGCGTTACCGGACATTTATACTCGCAATCATTTATAGTTGTTAATTATAAGGATAATATTAGTATAATATAAAAATTTTAAATTATTAATTTAATTTGAAATTTAATCATTAAAAAAAATTTTAAACCCTTTTGATACATGACATTTAATAATTTTTAATTTTACCTAGCTTTTTTTTATTAAATGATATTAAATTATTTTTACCATTTATTTTCCGTAAAATAAGTGGCAATACCTACAAACATTCAAAGAAAGAGAATATGTTCTCTTTGTACTCATCTTTATGTGTCAAAGGAAAAAATACAAAATGTAACGGTCATTTAGACGTTCTTTTAACATTGTGTTCTAGTTGGTACATGTCATTGTGTGATTGTAAAAAATTTGTATTTTATGAACACCATCAAATACACATACAGCAGTTGCTATGTGTACGTATTGGTTTTTTCGTATGCTGGATTCTGAAGAAAAAAAATTTAAATGAAACGCAAACACACATGGGTACAAATGCAAGAACAATATGCAGACAGCGTTACCGTTGTTACTACTACAAGTTGCATGAATTAACAAAATTCTAAAAATATAAATATGCTAAAAAATAATTATCAATTAAAATACCTATAAGTATTTATTACAACCTTTTGTGTAATTAATAAATAAAAAGTAAATTTCAAGAATAAATAAAAAATCCAAAACTTAAACATAGTAAATAATTTTGTTATTACTTTATTTTTATATTTATTTATCCGCCCATCTCCTCCAGTTTTCCTGAAATTCATCTAACAGTGAAATTCAAAATTTGAAAAATATGGAAAAATTGAAAAATTCGTATAAAGACGCAACACCTTTAAGCTTCTGATTATTAATTTTCATAAAGGTCCACTTTGTCCACAAATTCCATCAAATTTCATCCGCCCATCTCCTCCCGTTTTCCTGGAATTCATCTAACAGTGAAATTCAAAATTTGAAAATATGGAAAAATTGAAAAATTCGTATAAAGACGCAACACCTTAAAGCTTCTGATAACTAATTTTCATAAAGGTCCACTTTGTCCACAAATTCCTTCAAATTTCATCCGCCCATCCCCTCCCGTTTTTCTGGAATTCATCTTACAGTGAAATTCAAAATTTGAAAAATATGGAAAAATTGAAAAATTCGTATAAAGACGCAACACCTTTAAGCTTCTGATTATTAATTTTCATAAAGGTCCACTTTGTCCACAAATTCCATCAAATTTCATCCGCCCATCTCCTCCCGTTTTCCTGGAATTCATCTAACAGTGAAATTCAAAATTTGAAAATATGATAAAATTGAAAAATTCGTATAAAGACGCAACACCTTAAACCTTCTGATAACTAATTTTCATAAAGGTCCACTTTGTCCACAAATTCCATCAAATTTCATCCGCCCATCTCCTCCCGTTGTCCTGGAATTCATCTAACAGTGAAATTCAAAATTTGAAAATATGGAAAAATTGAAAAATTCGTATAAAGACGCAACACCTTAAAGCTTCTGATAACTAATTTTCATAAAGGTCCACTTTGTCCACAAATTCCATCAAATTTCATCCGCCCATCTCCTCTCGTTTTTCTGGAATTCATCTTACAGTGAAATTCAAAATTTGAAAAATATGGAAAAATTGAAAAATTCGTATAAAGACGCAACACCTTTAAGCTTCTGATAACTAATTTTCATAAAGGTCCACTTTGTCCACAAATTCCATCAAATTTCATCCGCCCATCTCCTCCCGTTTTCCTGGAATTCATCTAACAGTGAAATTCAAAATTTGAAAATATGGAAAAATTGAAAAATTCGTATAAAGACGCAACACCTTAAAGCTTCTGATAACTAATTTTCAGAAAGGTCCACTTTGTCCACAAATTCCATCAAATTTCATCCGCCCATCTCCTCCCGTTTTCCTGGAATTCATCTAACAGTGAAATTCAAAATTTGAAAATATGGAAAAATTGAAAAATTCGTATAAAGACGCAACACCTTAAAGCTTCTGATAACTAATTTTCATAAAGGTCCACTTTGTCCACAAATTCCATCAAATTTCATCCGCCCATCTCCTCCCGTTTTTCTGGAATTCATCTTACAGTGAAATTCAAAATTTGAAAAATATGGAAAAATTGAAAAATTCGTATAAAGACGCAACACCTTTAAGCTTCTGATTATTAATTTTCATAAAGGTCCACTTTGTCCACAAATTCCATCAAATTTCATCCGCCCATCTCCTCCCGTTTTCCTGGAATTCATCTAACAGTGAAATTCAAAATTTGAAAATATGATAAAATTGAAAAATTCGTATAAAGACGCAACACCTTAAACCTTCTGATAACTAATTTTCATAAAGGTCCACTTTGTCCACAAATTCCATCAAATTTCATCCGCCCATCTCCTCCCGTTGTCCTGGAATTCATCTAACAGTGAAATTCAAAATTTGAAAATATGGAAAAATTGAAAAATTCGTATAAAGACGCAACACCTTAAAGCTTCTGATAACTAATTTTCATAAAGGTCCACTTTGTCCACAAATTCCATCAAATTTCATCCGCCCATCTCCTCCCGTTTTTCTGGAATTCATCTTACAGTGAAATTCAAAATTTGAAAAATATGGAAAAATTGAAAAATTCGTATAAAGACGCAACACCTTTAAGCTTCTGATAACTAATTTTCATAAAGGTCCACTTTGTCCACAAATTCCATCAAATTTCATCCGCCCATCTCCTCCCGTTTTCCTGGAATTCATCTAACAGTGAAATTCAAAATTTGAAAATATGGAAAAATTGAAAAATTCGTATAAAGACGCAACACCTTAAAGCTTCTGATAACTAATTTTCATAAAGGTCCACTTTGTCCACAAATTCCATCAAATTTCATCCGCCCATCTCCTCCCGTTTTCCTGGAATTCATCTAACAGTGAAATTCAAAATTTGAAAATATGGAAAAATTGAAAAATTCGTATAAAGACGCAACACCTTAAAGCTTCTGATAACTAATTTTCATAAAGGTCCACTTTGTCCACAAATTCCATCAAATTTCATCCGCCCATCTCCTCCCGTTTTTCTGGAATTCATCTTACAGTGAAATTCAAAATTTGAAAAATATGGAAAAATTGAAAAATTCGTATAAAGACGCAACACCTTTAAGCTTCTGATAACTAATTTTCATAAAGGTCCACTTTGTCCACAAATTCCATCAAATTTCATCCGCCCATCTCCTCCCGTTTTCCTGGAATTCATCTAACAGTGAAATTCAAAATTTGAAAATATGGAAAAATTGAAAAATTCGTATAAAGACGCAACACCTTAAAGCATCTGATAACTAATTTTCATAAAGGTCCACTTTGTCCACAAATTCCATCAAATTTCATCCGCCCATCTCCTCCCGTTTTTCTGGAATTCATCTTACAGTGAAATTCAAAATTTGAAAAATATGGAAAAATTGAAAAATTCGTATAAAGACGCAACACCTTTAAGCTTCTGATTATTAATTTTCATAAAGGTCCAATTTGTCCACAAATTCCATCAAATTTCATCCGCCCATCTCCTCCCGTTTTCCTGGAATTCGGGAAAATATTCCAGAGAAATTGTAAATTTAAAAAATTAAAAAAAACATGAAAAGTCCTATTATATACCTAAAGTAATGAAAGTTTTTGATAAGTGGGATGTGTGTTAAGCTGTATATTTTTTTCCAGTCCATTTGATCCATAAATGTAGGTATAATTCCAATTTGAAAACATATCACAATTCTATATGGTTAACAGTGCTATGTTAGAGCTTTAACAGAGCTCTGTTATGCTATAAATTTCGAAATTTAACTTCACACACATAAAATATGTACATAAGATTTTTAAAGTAAAACCCATATCGGACATGATGCTGGTGTTTTATCATTCCGTAAGGTGTAAAACGGGTAAGTAAATCAATCATAATAATATCCTCTTTCTAATTTCTTATTTGGTTTTTGCAAGCACGAATTAGGGATAAAATCACCTTTATATAACTTGAACCAAGCGCATTTTTAAATTGATTCTATCTTAGTTTTACTTAAATCAATGTCATTTTCGGATTATTTTGAGAACGAATTCGGATTAAATCAAATTTATAATTCTTGGATCAAGCGCATTTTCAGATTGATAGAATACTGCGCATCTACGTCTTCAAAGAATGCAAATGACTGTTTGTTGTACAAAATGTTAGACATACACAAATGCACATACAAAAATTATATTTCTTCGTCACACGCAAAAATAAAGGTCCTGCGCAATCTTGCATCTTTGATTCATGGATATGTTAAGTATTTCCAGAACATCAAATCAATTCAAAATATAGATTTTTTTGACGATTTTGGAATAAATTTGAAAATAAAATAAGTCCACAAAATATTTTTAGAGACTTATTTTATTTCAGATTTTTGGGGACTCCAAAAAAAAAAAAAAATCCCCAAAAAACGTTGTTGGTGCCTCTAATATATTTTAATTGGTAGTTATTTCATTTCCGTTTTGGGGACTTATTTCGTGGGCAGTTATTTCATGCCACCACATTCCTTACTACAATTTGTTGGAATTCTCCAAACATAAATTGTAAAATTTGTAAGTAGAAAAAACAAAATAAAAACAAAAACAACTTGCTTTATTGTTTTCGCAAAAAATAAATATAAGAAAAGATAAACTCACTATTTATTGTTGTTGATTTTGTTTAAGCTTTGTCATTATTACAAGTAAAACTGCTGCTTATCAGGGGTGTGCTGGAAATCGCAAACGTACAACGCAAGAATTTTAAACGTCGTTTTTTAGAAAGATTTCTGTAATAAAAGAATTTTATGACAAATATTAAGCAAAAATTTCCCTCTTAAACCAAAAATTATAAGAATTAGGTTCAAAGTGTTTTAAAAACAACTTCCAAATTCGTTTTGCGTTTGCGATTTCCAGAAGACCCCTGTATAATTTTGTTGTGCTTTTATGCCCGTAAGTTCTACAAACAGATATCTGGTTGTGATTGTATCTTAAAGTTATCTTTTCCTATCTGGTAAAACTATTTTGGTAATTCCAACGTTAATTTTGCCTACGTGTTTTTTCCTTTAAGATTTTCTTTAAAATATGGCAACAATTGTATTTTTATTAATTATTTTAAGCCGTATTCATAACAAAAAGTTAGCCATAGTTTGTACACTACGTAAAACGAGCTGCTAACTAGAATGCCGATTAAGCTTAGCAGCTTGTTGGCACAGAGTTAATTCATAACGAACTTTTCTCCATCTGCAAACTTTTAATAAATTATCTCTGAATTTTTATGATGCCACTTATCATCGCTGAATTTGTAATTTTTTGTTTTTTTTTCATTTAAATATAAAAATTTTTAAAAGTTTTTAAATTTAAAATAAATTAAGTAAAAGAAAATAAAAGGTGTGAAGATAAATTCGTCAGTTAAATACGTCCCCCACCTCTGTTAACCACACACTGTTAAATATTCTAAATTTTTAAAAATTAATATTTTTAAAAAAAAAAGCGAAATTGTTTATAACTTTTGATTAATTAATAAAGAAAACATAAAAAATTTTAACTTTTTTCTAAAAAATTGAAAACAAATTTATTTTAATAAGGAAAGTGGCCAGAAAAATGTTTTGGAATCTGCTCCCTTGGGGCTTTCAAATAATATCCCCAAACCCAATTCAGGTCTGTCCTAAGTGCCCCAAACTGATGTTTTAATATTTTTAGTTTCCTATATTGCACCCCTCGTTACATTCTCCTGAGAAACCCAGAAAATGTCCAATAAAGTTTTGGAATCTACTCCCTTGGGGCTTTCAAATAATATCCCCAAACCCCATTCAGGTCTGTCCTAAGTGCCCCAAACTGATGTTTTAATATTTTTAGTTTCCTATATTGCACCCCTCGTTACATTCTCCTGAGAAACCCAGAAAAATGTCCAATACAATTTTGGAATCTGCTCCCTTGGGGCTTTCAAATAGTATCCCCAAACCCCATTCAGGTCTGTCCTAAGTGCCCTTAAAAATAACATAAATTAGCCAATTAGTACTGAGCCACTTTCCTTATTAAAATAAATTTAGTTCCAATTTTTTAGAAAAAAGTTAAAATTTATTATGTTTTCTTTATTAATTAATCAAAAGTTATAAACAATTTCGCTTTTTATTTAAAAAATATTAATTTTTAAAAATTTACCATATTTAACCGTGTGTGGAATGAAGTTAACAGAGGTGTGGGACGTATTTAACTGACGAATTTATCTTTACACTCTTAAGAAAATAAATTAAAAAAAATTAGTTAATTAAAAAACCCAACAAAATTGTTTGGCATTAAACGGCTATTTTTTACAAGTTGGCAAACGTTTGGCAGCTCGTTAGCCAGAATTTGTAAACTTTATCTGTAAAAAGATAATTGTTTAATAAAATTTAGAAACTTTTAAATGATGTTTGAACTAGCCAAACCTTTTTCAAAATCAAACAATTTATTATAAAACTAGTGGTTACGTGTAGGTCGTCAAATATTTTTTAATAGGTGTGAACATAGCTTTAGAGGCAAAAAGTTAAGATTAATGGTTAAAAACTTGTAGACCGATCAGGCTGGATTTTTGTATCAAGCTTTTCTAATATATAATCTATATATATTTTTTTTTATTTATATGCATATATTTATTAATATTTCAAACGGAATGACAAACTTATACATAAATAATTCATAAATAAATACAAACCAAAATCATACAACGAAAAAAAAACATAAATAAAAAGTTAAGAAAAAAATAATTTTTATAAATGGCTCACTTACCTCTTTCAACAGCCTCTGAAAAGGCTTGCCGTATGGTAGCCATATTAAATGCTGGATTAAATCTGCAATTAGAGTGGGAGAAGAACAAAGAACCACGTAACCCAAATTAAAGCAAAAGGCACGTGATAAAATACAAATGATTAGTAAAAGGATTTTTTGGATTTTGCGTCAATAGTAAAAAATGCATGCAAATAATATAGTTTATAAGTGGTATACTTAAGAACTAAATACAAATTAAGTTAATCAAATTAAAAAAAAAAATATTCTTATACAATAAAACTAATTAAAATATAAATTAACCACCCGGCCCACAATGTCGACAAGAACATTTCTTTTGTATATTTATATTGAAAACAAAAACAAATTTTCGTTGTTTTTTTTTTTTTTTTTTTTTTCAAAATAAATATACGCAAGAAATGTTCTTGTCGACATTGTAGGCCAGACAGTAAATGTAAAATTAATATAATTTAATTTAAATAAGTAAAAGAATAAATGGTATCCAAGTTAAAAAAAAGTGTTAATACAGATTGGTCACTTCCGGTTTTGCAGTGCAACAAATGTGGATAGTTTTTTATGTATCTTTTACAATAATGCAAAGCCCACTTCAAAATGTTTACAATAGTATATGCATTATATAGGCTAATCTCGGATTATAAAAAAATAAAGTTGCGTCTTAGTTAGATAAATTGGAATTTTAAATAATCACTTTCAGTTTTAAAATGATTAGCGCCTGTAAAAAAATTTGCACAACTCCTAAACTTATGGATATCCAATTCTCAAACTTTAAAGGTATAATAAGGATAACTTATGCTAATTTTGGTAAAAAAAAAATAAAAAAAGGTATCCAAGGTCGAAAAATTTCTATTTAAATTTGCATTTTCCGGTTTTGCAGATGTAAATTATTTTAAAAATTGTTTTTAGGATCAAACGATTTCCTATAAAAATCACTTATCTTAATTTTTCAACTGTGTTTCATTTGTTTCTATTTAGTTCGAAACAATAATTAAAAAAAAATAGTTTTTCGAAAACGTCAACAATTTATAGCCCCATTATTTGGCGTTGTTTAATGGCAGATTTACACACACAGCCCTTTAAATAATTATAAAAAAAATAATGCCCCTATTGAGGTTCTCCACTCAACTCAGTTTGGTCGTGTGAGAGTCAACCCAACTTATGCACACCCAAACTCATTTTAGGTATTGTGATACCCAACTGTTTTTAGTTGAGTTTGCTATAAAGTTGCCAACTTAAAATATCGATTTGCCAACTTTAAATATAACGTTTGATAAGTGAAAATTTTATCAAATTAAATAATTTTTTAAACTAAAAGTATTTTTAATTGTTGTGTTGAATAAAAAGTATTTATAATAAATATTAGTGTCGATTTATTTTATGAGGATGAAAAGGAAAACTCTTGTATAGATGCGCTAAATACAAGAAGACAAATTCGTGATGATTCCAACCCTCTTGAACTTCCCAGTGCCAAGAAAGAACTTCTAATAAGTAACGATATTTTCTTGTGCCTGATGAGTTCTTCTTCTTTTTGGGGTAGCTACTGGCCCATCTGCTGGTTGGATTATTAGTTCAACTGACTCAGTAAAATTGTCACTTGATGGTGGAATATTTGCAATACCAAATACTTGGCCGGACTTGCAATACAAGAGCTGAGAAACAGTATCCGCATGGCTATTTAATGTAACTTCTTGTGATAGCCCTCCCCCTGTCGCTTGAATGTTTCGTTTATTGTTAGCAAAATGTTTCTTTATACTTGTAGTGCATCCAAACCTGTGGCACGAATATTATAATTAGATTAAGAAGTTTATAAGTGTTTAAGAGGAGTTCTTGTCGTGGTCCCTAACTATTTAACTCCACTTAAAACTCTTCCCATAACTCCATACATGAATTTTTCATCATACCAAACGTTGGTGTTTTCCGCGAGCAATTTCTAAGTTTCTCTTAATAAGCAGGACAAGGCGCTCAAATTGAGCTTTTGTTTTTATTTTCAAACTAATAAAAGTTTTTAAAAATAGCGAAAAAGTTATTACAAAAATGTATACATACGATTTCACCATTTTGTTTTCGATTTTCACCGAATTTAAAAAAAAATAAACTTTAACTGCTAACAACACAACTACTTTTTAGCAGTTGTGTGTATTTAACATTTTTGTCGACCAAACTTTTACAAAGTTGAAAACGGCAATACATGCCACGAAATAGAATAAATAACAAAGCACGATGTGCATTATTTGAATGACTGCGAACAGCGCAAGTTTCACTGTATGACCGCAAACGAGTGTATTTGTTGGTATTTATTAAATGCGATTTTTTGCAATCTCTGATATGTACACTAGAGCGTACCACCATACAAGTAAGAAAAATGTGCGCCGTACAACCCCCAATATAAAGAGTTTTTGCAAGGCGGTTTTGGAAAAAAAATGATTTTTTTGCCGTACGTTGGGGTCGCCTTTTAAACTTTTTCTTTATATTTTGGCATTTAAAGTCGGATCTTAAAGCGAGATATATCAAACGCTGCGCGCATCACATGACCTGGCGAGACTGGACTATTGCACTCCGGAACCCTTTTTCGGTGCTTTGTTGACAGTTCATCGTGTTAATGGTGATGAGCTGTTCGATAACACGCGACCTCCGGAACAGGTTCTAAGAGTCTACACTGATGGTTCCAAGAGGGGCAGAAGAGTAGGTGGAGGTTTCTTCATCGAGGAATTGGGCATAAGGGTCTATTTTAGGCTACCGGGTGCCAGCAGTGTACTGCATGCAGCAATTTCTGCTATAAGGCGGGCAGCTAACTGGCTGAGGTCCTATCGAATATCGATAGATATACATAAGTATTTTTACGGACAGAAATGCTGTCATTGCAGCTCTGGTTGGTGTCTTGACGACATCTATGTTAACAGTGGAATGCCGGATGTCACTAAATAAGGTCGCGGAACATTCCAGGGTAACGCTGGCCATACAGGGCTGTCTGACTCTCATCGTACGCGAGTCGTATAGAAGAACTCAGGAGAGATTTCAGGGGGTGCATACCTGCTTGACGACCAGGACTGTATATTCTGGCTTCGACGCGGCAAGAACGCGCTTACTACTTGGTCTCGGTAGGGACCAGATAAGGACAGTGATATCGGTCATCACGACCCATTAATTATAATGACTTCTATAGGAGTTGTCATGATGAGAAGGAACAGACGGTGTTTCACTTTCTCACGGTCTCGGGGACATTAGGTTTAGCCATTTTCGGAGACCGGAATTGCCATGTAATGACGATATGTCTAGTAAAGGACTTCTGGGGAATAAGCTGATGAATTCTGACTGACTCTTGTCACTAGCTTAAGGTATCACAAAGGGACCGCTATAAGGACCTAAGTAAGCCGTGCTCGTGACGTCTGCCCGTTGAACCTAACCTAGGGCATGAAAGGGGGTTTTTTTGAGGTACGTTTTATGTACATACACATATGTAAATATATATTAATCAATTATTTCTTATTACAAATGCACATTGATTTTTTTTCTAATTAATGAACATTTGTAACAGAGCAGCTGAAACTGAATTTATGAGATTTCTAAAAAAAAAGCCCTACTTTCAGAACCCGAAAATGGGTCAAAATCGAAATGGTGCTCTAATATGGACTAATAGGGTTGATAGTTTAGGTATTCCAGATTTCAGAACTATATAGTTTATATTCAGAATTTGTGTAGATTTTTTGTAACAGAGCATAGCTGAAAGTGAATTTGTGAGATTTCTAACAAAAAAAGCCCTACTTTCAGAACCCGAAAATGAAATCTCATAAATTCACTTTCAGCTATGCTCTATTAAAGAAAATCTACACAAATTCTGAATATAAACTATATAGTTCTGAAATCTAGAATACCTAAACTATCAACCCTATTAGTCCATATTAGAGCACCATTTCGATTTTGACCCATTTTCGGGTTCTGAAAGTAGGGCTTTTTTTAATTGTAATTCATTTCCGGGCCAAATTGTTTAAATAAAAAATAAATAATTAGAATTGTGGTTATTTTGTTGAACTATTTATGGTTTTGAATCCAAATTTTTAATATTTTAATCAGGCTTACGTTCACCAAATTAAATTTTCATTAAATTATTTTTATGAAGAAAGGAATTTTACAACATGAAAATTAATTAAAATTGTTATTGATAAGCATTCATTCTTGACTGACCTGAGATTCGAACCCAGGCGGCTGGTTACCATGACATGTTTCGATCGGAACCACTCGATCTCCTCAGATGGATTTGCCGTCTTACACTCGCAGCCATCGACGACTGCTGACAAACATCAATCCTTAAACCAAATTGTATTTTAACCCTTTGGGAGATCGAAATTTGCTTTTTTGAATGATTATCCATTTTTAATTGATTTTACATGATTTTCCTAACTTCTGTTTTTTCCGTACTTATGTCAAGAATTCTTCTTGAAGTCCAAAGTACATTTTTTGTTTTTTCATTTTGTCTTTCTTTTTCCTGGTGACCTTTTTCAGCACAACTTGAAGAACAAATGTACACATAGAGCTCGTGCCCTAGCTTTAACAATAATTAGAATTGTGGTTATTTTGTTGAACTATTTATGGTTTTGAATCCAAATTTTTAATATTTTAATCAGGCTTAAGTTCATCAAATTTAATTTTCATTAAATTATTTTTATGAAGAAAGGAATTTTACAACATACAAATTAATTAAAATTGTTATTGATAACACGGGTCAACACAAAATTTGTCTTTGACATTAAATCATAAAATTTCGATATATTATGTCTTAATTAGACGAAAGAAAAATATACGACATGAAAAAGTTTGCTTTTGTATTTAGGAGACCGATTTCTCGACTCAACAAAAAAATTTTCGTTCTTTGTCCTAAAGTTTATTTTGTGATTTGTCAGTTAATTATACACAAAAACGAAAAGAAAATACATTTGTTGTGTATAAAGTTTGCATTATTATGCGATATTTTTCAAAATATGTGTTTTTAATTTTTACTATAACTATCACAAAAGAAAACTTTATACACAAAAGATGTATTTTCTTTTCGTTTTTGTGTATAATTAACTGAAAAATCACAAAATAAACTTTAGGACCAAGAACGAAAATTTTTTTGTTGAGTCGTGTAATCATTCATTCTTGACGTTCTTGTGTACATTTGTTCTTCAAGTTGTGCTGAAAAAGGTCAACAGGAAAAAGAAAGACAAAATGAAAAAACAAAAAATGTACTTTGGACTTCAAG
Organism: Pollenia labialis; assembly: GCA_949318255.1. Lineage (NCBI taxonomy): Eukaryota > Metazoa > Arthropoda > Insecta > Diptera > Polleniidae > Pollenia > Pollenia labialis. The sequence goes on from OX439142.1 coordinate 77,866,748, forward strand.
AAGAATTCTTGACATAAGTACGGAAAAAACAGAAGTTAGGAAAATCATGTAAAATCAATTAAAAATGGATAATCCAAAGGGTTAAAATACAATTTGGTTTAAGGATTGATGTTTGACTATTGACGTCAGCAGTCGTCGATGGCTGCGAGTGTAAGACGGCAAATCCATCTGAGGAGATCGAGTGGTTGCGATCGAAACATGTCATGGTAACCAGCCGCCTGGGTTCGAATCTCAGGTCAGTCAAGAATGAATGATTATCAATAACAATTTTAATTAATTTTCATGTTGTAAAATTCCTTTCTTCATAAAAATAATTTAATGAAAATTAAATTTGATGAACTTAAGCCTGATTAAAATATTAAAAATTTGGATTAAAAAATAAATATTTTATTAATTATTCTGAATTACCATTTTTAAATTTATTTTTGTCTCAAATTATTTATTTTTGCCAAAAAACATCCATTCTGTTGTCTTAACAGTGTTTGAGTACGAACTATGTTAACACAAGTTGCTTGTGTACAGGAAACTTGATAGTCAAGAAAACGAAGCTAACTGACGGAGCTAACTTCACATACATCAAAAAAAAGCCCTACTTTCAGAACCCGAAAATGGGTCAAAATCGAAATGGTGCTCTAATATGGACTAATAGGGTTGATAGTTTAGGTATTCTAGATTTCAGAACTATATAGTTTATATTCAGAATTTGTATAGATTTTTTGTAATAGAGCATAGCTGAAAGTGAATTTATGAGATTTCTAACAAAAAAAAGCCCTACTTTCAGAACCCGAAAATGGGTCAAAATCGAAATGGTGCTCTAATATGGACTAATAGGGTTGATAGTTTAGGTATTCTAGATTTCAGAACTATATAGTTTATATTCAGAATTTGTATAGATTTTTTGTAATAGAGCATAGCTGAAAGTGAATTTATGAGATTTCTAAAAAAAAAAAAGCCCTACTTTCAGAACCCGAAAATGGGTCAAAATCGAAATGGTGCTCTAATATGGACTAATAGGGTTGATAGTTTAGGTATTCTAGATTTCAGAACTATATAGTTTATATTCAGAATTTGTATAGATTTTTTGTAACAGAGCATAGCTGAAAGTGAATTTATGAGGTTTCTAACAAAAAATAGCCCCACTTTCAGAACCCGAAAATGGGTCAAAATCGAAATGGTGCTCTAATATGGACTAATAGGGTTGATAGTTTAGGTATTCTAGATTTCAGAACTATATAGTTTATATTCAGAATTTGTATAGATTTTTTGTAACAGAGCATAGCTGAAAGTGAATTTATGAGATTTCTAACAAAAAAAAGCCCTACTTTCAGAACCCGAAAATGGGTCAAAATCGAAATGGTGCTCTAATATGGACTAATAGGGTTGATAGTTTAGGTATTCTAGATTTCAGAACTATATAGTTTATATTCAGAATTTGTATAGATTTTTTGTAATAGAGCATAGCTGAAAGTGAATTTATGAGATTTCTAACAAAAAAAAGCCCTACTTTCAGAACCCGAAAATGGGTCAAAATCGAAATGGTGCTCTAATATGGACTAATAGGGTTGATAGTTTAGGTATTCTAGATTTCAGAACTATATAGTTTATATTCAGAATTTGTATAGATTTTTGTAATAGAGCATAGCTGAAAGTGAATTTATGAGATTTCTAACAAAAAAAAGCCCTACTTTCAGAACCCGAAAATGGGTCAAAATCGAAATGGTGCTCTAATATGGACTAATAGGGTTGATAGTTTAGGTATTCTAGATTTCAGAACTATATAGTTTATATTCAGAATTTGTATAGATTTTTTGTAATAGAGCATAGCTGAAAGTGAATTTATGAGATTTCTAACAAAAAAAAGCCCTACTTTCAGAACCCGAAAATGGGTCAAAATCGAAATGGTGCTCTAATATGGACTAATAGGGTTGATAGTTTAGGTATTCTAGATTTCAGAACTATATAGTTTATATTCAGAATTTGTATAGATTTTTGTAATAGAGCATAGCTGAAAGTGAATTTATGAGATTTCTAACAAAAAAAAGCCCTACTTTCAGAACCCGAAAATGGGTCAAAATCGAAATGGTGCTCTAATATGGACTAATAGGGTTGATAGTTTAGGTATTCTAGATTTCAGAACTATATAGTTTATATTCAGAATTTGTATAGATTTTTTGTAATAGAGCATAGCTGAAAGTGAATTTATGAGATTTCTAACAAAAAAAAGCCCTACTTTCAGAACCCGAAAATGGGTCAAAATCGAAATGGTGCTCTAATATGGACTAATAGAGTTGATAGTTTAGGTATTCTAGATTTCAGAACTATATAGTTTATATTCAGAATTTGTATAGATTTTTTGTAACAGAGCATAGCTGAAAGTGAATTTATGAGATTTCTAACAAAAAAAAGCCCTACTTTCAGAACCCGAAAATGGGTCAAAATCGAAATGGTGCTCTAATATGGACTAATAGAGTTGATAGTTTAGGTATTCTAGATTTCAGAACTATATAGTTTATATTCAGAATTTGTATAGATTTTTTGTAACAGAGCATAGCTGAAAGTGAATTTATGAGATTTCTGAAATCTAGAATACCTAAACTATCAACCCTATTAGTCCATATTAGAGCACCATTTCGATTTTGACCCATTTTCGGGTTCTGAAAGTAGGGCTTTTTTTTGTTAGAAATCTCATAAATTCACTTTCAGCTATGCTCTATTACAAAAAATCTATACAAATTCTGAATATAAACTATATAGTTCTGAAATCTAGAATACCTAAACTATCAACCCTATTAGTCCATATTAGAGCACCATTTCGATTTTGACCCATTTTCGGGTTCTGAAAGTAGGGCTTTTTTTTGTTAGAAATCTCATAAATTCACTTTCAGCTATGCTCTATTACAAAAAATCTATACAAATTCTGAATATAAACTATATAGTTCTGAAATCTAGAATACCTAAACTATCAACCCTATTAGTCCATATTAGAGCACCATTTCGATTTTGACCCATTTTCGGGTTCTGAAAGTAGGGCTTTTTTTTGTTAGAAATCTCATAAATTCACTTTCAGCTATGCTCTATTACAAAAAATCTATACAAATTCTGAATATAAACTATATAGTTCTGAAATCTAGAATACCTAAACTATCAACCCTATTAGTCCATATTAGAGCACCATTTCGATTTTGACCCATTTTCGGGTTCTGAAAGTAGGGCTTTTTTTTGTTAGAAATCTCGTAAATTCACTTTCAGCTATGCTCTGTTACAAAAAATCTATACAAATTCTGAATATAAACTATATAGTTCTGAAATCTAGAATACCTAAACTATCAACCCTATTAGTCCATATTAGAGCACCATTTCGATTTTGACCCATTTTCGGGTTCTGAAAGTAGGGCTTTTTTTTGTTAGAAATCTCATAAATTCACTTTCAGCTATGCTCTGTTACAAAAAATCTATACAAATTCTGAATATAAACTATATAGTTCTGAAATCTAGAATACCTAAACTATCAACCCTATTAGTCCATATTAGAGCACCATTTCGATTTTGACCCATTTTCGGGTTCTGAAAGTAGGGCTTTTTTGTGTTAGAAATCTCATAAATTCACTTTCAGCTATGCTCTGTTACAAAAAATCTATACAAATTCTGAATATAAACTATATAGTTCTGAAATCTAGAATACCTAAACTATCAACCCTATTAGTCCATATTAGAGCACCATTTCGATTTTGACCCATTTTCGGGTTCTGAAAGTAGGGCTTTTTTTTGTTAGAAATCTCATAAATTCACTTTCAGCTATGCTCTGTTACAAAAAATCTATACAAATTCTGAATATAAACTATATAGTTCTGAAATCTAGAATACCTAAACTATCAACCCTATTAGTCCATATTAGAGCACCATTTCGATTTTGACCCATTTTCGGGTTCTGAAAGTAGGGCTTTTTTTTTGTTAGAAATCTCATAAATTCACTTTCAGCTATGCTCTGTTACAAAAAATCTATACAAATTCTGAATATAAACTATATAGTTCTGAAATCTAGAATACCTAAACTATCAACCCTATTAGTCCATATTAGAGCACCATTTCGATTTTGACCCATTTTCGGGGTCTGAAAGTAGGGCTTTTTTTTGTTAGAAATCTCATAAATTCACTTTCAGCTATGCTCTGTTACAAAAAATCTATACAAATTCTGAATATAAACTATATAGTTCTGAAATTTAGAATACCTAAACTATCAACCCTATTAGTCCATATTAGAGCACCATTTCGATTTTGACCCATTTTCGGGTTCTGAAAGTAGGGCTTTTTTTTGTTAGAAATCTCATAAATTCACTTTCAGCTATGCTCTATTACAAAAAATCTATACAAATTCTGAATATAAACTATATAGTTCTGAAATCTAGAATACCTAAACTATCAACCCTATTAGTCCATATTAGAGCACCATTTCGATTTTGACCCATTTTCGGGTTCTGAAAGTAGGGCTTTTTTTTGTTAGAAATCTCATAAATTCACTTTCAGCTATGCTCTATTACAAAAAATCTATACAAATTCTGAATATAAACTATATAGTTCTGAAATCTAGAATACCTAAACTATCAACCCTATTAGTCCATATTAGAGCACCATTTCGATTTTGACCCATTTTCGGGTTCTGAAAGTAGGGCTTTTTTTTTGTTAGAAATCTCATAAATTCACTTTCAGCTATGCTCTGTTACAAAAAATCTATACAAATTCTGAATATAAACTATATAGTTCTGAAATCTAGAATACCTAAACTATCAACCCTATTAGTCCATATTAGAGCACCATTTCGATTTTGACCCATTTTCGGGTTCTGAAAGTAGGGCTTTTTTTTGTTAGAAATCTCATTGTAATTCATTTCCTTGCCAAATTGTTTAAATAAAAAATAAATATTTTATTAATTATTCTGAATTACCATTTTTAAATTTATTTTTGTCTCAAATTATTTATTTTTGCCAAAAAACATCCATTCTGTTGTCTTAACAGTGTTTGAGTACGAACTATGTTAACAAAAGTTGCTTGTGTACAGGAAACTTGATAGTCAAGAAAACGAAGCTAACTGACGGAGCTAACTTCACATACATGCAAAATTAGCGATTGGTACTCTGTAATACGTTCGCGCATATGTCTTTCGCATCTTTTAACTTTTTTTATTTTTTTAAATCATCACCTTATTTTATTAAAATTTTTCAATTTCAAATATTTTTACACACTTTGGCATTTCATTACTGTAAATCCGCGCCATCTTTAATTTTTATTGCCGCTATTCAGTTTCTATTTCAGAAAATTTTGCGAAAATGATAGAGAGTACCAAGTTGACATTTAGCTTTCGCATCGAAAATGTTTTCGCATCGCAATAGAGAGTAGACCCCCTGTTCTTATTGCACCATGGTGAAGGTTATATAAGATTCGACATAGCCGAATATAGTACTCTTGCTTGCTTTTTTCACAAGCCACTTTTATAGTTTCAATTTAGGTTTTTTATCCTCTTTTTAAATTTTTGATAAAGTATTAGCTCTATTTAGTAACCATATATACCTTTTTTATTGATTTCGATTAATTTAATCTGGGGGCTAGTTCTAGCAGTCGTGATCGAATACTTTTTCGATTCGAAAGACATTTTTTTTCAGTCGATACTGAACGAATTGAAATAATATTTTCAGTGCTGTGAAAACACAAATGAATGTTTTAATAGCATAAAATAATTTCAATCCGTTAAGTATCGACAGAAAAATTATAAATAAAATTACTTTCGAATAGAAAAAGTATTCGATTACGACTGCCATAATTTTCCCCATGAACTGCAATTACCACTTCTGCATTAAAACTTTTTCCATTGACTGTTATAAATACATTAGTACATACATATATACATATAATAATAATTTTATAATTTAATTTAAGATAAATAAAAACGTAATAGTTAATAAAAAAAATATGTCAAAAATAAGTTTTAAAAGTACATTTATATTTAAAAATAATAATAATAAATTTAAAAAAAAGCAGTGACATTTACCCATGCTCCGAATTCATATTGAGCTGTTATTTGTTTTCGTTTTCTGCCTATTTTCAATGTTGAGAATTATGGTGATGATGGCGGTTTTGGAAATAATTGGTATTTTAATAAATATGATGGATATTATAATTAAACCACAGCAGAGAGACGTAGAGAAAATAAAAAGGGAGAGAGAAGTGATTGAGTAACAGTAGTAATTTATTCTAGTTGTTGCTGTTGTTATTAATGAATCACTTAATCGAAAAACTAAATTTTTGCTGCTGTTGTTTTTATTGTAATTGCAATTGTTTTGAACACTTTTTTTGTTATTTTAAGAAAATATTTTTTTTCATTAATTTGTTGTAATAGAATACGCAATACAAAACAGAGTAATCAACATACACACACAAGCATGCAATAACAATTTAATTCGTAAAATATTAGTCGTTCCAATAGGTAATATTTCAAAAGGTAAAATAAATTGCAATGACTGATTTATTTTTATATATATTTTTCTGAAGCTGCTTAAATAACTCATAAAGCTTTCGTTTTAATTGTTAACCAGACTGTTGATTGAGTAAATAATAAAAAAAAACTCGTACCTACATACTTAGGTATACAGTTTAACGCTTTTCAACATAGTTCTGTTTTTAAAAGATTTCAAAACTTATTTTAATTTTCTATGTATTATTGACGAAGAAATATATTTTTTTTAATACGAGTATGTATTGTTACACCGGTGCACATTTGTTCTCACATTCAAATCAAAACAGTCTGAGTGGGTTTTATAACTATAAGATTAAGATGTAGAATTCAAAAGATAAATGCAAAAAAAATACGACGCGATTCATTTACGAGTATCTAGTATATATGTACATACATACAGTACATGTGTTTTTTATATTTATCTAAGCTAAGCCCTTTCGTAAGTTGAATTAATATTATAACTGCTTGTCAAGATAATTTGTTTATAAAAAGAACTTTTAAAAAGTATACATACATATCGTACCGGTTCCTTTAAAGGGCGCTAAGTCAAAATTTACAAATTTTAAGTAGAGGTAAACAACTATTTTTTAATATTTACTATAAGTTTTAGTGGTTATCGAAAAGAAACAAGTTTTTGTGATGCTACTCTTTATCTGAAAATTGTTTGTTGGTGTCATTTTAAGTTGTGCTAGTTCCACTGAAAATTAACAACATTAAAGTATAAAAGTGTTTTCACACCTAAAGTTATAGCCAAGTTTTAACCCTAAAACTATTAACAGCGTTCAAACTACAAATTTAATTAAAACTGGCTTTAACTATTGGATTTTCTTAACTTTTCTTGGACATACAAATTAATTTTGTTGAAACCTGAAACCCTTTTTGATTTGGTATTAAGTAAATTTTCCACAAATTTCCGTAAAAAAAGAAATCTAATGAGTTTTGTTGCGACTGTCAAAAAATCTAATTTAACATAACAGTTTGTGTTTACACCATCACACATACTATATAAACAATCACACATAAAAAAATACAACCCTGATCCAATGAAAAGTAAGTATTGTTTTATAATCCAAATTTTCATTATTTTAAATCTGGCGTAAGTTCATCAAATTTGATTTTCATTAAATTATTTTTATGAAGAAAGGAATTTTACAACATGAAAATTAATTAAAATTGGTATTGATAATCATTCATTCTTGACTGACCTGAGATTCGAACCCAGGCGGCTGGTTACCCTGACATGTTTCGATCGCTACCAATCGATCTCCTCAGAGGGATTTGCTGTCTTACACTCGCAGCCATCAACGAATGCTGACGTAAATAGTCAAACATCAATCCTTAAACCAAATTGTATTTTAACCTTTTTGGTAGATCGAAATTTGCTATTTTTGAATGATTATTCATTTTTAATTGATTTTACATGTTTTTCCTTTACCTCTGTTTTTTCGTACTTTTTGTCAATAATTCTTATTGAAGTCCAAAGTACATTTTTGTTTTGTCTTTCCCTTTCTTGTTGACCTTTTTCAGCACAACTTGAAGGACAAATGAATTGTTGTTTAGAAATTTTTAAAAAAACTATGAAGTCGTACGGGATGTAAAATTTTTTTTTATAATAGTTGTCATTTTCATCACACATGCATTCGCACTATCAGACTTTTCATCTTACTTGAGTTTTTGACATGTATTAATATAAAGTATAATAGTGTAAACTAGCCTTAAGAAATTGAAGTGGATGTCTCCGCTAGTTAAATAGGTATTTATCTTCACACACATAAAAGTGACTAATGGTGTTTTCTTTTCTAAAAAAAAAAAGTGATATTTTTTTTAAAAAATGCAATTTTGTGTTCGTTTTTAAAAATGTTTTTCTCCCTAAAAGGGAAGCATATTTTATTCTAAAACATTCACCATTACTTATGGCCATTGTTGCCAAAACTTGGCGAGCAAAAATGGCTAAAAAATGAGCGAAAAAATGGCTAAACAACACATTAAAATTCAATAACAAAACAGAAATAATTCATTTAAAGTTGTTTACGATGAAATTGTAAGTTAAGATCAGTTTGTTAAATATTTTGATAGAATTTATTCTATGAGCTAAATTTCAGTTATGTATTTTATAAAGCTTTTTTGTAATAGTCATATTCCTTCAATTTTTCAGAAATGACTTTATACACTATCAGACTATTATATTGTATTTTCTTGTTACATTTTACCTTAGCTTTCCGTTGGAAAGCAATGAGGTATATTGTATGAACAGAAAAATTTACAATTATTAGACACCAGCAGAATGTAATGCATTTTCTGGCCCGCTACGGCCTTCGTCAGCATTACATTCTGCTGGTGTCTAATAATTGTAAATTTTTCTGTTCATACAATATACCTCATTGCTTTCTACCGGGGCACAATGAGTGCCCGGGCAATCAGGTAGCAGATGAGCTGGCCAAACAGGGTGGTCGCATGGATGATGCATTCATTGACCAATTCATTGGCCTTCCAATGGCTCACTGTAAATCACTTATAGGGCGCGAGTCCTATAGAGTTGCGCAGACGCGGTGGACCTGTGAATCCACCTGCTCGATATCCAGGATCCTTTGGCCTGGATATGATGGACGGAGAACTAGCTCTCTACTTGGGTTCAGCAGAGACCAGATTAGGACTGTGATATCGGTTGTAACTGGACACTGGCCGGTGGGGACTCATGCTGGAAGAATGGGTCTGGAATTTAACGACTACTGTAGAAGTTGTCAGAACGAGGAGGAAGAGGAGACTGTGCTCCACTTTCTCTGTCATTGCCCTGGACTGCGGGGTATTAGGGTGGAATGCCTGGGGGAACCGGTATTTGCCTGTTTGGAGGATCTATCTGGGATGGAACTGAAATCGCTCCTTCTCTTCACTAGGAAGACGAGGTGGTTGGACTTTGCAGTGACGCCATCTGAGTGAATGCTCTAAGGGATGGGCATTGGCGCAGGGTATCACAAAGGGACCAATAAAGGTCCCAAGTGAGCTGTCTTTTGATGGCTGCCCATGGAACCTAACCTAACCTACTACTTCAGCATTAGACTATGGAAGTGAGAGCAATTTTAGTCAATTTTGAAATTTCTAAAAAAAATTTGATACCGCCTGCATCTCTTTATTGAAATAGGTATGTACTTGCATTTAGAAAGAAACACCGATGTTTGTGGTGAAACATTTTATAAATTTAATATTGGAATACTATTCCTTTATTTTGAAAGCTGTTTCATCATCGTAGTTTATAGTGATTTTCAACATTTGCAAAAGTTGTGATCGTATGGCCGTTAAAATGCCAAAAATCATATACCGGGGGGATATTTTATATTATGTATTGTAATTTAAACAGACATACAGGAGGAAAGTCATAGCTAAATCGTCTTAAATTTTACAATGATCTCAGATGATTATTTTGATATTTTACAGACGGAATGACAAACTCAATCTTTTTGTGGTGAATATAAAAATAGAAGTCAAAAGAAAATTTCGTGTAGATTGCTTTAAATGCAGTTTAATTTTACACTTTTTGACATTTGGCATTTACTTTTCTTCATTTACATACATATGTACATACATTTCTTAATAAAATTTAAGAAATACCTATCGTTAAGCAACTTAATAAGATTGACTATAGGTATACTTAACAATACTACAATAACAACAACCTCATAAACAACTGCTACAAAACCAATAAAATGCAGACGAGGTCAATTTGCATGTTACCATCTGGACGTCCGTCCGTCCATCTATCACTTTTTCATGTCTAATCATTCGTTCATTCCGTATTATAAATTATTAAGTATTTCGTATTTTGTACAATTATTCATTCACCTTTTGAACCAAAGTATTATTTTTTAATAAATATACACACGCACAGACAAATATTTTAAAAAATCGGTAAAGTAATACAGCAAAAATGCAAAAAAGTGTAATGGAGAACTAAAATTAATCAAACACTTTTGTTAAACATAGATTTAAAGTTATTTTTGGTACGTTCCACATATTTTTCTATTTAATTCATTCTATTGTGTTATATTTTTGTTATTTTCTTTGTTTTTTAATATTCTTTCTTATTTTCTTTTTACTTGGCGTTTATTAATTGTTAATAGCCGTAATATGACGATAACTAACTGGTTACTATCTTAAACTGTTTTTCATTGTTGGCCAAAACGGCACAACAACAACACTGGCACATCTGTGTTTGACAGCTGCAGAAAGAGTGAAGACTTTTTGCTGTATATATAAGGTTACCATATTAAAAAAAATGGTTTTATATTACGAGGATAATTTTATAAATCAAGACAAACAAAAATTTATTAAAAATAAATTTTATTAAACAAAACCCAAAGGATATTATTATTTTTTTAACAAGCAGTATTTTCTAACTATTCCTCAAACCAAATATAAATAATAATAAAAAATAAAAAATAAAAAAAAAAACTTTATTAAATCTAAAATTTATTTATATGCAGAAAAAGATAATAACCTGTATTCATAAAATATTTTAAATTTAATAAAGGCTTACAAAGCAAATTTTCTATTGAAATTTTTCTTAATGAACGTTTGTTAAATTTTACAATTTTTTTAATTTCAGTGGGTTATTTAAGATGTTCACTTAAAATATGAATCATAAAGTCAATATGAAATAAATTTAGAATTTTTTTATTCCAGACCATGGTAGCATATTGCGGTTCACAACTCAATTTAGTTGAGTTATAATTTCTTAATTTTTGTACTATGGTTTACAACTTTGGTATATTGCAGTGAACAAATACATAACAAAAATTACAACTGATCACAACCAGTTGTCTTAATTACAACTCAACTGAGTAAAGTTGTGAACAGTGTTGCCAGAACTTTTAGAGGAAAAATCAGCAAAAAACCATAATTTTTTTATCAAAAAATCTGCAAAATCTGCGTCAAGGTTTTAAAAATCTTCAATAAACCTTCAAACACATTTATTGCATTTTTTATGTAGTTTATTTAGAAAAAGATATTACAAAAAATTTCAAAATATGTTCCCGAAGTTAAAATCGATGTTAGTTTTAAAAATCGTTCTGGTCAATATCAGTGGTCCTCGAAGTATGAGGTATAAAAAGGAAATATTTTTTTTGAACTTTCAACACAGAAAAGTTATAAAAATTTGTTCGATTTTATGAACATGGCTAATAATTTATGGATATTATTACATTAAAAATATCTATTCAAATTTAATTACTCAGGCTGAGTAAGGATTAGTCACATCTTTGTTAATTTAAACAACAAATTAAAAGTTAATTGCGGGATGACATAAGTCCCGCGATATTAATGTGTCAAGACAATTTTTAAGTTATCTTTTGTGAATAATTTTTCTACTAATGAATCTATTTCCACACGGTTCTTCCATGAATGGTTGATTACTATATTTTTTAATCAATGCAAGAAGTGGAAATAGTACAATCATGACAATGTAAATAAGTTCCCACCGAGCTAAAAAATCTGCAATGTTAAACCAAAAATCTGCAAATCTGCGAATCTGCATTTTGACAATTTTGGGGAAAAAATCTTCAAAATGCAGATAAATCTGCACTTCTGGCATCGCTGGTTGTGAACCGTAAAAGATGCAAAAAAATGCAAAATTTTTTCAACAAGTAGTATGTAGTGACAACATTTGGTGTTTTAATTCATTGTTTCCAATTTAAATTTTGTGGCATTTGTGTAAATGGTTTCCTCCGTAAAGATGTTGAATTCACACTGCGCCAGTACATGTAGAGGTTAATTTAAAAATAAAAAAAATCAAGTTACTTCATACACTTTGCTCACTACTCTTTCAATTACACTAATTAAACTAAACTAAAAAACCACACTATTATTAATATATTTTTGTTAACACTTCTGTGAATTTTTTTACAAAACAAATATTTGCAATATGTATTTTAATCGACTTTTATTATTTTAATATATAAATTAAACAATTTAGGTTAAGGTCTTATTTTTTTATATTAAAAACTTTTTTATTGTTTTATTCAAACTTATATTTCGGCAAGAGGACCTATATTAAAGTTGGAAATATATCTACCAATGGTTCTAATAAGTAAATACGTAAAAATATAGCCGATTTTTTTATTTAAAGCTTGGAAAACTGCATAAACATAAAAACAGACAAAACAAAGTGTAAAGTTTTAAATGTAAATTTTGATAAAAAAAAATAAAAAAACGATTTTACAAGACCAATAATCGATTTCAGTATAAAATCGGATATGAAAATTCGATTGCGAAAAATCGATTTTTTTCTAACACAAAATCGAATTTCGATTGGAATCGAAATCGATTTACCATTCCTTACTTCAAGGAACAATTTTTTTGGCTACAAAATATTTCATAGTGATCTTTCACGGCATTCACGTATTTAAAAAAGTATACAAAGATAATAAAAAAAAACCAATTATTAAATGCAATTAGTCTTTAATTTACAATTAAAAACTAAAAATCTACCCTCGTATATATATATATTTTTGTTGGCAGTTCTGTGAATTTGTGAATACAAAACAAATATTTATGTATTAATTAGCACGTTCGAGAAAAATTTTTTTTGGCTATAAAATATTTCATAGTCTTCTTTCAAAGCATTCGTTTTTAAAAAAGTACCTATAATAATGAAACCCTGATTCTTAAAAATTACAATTTCTATAAAATAAACTAAAACCAACAACTACCTATATAACAATAAACAAGAATAACTATAAGAACAAAAAGCAGCAACAAAAACACAGGTAATTGGTAAAAAAGTGGAAGGAAGACATAGCGAAACAATAAAAAACTTAATACATTTTGAAAAACGACAAAAATTTTTCAAGTGTGAATAAAAAGGCACTGCGCAAGGATAATTGTAAAATATGTAATAATTCTTTAGTTAAGGAAGGAAACAAAGCGGCTATTGGGCTATTGTTATTTGGAAGCAGCCAAAGAAAAAACATGATGCATGTTAAAAGTATTTTAATGTTATTGCATATTTTGTGAACTAGGTATGTAGTTTTTTTTAAATTTAGTAAAAATTTAATAATTTTTTTTATGAAACAGGCGAAAACAGTTACATATATATTTTACCGTGGTTCGTGTTACTTTTTCGTTTCTAGCTGTTTTCTTTTATTATTTATTAGAAGGTATGTTAATTACTTTGTTTTGTTTCTTTAAAATTAACTCTTATTTCATCATTTGCCAGACACTTTTTACTCGTATTATTCACGATATACACTACTACTTTTTTATTACCCGTTTTCTTGGCTAATTCAATCTTTTAACAACGCGACAATTTTTTTCTTTTCTTGACTTAATTTTTTACTTTTCTCTTTGCGGAATGTTTTACGTATTTATTAAAAAATATTATTGACCGTCAATTAAACTTGCTACTGCTTAACTTTTTGTTAAATTTAAATAATGTTAATGCAAATAAATAGATTCTTTTAACATTGAAAAAATTACAAAAATTTTTTCATCAGCTTGCACGAAAAAAGAAAAAACCACTATGTGTCAAAATATTTTAGTGCAGCCAGACTATAAAATATTGACTTAGAATCCAATTGGAATTAAGGGATGGCAACATGGCAAAATGTTATCAAAAAAGTTTTTGAGACAAAAAAGATACATTATTTTGGGAAAAGTAACTTGAGGTAAAAATGCTTGCATATGTTTTTGGAAATCCAAAAGTTTTCTGTTTTTTAAAACAACAATTATGCTCTAAACACATAGACCACAGCAAGCTACAGGCTACAATATGTCAAAAATAAAATACACACGTTTATACGAAGACGATTATTTTGAAGCCAACACAGCTACAGGCTACAAGACGACGATTGTGGCTGTCGCCAACTTTAGAATAATTTCTAATTTTAAAGGCGGCAATGAGCAGATTGGTGCTGCCAACATAATAAAAAATGTGAAATAAATAAGTGCTTTAATATATTTTATAAAAGGTTAGGAAAATATCAACATTCTTGAAAATTAAAAAGAAACATGAGGTAGTAGCCATTTTTAACAAAAATTTATCAGTGAAAAAGTGTTGGTAATATAATTAAAAATGCAAAATGCAAAAATTTTTTTTGTTAAACATAAAAGAACCAGCATAAAACAAAATATAAATTCGATTCAGTACCAAATTTGTATTTATGTATATAACTTTTTAGTATCCTTAAATGAAGTTCTAAAGAAAGAGGTAATTACAGTATAAGTTACTTTATCCATATCTCTTTACCTCCCGTTTCCACATGCAAGTACATGTTCGAAAAACTCAATACACTCATACTTTTTCACTAACATTCACACAATTTTTTTACTATCAACCAATCGGCTGTTTCCTTGATTTTTCGTTGATAATACGTATACACTACTTGCAAGTAATTACTTGCATGTGGAAACGCCGGGTTAGTATAAACTGTATTTTAGCAATATGAGTATCATTGAAAAATGTTTTAAAATGCCTTTGACATGGCGTTCAAAACGTACCGATACTATAAAAGAGACAATTACGAATATTAATACTTCTTGCATTGACTGGGTTTTTATACAAAATTGGCTTTATCATTAAATTATGTCCATATAACAATAATTATATAAACATCATATAACTTAGAGAACACTTCAAACTTTCGGATTATTATTAGAGCTTTACTTAATAATTATGTCCATATTACAATTAATAAATATGTATGTAACAAATACATAAATTATTACCAAATATATATTTTTAGTTAAACTTTTATATAAATTGAGTAATTATATAAAATATAATTTTTTAACCCCCGTATTAATAAACGATTATTAAATTTAGCAAACGTTTACTCTGGGTTCACACTATAAAAGTTTTCTTTCAGAAAGCTTGAGTTTATAGGTGAGAGAGGAGAAAATAAAAGCATGTTATCTTCCCCTCTCACCAATAAACTCAGACTTTCTGAAAGAAAACTTTCATAGTGTGATCCCAGACTTATTAAGGAACATTGTCATAGAAAGTTAGTTTTATTAGGAATAAAATATATTTATGAATATGTACAAGCATAAATGTTTATCATTTTATATGATGGAGTTTCTAAAAACATAGCATATAAAAGCTTGAAGTGTTTTCTATAACATGCATAAGTAAAGTATATCGACAAATTTGTAACATAAAAAAGTCTTCAAGAAATATGAATTTTTAAATTGCCTCCTTACGGATTTATAAAAAACTAATTTCGAAATATGTACTTTCCAATGATACCAATACTGTTACGACCAAATTTTTACTTAAAAAAATATAAATAAAATATTCTGAAACTTCTAATTCCTAAACCAGGTGCATTTGCGCAAAAAATATGTCTATACTTAGTTATATATGTATTTTTTTATTTTAAAAGCAGTTTATGTACATTTTGTACTGAACCTTTGTTAAAATAATTGAAATGCATTGATAAAAAGAGTTTTTTAGTAAATTTATTATATTAACGTTATAAAATGTACTATTAATAAGTATGAAATATAAATACTTATAAATAAAACAGGCTTTAATTAAAATTTGTATGTAAAAGCCGTAATTCGGCATGTTGTTCCATTTTATAAAAGCAAAATTATAAAAATTTATAGTGGCACCACTGAAAAATAAAAACATAATGCACAAAAACAGCTGTTTATATGTTTTTAATTGTAGCTGCAGTCTTCAAAATAATTCAGTAGCTGACTACACGGCTCCATATGCAACCAGCAGCATTTGTAGTCGTGTGTTCGTGTATCCTGCTGTGGTCTATGTGTTTATAGCATTAAATGTAAAAGTGAAATTTATATTAATTAATAAATGTATACCTATAAGGTAGACAGAATAAAAATTCGGCAAAACAGTACACCGAGTACAACTAAGGAAACACAGTACACATTTTGTTGGAAACCAATAAAATCGACTTATATCGAAAGAGAGAGCCACAAACCTAGCACAGTTTTAAAGCTATGGTTACGTTAGTAGGATTTTCTTTAACCCTTTCATGCACTTGTTGTAATAGTACAACAAGACTTTTTTTAAGCGTTGTGGCGTTTCTAAAGGTAAATTTAGCAAAAAAAAAAAAGTTGCGCGTGTAAAATTAATTTTCCTTATTTTCAATATTTTTAAATATAATAAAATTAAAATTTTTTTTTTTTTTTATTATTATGTTCTCTATTTAATCGAGCCCATAGGGCCATATATGATTAATGTATTAATATTTAACAATAATGAGTAGTAAAATTTAATAACTACTTAATAACTGTTTAACAATTAATAATCCTTCGAAGAAAACATAGGTATTAATGATACAATTTGAAGAGTTCCCGTTTAAATCTTAAAATTCTAGTCGTTTTATGTATTGTAATCAAACAATGTATGTATGTTACATAGCAGGGTTTTTTTAACTGTTCGTCTATACCAAATAAAATATTGCGACATATCGACCCCTTTGCGTGAAATTATCGTATGTTACAAATACCAAATTTAACAGGACAGCCATATTTCTACTTTTCTCTGCTTTCACTTGCAATATCAAAATGAAAATATACATGTGCTAAGATAAGATAAGATAAGACGAAGTGGAATTCGCCCACAATATTTTGCCAGGTGACGTCTCTTTGAATGTAGACCAAGATTGCATCAAAAACAAAATTTCAAAAAATTTGGCATATATGTACGATAATTTCGCACAAAGGGGTCGATATATTGCAGTAAATGTCAAAATTAAAATTATATTAGTTAGTTATATGTTAGTGAACGAGCATACTCGTGGGAACAAAATGAAACCCTTTTTAACAACAAAAACATACAAAAATACCACAACAACAAGCAAGGACACGACGGACGGGATTGATCAGGGTCAGTCGGACGTCACGGTCGGTGAGTCGGAGATTACCCTCTTGACTGTTCATGAGAACATAACACAGTACAACACATGATTTCGGTACTCAATTCTGATAATTGCTTATGAAAGTAAACCCAAAAAGAAGAACTTCTGCATCATTAGTTTGGTCATGGTACCTCAATAAATACTTTAAAAATTAATTTGAAGTTAGTAAGTATCGTATAGGGGAATTTGCCACGTTTTTGCCTCTTTTGTTTGTCATAACTCGAGAACCACTAGTCCGAATAAGCTGAAAAAAATTAAAAAAAACTAAGATTTACAATTCCTTTAATCTGTTGATACAATGTTTCGCTACATAAGCAACAGCCCAAAAAATTTTTATTTTTAATTCATAAAAAATCCAAAACGGTAAAAAAAAGTGTCAAGTCCTATTACTTTCACGTAAAGTCGCATAACCTATGAACAAAATGACACATAAATTGAAAATCGATGAACGCGTTTCGGGGAAGAAGACTGGCAATCCTCCGTCCGATTCTACTAGTGGCTCTCGTAAGGGGGCCAAAAGAGGAAAAGGCGCGGGCAGAAACAAGCCTTCTAACCCAGTCGTGCCGAAGTCACCGAGCTCATTGAAGAAGGCTGGTACATCTCTGGCTGAAGCTCCTAATGGCTCTAATAAGGAGACCATTAAGAGGGTCAGATCTGGGGCTGTCATCGATCGGAATGATCCGGATGGGAGGATCAGTGCCGAGCTATGGCAGTTAGTAGAGGCTTGGCTTATTAAGTGAGTAAAAGTTGTCAACTGTGGTACCAAGAATTCATTGGAATTCTTAAGAACCACAATTGACAAATGCAGCGACATTAACCCGGTTTGAAGTCATACAAGCCTCTGATTTGCCAATTAGGTCCATAGTGACAGTATGGATTCCACCACCCGTATACCCAGTGGAAACAATACTGGCAGTATTGGGCAACCAGAATGGAAGGCTTCTTACCGACTAATGGGGGCTGGTGACCTCACTGGTGTGTAAGGAGAATACCGGCAGGGACTTCCGTTTCGCAGTGGATCGGAAGTCCATGGAATTCTTGGAGGAGGTGGGGGGGTTGTTAAGTTTGGTTTAGGTAACCTCAGGTTCCGATATCCTAAACATGGCAGGGCCAAAGAAACTGTAAGTGGTGCAAATAAACTTGCACTATTGTGAAGCAGCTTCAGCCGAACTGATAGCCTTCCTCACCAGCACTCGGACGGACGTAGCCCTTATCCAAGAACATTGGATTAATAAAAATAAGGTTTGCGGTTTAAGGGTTGCGGGATACACTCTGTTTGTCCCGTCCACAGAGGACAAGGTAAGAACGTGTATACTAGCGAGAAATGAATTTAATTTTCTCATCTCTCATTCTTTCAGGTGCGGTGACTTGACCGTAGTAAATAGAGAAGCCAAAGTTAAGCGCACTCTTACACTGGCTTCGGTGTATATGCCTTACGGTGCGATAGATCCACCTGGCACGGTGGTACGGGAACTGACGGCATATGCAAAAAGGAAGGGTGCGATCCTTGTATTGGGCTGCGATGCTAATGCTCATCACAGCTAATGGGGGAGCGCAGATAAAAACAAATGGGGTGAGTTAATAGTTGCGTTCGTTTACCCCAAAATTTGTACAAATTTGTACTGGATTTTACTGAAATGCGTTCACGTACACATAAATTTGTAAAATTTTCATATTAATCACCTACTGGATTTTACTGGAAAAGTAAACGAACGCACATCATGTTTGATTTTATAACTACTAACAATCTTATTATCTGTAATATGGGTAAAACGCCTACGTTCAGCAATAAGGATATGCAGGCAGTGATTGATAGATTAGTGAACCGTGAGGAGAAACTTGCTGTTGATTGGAGGGTGGCAACGGACTGTACTTTTTCAGACCATAGTCGTATTACCTTCACATTGAATTTTTACCTACCTAGGGTTGATCCGTTTAGGAACCCGAGGGGGACAAAATGGGACTCCTTTAGGGAAAGAGTCCGAATTGGGTGGGCGCAAAGGGCCTTGGGCGACTTGCTGCCGACTGATCTGGAGGGTGTTGTGAACAAGTTCACTCATCTGTTAAGGGAAAGCTACGAGCAGTCCTCCCCGGTTACATTTCCGGGCAGGCGTAAACAGCCAGGGAACTTCACGTTCAAATGTTTACGGTTAGGAAACTGTTTAATAGGGCCAAGCTTACGAGAGCACCAGAAGATTGGAAGAATCACAGGGTGCGGATCTAAAAAGGGCAAAGCGACTATCATGGAGACAATTTTGTGTATCCATCGATAATGTTATAGTATTCTTCGTTTGCTATTTTATTTCTTTAATAAAATACGAAACAAAAAAACAATTTATGTATATATATAAAAATTTAATTTTTATTAAAAAAAAGTTAAGTTTAATTCTGAAGGAAAAAATTTGAATGAAAAAATTTATGAAAAAATTTGACAACAAAATATTGTAAAAAAAAATGATATATTGATTAATATAGTTTTTTTAAAATTAACAAGTACGTATCACCACAATGTCAACGAGCTGTCAAGATTCCAACGGATTTTATCCAAGGACCCTAAGACCCTGGGATACATCCAAAGGAATGACGGCTCATGGACTGAGTCTAGCTCTGAGACCCTAACCTTACTTATGGAGACACACTTTCCCGGGTGCATGGAAACCAGAGGTATGAAAGATGGTCATTGGGACGTGATGTCCATGACTTCGGATCATACTTCCGCTTGCGTCGAGGAAATGGTCACAAGGGAGAAGCTGGGGTGGGCGGTAAATACTTTCGACCCATATAAATCACCTGGTCCGGATGGCAGTATTTAGGGTTCTTGACGGGTCATTGTCCTGTTAGGTTGTGCGATGATTCTGAAGAGCTGGAGACGATCGAGCATGTATTGTGCCATTGTCCTAGGATGCAGAGTCTATGACAGAAGTGGCTAGGA
This sequence comes from Pollenia labialis, assembly GCA_949318255.1. NCBI lineage: Eukaryota > Metazoa > Arthropoda > Insecta > Diptera > Polleniidae > Pollenia > Pollenia labialis. The sequence goes on from OX439142.1 coordinate 77,887,065, forward strand.
GATAGATTTCACGACGAACTAGGATGCATTGCTGGATGTAATCCGACTGATATACTGGAGTTTGTCAGGGAAATAGTTCGGTTGTTTCTGTTGAGGGGACTATAGAGAGGCTAATAGTTCTACGTGGTACCTACTAACTTTCTTAAAACTTTCTTAATTCTATCCACCTCATACTTCTTTTCTTTACTTTTCTCTTTCTATCATTGAAGGGATTCACAATGGACCGCATTGGTCTCCGAGTGGAAGTGTGCCCTTGGGCACATAACCCTTCTTAACCTAACCTTACCTACGTCACAGCTTTAAATTTTTGGAAATCTTGACAAACAGCATATGTAAAAGATTATCAAAAAATATTTTATCGTGAGGATTCAGGGTTAGAGAGGAAACACCACATCTAACATCCCCTATTTGTTTAACTTGCAATTTTCTTAGTTGAATAAACAAAGTAACACTCTTTGAAATTATTTAGTTGATATAAGGTAGTAACGATTATGTAAATTAGTACACAATTCTGTGGCAATAAGAAAAAAGCCTATTTTTTAAAGTTTCAAAGGTTATTTTGAAAAATTTAAACCTCATCCAATAGAATCATCACTTATCTGCGGTTATATATATTTTTTAAGTTTTTGTCGTTTAATATTTCTAATGTCACAGATCGGAAGTAAAATTTAGTTTTTATTCCATATACTATTTCTAATCAACTTTGTAGTTACTTTTAAAATTTTCCGATAGTATCGATAGTGATAAAAACTATCGATAATGCAATCGATGGTTTTGCAGCTCTATATTGTGTGGAAAAGAAAATAAGCAAGGCGAATTCATTTTTCAGGTGGCGTTGAAAGCACAGCTGTGCTACTTTTTTTTCAAAATTACATGCAGTCTACAACTGACATAAAATGCTGTTACTTGTGTTTTTAACATATCGACCAAGGCGAATTCAAACAGGTAAACTCATCTCTACAACTACAAAAAGCCCCATGTATTTTGTTTATACAATTTTCTCGTTGGTTGTCAAAATTTTTTTATTGCAAATTAAAATTATCATTTTTTTATAAAAGAAATTAATAAATTCACTTCAATCATTCGCAGTTTTGAAATTTTTTTATTATAAAAATAATATTTTTAACACTTTTAATTCAACTTCTTCTCAAAACAAAATCATATTTTGACGTTTGACCATATTATTTAATTCGCCGTGGAAACAGCTGAGGAACGGCTGACGAGATGAGTTTACCTGTTTGAATTCGCCTTGATATCGACCAACGAAAGCAACAAATAAAACACAATGTTGTGTTTTTCGTGTTGTTACGTGTTGTATCATCGCAACCACGCCACCACCGTTTACATGAATTCGCCTTGAAAATAAGTTTATGAAATGGTAGCAAATAATAATTGAATTAAAAGAATTAAATAATTAAAAATAAACAAAAACATTTTTTTAAAAGCACTAAAATAAAACTGCAAACATTTTTTTGTTAATATAAATTTCTTAATCTATCTTTATTATTTAAATTTATATTAATTGTTTTAAGCTGGAGGTCTTTTTTATATAAAAAACTAGCTATGTACATGGTTCCGGCGCTGCTCGAGATTTTCTAAATTAAAATAAAAAATTTAATTATTCAGAATTTTGTTAATAACATGACCCCAGCGCGTTCTAACGGGTCCAAATTATAGAAGAAAACTTATTTGTCTGTAATAAATTTTGTGAATTTCAGCCAAATCGTATCATAAAAAAACTTTATATCAATACAGCAGCGCAACCTATCAGGATTAAACATAAGGAAAATCTGGCTCCCGACTAAAATAATTTTTTGTTCGAGTTTGGCGTCAATCGGTTCAGCGTTTCTTAAGTTTTAGGAGCACATACACGGCACAAACCTTTTTATATACATATGTATATATTAACAAAAAGAATCTGGGAATTATTTCAATTTTTAGGAATGACTTTATACACTACCAGACTATTATCTTGAGCCGGAATCAACAATTGTAGTGGTAAGGAAATATATAAATACATTTCGTTGTCGTCCGCCAATAACCCTTCAATTACCAAAGCAGCATCTAGTTCACGCGCCATCATATAGACAACCTTTGCTTTTCATTATTTGTTTTGTTATGATGTATGACATACTTTGCATGATTGTCTAATACCAAAGTACTCTCTCTCAACATACCAAGTATGTCCGTCTAATAGGCGCTTTAGAGGTTTTCTCAAGTTATAACACGGTTGTTAATGCAAATGTTTTAACAACGCGCTTTAATAACATCAAATCATGTCTGTTATAGGCGTGGAGTTAGTGTAGACCTGGGGTGAAAACTTTGTTTTATAAGTGCACTCAAAGAATGTATATGTAAATCAAATCAAATATTGAAATTTTATACTATTACTAGTTGACCCGGCGAACGTTGTTTTGCCATAAAACTTATTTCTTTCAGATGTCTGCATGCCAAATTTTAAGAAACCCGGTTGATTAGTTAAGAAGATAATAAAAATGATAGGCTATAGTTCTCTCCAGATGTTACACTACTTGCCTGCCAAATTTCAAGAAAATCAGTTGATTAGTTAAGAAGATATGCTATAAACCAGTGTTACCACCAGCATTATTCAAAATTACACTTAAGATGAAGCAAAATTACCCGATTTAAATAAAATTACACCTGATATAAAATTTAAATATTATTTAATAAAAAGACATTTACAAAGAAGCAAAAACACAATAAACTCGTTGAAAGAAGAAGTCAAGCTGTAAAAGTTATTATTGTAATTTAAAATAAATTAACAAATATAACATTAAAGATCTAAAATAATAAATAAAACTTAAAATAAAACTCCTAATATAATGAGTTTAACTTCCAAATTTGGTTGCATATAAATTAATAAAAAAAAAGTTATATTTACTTTTTCAAAAAGGTTGCGTGTTGTTTTTCACAACATGGCTTACTTTATTTAAACTCAAAACCAAACTAAAAGTAAAATATTAACACATAACTTATTAAGTGCCAGCCTAAACCAAAAGTGTTTACGTAGTCCACGCGTCTGTTGAATTGGAATATTTTCGATTCCCTTGTTCTCGTAATAAGACACCTCTGGAAAGCTAGTGCTGACGTTGCGCTCGTGTATTGCATTTGTAATGTGTTATGCATTAACTTATATCTAGGAAAGGTTCAAAATGCTCATTGCCATCAGCCATTTTCATCGATTTTTGCAGCATATAAATAAGCGACTTCATGTTTTAAATGAAGCAATTTATTTTTTCACAAACAAAGGCGATTTAGAGAAAATAAACTCTCAATAAGACTTCAAGGCCGTGCGGTATGTCTCCTCCGCCTCCGTAGGGCTGTGAAGTCACTGGTTTATGCTGATAAACTAGCAACAATTGACGTCTTGGAGGTCAACAGCCAGCAATGCTCGAAAAAGAGGAACAAAATTGGACGTCTGCAATGCGTTTCGTTAAGGACAGGCGCGGTGCGGTGCCTATTTGTTTTAAATAAGTTTCGAATGGTAATGCTGAGTAATAATCTGCGACTACAATTCATTTTTGTATGTTGTCTACCATTTCAAGTTTCATGGTCTTAAAAAAATGCCCTTTATACCTTAGTAAGTAAACAAAATGCGTGCTTAATTCAGTTTTACAACTGTTAAGGGTGTTAAATATTCTTTAAACTAAAGCATTTGAACGTTCAATTAATTATATGTTGGAATATTGGAAACATTTCTTCCCACAGGCTAGTTTTTAGTTTGAATACCTTTTCTCAATAAACATCAGGTTCTAAATTACTATGATAGACATATTTATCCAAATCTAAGAGTCTATCTTGCGACATTTATAACCAAACTTTTGAAATATATAAGTATTTTTAATGGCTGAAGTCTTTTCTTAAAAAGAAACCGAGAGTTTGGTTCAGAAGATTGTGCAGTTTTTATCAACAATATTTAAAAAGAAATAAATGTTATCTTCGAAATCGAATCTTGATTTTTTTTTGGGTATCTGAATTAAAAATTTCAAATAACACCTGAAGTACACCTAAGAGAAATTACCCACGCTCTACCCACGACAGTAAAAATTATACCAAATTCGGGTAATTACCCACAAAGTGGCAACACTGCTATAAACACAACTGGGACGAACTTCGCATAGTACGACGAATTCGTCGGCAAGAATTCGTTGCGTAAATTCGTCAAATGAGACACAATAAGTGCGTAAATTCCAAGTATTAATAAGACTTGAATTTTTTTTTAATTTATAAAAATAAATACCTTGGACGCTTGATTATATAAACATTTTCATCCATTTTCCTCTTCTTTAACTTGCAATAATTTTATTAAAATGTCTTTGTTTATTAACATTTATCAAATCATAGGTTGACCATATTTCAACAAAAAAAAAACAAAAAAAATTGGGTGTGTTGTAGAATCCACTCGAAAGTGGATTACTTAAGCATTTTTGGTGTCCTTAAGTCGATTTAGCAAACTCAAATTAGTTTTTAGGTTTGTTTTAAATTTTGCAATTTTTCGCGAATTTTAGCCATTTTCTCGATTTGTGTCTGTAAGTTGTCTGATTCTTTACAGCTTTAACGATTTATAAAAAAAAAAGTAGACTGCTATCATGCCGCTGTTAGCAAATTTTTGCGAATTTCCGCTAATTTAGCAATTTTTTAAGAATTTTTGTCATTCCTAATAGTCTAAGGGACTTTTAATCAATTTTATGGGTTCTTTGAAAAATGAAAAATTTTCGCGAATTTTCGCTATTTTTGCAAACTTTTTTTGTTATTATCGGATATTTTGATATTTTAAACTGATTTAGCGATTTCAAATAAATTTTTGCGTTTGTTTAAATATTGCAATTTTTGCGAATTTTAGCCATGTTCGCGATATAAGCGATTTTTATCTATAAGGTTTATGATTCTTTACAGGTTTAACGATTTTTAAAAAATATTAGACATTGCTTTTATGCCGCTGTTAGCAAATTTTTGCGAATTTCCGCTAATTTAGCAATTTTTATCGAATTTTTGCTATTCCTTATAGTTTTAGAGACGTTTAATCAATTTTATGGATTGTTTGAAATATTAAAAATTTTCGCGAATTTTCGCGATTTTTGCAAATTTTAGCCAAGTTCGCATTAGAAGCGAGTTTTCCCTGTGATTCTTTGCTGCTTTCACGATTTAGCTGCGGTTAGCTGTCCCTGTCCCAATTTATTCGTCGTTCGTCTGCGTAAGAAATAGAAATAATCCTATCGCAGTGTTCGTTACGCATGACGAATTTCGGTCTACGCAACGATTTTGTGTATTCTCATACATACCAATGTGTTCTTTTTCTGACGACGAATATTCGTTTCGAATTATTCGTCGTTCGTCCCAGTTGTGTTTCTAGCAATATAGGGAGGGGGAGCTTTATTTCACGCCCTAAATAATAATAAGGTTTGAAGTACTTTCTTCTGTAAAATTATTTGCCTGCGAAATTTTAAGAAAATCGGTCGATTAGTTAAGAACATAATGGGAGGGGGAGCTTTTACCCTTGCCCTATTTCACATCTTATTCCTTATTTCCTTTCAGATGTTACAGTGTCTGCATGCCAAATTTTAAGAAACCCCGTTTATTAGTATGAAAGATATAGGGAAGGGGAGCTTTTACCGCTATTGCCCTATCTCACCCCCTTTTCTATATTTCCTTTCAGATGTTACAGTGCGTACGTGCCAAATTTTAAGAAATCTGGTTGATTAGCTAAGAAGATATAGAGGGGCAGCTTATGCCCTATTTTGCGCCCTCTAGCAATATAAAATATGCTTTACGACCTTTTCTCATACTTAACAAATACACATATAAAATTTCATAAAAATCAGTCAAGGCGTTTCGGAGGAGTACAAAATGAAGAGCATTTTGTTGATATTTGTATGGGAATACATAGAAAAATCTAAATGCCATATCTGCGGAACCTCTAAGCCGATTTCGTGCAAACTTTAACCATCTACAGACTATCCCCAACGTACCTTGAAATTTTGGTTGAAATCGGTCGACCCGTTTCCGCAGCTAGTGGTGACATCAAAGTGTAAATTAAGCTAATTTAAATAGGATGATTAAATGGGTTTGGTTTGTTTCTGTGCAGCTGTCAAACAATGGGTCCGCCACCAACTGAAGAAATACAATTTCTTTTGGTGGTATGTATTAAGTGAAATTTGCATACAAAACGTACATTTTAGATTTTTTGATTTTTCGACTTTTATTTTTACCTTTTCTTCTTCTTCCTTTTTTTCGCAATCATCGCCGTGATAAGATGAAAAAAAAGAATCATTGAAATCGGTCAAGCAATTATCGAGTTTAAGCAGACTAATCCACAGCAATTAATGGTGCAATGTAAAATTTGCATACAAAACACAATTGGGCTTTTCTGAACTTTCTTTTTTTCTAAACCTCGACGAACAAAACGAAAAAAAATCATACAAATCGGTCAAGTACATATGTATGTAGTTCTCCAGCGTTTGATTTTTATATATGTATGTATGTAGATATTAAAAGATATACCAAAAAACAACAGTACAAATGAGTGAAAACAGAATATTTGCATATTGTTTTCGGTGTTGTGCATAAATCAACGTACCCGAAAATTTAAACGGTCCAGTTGGGTCTAGTGTTAAATTAATAGATTCTTATTTAAAATTCAATTTTATAGATTTTGCGTTATGATTTTTCTGATCTTTTTGTGATTTAAGCGAAAATGTGGATCTGCAGAATTTACTTATCTGCTTGCGGTTTTACCGATTTGTTGTTAAACTGTTTAATATTTTTTTGACGTCCAACAATTATAAAGCTAAAAACGAGTTATCACCAGCTTACTTGTAATAAATTCGCCTTGAAGTGTAAATATCAGATTTTTTAACATACAAATTGGTTTTTTGATTAAAAAAAAAAATTAAAAGGTAATTTTAAAAGTATAAATTTCCAGTCTCTGCTTTATAAGCAAATTTTATGTAAATTGAAATAATGTAGTAACACAAATTTTATTTAGGTCCGATATATGTTTGATTGTAGCTCCCATATTAAATTCAATCGCGCAAGTTAGTTTTGCTGCCACAAAACATTTAGAAATATTGGTATTGGGATAGATTATAGCACAAAATGTTTTTATTTTAGTGGATAAGTACAGCATTGTACTTATCCACACCCATACTTGACACTATAAAAGACACTCTACAAGAAATGAATAAGCGAGTAGTCACATTTTTCATTTTGGTGTTAAGAAAATGATAGAAAGAAATGACCGAGTGTGACCGACAACTTGATTTCGGTCATTTCTTTCTATCATTTTCTTAACACCAAAATGAAAAATGTGACTACTCGCTCATTCATTTCTTGTAGGGCAAACTTTTAAAAATCATTTTTTTTTTTTTAAATTTTTGCGTTTTTGCTTAAATCTTATCAAAAATTCGATTTTAAAAATAGCGGTTTTCAGTTTTTTAATAGCAATGGATCTTACAAATGTGTTTGGTCCATGTCTTTGCATTTTATTGCAAATATGTATAACAATAGATATTTATTCAAGTTTGTCATTATTACTAAGTGTGGAGTACAAATAAATTTATAAAACAAATAAGAAATATAAATTTATTCAATACTTCAAGTAGTTTGTAGGTATTAAAAAAATTAATTTGAATCATTAAAGTCAGCACAAGCCAAGTAATAATGAATGCAATTAATCAAAGGAGGACATGTCTTAATTATAACTTAATTTATAATTTATTCAAGTTTATTGAAAAAAAAAATAGATTTTAAAATTATATTTGACAATTACGTCATTACTTACCTACGATTATTATCTGGAGGTAAAACACTCCAATCCTGTTCATAGTAAGGATACATTCTGTATCTAAATTAAACGACAAGTTACAAAAGGGTCAGCTATAAATCTTATTACGATGTAGCAAATTTAGCTATTCAAACAAGTAACTCGTTTAAATAATTTGTAAATTTAGTAATTTATTATAACAAGTAGAATTTTTATTAAAAATTTCTCAAATTTTATCAATAAGAACACTTTTTGCTGAAAGAAAAACAACAATTGGACACTATACGACTGATAACATACGCACGCGTTTATTTGATGTAATCTTACTTTTTTTAATAGAATCTTTGTTTCTTTTTTTAATTTGTAATAATTTTACACATTTCTTTTCAGTTTAAATTTAATTTATAACATATTCACTTTAATTAGTAATTTACACCAAAATCATATTTAAAATTAAATCATAATATGTATTTAAAAAAGTAAATAATACATACTTTTTTGATAACACGTATTCGAACTTTTTTCTTAACCGTAAGAAGTTTTATATTGAAAACACTTTTTAAATGCCTGCAACTATTTGAATGTACAATTAATAAAATAGAGAAAACCCCTTGTTCCCCAATGGGTCCGCCACCAACTGAAGAAATACAATTTCTTTTGGTGGTATGTATTAAGTGAAATTTGCATACAAAACGTACATTTTAGATTTTTTGATTTTTCGACTTTTATTTTTACCTTTTCTTCTTCTTCCTTTTTTTCGCAATCATCGCCGTGATAAGATGAAAAAAAAGAATCATTGAAATCGGTCAAGCAATTATCGAGTTTAAGCAGACTAATCCACAGCAATTAATGGTGCAATGTAAAATTTGCATACAAAACACAATTGGGCTTTTCTGAACTTTCTTTTTTTCTAAACCTCGACGAACAAAACGAAAAAAAATCATACAAATCGGTCAAGTACATATGTATGTAGTTCTCCAGCGTTTGATTTTTATATATGTATGTATGTATGTAGATATTAAAAGATATACCAAAAAAAAACAGTACAAATGAGTGAAAACAGAATATTTGCATATTGTTTTCGGTGTTGTGCATAAATCAACGTACCCGAAAATTTAAACGGTCCAGTTGGGTCTAGTGTTAAATTAATAGATTCTTATTTAAAATTCAATTTTATAGATTTTGCGTTATGATTTTTCTGATCTTTTTGTGATTTAAGCGAAAATGTGGATCTGCAGAATTTACTTATCTGCTTGCGGTTTTACCGATTTGTTGTTAAACTGTTTAATATTTTTTTGACGTCCAACAATTATAAAGCTAAAAACGAGTTATCACCAGCTTACTTGTAATAAATTCGCCTTGAAGTGTAAATATCAGATTTTTTAACATACAAATTGGTTTTTTGATTAAAAAAAAAAATTAAAAGGTAATTTTAAAAGTATAAATTTCCAGTCTCTGCTTTATAAGCAAATTTTATGTAAATTGAAATAATGTAGTAACACAAATTTTATTTAGGTCCGATATATGTTTGATTGTAGCTCCCATATTAAATTCAATCGCGCAAGTTAGTTTTGCTGCCACAAAACATTTAGAAATATTGGTATTGGGATAGATTATAGCACAAAATGTTTTTATTTTAGTGGATAAGTACAGCATTGTACTTATCCACACCCATACTTGACACTATAAAAGACACTCTACAAGAAATGAATAAGCGAGTAGTCACATTTTTCATTTTGGTGTTAAGAAAATGATAGAAAGAAATGACCGAGTGTGACCGACAACTTGATTTCGGTCATTTCTTTCTATCATTTTCTTAACACCAAAATGAAAAATGTGACTACTCGCTCATTCATTTCTTGTAGGGCAAACTTTTAAAAATCATTTTTTTTTTTTAAATTTTTGCGTTTTTGCTTAAATCTTATCAAAAATTCGATTTTAAAAATAGCGGTTTTCAGTTTTTTAATAGCAATGGATCTTACAAATGTGTTTGGTCCATGTCTTTGCATTTTATTGCAAATATGTATAACAATAGATATTTATTCAAGTTTGTCATTATTACTAAGTGTGGAGTACAAATAAATTTATAAAACAAATAAGAAATATAAATTTATTCAATACTTCAAGTAGTTTGTAGGTTTTAAAAAAATTAATTTGAATCATTAAAGTCAGCACAAGCCAAGTAATAATGAATGCAATTAATCAAAGGAGGACATGTCTTAATTATAACTTAATTTATAATTTATTCAAGTTTATTGAAAAAAAAAAATAGATTTTAAAATTATATTTGACAATTACGTCATTACTTACCTACGATTATTATCTGGAGGTAAAACACTCCAATCCTGTTCATAGTAAGGATACATTCTGTATCTAAATTAAACGACAAGTTACAAAAGGGTCAGCTATAAATCTTATTACGATGTAGCAAACAAGTAACTCGTTTAAATAATTTGTAAATTTAGTAATTTATTATAACAAGTAGAATTTTTATTAAAAATTTCTCAAATTTTATCAATAAGAACACTTTTTGCTGAAAGAAAAACAACAATTGGACACTATACGACTGATAACATACGCACGCGTTTATTTGATGTAATCTTACTTTTTTTAATAGAATCTTTGTTTCTTTTTTTAATTTGTAATAATTTTACACATTTCTTTTCAGTTTAAATTTAATTTATAACATATTCACTTTAATTAGTAATTTACACCAAAATCATATTTAAAATTAAATCATAATATGTATTTAAAAAAGTAAATAATACATACTTTTTTGATAACACGTATTCGAACTTTTTTCTTAACCGTAAGAAGTTTTATATTGAAAACACTTTTTAAATGCCTGCAACTATTTGAATGTACAATTAATAAAATAGAGAAAACCCCTTGTTCTATTTTTTGGAACGAAGCTTATCTTTTGGTGCCTTGTCTGCATACTTATGTGTAAGAGAGTATATGCAGTAGTGTTATACCTCGTTAGGTGAGTATCTATTTTATTTGGTATTTGGTAAAGCTGTTATCAGTAAGAGTATATTAATAAAGGTAAGTGATAAGAAGTTTTATATTTGTTGTTGAAGGCGGTTAGTAAATGAATATTTTACAAAATAAAGCACTTTTATTAATAAAATGTAAGAAATAAATTGTATTTAAAGCGTGAGGTAAATTGAGCAAATGATCAAACAACAAATGACAGTTAAGGGAGTTAATGAAACCAAAATTCTACACCACTTAAAATTTAAATTGAGAATTCTTAAAACTCTTGTGATTGTTTTAAACGAAATGTTAAAGGAAATCCTGTTTATTTACTTATTTAAATATACATACATTATTTAAATATAGGTTGTTAAAAAAAATTTTCCTTTAACCTGTACTATAAATATTTTTTAGAAAATACTCAAAATTTTAAATAAACTAAAATTGGAATTTGACCAAAAATAACTTTGAAAATTTGACTTTTTTTAAGTCCAATTGTTGTAAGTGCATAATTATATAAACTGTCAATTGTAGTTTTTGTTTATTTTACCAAAAATATTTTTCTAAATACCTCCGATTGTGTTTTTGTATATTTTCAATTATTTTAACACTTATATTCGATTTTGCTGAATAAAGAATTAATCAAAAGTTCTGTAAAATGGCGCATTTTTGTACGAAATAATATCAAAGATTTTCTTTTTGTGGCGTTTAATATACGAAATGCCATCATTACGATTAAAAAAACAAACATCAGGAACCACACATTTGACCAAAGTTCCATGTTTCAAGAAACAATAATTTAAGAAACAATAAAAACGCTGCTACCATATAAAAATGACTAAAATCAAAAGAAAGAGTTTCTGTCTTTCCTAACTCAGCTTAAAATTAGCTTCAAGATTTTCTTAAAAAGAATGTACATATTGCTATTTAAAACAATTTTTATCACAAAAGTTGTTGCGTATATTAAATTTATTTGAAACAAAAATAAGTACAAAAAATAGTACAAACTGAAAAAAGTACAAGTGTAAAAACAGCACATTTGGGTAATGTTTTTGGTGTTGTGCATAGAATTCAATTGAAAACATCTGCATGTACTCCTAAAAATAGTACGTCTGCAACCCCTATATGTACATAAAAACGTGTGTGCCGTGTATGTTCTCCTAAAACTATAAAACTGATTTACACCAAACTTAGGCAATCATTTAGTTTAGTCTGAGGCAAGGTTTCTTTTAGGTTTAATACCGATAGTGGTGCTGTTGTCGTGATATAAAATTTTTTTTAGTTTATTTTTTTAATTTAGTTTTCATTTATGGTTTGGCTGAAATTTACAAAATATATTTATAAAACATAAATAAGTATCCTGATAAAATTTTGATCCGGAATATAGCCCCACAAGCATTTAATTTTTTATTTTTATTTAGAAAATCCCGATCAATGCCGGTACCAACCAGCTAGTTATAAAATATCTTTTAAAACACAATGCATTTGACTTAATTTAAATGATTGAAAATATCAAAAATTGTTTTCAAAAGATTCGTTTATTATAAATATTTTGTACATTTCCCCAAAAAAAGAAAAAAAAAATAGAAAATAATCTGGAATACAAGTTTTAGCATAAAAGCTAATTAATATTTAAAGCAAAGTATGAATTAAGAGCTTAATCAGAAAATAAACATTTCATTTCGAGACCAATGAAAAATTACAAATTTTTGTCATCAGTCGTTCACGCGGGGTGGTCGTACAATCGAATGTCTTTTTATGGCTTCAACGAGCCACTTAATGCCTTCATTTACCCCTTCACTGTCAATAAAGGTATAAAAAATGTTATAAGATAGTAAAAAACAATCTTACTTAAATTTTTTAAGAGATGCTGTTTTCGTTTAAATATTACTATGTACAACACTTACCCTGTAAGAGCTGATATCGGTATGGTTAGACAATCTCGACGGCCAATAAAACCTCCCGATTGTTGAAATACAGGTTTTATATCTCTTACTCCCATAACATCAGGTAAATCTTGTTTATTAGCCAAAATAAGTAACGGAACACCAGATAATAAATCATTTTGTATCATTTTATCTAAATATTGGTATGAGCAAAAAAATAAAATGCCAAACATTTTGTGGATAGAAACAAACGTACCAAAAATTGTTTTCGATTCCTCCATACGATCTCTATCGTTCGAGTCTATTACATAGATGACTGCATGCGATTCCTGGTAGTACTTATCCCACAAAGATTGCAGCTCATATTGTCCTCCTAAATCCCAAAAGTTCAAACGTACTCCTTGTACATCTATAGTGCCTATGTTTAAACCAACTGTTGTAGTTATTTTACTAGGATTCATGCCTTTATAGTTTTTTGTAAATTTTGTTTTAGCTGCTTCTAAATAAGTCTGCAATTTGATTATATTAGGTTTTATTATTCTAAAATGATTTAAGCTTTACCGTCTTGCCAGCATTATCCAGACCCAAGATAACCACACAGTATTCATCCTTTTGCGCTAAATATTTATAGAAACCATGTAACAAAGTATACATAGTAATAATTGAACCACAATGTTGATTCAATAACACAAAATATCTCTACAATTTCATTAAAGTTGAAATAAAAATAAAACTATTTATTTTACACGTATGGCGGTGAGAGTCCCTAAAACAAAAAATGTTGTTGTCTTTTTTTTTAACAGATGTTTTGATATTGCGTCTACGACACAAAATGTAAACAGATGTCAGAGTTGATACTTAAAGAAGTATGCTAACGAAAATTAACCAAGCTTTGTCCCCTTTTACAATGTGTCAGACAGACAAATTTGTTGGTAAGGGGGCGACGCTGTATGCGTGACACACTTTACTTTTTTCCTCCCTCGCCAACAAACTTTGTCTGTCTGCCTTCTGTCTGTCACATTGTAAAAGGGAACTTTGACAATAAACTTTGGAACAAGTCCAGTTTACCGACGCAGCTCCAAATAAAAAAAAAAGTACATAGGGTGATAGAAAATTGAAAAATAAGAAGAAAAAATAAAATGGCAAAATTCTCGGAAACGCATAGTTTCCGAGTTATGGACCTCGGAAGTTTTCATATGAATTTGCGATTTCCCATTACATTTCTATACGTATATGGCCAATATTGGTATCATTTGAAAGCTTTTGAACATATCTTTCTGGATATGCAAAATTTTTTTAAAACTTTTTAACTCTTTAGCTCCTAATACAGTTTTTACAAAATTTTATATCAAAATGTTACGGAGGTGCACTAGGTAATAAAAATTTTATCAAAAAAATCCCAGCTTCGCTAAATAAAGCTTCTCCACATAGCCGGCCTTCGGCCGGGCGCAAGGATTTTCTCCTCTATGGTATAATAAACACCGGCTTCGCTAAATAAAGCTTCTCCACATAGCCGGCCTTCGGCCGGGCGCAAGGATTTTCTCCTCTATGGTATAACAAACACCGGCTTCGCTAAATAAAGCTTCTTCGCATAGCCGGCCTTCGGCCGGATGAACAGATTTTCTCCTCTATGGTATAACAAACACCGGCTTCGCTTACTAATGCTTTTCTGCATAGGTTTTCTCTATGCTTACTAAAAAATTTTGTTTTTTCGTAAATTCATCGCCGCTCCTTAATGGATTAAGAATTTTTAAATAAAATGTTTATATCCAGAAAGATCTATTCAAAAGCTTTCAAATGATACCAATATTGACCATATATGTTCAGAAATGTAATGGGAAATCGCAAATTCATATGAAAACTTCCGAGGTCCATAACTCGGAAACTATGCGTTTCCGAGAATTTTGCCATTTTATTTTTTCTTCTTATTTTTCAATTTTCTATCACCCTATGTACTTTTTTTTTATTTGGAGCTGCGTCGGTAAACTGTACTTAAGCCTAAACTTTTTGCATGAACTTATATGGCGTTTGCATTTGCCAGTACTGGCAAGACAGTAGCAATACATGCAAACTTTTTCACTAATGCATGCACACTTTTCCAACTGTCGACAAGATCTTGTGTACTCCCAACATATACGGAGGTAAAGTTTGATAATCACCCCTATCGCGAATGTTATATGGGAACAAACCTATATTCCCATCCCCGACAAATCGGTATCGCAAATATTTTGGGAGTAAAAATTTCTCTTGTGAATTAGTTGTCAGTTCTATATGCTGGGTACAGACTAGGGTTGCCATACGTACTGTTTTTAACAGTACATGTACTGATTTTTGCAATTGTACTGTTTTATGCATAATGTCCAAAACAGTATGCAAATGTACTGTTTTTTACACTTTGTACTGTGTTTGTACTGTTTCTTTTTTGTTCAGTCTACAAAAAACCAAGATATTAAGAAAAACCCTGTTAGTCATATTTTGAAAATATCCTAATATTTAACAGTACATAGCTCAAAAAAATTTTGTTTCGAGGGAATACAAATTATTTTTTTTAATTTACAAGATTTTGTTTGTCGTGCTTAATTTCCAATTTTTATTTTGTAAAATAAAAAAAAAAACAAACAATGTTTTTTGGATTTCATAGCTTAATGGCAAATTTCACCAAGTTCAGGTATAATTTATCATTCTAAATGTCAAAAAACCTATTGTTATAGTAATAGTTGTTTATAGCTGAACTTGGTAAAATTGGCTGTAAATAATTTAAACATTTTTTGAAATTGGAAAATTTATTTAGGAAGCACACATTTTCTCAAATTCTATATGATTTGTGCAACTATGAGTGTGGTGAAAATTGCTTTAAATACGAATATGTTTAAAGAAAATCGTACTAACACAATCAATGAGTTAATTATTTTAAGCTTAGGTAAGGCCCAGTTAGCTGGGAGTAACAGTAACGTTGCAAATCAGCTGATTCATTTTGTTGTGTAAAGCAATTAGAACGATTATAGTTAGCAGTAAGATGTTACGTCTCAATAGGAAAGAAATAGAGTGGTCTTACTTTTTTACGGTAAGGTTACTGTTACTGTTACTCCCGGCTAACTGAGCCTTTAGGCTTTTCTCCTTTCTTATATGGCTTTCCTGTACCCATGTTCTGTAACTATAGTGAGAACTGCCCGCATCGAAAAGAAGTGAAACAAAATATTCCATCGTTTCTCGAAAAGTGAGAAAAAAGTGTGTCTGTAACTCATGTCGAAAACTATCAAAAGAGATTACGTCGTTACGTTATAAATGTCATAACATTGCACTCGAAGCCAATGTGACATTGCAGACGGTGAGAACGCCAGTAACACATATCGTTAACGGCGACTAAAATTTACTAGAGTGAAAAGTTTCTCAACGACGGCGGTGAAAATACAACCGTCGGCTATACCAAATAATGTAAAGTGCGACTTTAATGTTTGTTGTTTGCAAACGAGCTTTGAAAATATTTGTATATTTTATAAAACTGTTAAAAGTAAAAGAATTAAACAATAAAAAATGTGCCAAGAACAAAATATTATTATTATTATTATTCTTTGTGTTTTGCATTTTTAATTGTTTTTTAGTGTTAAAATTTTTTCTCGCCCCATTTTTATTCGTGAGTTTGTTTGACAGTTCAAAGCGGGAACTTTTCTCACAAAAATGTTACAGACACACTTTTTCTGTAAATTGGCGAGTAATTTCCTTACGTGACAGCTAAAACACGCCAATAAAATTACAGACACAGTTTAGTGAGAAAAACAGCTGTTTGTTTCAATATATGGCATTTTTGTTTCATTTCACACATTTCAATCGAAAAGTTTCTCGACGAGAGAGCTACAGAACACGGACACTGGCCAAATGCTTCGTTTGTGGTGTTTGTTTTTTAAACGCAAATGGAGTAATTTCGTATATTTATGAAATGCCATAAAATGGAAATCATTCCTTTGACGTTACACAATTAAAGTGTATTTCTTTATATAATTGTTTAAAATATTTACCCCCAATTTCAACAAGTTCAGTTAAAGCTAACTATTACTTTAACTTACAGTTAACAATATGTTTTGACAGCTATAACTGATAGTTAATAATAACTGAACTTGGTGAAATTGGGGGTTAATAATTTAAATAAATAGTTATATTTTCGTCAAAACAAAAGTACTGTTTTTTTTGATTGTACTGCTATTTTGTATTCAATGTACTGTTTTTCCGAATTTAAAATCTGGCTGCCCTAATTGTGAAAGAAAAATATACAAAATAAAATACTTAAAAAAATAAATAAAATAAAAATGAATAGTGTTTGTCTTCATATTCTGTATTAACACTCATTCAATAAAAGGAAAAAGTAATTTAATTTATTCCTACTTAAGAATACAAATTAAATTTTCTCGTTCGCATTAACACTTGCTGGGAATTTATTTACTGTAGTGCTGGGATACTATCGATATTTTTTACTATCAATAGATCAGATTTCACTATCGATATTACTATCGACTGAATGTTTTCATCAGGCTACAGTTCGTTGTTTTATGACTTTATTGACCGTATGAGACGTATGTATGTACGTACGTTATTTTAGATGACAGTTTTTAAAAATTGTGCTGCTGAAAAAACACGTTTCTAAAGGAACCGAAGTAGAAGGGACTATGATATTTAATTGCAACTTTAGATAATGTTCTTAATTGGTTTTAATTCTCAATCCAAAAGGTATTCAATCTAGCGGACTTTTCCTCTAATGGTCGATCATTGCTTAATCCTATACTCACAATTACAGTTGCATTTGTATTTGCATTTTTTACAACATTACAAAAATATTTGACATTTCAGTCCCCATACAAATTTCGACGTAAAGGCCTCTAATTAGCAGTAAAAAAGCACATCTAAGCAATCCATACCACCTGTCATTCTTGTGGTTTGTATTCATTGCTGTAATTTAGCGCGAAATGTCCATAGTGTAAATTGCGACTAATAGCAAGTAAAAAACTGTATGTGTATAGCTGCTGTTACATGTCTTCATAGCTGTATTTTAAATAATAATAATATCGATATGGATATATTCCTATCGATATTTTCAGACTAGTATATAGTTTCCCACCACTTTTTTACAGGGGTGTGCTGAAAATCGCAAACGCAAGAATTTGGAAGTTGTTTTTAATAAACTTTTAACCTAATTCTTATAATTTTTTGTTTAAAATACTGTTTAATAGGGAAATATTTGTCATAAAATTCTTTTATTACAGAAATCTTACTTAAAAACGACTTTTAAAATTCTTGCGTTTTACGTTTGCGATTTCCAGCACAACCCTGTTAGTAAAAATACTCGCGGGAGTAAAGATTGGCGATGCCAAATTTTTAAAGTTTTTGTAATTCATTCCCCAAAAAATTTGTAATGGGAATCATTCACAATACAAAATAAAAAAAAATATGGGAGTATTTTCATGAAAATAATTTGAAAGTCATAGCATTCTCAACAAAAAGGGGAAATTATTTTCAAATTGAAAAATGACTTATTTTCAACTAGCTTTTAAACGTAATTCAAATGTGGATTTTAATACAAAGTTGGACATAATTTTTTTTTTTTTTAATTTAAAATCATTTCTTTAAATAAACTGTGAGATAATGTTTTTCCGTCTTCTAACTCCTGGAAAGACGAAATACTTGGCTTCCTTTTATATTGAGGATTGTAGCACCGCGATCAGACAACAAAACTTATAATTTCTTCACTTTTCCGCTTTAATTTTTTTTAATTCGTATTCATAATCATTGTAATTACTCACAAATAATTTTTATTTTTCACAAGAAATACATAAATCGTTCACTTGTAAAACACATTTAACTACGAAGTAAAAATTTAGCTTTAATCGCAATTTTAATTAATGTTTACATTTATTTTCGCTTTAGTATTGCCAAGGTTAGTTTTGATTTGAATTTAACATTTGATTTAATTGATAAATTGTCAAATGTTTATTTTCAAATCATTTTTAATTTGAGTTTAAATGTTAAAATCAAGCAATAAAAAACGTTTGAGAATTGTGTTTGATTTTAAATGATAAAGTCATTTCATATCAAAGGTTTGACTTCGTGTTTGTTGGGCTGTCTAGCAAATTTTGCAGACAGTAAAATTGGACAGTGATTTGATATTTGCTAAAAGTAATTTAAAGTTTTGTTCGCAAAACAAAAAAATCCATAAGTATATATAACGGGTCCGCCATCGAACGTTTTTATTTTTTTTTCAAATAGTGCTTATTTCGTGAATGGTAACACTTAGCTCATGTATGATTTGACAGACAATTAGTTTTATCCTTCCGCTGAACGAATATGGCCGTGTATACGCTTGAACAACGCTGAGAAATATTGCGACATTACTTTGAAAATCATGGTAATGTTGCAAATGTGTGCGAAAAAATCATCTTTTCAGATGAAGCTCATTTTGATCTTGGTGGATATGTAAACAAGCAAAATTGTCGCATTTGGGGCACAGAAACCCCGCACGCATACATTGAAAAGCCGTTGCACCCAAAACGAGTCACTGTTTGGTACGGATTTTGGTCCAGAGGCATCATTGGGCCATTTTTCTTCGAAAATGGGCAAGGAGTGGCCGTTACAGTCAATGGCGATCTTTATCGGGCCATGTTGAACGAATTTTTGTTCTCAAAAATTTAAGAGTAGGATATTGGCAACATTTGGTTTAGCTACACTCGATGTTTTACGCCCTGTTTTTGAAGATCGCATTATCAGCCGCAGAGCTGATGTCATTTGGCCATCTCAGAGCTGCGATTTGACACCGTTGGACTATTATTTGTGGGGTGCCTTCAAAGATAAGTGTTACGCCGACAAGCCAGAGACAATTGACGCTTTAAAGGACAATATTTGTGAAGCCATTGTTTAAATACAGCTGCACACAATCGATAATGTGCTTAAAAATAGGAACGATTGTGTATGCTACTGCATGGCCAGCCGAGGCAGCCATTTGAATAAAATTATTTTCCATTATTAACCGGAAGGATTATACTTTCAAATAAAAAAAGAAATTTGAGAATATATCCAGTAGTTTTTTTTATAGCATTTTCAAAAAAAAAAAGTTTTTTGGCGGACCCTTTACATATATTGTGTCATTATGTAAGTTGTGTAAGGCCCAGAACAGACGGTGAAACGCAACTGCAACGAAAATGCAACTTCTAGTTATTTTCGAGTTTCATTTGAGTTTATGCCATAGACTCCCTAGAGGGACCACATATGGCGCGACCATTTTGAGACCGGTTTGAAATGCGTTGGAAATCAGTTGCATTGAAACCGGCGTACAGGCAACTCGTGTTTGCGTTTCATCTCTTCTCAAAGAAACTCGAAATTATTGTGATAATTTCATTACATTTTGGTACAATTTAGGTTGCAGGATGTGTGAAAAACGATTGAAACTAGTTTCAAAACAATGATTTCTAAAGGATTTCGTTGCAGTTGCGTTTAACCGTCTGTTCTGGGCCTAAGTGTTATATTTGTTCACACAATATAGTTATTTTAAGCTATTTTTAAATTTGTTTAGTTTATATAAAACACGTTTAGCTGGACATGCACTGCAACATTCATGTTTACCATATTTTTAAAAGTAAACTGTCTTAACTACTTTCTGGACGCCTAAGTCACGAAGACAGTTAGTAGGGTTTTTGGCAACTAATATGTATTTTCTTACATTCTTGCCACTACTGTTATATGTAAACGTTGTTATTAAATATATTTTCTCGTCCAGACTTGCAATTTTTGTTGCATCAATTTCTTTAAATACTGCTTCGAAATTGCACGGAGTTACAGTTTTAAGTTTTAAGTTGCATATGCAACCACTTTTAACCTTAATTTTCCACTTTGACTAGTACTTCACTATGTAGACTAACTAGGAATGTGACGATACACCTTTTAGCCGATAAATCTCAAGTAAGATTTAAAAAAACAAAGTTTTTTAAACTTAGATGATTTCGCAAATCCGTTTGAAACTGACCTGCTGCGAAAAATAGTCCCTCAGATGCGACAGAAATCATTTATAAAACTTTGCGAAATTTTCTTCAAGTTTGGGTATATCTTGTTATTGCTATAATAGCTCTGTTTCTTTACTCTACTTTGGGATCCCTTGGGATCCCAATTTGCACTAAAAGCGTTCCCGTACTATTAATTTGTGTAAATGAGAGCAGATTTGAGAGAATAAAATTCTTCTTCTTCTTGTACGTAACAGCCCAGACTTTTTCTTCGTGCTATTGTGTAAGTTGTGAAACAGCTGTAAAACATAAACAAAACAAAAAAGGAAAAAAGTTCATGACCCAAATTCTGGAAAAAGTATTGTTGAATAAAACAATGTACTTAAATAAAAAGTTTTGTACTGAAATATAAGGGAAACATAATGTTAGTTATTGTAAAAGTGTTTGTTTTGTTTTATTTTTAGTAAAAGTAGTTTAATTCTAGAGCCAATATAAAATTTTTCAAAAGTGCCGCAGTTTTTTTCGTGTTGTAAAGACTCTCAAAACACTGAATTTTTATTTTGTGCTTAAAATTTGTTTTTTTCTGTTCCCGTACTTTTGTGTAATGTTGTCTTTTTATGAGAGAAATTTATGCTTACTCTCATTTGCACGAACTTTACTCTACTTTGGGATCCCTCGGGATCCCAATTTACACGAAAAGCGTTCCCGTACTATTAATTTGTGTAAATGAGAGCAGATTTGAGAGAATAAAATTCTTCTTCTTCTTGCACGAAACAGCCCAGACTTTTTCTTCGTGCAAATTATGTAAGTTGTGAAACAGCTGTAAAACATAAACAAAACAAAAAAGGAAAAAAGTTCATGACCCAAATTCTGGAAAAAGTATTGTTGAATAAAACTATATACTTAAATAAAAAGTTTTGTACTGGTTTTTTCTGTTCCCGTACTTTTGTGTAATGTTGTCTTTTTATGAGAGAAATTTATGCTTACTCTCATTTGCACGAACTTTACCCAAAAAGTAAAGAAACAGAGCTAATAAACAACTAGAGATATTAGGAGGTAAAACGTACAAATATACGCAAAGCTACATTTGTTTTATGATATTTTCGTTGCTCTATCTCCACTCGTATCCATGAAACAATCATACCTTGAATATATAATAGTATTTTCGAAAAATTATTTTTAGTGAAGTCAGCTTGAATATGGAATAGACTTCTACACCAACTAGAGTATTCAATTATTCGACTTTTGGTTTTGTTCGATCAAGGAATTAATTTGCTCGATTAATCAAATAAAGGTTTTAAATTGTTCGAATTACTCGAAGAATTCAAATAATTTTATCTAGTGGGAAAAAACAAACATCTCTGCTTGAACTTATACTTTTATTTTATTAATTAACAGAAAATGAGGGGTGCCAGCGAGTTATGAAAAACATTTGTAGCCAATTTATTATTTCTTAAAATCGAGTGAAATTGAAATCGATGGAGATTCGTCGTAAATTTTTTTTTAAAACTCAGCGCAGTTTTTCCTGATTTTAAAAGAAACTCTGTTAAAGATAAGAATGCAATGTTTAATAAATAAAAGGAATTTTTTATAATCTTTTAGAACAGGATCTTTGTTTTGAAATCCCTCTTAATTTCCTTTATTATAAAACTCTGTTCTATATTTCTATTTCACGACAAAACCCAGACACTTCGTTTTCAAACAAGGACACATAGGGTTTTAAGACGAAATGTCACATCCAGCTGATTAGAAGATACGAGGTAATAAAAAATTTACAGTAGGGTAATAACAGGTAATCCATTATCCGACAGTATATGGTTTAAAAATTTATAACTTCTGATAATTTTTTTTTACGAATTTAAACGCTGACTATAAAGCGTTTAAAAAACTGCAGTCAAATTAGGAAAACTGGTTTCGACTGCAATTTTAAAAACCCTGTTAATAGTGATTAACATAATATGTTACACACTCCCAAATCTAAAAATGTACTAAAATATGTTTTAAAGTATAAGTAATGAAAATAAATTCAAAAGGTAACTACATGTAATTTATGCCCCTATTGCGGTTTTCCACTCAACTCAGTTTGGTCGCTTGAGAGCACAAAGCATACAGAGATGAAAAAAGTGACGTATGAAAAATGCTCAAATCATTTGCGAGGACAGCTTTCGAAGAAAGAGAAAGAAAATGTTTTTTGGTAGTAAAGTGGCAATGTGTAAAAACAGGCCGCTACTATCAACACGAATTGTGTAATCAAAACAAAATATTCAAAAGGGCAGCTTTCGAAGAGACAGAAAAAATTACAATATTTTCTGTCTCGTGGAGCCTCGTGTGATCTGTGCTTGAGAGTCAACCCAACTTATGCACATCCAAACTCATTTTAGGTATTGTGATACACAACTGTTTTGAGTTGAGTTTGCCATAAAGTTGCAAACTTAAAATATCACGTTTGACAAGAGAAAATGTTATAAAATTAAATAATTTTTTTAGACTACAAGTGTTTTTATTTGTTGTGCCAAATAAAAAGTATTTATAATGGATATTAGTGTCGATTTATTGAATGATGACGAAAAGGAAAACTCTTGGCATAGATGTGCTATGTACAAGAAGACAAATTCGTAATGATTCTAACCCCTTGAACTGCCCAGTGCCAAGTAAGAACTTATAATAAGTAACGAAACTTTCTTGTGCCTGATGAGTTCTTCTTCTGGTTGGGGTAGCTGTTGGCAAATCTGCTGGTTGTTGTTTTTTTTTAATTTCCTAAGCTATTATTGGTTCAACTGATGAAGTAGAATTGTCACTTGATGTGGAATACCAAATACTTGGCCGGGTTGTGCCACTTGCTCTTGCAATGTTTGGCAAGTTTTTTTATACTTGCCTTGTAGTGTATCCAAACCTGTACCAAGAATATTATAAAGTACTTGTCGTGGTCCCAAACTATTTAACTCCACTGAAAATTCTTTCCATAACACCTTAGATGAATTTTCATCATATAAAACTTTGGTGTTTTCCGCGAGCAATTTCTCTTAATAAGCAGGACAAGCTGCTCAAATTTTTATAAATAGTGAAAATGTTATTTCAAAAATTTATACATACGATTTCTCCATTTTGTTTTAGATTTTCTCCGAATTTAAAAAAAATAAACTTTAACAGCCAATAACACAACTACTATTTAACATATTTGTCGACCAAACTTTTACAAAGTTGAAAACGGCAATACCACGAAAAAAAAACAGATACACAACTGAATAGCCAACTGCCTGTTGAGTTGAGAGTTGCCAGGTACTTTATTTCGTTCTCCCCAAATTTAAAAATATATTTCCCCAAATATCCCCCGATAGAAGAAAGAATCCCCAAAATAAGCCCCTGTAAAAAATCCATAACTTTTAACGGATAATTTAAATATGTATTTGAGTTTTACTTGTACCATGTTCTACAAGAGATCATTTTTATCGAAAGGAAATATGTAGTTGTTTTTTAAATACATACATGCATATATATATTTATACAGTCGAACTTTCCTATAATGAATTTGCATGGGACCACAAAATCACTTAATTTTTAAAAAAGTTTATTATAAAAAATTAATTTTATTTCCAATTTTATTAAAAAATAATGAGGGTGTTCTAGTTTGGATTACATTCCTACGTGCAGCTGTTATCCATTTGAGAATTGATTTATTTGTTTCTCTACAAATACAGATTTGAAGGCTCTTGCGTTTAGTGCTCAATTGCTTGCATTCTACATTTTAAGAATTAAGGTTGCTTTAGTCGACCGTAAATGTTGTGCAATGCAATGTAACGTACCGTAACGTACTGTATTTTCTGTAATGCGTAATTATTATTTGACAATTTTTAGTCTTTTGAATAAAAAATTATATTGCACAAATCAATTTTAAAACTATTTAAGGTGTGTGCTCGCATTTCTACGACAAGTAATAATTGGCACATTAGTTGTCTGGGGCATCATTTATTACTAGTTCGAATTTTTTTTTTTTTATTTCTTTTTTAAAAACATAATGGTATGTTCATTTCGAATTATTTATAATCTAGACTTAAAACTTTTACGAAATGAAAAACATTTTACAAAAACTTATATAAGTGATTGCTTTGCCTTGTACACACTATTTGACATTTCAATCGACTTTTCTTTACCCAATCGTCACCAAACTTCATATTAAATGTTTTTATATACAAAGGAACCAACAAGCCCATTCATTGGCTTTAGAGTTCACTTTAATTTTTTTGAACACCTCTTATACACATGAAGTTGCCCAGGAAAATGCAAATTTTGGGTTTTTTGTACATAATCGAATTATTGACAGAATAACTTTTAATAATTTTTTTTTATATAAAAACGAAACTTTTTTGCCCGGTGCTCATTGATATCAAGGTATGTTGCAAAAATATCCACTTTAATGTGTATGTGTGCATTAAACTAAGTTGTCTTTTATAGAAAAATTAAGCTCATATTTTTTATTTCCCCAAAAAAATCCTAAGTTTTTTTTTAATATCCCCAATGCAAACCCCAAATAAAATTTTCTGTCCCTTTTATTCTTTAAAAATTTAAATCTTTATGTACAAATTAAAAAAGTTGATCATATTATGTTGTTATGTTTAGGCACATGATGAAAATCGGTTGGTTTCAATGCGATCGTTTTTAGAAGGTGTGATGAATTTCAAGAGATTTTAAAATCCATTTCTGAATTTTAACCTTAATTTTTTGTTCAAAACATACACACATATATCAAATTACATATGAATGGCAGATTTCATAAACGCAGTATTGCAAAGCATCACTTAAAACAAATGCGTTGCAAAGGCATTACAAATAAAAACAATACATGAATTTCGCAACCGTTGTGCAGTGAATACAGTAACCATGCTATAAGGAACTCAAGGCATTGTTAGTTGCCGAGTCCACGCACGCCGTCACTGCGTGGTACGGTCCGTCTGAACGAGCAAACTCATGGAACAAAAATAAAACCCTTTTTTATTCAAATAAACAACAACAACAACTAGCAAGGACATGACGGACGGGATTGACCAGGGTCAGTCGGACATCACAGTCAGTGAGTCGATGAGTTCCCTCTCGACTGTTCATGAAAGCATTATTGAGCGGGAGAAGATTGTCCACAACTTGTTCGGCAGGGCGCCGTGGAGGCCGAACGAAGGATGAGAAGGCGCAGATCGGAACAAGAATCTCTCTAGCATATTTGGATAAGATGGCGAAGAGTGATCCTTCAACGTTCTACAACAAAGCGTCGCTAAATTCGAAAGAAAGAAAGTACCGTGCTTATATGGCCCTATCCTTGGAGAAAGCAGGAGGATGAAGCCGCCGACCCGGACACTGCTCAAAAGAGTATAGGGTCGGTGGCTTCGTCAACCTGCCGTGAAGAGGTAGAAAGGAGGGGTTGCCCCGATGACCAAGGCGCTCATGTTTTCGGAACGAGCTGCGGAGGGGGCGATCCAAACGGCAAGCAAAGTGGCTAAGGCAGCGGACACGAGGAAGAAGACTGGTAATCGTCCGTCCGATTCCAGTAGTGGCTCTCGTAGGGGAAAAGGTGCGGGCAGTAACAATCCTTCTAAGCCAGTCATGCCGAAGTCACCGAGCTCATTGAAGAAGGCTGGTACATCACCGGCTGAAGCTCCTAATGGCTCTTATAAGATATACTGGCAGTATTGGGCAACCAGAATAGTAGGCAGTGGTGACCGCACTGGTGTGTAAGGAGAATACCGCCAGGGACTTCCGTTTCGCAGTGGATCGGAAGTCCATGGAATTCTTGGAGGAGGTGGGGGGTTGTTAAGTTTGGTTTAGGTAACCTCAGGTTCCGATATCCTAAACATAACAGGACCAAAGAAGCTGTTAGTGGTGCAAATAAACCTGCACTATTGTGAAGCAGCTTCTGCCGAACTGATAGCTTTCCTCACCAGCACTCGGACGGACGTAGCCCTTATCCAAGAACCTTGGATTAATAAAAATAAGGTTTGCGGTTTAAGGGTTGCGGGATACACTCTGTTTGTCCCGTCCACAGAGGACATGGTAAGAACGTGTATACTAGCGAGGAATGAATTGAATTTTCTCATCACTCATTCTTTCAGGTGCGGTGACTTGACCTTAGTAAATAGAGAACCCTTTGCGGACGACATAGGTCTGCTGGTCAGGGGAAAATTTCTGTCCACGATCGGGGAAATTATGCAGGGGATTCTGGGCGAACTCTCGTCATGGGCAAAGGATAGGGGGCTATGCGTTAACCCTGTGAAGACTGAGCTGGTGCTATTTACCAGAAGGTACAGGATAGAGGGATTTAGGGGGCCAGTGCTAGATCGCGTTAACTCTATCGGTCAGTGCGAAGTATTTGGGTAGAGAAATACTCAGCTAAGGAAGAGAAGGAGACTCAATGCCTACTACACATGCAGGAACTCCATTGGTAAGAACTGGGGTCTGAGGCTGGATATTGTAAACTGGTTTTACACATCGGTGGTTAGGCCAATACTTACCTATGGATGCACTGTTTGGCGGGGTGCGTTGAGAGTGGATAGATATAAGATGATACTCAGCAAGGTTCAAAGGAATGCATCTCTTGGCATCACAGGCGCAAGGAGAAGCACTCCACAGGCAGCACTGGACATCCTACTATATCTGTGCCCTATTTAACATTATGTTAGGAGTGTGGCTGCTAGGAACTTACTTAGACTTTACGAGTCTTCCTTGGTTAGACCTAGGCGGGATGATTACACGAGAATTTTGTACGAGGTGGGTCTGCTTGATCGGGGTATTATTCTCGAGAGAATTTCGGATCATAGGACTATGACCCTGGATTTCGGTGTAACGCCACAAGTAGACTTCCCGGAGAGGGAAATTTGGCGTGGATCCAATGGACTGTTTGAGGGGTGGGCAGTATTTACGGATGGATCCAAGATGGAAACCAGCACTGGTGCCGGTTTATATATCGCGGACACCGAAGTGAAAAGATCACTCAGACTCCCTGATGAGTGCAGTGTCTTCCCGGCTGAGATCCTAACGATCTGGAGGGCGACGGAAGTGATACTGGATCACATCGTGGGTGGATTTGTAGTGACAATTTACGTTTAAGGTCAGGCGGCGCTTAGCGCATTGAGATATTATACGGTGCGATCGTGCCTGGCCGCTCGGTGTAGGAATGCTCTAAGGGAACTCATGGGGGCATTCAGCGTAAAGCTGTGTTGGGTACCTTCACACTGCATGGTTGATGGAAATGAGGTGGCGGACGAACTCGCGAGAGGGGGTTCGAATCTGGACTTAGTGGTAAGGGACAGGGTGTAAAGCCCCCCCCCTATGTTACTACCATGGGGTGATACGGGAAAAATTTCGTGATGACGTTAACCTACAATTATATACAAGCCGACCAATCAACCGAAACTTGCGATTATCGAAATTCTATTCCAAAAGCATTTTTCTCCTAAAAAGCCATTTTGCAAAAATTTCATGAAGGTTTTTTACAAAAAAAAACAAAAAAAAAAAAAAAACCAAAATACTTTTTTGTCAATAAGTCGTTATTCACAAGAAAAATCACTATTTCCTTTTTCCAAAAATATCGCTAGAAGTAAATTTTTCACAAAATAGTCATTTAAAGTGAAAAAAACTTTCTTACTAAGTTTTATTTAAAGAATTTATAATTAGCAAATAATATTATTTAAAAAAATTTACAAATACTTTTTTGCGTTTATTTTAAATTTTTTGATTGTTTAAATTCAAATTTATTTGAAATTCACACAACTAATAACTGATAAATTACAAGATTTGTTTTTTTTATCAATATAAAAAAGGAATGTTGAAACAAAGAGAAAAATTTAAACAAAATATAAATAAATCTTAATTTTAAAAAAATTTGTTATATATGTATGTATATGTAATTAGGATTTTTATAATCAAATTATAAACATTGTATGTATATTCTTGTAGTATTGTATGTTTTTAGTTCGTTTTTTAAATATAAATTTAAGCTAGAAAATTTAACGGCTAAAGCAGCACTAAACTAAAAAAATATATAAATAAAACTTGTGTCAAAAACAGCGTTGCCATGTACATATGTAAATTGCCTAATAAATCACAAAATTTTTCAAAATCTACTTAAAAACGAATAGAAATTGCAGTTAGCTGAAAAATATTTTGATATAATATTATTCATATAATATATCGGTTTGGCGAATTCGAATCGATTAAATAATCAGGGGTAAAATTACGGAAACCGATGTCTATTAAAATTACAATACAATTTAAATGGGAATTACGCTCCATATTGAACGCCGTAATTTGGCCTCAGGTAACGCTATTTTGAAGTACATACTAAAAACCCAAATTTTCAAATAACATTATGCAAAGCCGTTATTTGTCTTTAAAAAAGTACAGATAGTTTTTTATAACATCTTGCAACATTGATCAATCACTCTGTAGGAAGAGAGAGAAAAAATAGGATGTTTAGGAACAGAAGTTGGTCTTTTGCATTGTGTTTTTAAAATATAAGTACAATTTTTTTATACATTACATATGAACAATTTTTAATTGCTGTTTGAATTAAAATTTGTCGTTTAGTAAATATTAGTTAGTGTTAAGTAGAGAGAATAACCTAGGATAACAATGTAAAATTTATACATTTCTGTATGTTTTCTGTTTTGTTGTTTTAATGATTTATTATAATTGTGTAACAAATATAATTTTAAAATATATACTTATTTATTGAAAACGTTCAAGCAATTGTGTTTTTTAATAACTATTGAATTTAATTTATTATATTGTTTTTTTTTAACAAAAAAGTCTTTAGGATTATTGTGTGGTTATTTTAAAATGAATATTAATTATTTTTGCTTGTTAATTTCAAACGCAAAATATCTCTTTCAAACTTATAATGAATTTGATTTGTTTTTTAATGTTTTACTTTATTAATTTATAATAATTAATATGTATAATTTACTTAAATTGTTGTTGTTTATGTTTTGTTTTGTATGTATTTGTTTATATGTATATATAATTTGTTTAAACATTTTAATTAATTTCATTTATATATAATTCGTTTTGTGTCCTCATTATGATTTTTTTTTATTTACTTCTTTTTTTTTTCATTGTTTTGCTAATTTTATATCAATAAACTTTAGACAAGCTTTTAGGTTTAAAATTAAAATTGCACCCAATTTGCATTTGCAGAACTTTGTTGAGGATTTTGTCCAGGTGCAGCAGAGCTGAAATGAGAAAATCATTGGTAGTGCAAAAATATAAAAGAACACAATTTTAATAAGTTAAATAACATTTATTTTGAATAATGAGTTTTTCAGTCATTTTATGAATATTTTCGCTAAAAAGTTTTTTCTTAAGCTCCTAAATAACCTATTAACTTCTATGTAGTATGTATATAGTATTGGTCAAATATACTACAAGAAATATTTTGAATGTCAAAACAATAAATACATATGTATGTATGTATTAACAATTTGAGTGTCACAATAACTCTCTCGGATGCACATATTTTATAAGAATCCTTGGTAAGCTTTGTAAAAATTACAGTTAAATTAAAAACTCTAGCAAATATTTTCACAATTTAAAGAACTGGAAAATGAATCCATTTTTTGCTGCATTTTTCTTAAATTCATTTAACACAATCCAATTATGAATTATTACAAATTTTCCTTTCACGATTAAAAAAAATATTACATACCCAGCTGAAGCATAATCTGTCCATTCTGTAGCCGCATTGCCGGGAGCTTTATGAGCCGGTGATGTACCAGGACTTTGACGAACTGAACCTGCGATGGACGGTGGCGGTGCTATTTTACCCATACCACCAGGTGGTGGTGGCAATATGCCAGTACCAGCTTTAGATTTTGTACGTGATGAACCTTCTGAACCATCCTTTTTCTAAATATATTGATAAATATATAAGTACATAAGTATGTACATATGTATAGTAAAAAATCATATAAAACAATTTTTAAAGCCAAATTTCTTACTGTTATTCTCATATTAATTTTGATTGTTTCGCCCTCTTTAAAACCTAAATCCAATTCTTGTTTCGGTTGGGTTTTTTCTTTTTCAATCTGTTCTTGATTTTTTACCCATTTAAAATGATCCTGCAGGGCTACATTTAAATCAAAAGAATCTGAACGATCACCGAAACCTAACCCCAAAAATGCCGAGCGACCTTTTGTAATTGAAACAAAAAAATATGATTTGTTTAAAATTTGGGAAAACAAAAAACATACCATTATCATCTTGCACTCGAATGACAAAATACCGTGAACTATCTGCTACTGCTTCTATGGCCACACCAGGATATGTTTCAATCGGACAATTAGCAAATAAAGCACCAGTGGCTTTATCTTCTAATTTAAGATTGCATTGTGTTCCTTTTGCTACCAGACGCATGCGTCCTGTCCAGGTGGGTTCACCCAAATTCCAATCAGCCGCTCTAAAAAAAATATTTTAGGGATTACAAAAATCGTTAAAGGAACAAGTAAGAGTGCTATGCCGAATCTTATATACCCATATAAGAACAGAAAGTTATATAAAAAAATTCATATGTATGTATGTACCTATTAGAGGTCTGCAGCAAGACCACTTAGGTTAGGTTAAACGGGCAAACGTCACGAAGACGACTCACTTGGGTCCTTTAGCGGTCCCTTTGTGATACCCCTAGCCAGTGACAGGAGTCAGCCAGTATCCACCAGACTATTCCCCGGAGGGCACTGCAGCCTCGAACCACCCCGACCACTTATAAATAGTTGTGTTTTTTTGTTAACCCAGTATGCTTTACAACCCTGTGACAACTCCATTTCGAGCGAAAATTTTACTTTTTGTAACGTTTCGCCAGCAAGCAAATAAGCTTGTATTTTGGGCCCATGTTGTTCAACTGTTATCCCTTTTGTTACTAAATATAAAGCCAGTTGCGCTTTACACCAAAATATAAAAAAGTAAATTATACATTGTTGTGATTTTATATTGAAAAAAAGACGAATTATTTGACCTATAATAAAATACACTTTAATTAATATTTTAGGTATGCACTTCTGGCTTGCTAACAACTAACTGTAAAAATGGTAGGTAGGTAGGTAGAAAGGCCGGTGTGAAGTCTCCTTCACACCTTCACCCAGGGACCAATATGGTCCATTGTGACGCCTTGTAAAAACGGTTACAAAGAATGAAATATAAAAGCTTAAACTATTATTGTATACAGCATTGTGATTTCATGGTTTTGCCACGTTGATATATTTAATGTTGTATGTAAGGGTTACCCCCAACATCTCCCTCCTCAAGATCATTGCGGTGATCTGGAAATTGGATTCAACCGCCTGTCTTCTTGTCGTTATGCGCCTTGAAGTCCAGTGTGGAGCAGCTTGTGGTGTTATGAAGCTATCTTCTTGAGTAGGTGAAATTATTTCGAACTCTTCGAACAAAGGCAGTTGCGGTGTGTCTGAAGAAGTTGTGTTGTCTTCGCTATACCTGGGTCGAAGTTGGTCTGCATGTGGTCTTACGAGCTTTTTTCTGCCACCAAGTTGGATCAAGGTGTTGTAAATTACGATACCAATTTTTTCGATAGTTTCCCCAGGCACGCAGTATTGTTTGTTTCCTTTGAAGTTCAGTGCGCATATGTGGCCGCCATGGTGAAATGTTTTCTTACGAGTACCATGTGTGTTATTACATTGTTCCTCCATTTGTTCATTTGTTCTGCGATCGGTAACTTGTGGTTTTTGATATTGTCCAAAGCTATTCTCATTTTTCGGACTATAAACGATTCTGCTGGGGTATCTCAATTTTGTGAGTTTGGATTGGGAGTTGATCGATATACTTCTAAGAACGTTTGGAGTGCTGAGGTAGCTGTGTCTTTCCCTTCAGCTTTTTTAAGGGCACTCTTAGTGTATCGACGAATCTTTCTGATTGTCCATTTGAGCTTGGATGGAAGCATACTGTTCTTGTGTGTCCTATAGCTATCTCCTTGCACCAATTTTCAAATTGTACTGAGAAAAATCGTATGCTGTTATCTGAAACGATTTGTTCTGGATTTTCAAATTGTGAGCAATATTCGCTCAAAATCTTTGTTATTGCGAATGTTGTAATTATTGCCGTTTCGTAAATGGCAGGGTATTTAGAAAATGAGTCAATGACAACCATATAAAGAAATATGATCGAGCAACTCTATGTCTGAGTAGAACGCGAAAATAAACCATTGCCGTTACTTCTGATTCATTAAATGAAAACAGTCGTAGTAAAGGCAAAAGCAAAACACAAAAAGTTGAAAACAACAAAGAACATCGGCACTCGACATGTTCGGAAGTGTTTCGTTTGACAGACTGATGGCCATTTTCTCAATGTACCGTCAAACTGCCTGTGACTTAATGTCAAAATAAATTTATTAGACCGATAAACTGTCTGTTAACAATTTTGGGTTTCTCAATATACCGACAAAAAACATGGTTGTAAGCTGGCAGCACCTCTCAAAATACACGTAAAAGTTTGGAGTCAGCTGATTGAATTTATCTGTACGCCAAATAAAAGGAAAAATGGTTAGTGCCGGTTCACACAAGTCAAGTTTGACTCGTCAAGTCTTGAGTTTTTAGGAGAGAGGGGAAAAGAAATGGCATTCTATTTTCCCTTCTCTCCTAAAAACTCAAGACTTGACTTGACTTGACTTGTGTGAACCGGCACTTAGCTTTGCGACAGAATAGAAGCAAATGAGACATTGAGAAAACCAAATTTCTTTAATGTGCAGTTTTTCGTTGGGAAAAAAGTTAATCGTGTAATGAGAAAACGGCCATGAAACTTTAATAAATACCGAAGTTAACGAAGATGGGACGTTGTGTTTTTTCCGCATTTTTTTTTTTAATACATGTGTACATACATAAATACATACGTTTTATTTAATTTCAAAAAATTAAAAAGATTGTTAAGCATTAAAATAAATACATGTGTATGTATGAATTTATGTAAACATGTAGGTATTATTAAAAAAAAAAAAAAATCGGAAAAAAACACAACGTCCCATCTTCGGTAACTACGGGATTTTTTTAAAAGTCTGTCAAACTAAACACTTTTGAACATGTCGACTGCCGATGTTCTTTGTTGTGTACAACTTTTTGTTTTTTGCTTTTGCCTTCACTACGACTGTTTTCATTTAATGAATCAGAAGTAAAGGCAACAGTTTTTTTTTGTCCAATGACAAATGAAGATGTCGAAGTTGCAGCACAATCTTATGACTTTTACCATCTCAACTGCAGCTTTATAAACGCTGTGTAACCAATGGCTTCATCTGACCTGTGCTAAGGTTAGTGAGAAACATCTTGCCATTTTTAGTGAAGGACCAGAATCGTTTTCTTTCACTTGTGCTGATTGTCATAGTACCAATGACCTTTCGTTGCGAGATGAAGTTCGTGCATTAAATATGTAACAACTTTAACGATTTTGTGAAAACTAACCAGGAACAACGGGACTTATTTCAGGCTTCTATTACCCAAATTCTTCCTGGGTTCAAAGATGATGTTACTGCTTGAGTAAATAACATGAAGGCCGATATAAATAACTGTATGAAAATAGTTAATAATATTGATAACTCTACGTCAACAAAAATTACGGCCCTTGAATTAGAAAATGATAATCTTCATCGCAGAATAAATCGTGGAAATATTATGATTAATGGGTTATAAAGTTATAACTTCGTTATGCTCACTCTATGGTATAAACGTCTCAAGTCATGACATAAACCATATCTGTTATGTGAATAATCAAAACCTGGTTTTGGTTAAATTTAATAACGTCAATTTGAAAGACCGGATCATGAAAGAATATTTTAAAACTAGGTCCTTGAAACTTTTGGACGTTATTGGCGGTGACATAGGAAGCCGGATTTATTTGAATGATCATTATTCGCCTGTTGCTTCAAAGCTAAATGTTTTATGCCGTAAGTTGAAGAGAAATAAAACTATTTTGAAGTACACCATTCTTTACGCTGACAGGGTAAAAGCTAAGCTTACGTTGGTTGATGGAAAGGAAGTTATATATGATATTGGTGAATGTGCGGCCTTATATAACAGCAATTGTAATCGTACATATTAAGTAGTTTTACTTTTTTTATTGTTCATACTGGGTTAATATACCTTTTTTAACGATTTTATTTTTAGAATTTACTTTGCCTGTTATAAGGCTTCACCTTCGTCGTCAAGACTGGTAGTTTATCCCTTTTTTAATACAGTATTTTTTAAACTCATTCTTAATTAAGTGGTTTTTTGATCTTATTTTCTATTTAACTCTCACAGCATATAAATTTATATGATTGTTATATATAATACTCCACCACCTGGATAACTATCTTGCCGCGATGTGGTGGCTTAAATGCCGGCTGTAGTGTATGCCTTATAACCTGAGTCGGTAAGTCTAGCCGAAACTAGTTATAATGCATAAGCTCTAAGGCCGGTATGACTAAGGGTTATCCATCCATCCATCCCATATCCCAATACCTATAATCCTATCCCCCCCCTTTTTGTTTCCCACATCCCCCACTTTTAAGGTCAAGGTGGTTGACAGCAGTGCAGAGGACCTGGATGGCTAGTTAGTGGTTAAATAAACTGGTCGTGAACAGCTTCCCTCTGATGCCGATGGCAAGGGTCAGTTGTAACTTGACCTAGTCCGTGCAAGCCGTCACTGCGCGCGACGGTCCTTTTTCTTACGTGCATACTCGTGGGACCAAAAACTGGACGAAATTAGGAAAAAAAACCAAAGAGAAGGACACGGTCTTAGGACGCGGTGCAGGGAATGTCTCTGACAACTCGGCAGACTCTGAGTCAGATCTGGACTCAGACTGGCTGAGTTTTCACCAGTGTTTAAAATTCAGTCGCCAGTTTTTTTTTTTTTGACAGGCAACTATACTGAAAATAGTTCGACGCATCAATTTTCACCACACTCATACTTAAATCAGTTGAACTGTATGCGCACAGTTACTGAAAAAACAGTAACAGAATTTACTTTTTTTCAGCAGTCAAAAGAATCAGCAGCCGACTCACTCCATTTCATACACACACACTGCTGAACTTGCGACTGAAACACAGCAGTTGACGTGTTTACAGTTGACGTAAACATTTTTTTTTAGTTTTCAAAACAGCGTAGCTAGAAACTGGCAGTTCGACTGTATAGTCATGTAACACAAATTGGCTGGTGACTATTACTACGTTTATACGCACCTCTTATTTGCAAATAAAAATATTGCAAGTAAAGAAAATTGCCGCATAAACAGTGACTTAAATTTTTATTTGCGAATAGCTAACTCACGAAAACAATTCCTGATTAACGACACTATTTGCAAATAAGATTTAAAGCATTGCCACACTTTTAACCGTTTTACGTTTTTATTTCGATGTGGCACATTCATACGACAAAAAAAGTAAAATTAATTCAAAATTGTGGAAATAAATTTCACAAATACACAAAAAATTTTAATTTTTTCATTATTCATTAAAAAATAAAAAGTTTTTATACATGCAGTGCTACCAAATGCATAAATTTTCCATCCGGCATCACATAAAAATAAGAATTTTACGTAACAAAATAGGACATATAAACAGTAAGTTAGTTAATCGCAAATAATTTTTATTTGCGAATAGTCTACGTATAAACGTAGTATATATTGAGTTCTGTATAGTTAAAAACACATTTGTTTTGTTTTTGAAAAGAAAAGAGAAATACAATTACATACATTTGTGTGCATTAATAGAATGAAGAAACTTATTTGTAATGTCAATTATAATACTTTTTATTAAAAAATATTTATTTTTGCTTTATTAAGGTACACATAAGATAAAATGAAAATAAGATTTTATATAGAAAAAATAGTAAATATAATAATTTTTTTCTGTTAGTTTTAAATATTATAAGTTTCTACTAAAATTATTTATAGGTAGTAATCTAAGTTTTTTTTTTGTTTTGTTTATACATACATACATATGTAGGTATATTAATTATTATACATTTATATTGATTTATGTCTGTAGAACATTGTCCTTAAATTAGTTAATTCAAAATATTATATAAAATTATTTAAGTATTATTTTCAAGATTTAAAAACTATTTACAAAATATTATTATAAAAATTATATTTAAATAGGATTATTTCTCATATACCTAACTAATAAAAAAGAAAAGACTTAAAGTTATGTTTTGATGTACTAAATTCCATAACAAAAGTATGCGACAATTTATTAAATAGAGTTCAAGCTCTAATAAAAGGACTATTAAATAAAAAATTAAAACGATGCAGTTGAATAAAAAACATTTTATGGACACGAAGATTCCTGCAGGGAACGTTAAAATCAACAATTTATGTGTAAATAACCAATTTACTTAAAAATAAATGTGACAGTAGGTAAAATTTTTGGGTAAGAAGATGTGTTTTATTGATGTCTTAATGAAACTTTACCATTTTATGGTAACTATTTAACGTAAATTTGTCCTGTCACAATGCCTTTATACATTTTTTGCAGGCAAACTCAGGTGCGCATTTGGTATTTTGTAAAAAGTTATGATATACCATTAGGTAGAATAAAAATGTATGCACAGATATTTGAATGAATTGTCCTGTTGCCTTTTCTTATTGTACATTTTTCTTAGTATTGTGGTTACATGATTATCATTGTTGCAGGCAATAACGGTAAAATATTTTGCACTGGCAATGCAAAATATATACATATATTCATATAGGTAGATAGTTTTTACTGAAAGCAGTTCATAATTGGTGATAGACGACGACGAAAATAAAACACAGTTTATTAAAAAACAGTGCGTGCACATTAGTGTGGCCGCAAGTTATATGGACAATTTTTTTTCGTTTTTTCACTTGGCAAGCCCCTTAGATTGATTCCAAATTAGAAAAAAATAATATATAAAAAAATTTTGATCGTTTGCATAGTTATTGGGCGTGCCTTGAGCCCACAAAGTTTGCTAAAAATGCTATTTTTCTCACTATGTGTCGCTTTAATTATTGATAACTTCAGTAATATTTATTTTAGAGAAAAACCTTATTCACAAATATTCTAGGGCTATATCTTATGAACAATGTTGTTCTGTATTAGTTTTCTTTAACATTAATATTTAATCCAGAAAAAGCCAAATTAAAAAATAACACCGAAATTTTCACATATCTACGCATTCTTTGCCTGGTGATTACACTACGTGACAAATTTTCAACAAAGTCGTGACCAAATGAATCTAACAGCTAATCTTTATGTAAAACTTTCTCCTGAATCCGAATATGAAGTCAGAATTGTCAAAAGTAGATCAGTTTTTGAGATATTCCAAAATAACCGTTATTTGTGTTTTTAAAAAAGATGATGTGACTGAAATGCAATTATCTTCAAAAATTTTAAACGGACTATGTATTTCTTTCTTTTTATTGAGAGGTTATAAAATTTCTTAAACAACCATGGACAAAACTTCAAACTTCATCATAAATTTTATGATTTTGTTCAATTTTGCTCTTTTCAAGTTATTTATTTGTCCCCTGTCCCGTGTAACTCTGTCATTTCTTGAACAATCTTACTAATGATATTATACGTAGGGAAAAATCCCCATTCGTAGGGATTTTCTTCAAAAAAATAGCCATAGGGAAAAAAGGACAGATTATTTTAAATCATTAAAATATAGGGACTTTTCAATAATGTTGGAAAACTATACGTTTAGTAGCTTTTTTCGATTTGTGATAGCATACTAATAAATTTGTTAATACGGCAGCAATAAAAATTGTTAAATTTCTTTGAGTCATCGCTTGCCGTCATTTCAGCTTTGATTTTAACCAAATTTTGTGATAAGCTCTTTTAGAAGAAAGGAGATCTGTTAAACCTTATTTTCTAGAGCAAGAAATATATAATACATATGTAAAAGATGGGAATCAAAAAGTTTTGGAGTAAAGTCGAAAGGGAGTGTGAGAAAATGGTACCCTAGCGATGAATCACCTCAAAGAATAACTTGTGATACAATTTTCTGATCTCTTTTTGAGCACTTTAATGGTAGTTTGATAATTATTAGTGAGTTTTTATCATCTAATTTTTCAATCGTTAATTATAAAGTTTTTGATTATGTTTTAAATAAATTTTTAATCGTCATGTTTTTTATTTTGAACAAAACAACAAAAGTTATAGGGATCGTGGAAATAAAAGAAAAAAACATTCGTAATTTAATTTATTTTCATTAATTGACAATAATTTTTGGGCTTCTAGTTTCGCCAATCTTTTTATTTCTTCGTCAATGAATTATATATGAATCCTTTTTCAATCGCTCAACTGATAAATCAGTTTTTAATCAACAAAAATTATCTGAGAAGACTTATTCAGGTGATTTTTATAAAAAATAATCATCCAAATGCTTTCTGGGAACAACTTTAAATAAAATTTATATCCATTAATACAAATGGATTTATTTCTGGACTGCGTAAGAACTTTTCAAAAAAGTGTATAACATCACTGATCTTCTCTAGCAATCCATTGTTATTTTAGTAATTTTATAACCTCTCAATAAAAAGAAAGAAATACATAGTCCGTTTAAAATTTTTGAAGATAATTGCATTTCAGTCACATCATCTTTTTTAAAAACACAAATAACGGTTATTTTGGAATATCTCAAAAACTGATCTACTTTTGACAATTCTGACTTCATATTCGGATTCAGGAGAAAGTTTTACATAAAGATTAGCTGTTAGATTCATTTGGTCACGACTTTGTTGAAAATTTGTCACGTAGTGTAATCACCAGGCAAAGAATGCGTAGATATGTGAAAATTTCGGTGTTATTTTTTAATTTGGCTTTTTCTGGATTAAATATTAATGTTAAAGAAAACTAATA
The DNA here is from genome assembly GCA_949318255.1 of Pollenia labialis. Lineage (NCBI taxonomy): Eukaryota > Metazoa > Arthropoda > Insecta > Diptera > Polleniidae > Pollenia > Pollenia labialis. The sequence continues at coordinate 77,926,534 of OX439142.1, forward strand.
CAGAACAACATTGTTCATAAGATATAGCCCTAGAATATTTGTGAATAAGGTTTTTCTCTAAAATAAATATTACTGAAGTTATCAATAATTAAAGCGACACATAGTGAGAAAAATAGCATTTTTAGCAAACTTTGTGGGCTCAAGGCACGCCCAATAACTATGCAAACGATCAAAATTTTTTTATATATTATTTTTTTCTAATTTGGAATCAATCTAAGGGGCTTGCCAAGTGAAAAAACGAAAAAAAATTGTCCATATAACTTGCGGCCACACTAATGTGCACGCACTGTTTTTTAATAAACTGTGTTTTATTTTCGTCGTCGTCTATCACCAATTATGAACTGCTTTCAGTAAAAACTATCTACCTATATGAATATATGTATATATTTTGCATTGCCAGTGCAAAATATTTTACAGTTATTGCCTGCCACAATGATAATCATGTAACCACAATACTAAGAAAAATGTACAATAAGAAAAAGCAACAGGACAATTCATTCAAATATCTGTGCATACATTTTTATTCTACCTAATGGTATATCATAACTTTTTACAAAATACCAAATGCGCACCTGAGTTTGCCTGCAAAAAATGTATAAAGGCATTGTGACAGGACAAATTTACGTTAAATAGTTACCATAAAATGGTAAAGTTTCATTAAGACATCAATAAAACACATCTTCTTACCCAAAAATTTTACCTACTGTCACATTTATTTTTAAGTAAATTGGTTATTTACACATAAATTGTTGATTTTAACGTTCCCTGCAGGAATCTTCGTGTCCATAAAATGTTTTTTATTCAACTGCATCGTTTTAATTTTTTATTTAATAGTCCTTTTATTAGAGCTTGAACTCTATTTAATAAATTGTCGCATACTTTTGTTATGGAATTTAGTACATCAAAACATAACTTTAAGTCTTTTCTTTTTTATTAGTTAGGTATATGAGAAATAATCCTATTTAAATATAATTTTTATAATAATATTTTGTAAATAGTTTTTAAATCTTGAAAATAATACTTAAATAATTTTATATAATATTTTGAATTAACTAATTTAAGGACAATGTTCTACAGACATAAATCAATATAAATGTATAATAATTAATATACCTACATATGTATGTATGTATAAACAAAACAAAAAAAAAACTTAGATTACTACCTATAAATAATTTTAGTAGAAACTTATAATATTTAAAACTAACAGAAAAAAATTATTATATTTACTATTTTTTCTATATAAAATCTTATTTTCATTTTATCTTATGTGTACCTTAATAAAGCAAAAATAAATATTTTTTAATAAAAAGTATTATAATTGACATTACAAATAAGTTTCTTTATTCTATTAATGCACACAAATGTATGTAATTGTATTTCTCTTTTCTTTTCAAAAACAAAACAAATGTGTTTTTAACTATACAGAACTCAATATAGTCACCAGCCAATTTGTGTTACGCGACTATACAGTCGAACTGCCAGTTTCTAGCTACGCTGTTTTGAAAACTAAAAAAAAATGTTTACGTCAACTGTAAACACGTCAACTGCTGTGTTTCAGTCGCAAGTTCAGCAGTGTGTGTGTATGAAATGGAGTGAGTCGGCTGCTGATTCTTTTGACTGCTGAAAAAAAAGTAAATTCTGTTCCTGTTTTTTCAGTAACTGTGCGCACACAGTTCAACTGATTTAAGTATGAGTGTGATGCAAATAAAATACAGTTCATTTTTTTTCAGCATGTAGCTGAAAATAAATGAAATTTTTAGCAAATTTCGACTGCTTATAGCAGTTGTTCGAAACCCTGGTTTTCACAGGGATATTCTGCTGCAGGAAAGTCAGTTAGCAACAGAACTGACAGAGACGGACGCGATGGACTCACTAGTCGGCTCCCCATCTCGAACAGGTGCTTCGGAAAGGCTCGGTGATCTAACTCTGGGCTCTGATGATGAGCACGAAATCACAATGATTTCGGCCGATGATCAGGGCCAAAGGGCTGGACCATCGGCCTCTGAGGTTACACTCGAGATGGAAAGTGGATTGGCGAGTGTATCAAAACACATTGTTCGGCAGGATGCGACAGAACAGGTCACATCAGATAGCCGAACGAGTTTAGAAAAAGCCAAGAGTGGTGTGAGAGCCTCCTTAGCCTTTCTAGAAAATATAGCTAAGAAAGACTCCTCATTGCACGATGGGCGGGATAGGCATCTGCTGAGGAAGCACCGGAAGAACGTTGCTAGATTCGAACGAATCCACGGTTCTGTCGGTGACATCCTAGGCATTCCCTATCCTGCGGGTTACACAGCAAGGGCTGCTGAGGACTCAAAAGTTATCAGTAAAGACAACGAATCCTCACCAACCCTTGGTGAGGAATCCTCCAATAAAGGAGCGAAAGGAAAAAAAGGAGATTAATAAGTCTGCACCTGTTCCTCTTAACCGTGACAGCATGGTCACGGCTAAAGGAGCTAAGACTGCGGACGAAACACCCAGTACTAGTCGCGCGATGAGGACTGGGAAATTCCTGATAATCTCCGACAGTCACCCCCAAAAGGGAGTCACTAAAGGAATTACCGGGACAAACCAGTCAACATCTGCAGGGAAATCGGGTGACCACCGACAGAGCTCTGCTACCGCCAATAGAAGGGTTGTCAAGAGAGTTAGGTCTGGTGATGACCAGAAATCTCCAGCGGCTAAGAGGACTAGTCAGGCTGGTGCCGGCCCTCTTAAGGATTTCCGCAAGGAGACCACTAAGAGGACTGTCTCCAGAGAGGACCAGTCCTCCACGTCAAGGAAGCTGAAGGAGTCGTCGGGTAAGGACGGTATTCTGGCGGCTGTCATTGATCGTATGGATCCCGATGCAAGGATCAGTATCGAGAAATGGCAGGTGCTAGAGAACAAACTACTCGACGAAATCTTCAGCGTGAAAGGAAGGCCGGACGAAGTATCGTTCAAAGGGGCTGACTGGGCAAGAGGTGTCAAAACTGTCAGTTGCGGCAATCAAAAAACCTTTGAGTTTTAAAAGGCTGCAATTGGCAGGTGTGGCAGCGCTTTCCCTGAAGCCAGATTGGACGTCATACTAGCGTCTGAGTTGCCATTGAGGCCAGTAGTCACGGTGTGGATACCTCCACCTATAAAACCGGTGGAGGTCATACTGGGGTTACTGGACAACCAGAACGGTGGTCTCACTACAGGCCAGTGGAAATTGATAGCATCACTGGGCTGTAAGGAGAACCAAGGGAGAGACTTCAAGTTCGCAGTGGACCAGGAGTCTCTCAAAAGGCTGAAGTCAATGGGAGGGGTTGCTGTGTTCGGGTTGGGGTCTATCAAATTTAGGTTTCCTAAAGATGATAGACCCTAAGAGGCTGAAAGTGGTGAACAACAACGTGGACGTGGCCTTAATCCAAGAGCCCTGGATTAATAAAAACCGGGTAGTTGGATTAAAGGTCACGGGGTATACCTTGTTCGTACCCCACACGGATGATAAGGTACGAACTTGTATACTGGCGAGAACTAAGTATAAATTTATGATTTCTTATTCTTTCAGTAGTGGAGACCTCACGGTCGTGACAGGAGAGGCCAAGGACAGAACGGTTCTGGCACTGGCATCGGTATACTTGCCGTACGAGGCTACCGATCCACCTGGTGATGAAGTACGGGAGTTGGTGGAGCAGTCGGGCAGAAGCGGCTCGAGACTGGTGCTGGGTTATGACGCCAATGCACACCACACCCAATGGGGAAGTGCCGACATCAACAAAGGAGGTGAGTCTATGTTTAATTTTATTATTGCCAGCAATCTCTTTATCTGTAATAGGGGGAATACGCCAACGTTCAGAACTAGGGATAGAGAGGCAGTGATAGATATAACATTGACGAACTGTAGGGAATTAGTAGAGGACTGGAGGGTGGCTTTGGATTTTTCCTTCTCTGACCATAGTCGTCTGTCCTTTAGTCTAATGTTTGAGAGGTCGAAAAGGTGTCCGTATAGGAATCCGAGAAGGACGGATTGGGATTCGTTTTCGGGACTGGTGCAAAGGAACCTTAGGGTTACACGGAACTGGGGTCGAATCCGGCCGGTGTGGAGCAACTGGTAAACACCTTCACGGGTGTATTGACCAGTAGCTATGAGCGATCCTGTCCGTTAAATTTTCCGGGCAGACGTACACAGCCAAGATGGTGGACAGACGAGTTGAGGACTCAAAGGTCCACTGTCAGAAAGCTGTTTAATAGGGCGAAGTATACGCGTAGGGAGGAAGATTGGAGTAACTTCAGGGTAAGATACGGGAGGTATAAGGGAGATATTAGAAGGGCGAAAAGGGACTCGTGGATTAAGTTTAGCGAGTCAGTCAAATCCGTGAATGAGATGTCTAGGTTCAGGAGAATTTTATCCAAGGACCCGGTAGTCCCTGGATTTATTCGAGACCGGACGGCTCATGGACGGAATCTGGCTCTGAATCTCTGTTTGCTAATGGAGACTCACTTTCCGGGGTGTGTGGATCCTGGGTCGGGGGAACAGGCTGTATGTGGTGACCCCTTCTCTGGGTCGGGTTCTGGCGTTGAGGATAGGGAGACGGTGGGGGAGATGATTACCTTGGATAAGGTAACATGGGCGGTAAATACCTTTGGGTCCTACAAATCGGCGGGACCAGATGGTATCTTTCCGGCGATGTTACAGAATATCGGGAAATCATCACTCCTGTTGTTGGTGGAACTGTTTAGGGTATGTGTGCTGAACGGGTACATTCCTAGAGGGTGGAGGGAGGTTAGGGTTGTCTTTATACCCAAGGCGGGTAGAACCGGTCACTCTAAACCCAAGGATTTTAGACCAATCAGCTTGTCGTCTTTTCTTTTGAAGACGTTGGAATGACTGATTGATCTACATTTGAGGACGAAGATTGACGCCGCACAGTGCGAAATTCAGGAAGTTTAGCGGAACTTTAATAAATTTTTTAAATACATAAAATGCATAAGATTACTCATTATTGCGGTTGCTTAATACACCTGAAAGTTGCATTTTTTATTCAATTATACTTTTTGCATACAGAAAAATTTTCGATTTGTTTCAGTTAATAGAGTGGTACATACAAACGGCAGTGCAGTAGGCCATGATTTTTACATAATTTATTTTATGAGAAAATTGTCAATTATTGGCATTTAAATAATTGCAAAATCGTTTCGAACTCGTGTGTGATTTGTTCGTTAAAAAAGTGATTTTTAAGAAGTAAGTAAATTTAGTTTTTTAACTTCGTTGGAGACTTTAAAAGGTGATACCGCATAATACCATCTTAAAACCCACAACATTTTAAAGGTATGTTTTTCCTCTATTGGGAACACAAAATATCTTCTGCGATATTTTGCGATCTTCTTTTAAATTAAACTTTTTCCAGAATGACTTTGCAAATTTCATATAACTGTATTTTCTAAAAGTGGAAGGAAGAACCGACATCGGAAGCCATCATTGGTTTTGTTTTGGAAAAAATAGGCTTACCAGTGCTAACATCTGACGCTCTGTACAGTTTAAAGGCACCTGTTCGTGCGCTAGTTTGTAAAATACAAAAAAGGTGGTGGGAATCCAGTCGAAATTTAGCATAATTTCTATAAAAAAAATGCAACTCAAAGACTTAAAAAAACACATTAATTTTTATTAAAAATTTAAAAAAATCACAAATAGAACTGGTTTACATGGTTTAAATAATTAAGTTCCGCTAAACTCAAGAAATTTTGCACTGTGCGCCGGCATCGTCAGCGGTGCTCAACACGCCTATCTTAAGGGTAGGTCTGTTGAGAGTGCGCTGCATGATGTGGTTGGTTATGTGGAGCGGGGTTTGCGAAACAAGGAATACACCTTGGCGGCATTCCTGGATATACGGGTGTGTTCTAGAATCCGAATCCACTCGAAAGTGGATTACTTTAGCATTATTGGTGTTCTGCATTTCACATCCACATGTTTTTATTCGTTTTCAATTAGAGTAGATATGGGTTGGTGAAAGTAAACCGAATCGACTTTTATTGTAATATGTGATAACATTTTTAACAAAAAAATTAATATTGCTTTTAGCTTAAAATCTTCTTAATCCAACTTAATCAAAAATATATCGTTATCTAAAACGCAAAAGGCCCTTACTAACCCTAAATTTAAAGTCGACGTTTTCATTGATATTGATGTAATTATACCAAATTTTTTTGAACGATTTTTATGTTATTTTCAGACAATTTGTTTCTTTAATCGATTTAGCGATCTCTTAGTTTTTGGGTTTGTTTAAACTTTGCAATTTTTCGCGAATTTTAGCCATGTTCGCGATATAAGCGATTTGGTCGTGTAAGTTTTCTGATTCTTTACAGCTTTAACGATTTATAATAAATAGTTGACTTTGCTTTCATGCCGCTGTTTGCAAATTTTTGCGAATTTCCTTGAATTTAGCAATTTTTACCAATTTTTTGCCATTCCTTATAGCTTTAGGGACTTTAAATCAATTTTATGGCTGGTTTGAAATATTAAAATTTTTCGCGAATTTTCGCTATTTTTGCAATTTTTTTTTTGTTATTTTCCGACATTTTGTTTTTTAACCCATTTAGAGATTTCAAATAAATTTTAGTGTTTGTTTAAAAGTTTGCAATTTTTCGAGAATTTTAGCCATGTTAGCGATTTTTTTTGTGATTCTGTACAGCTTTCACGATTTTTAAAAAATATTAGACATTGCTATCATGCTTCGGTTAGCAAATTAGCGATCATTAGTTCAACAAAAGTGTTTTCGAACAAAAACTTCGAATACACAAAAACATGCGGATTTGAGAACACCAATTTATCAATTATGCTGATTCAAAAAATTTTTCGTTTTCAATTCGAGTCTAAACCTAGAACATACCTGATAGAGGGCGCCTTTAACAATTTGAGGATAGAGGCTATCAGGCAGGTACTGGTTGACCTAGGGGTTCCGCTGTTCTTGGTCGAATGGATAACTATGATGCTTAGCAGCAGAGTTATTCACTCTGACTGGGGAAGCGAACGCTTAAGGAAATCGGTAACTAGGGGGACACCACATGGGGGAGTTCTCTCTCCCTTATTGTGGCTCTTGGCCGTCAATGTCGTTCTGAGACGTTTTGACAGAATGGGTCAGAAGGTCGTGGCCTACGCGGATGATGTAGTTATATTGGTGTCGGGCAAGTTTCTGCCGACAATAAGCGACATCATGCAAGGGGCGCTGGGCGAACTGTCGGCATGGGCTAGTGATAAGGGATTGGGAGTTAATCCGGAGAAGACGGAGTTGGTTCTTTTCACTAGGAGGTACAAGGTGGAGAATTTCAGGCTACCGGTATTGGGAGGATTGGAGCTTAGATTGTCTGATTGTGATTGTGATTGTCTGGGGGTATTTCTGGACAGCAAGCTGTCATGGGGAAGAAATACTCAGGAGAGACTTAAGAGGGGTCTCAATGCCTACTATGCTTGCAGATCATCGATAGGTAGGAGCTGGGGACTCCGGCCGTCAGTAGTGGGATGGCTGTACACTTCGGTGGTTAGACCCATTCTTACGTATGGATGCTGTGTTTGGTGGGAGTCATTGGGATTTGCTAGTCGTAGGAACCTTCTTTCTAAGGCTCAGAGGTGTGCTTCAATTGGCATGACAGGTGCCATGAGAAGTACTCCTCAGGCTGCCCTGGACGTCATTCTACATCTTCTGCCTATTGAGCAATATGTGATGGGAATGGCGGCCAGGAGCATTCTTAGACTGAGGGAGTTAGGATTGATAGGGAATGTCACGCAGGGTCACTCACTGATCCTGAGTGTGATTGAGGATTGTGGCTATTGCCTGGGACTACCCGGCTCCACTGATTATGTGAGCACCAGGGTGGACTTTAGGCGGTCGCCTGAGGTAATAGTACCTTCTAGGGAGAGCTGGTCAGGTAGGAGCAGATTATTTAGGACAGCCAGGCGGCTCTTATGGCCGTAAGGGGCTGTTATGTGAACTCAAAGCTAGTTGATGATTGTAGGAGGGCTTTGGAAGTGGAGTATACGCTAAGGTTGTGCTGGGTGCCGGGTCACTGCGACATAGGTGGCAATGAAGTTGCTGACGAGTTAGCAAGACAGGGCTCAGAGATTGAGGACCCTAACTATATGGAGGCGGTTAGACCTCCAATAGGCTTCTATTTTGGAAGGATCAGGGAGTGGATTCTGGGCGCGACCAATCGGGCCTGGGCGAACCGGACGGACTGCCGGATATCACGGACGCTGTGGCCGGTGCTTAGCAAGTCCGATTCGGGGTTGCTGCTGGGCAGGAGTAGGGTCTGCGTGAGGACCATGATAGGAATGATCACGGGCCACTGTATGATAGGCAGGATGGCGGTGAGGATAGGATCCGAATTATCGGATATGTGCAGGTTGTGTGAGGACCCTGAGGAGTTAGAGACAGTTGAGCACTTTCTGTGCCACTGCCCCAGGTTGCAGGGCAGCAGGCTGAGGTGGTTGGGCAGTAGATTCCTGAACGAATTAGGGGATGTCTCGGGTTGTGGACTTGAGAATCTGATAGGATTCGTAATGGGGATGGCCTGGCTACGCGAGAGGAGGCTGGGTGCTGGCCACACGTAGGTCGAATTTGGTTGGTCAGGATTTCTTTCGGGGCTGGTCCGAAACCTTATTTTCTATCCATCTTTCTTTTCTGACTTGTGCTTTCGCTGTTTATTTCACCTATTTTCCATCTCTACATATCTTTCTCTAATTAAGGCGTCACAATGGACCATACTGGTCTCTGGGTGAAGGTGTGAGGGAGACTTTACACCAGCCTTTCAACCTACCTACCTATATATAATACTGAATTTTTTGCCCCCATCTATCTCTTTTTGCTTTCTAATGAATATCATTTCCGTAATTAATAATTATATTGGTCCTGTGGAAAAAACTGGGTATTTTATTAGACCTTGTGGTCACTCCTCCAAATTTGATGAGTTCAAGGGATTATAGGTAGTCACTTTAATATTATAGCTATGTCTAAGATTTGGTTATAGCCACATGTATCGAGCCGATCCCTTTCGATTTGTGGATATTCTTTGGTTAGGAATGATAGATTACATACTCGTGGTGGTGGAGTTGGTTTTTATGTGTCTAATGCGTTGAAATATAAATCTGTTTTTAAAACATCTCTGCCTGATGCATGTAAATCGCTGTTTCTTAAATCTTGAAGGATGATATAAAAATGTTGTTTGGCGTCGTCTACTTGCCTAATGGTGACCTTGTTTCTTTCGAAGATTCTCACTTAGATTTATTTACGAGATATTCGAATATTGTTGTAGTTGGGGACTTCAACTGCAACCTGTTTAATATTGTGCAATCTGGGCATATTAGATGACTTTGTCTGAGGTGTAACTTATCGGTTTTTCATAACTCGAGACCCACTCATTTTAATATTGCCAATTCCTCCACTTCTTTACTGGATTTCTGGTTAGTGAGTAATGCTTCCATGACTAGTTTTTCGGACCAGGTTCAATGCCCATCGATATCTCATCATGCCCTAATTTTTTCTGGCCTCAATTTTAATCTTGAAACTTCAGTGAGTATATTGAATATAGGAACTATAGTTCTATTGACTGGGATGGAATGCTGTCTTATTTATCTGAATTTAATCGACACAAATGGCGAGATCAAAACAAAAATAACAAAACCCAAACCACGTTAAACAAATGCATTATTTCAACAAACGTTCTGTTTAGTGAAATAAAATTCATTTAGTTATATTGTTTTGTTTTATAATGTTATTTAGTCACTTAAATATTATTTACTAGTGTTGTGGTAATTTTAAAAGTTGATTTTTACAACAGTTTGTCATGTTAATTTTAACTTAATAAAATTGTTTATTGTATTGTGGAAAAATAGATGGAGCAAAGAGAAATGCAAAAAGGGGAGGTGCAAAGAGAAATGCAAAAAGGAGACAAAAGAAAACGGAAAATCTTCGGTCTCGTGACAGTTCTGTGTATTCTGTGGTCTGACTTTTACAGAAGCAAAGTTAAAAAGGTAACACACGACATGTATGTATTTTGCAGTGGGAAATTTGACATGTCAGATGACAAATACATGTCGTGTACGGTCGCCTTAAAAGATGAAAAAGCGTTCTTTCCATCTTCTTATTCTTGCAAAGACGAAATTGCTCCCTTTTATTTTGAGGATTGTAGCACCGCGATCGTTCAACAAACTTTCTTCATTTTCCCGTTTTATTTTATTTTTTTCGTGTTCTTAATCATTGTAATTACTCACAAATAATATTTATTTTTCACAAAAACTAAACTGTTTACCAGGTGCCTTCTTACATACGTATTCATAATAAAAATTTGGCATGAACATAGCAAAAAGTTTATTCATAATACACTAACCAAACTCTGGCTAACGATATGCCAAACTCTTGCCTACGAGCTGCCAAACGTTTGCCAACTTGTGAAAAACAGCCGTTTAATGGTTTTTTTTAATTAACTGATTTTTTTAATTTACTTTCTTTTACTTAATTTATTTTTTCTAATTTTTATATCTGAAGGGAAAAACATCATAAAAATTCAGAGTTGATTTATTAAAAGTTGTCAGATGGAGAAAAGTTCGTTATGAATTAACTTTGTGCCAACAAGCTGCTATGCTTAACCGGCATTCTAGTTAGCAGCTCGTTGTACGTAGTGTACAAACTGTGGCTAACTTTTTGTTATGAATACGGCTGTTAGTGTTTAAGTCACAAATATCTCTTATCTCAAATCGACCGCAATATTTGCTGTAAATACTTTTTTCAAGTGACTAACAAACAGATTTCCTTTTTCAATATCGTTCCTTGCCCAACTACCATTCAAGTTTCTTAATGGTGGCTTAGATATAACTGGCCTTTTTAGACTTCTAGCTGCACGCCATAATGAGTAGTCTGATTGTGGAGTTGCACCACGTTCCTTAAGATATTTTTCTAGAGAAGCCGTTTTCTGAGTCTGCAGTAACTTTCTAAGCCTTTTTGTGCACTCTTTTAATAAATTCTTAAGTGACTGTAGGGTAGCCAGATTTTAAATTCGGAAAAACAGTACATTGAACACACAAAAACAGTACAATCAAGAAAAAAACAGTACATTTTTTTTTGTTGCGAAAACACAACTATTTACTTAAATTATTATATATTTAAAACTTTTGATCTAATATGCAACAATTATATAACGAAAAACACTTAAAATGTGTAACGGCAAAGGAATAATTTCCGTTTTATTGCATTTTAAACGTATGCGAAATTATTCCATTTGCGTTTAAAAAAAACACTAAAACGAAGCATTTGTCCTAAATGTTTTTTTTTAATTTGAAGACAGGAAAACCATAACATTCCTGTAAGCCATATAAGAAAGGAGAAAAGCCTAACTTAACTTAAAACAATTAACTCGTTGATTGTGTAATTAGGACTTTCTTTAAGCATATTGGTATTTAAAGCAATTTTCACCACACAAATAGTTGCACAAATCATATAGAATTTGAGAAAATGTATGTGTCCTAAGTTAATTTTCCAATTTCAAAAAATTTTTAAATTATTTGCGGCCAATTTTAACAAGTTCAGCTATAATCTATAAAATCCAAAAAACATATTTTGGTGTATTTTTATTCAACAAAATCTGAAAGTATTAAAATTGTAAAAAACAAGTTTCAATAAAATTTATACGCTGAAGTTTTTCAATAAAATGTTTGTAAAAATTAACGTAGCTTTTCTTTATTTCAAAAAAAGTTTAGGTAGAGAAAAGTGGTTCTAAAAGGAATTAGGTATTTTTATAAATATTGAGCCTGGAGAATTTTTTAAATTTGTAATTTTCTTTGTCTTTCTCAGGTGTTTAAAGGCAGATACTACTGGAAGAGGTAGCCATAAAATCATATGTCTTTAAAATAATAATTAAGATTTCTACTGCGTATTTATGAGAAAACAATGACCACAGCGTAAAAGGTCTTATTATTTTACAGCTTTTTTGTTTGGAACACAACATTTTTTTAAAGCTATGTACTGTTACGTATTAAGATATTTTCAAAATATGACTTTAACAGGGTTTTTCTTGATATCTTAGTTTTTTGGAGACTGAACAAAAAAAAAACAGTACAAAAAACAGTACAAAGTGTAAAAAACAGTACATTTGCGTACTGTTTTGGACATTATGCATAAAACAGTACAATTGCAAAAAATCAGTACATGTACTGTTAAAAACAGTACGTATGGCAGCCCTAAGTGACTGGGATCTGTAAAGTTGCCACACTCTTCGAACTCTCCTTTTTTCAGTCAGAGCCGCTCGACATCTGTGGAATATATTTTAAAAATTTTTGTATTTTTTTGGGCCAATACTGGAATGTTGAACAACTAGTTTAAGATAACGTTCAAAATTGGCAATAAGCGATCTACATTCTCCAGTGTACTGAGCGGAATATTCTCTGTGAAATGGGTACTCAGAAATTTTTTATGTTTTAACCAATTTATTTGTGTGGCTGACGTCGCTAAGTAACCAGTCGGATATACAATTCTATTGGGGTTCATTATAGTAGCAATTGTAGGTGTGTGGTCGGTAGATAATTCTAAGGAAGCTTCAACATAAATCGTTTCTATGGGGATGTTTTTAACCACGCCAAAATCGATAACATCTGGAATTTTTTGAGGATCAGTAGGCCAATGTTGGTTGTCCACTCGCGATCAAATTTAAATCCATTTTAGAGATTGTATTAAACAAAACACGGTCCTTTGGTTTTATAAGTCGTGACCCACAAAGGTATGTTTAGCGTTATAATCGCCAGCGGCCAGGACACAGGGTCCTAGTGATTTATAATATTCACAATATTGGCTTTCTGATATTGAAAATTTAGGTGGAGAGTATAAAGATGAAATTACTATGTTCCGATTTAGCTCTTCAACACAAATGTTTGTTGCTTGCAGATAATCCTCACGATGATCACACATTAATGGCCATTTTCTCAATGTACCGTCAAACTGCCTGTTACTTAATGTCAACATAAATTTATTAGACCGATAAACTGTCTGTTAACAATTTTGGGTTTCTCAATATACCGACAAATGAGACATTGAGAAAACCAAATTTCTTAAATGTGCAGTTTTTCGTTGGGAAAAAAGTTAATCGTGTAATGAGAAAACGGCCATAAGAAGTGTTTGACACGGGTTTGTATCAAAATGGCATAACCTCCTTAAGCTCAATAACATCGATTGCATTCTGAGAATTTCCTGCATCATATTACCCATTGTGGTCGTAAAATTATTTACTGTTTGTATTAATGTTTCCATGGGTTTTTCTAGACGACTTAAATTAGAAACTGGAGTTTCATCATTATTTGGCGAGGCACCTTGCGTTGGCACATGGTTTGATCTTAGGACGTTAGCATAAGAGGTTCTGCTATTACCAGGCTGCGGAGCCTGTATGTCATTTGTGGTCACTTGATTTGTTACCTGCATTTGGGGAGGATTAGTTTTTGATCCAACCGACTGGTTGACGATATTATATACAGAAAATCCTCTATAATTGGCAGTGTGGTTACCGCCACAGATGCTACATTTTTTTACGTTGGGGTCGGTTTTAGACTTATCGCAGAGAACTGTACCGGGCAGTTCACCACACACTATGCAAACAGGGGGTAAGTATCAGTATGCCTTGGTATGACCAAATTATTGGCAGTTTAAGCACTGAACAAGTCCATTTCTCTTGTGCGGCTCCTCTATCGTGACTTTTCTGTACAGAATATATTTCAAACTGAAAATAGGATGAGTTTTGTTTTGTAGCTTAACGTCGCCGTGCTTAAACTCCAATCGAAACAGTGGTTGGGGATTTTTTCCCTATTTTCAATATTTACCACATGTTTTATCTTGAAGCCTTTTTCTTCCAAGAAAGTTTTTATTTCCTCTGTGTCTACAATTCCCTTAATCACCACCTGAAGACCTTTACTGCTCTTTAGTTTGTATGTATAAGCACTTTTTTTAATTGCATGAAATCGGTTAATTATTTTTCGAAAATCATTCTCATGATTTACTTTATTGCAGCTACATAAAAGGAATTTTCACCAATCAACGAAATTAAACTATTTATTAGCTCATTTGAGTTTTGCACCCTAAGATATATCGGGGGAGGCTTGAACGATTTTATAACGTTTGGTGCTTCAGAGGATTCATCCTCCAGAATTGCAAAACGATTTTGTGAATTTATTTTTTCATAAGATGGTACTTTTGGGGCCGAAGCAACAGCTGAAGAAGTAGTGCTGCGACCCCGTTTAAGCACTGTTATATACCTGTCCATACCAACTTGCACTTGTGGCTTTTGACAACTTTTTACCATAGGGTTTTCCATTGTATCTGTGTTTGAGTTCATGGTATCATTTCCTAATAAAATTGATTTTGCCGTTGCGGCGATACTTTGCAGGCTCGGCAACACTTATTACCAGACCAAGCTTTATATTTTTTAATGTATCACTATCCACAGTTTTTGTAAACACCGAGTGTGAAAGGGAACGTGTGCGAATAATTAGTTTAGCCGTTAGGTAGTTAATATTGTTTTGTTTTATTTATTTCAGCATAATTTTCGTTTGCATGAATTGTTACATACACATTTCTTTCATTTAGATTTATTGTTATTTCATTGTTCTTACTCATGCAAAATGTTGTTTTTGTTTTTCATCGTTTTGCTGTGCTTTACTCAAAATCAATTCAAATGAATTGGAAATGAATTTCAATTCACTTTTTCTAACTCAATTGAATTAATTCAAAGTCAATTCAATTCAAATGAATTGGAAATAAATTGCAATTCATTTGAATTGCAAATGAATTGCAATTCATGTTGGCTAAATTCAAATGAATTCAAATTCAAAATATGCTAATTCAGTGCATGAATGATTAACGAATTAATTCAAAATTGAATGATGATTTATTTACATCTCTGCCCGCAACATACATATACAATTTTTTGAGAAATAAATTTAATTACATGCTGGCGTTATGTTACAAAAAGAAGATTTTTCACTGGAAGTGCCCATATACAAAATAAAATAACCCGCCCCTTTTTTGGGTGCCTTGTATTGGTATCGAATCTATTTTTACTAAATATTTTAAGTTTTACTGTTACTGATCTATTTTGTAATTGTATGGTAGGTGCCATGCCCACTTAAGCAATAACAACCACTTTAGCACTGATTTTGTGTATTGCCATATATTAAGAAATGTACTTTTTGTCACGCCTACTTCTCAAAACCCGCCCACATTTTAGCGGATGTTGTGTATTGATGACCAAGATGCTTGTATCTAATGTGGAAACCTAGGTTTTTGCCATTCCACAGATATTCGAAAATCTACAATGTCTGTATCGGAGGTGCCATGCCCACTTCTTCAATCTATCCTATTAGAAAGATTGTGTATTGATAAACCAGTACCAATATGTACCAATTTTGGACAACTTAACTCCTACCGTTCTACAGTTATAAAGAATTCGAGTTTGTGCCACGCCCACTTATCCAGTCCCAACCAAAATTTGTCAGAAGTAGTATATTGATAACAAATATATCAAATATATCAAATTTGGAAACCAGCACTTTCCGTTCTCCAGATATCGCTAATTTGCTGAAACTTCGTCGTAACGTCCGTTGCACCTTGGTTATCCATACACAACATCCAACAAACTGTGGCAGGGACTGGAGAAGTGGCCGTGGCACAAAATAGATTAATTTATATCAAAAGAACGATTTTATACAACATTCTGTTCTTATCGCACCATGAAGGGCAAATAACATTCTGCATAGCTGAAAATAGCCCTCTTACTTGATTTTGTTATTTATTTCTTATAATACATATAACCTAGCGTTTAAGGGCCATAATCGGTTAAAAATGTCTACTAATAATTGTTGTAATGGATAAAGACAACGCAAAAAATGCAACTAAGGTATAAAAAATAAAATAAAAACAACAACAGGGGATATTATGGGTAAAAGTTAGGCCTTTTTGCAATTTGTACGATACCGATACTCGAAAAGAAATATCGGCGATACCGATAGGAATATTAATGGCTTGTTCGTCGATAACGAATGAAGACTTCGTTATATAATATTAATAATTAATCTCTTAGAGCCAATTTCACCAACTGTATTTAAATATCAATTCAGATTTAAATATAGATTTTCATATAATTTTGATTTTGTTTTGATATGAAAAACAAAATCGATATTTAAATACAATATGATATAACGTGTTTATTATTATTTTTAAAAACATTTTGTTAAAATGTTCATTCAAAACTAAATAAAATTATTATAAACGTCCCTACAAGAAATGAATGAGCGAATCATCATATTTTTCATGTTAGCATTAAGAAAATTATAGAAAACTTGACTTGGGGTCATTTCTCCCATCATTTTCTTTACACCAATGGGAAAAATATGATGACTCGCGCATTCATTTCTTGTAGGGGTCTTTTTCAATTTCATACAAATCATGGCCCAATTAGTAGGTCAGCTTGAAACGCCTGCTGATTTTTTTCAGAGTTGGTTTTTTACGTGCAATTATTTTAATATTTCTACAATTTTTTTACACAAGCAAATGCGTTTGTTCTTGCAGTTTTTATATTTTTTTTACACAAACAAAATGCGTGTTGTTTTTTTTTATTATTCAAAAACTATGGAAACATCAGAAAAAGAAAGAGTATCAAAAATTGAGAGAACAAAGTCGGCAATGAAAATAAAATAGATTTTAATTTAATGCCGTCCCGCACTGCGATTTTTTGCTTTAAAGTCGTATGAAAAATCGCACCGCAGTAAATTATCGTTATATTGTGTTCAGATTCTTATATGGAGGCAATTTTGACAAGTCGTGTATTGTGTAAATGTACCTTAGTGGACTTGAAATGGAAAATGACGTTTATAATAATTTTATTTAGGGTGTGTGTGAAACGGTAGCAAAGTTCTATGCAAGGCCCATCTATCAGGTCTGCTTACTTGTACAAAAACAAAAAACGATTCTTTTTAGTTGTCAAAAATTTACTACCACATATACAAAGCAAAAGGAAAAAACGTGTATGTGTGGCATACCATAAACTTAAACAAACGTATACATGCACATTAGGGTGGCCGTTATTTACTTTTTTTTTATTTCTTAGATTCTCGCCCCCCAAATCGGTTCAGTTTTATGTAAAAAAAAATACAAAAAAATTTCGTAGAGAGAAATTGTGTTTTAGGGGGGGCGTCCGCCCCTCAAAGTTTGCCATCAAGCCATTTATTCAAATGTAATTTGTTTGCATATTACTATCTCTTAAAAACAACATTTTACAAGAATATGATATATGGCAATATTTTAGCTCTTCTAGTCAACAACATTAGCTTCGAAGAAAGTTTTTTGCTAAAATTATTATTTTAGAAAATAATTAAGAAAATAACAACATAATACCAAACTTTTTATATACGTTTTAAATATATAAAAGCCGGATTTAATGTCAAGTGACAAAATTTTGAAATCGATGTCTTCCGATTAGCACCAAGGTTAGTCCTATTGGATGGTAGTTTAGACACAAATTTTCAACAAGATCGGTCAAAAAGTTTCAGAGTTAGAGGGGGTCATAGCTTTCTTCGAAGCTAATGTTATTGACTAGAAGAGCTAAAATATTGCCATATATCATATTCTTGTAAAATGTTGTTTTTAAGAGATAGTAATATGCAAACAAATTACATTTGAATAAATGGCCTGATGGCAAACTTTGAGGGGCGGACGCCCCCCTAAAACACAACTTCTCGCTACGAAATTTTTTTGTATTTTTTTTTTACATAAAACTGAACCGATTTGGGGGGGGAGAATATAAGAAATCAAAAAAAAAGTTCTCCATACAACTAACGGCCACGCTAATGCACATGTAAGCAAAATGTAAACAACTTTTGACAACTAAAAAGAACATAAACAATGATCATTATTATTCTCTTAACGCTCAAATCTTTAATGCGAAGTAAGTCGCCATTTTTTGGGAATCTGTAGCCCATTTCTGTACTTCTCATATTCACCCTTACGAAATTTTTTTGTATTTTTTTTTTACATAAAACTGAACCGATTTGGGGGGGGGGGGGGGAGAATATAAGAAATCAAAAAAAAAGTTCTCCATACAACTAACGGCCACGCTAATGCACATGTAAGCAAAATGTAAACAACTTTTGACAACTAAAAAGAACATAAACAATGATCATTATTATTCTCTAAACGCTCAAATCTTTAATGCGAAGTAAGTCGCCATTTTTTGGGAATCTGTAGCCCATTTCTGTACTTCTCATATTCACCCTTAATCGTGGTTGGCGTATTTAAAATACTCCTACGACTGTTTGGTAATAGATTAAAGAAAATAAGTTCACTTTCTCTTTAATCTATTACGAAACAGTCGTAGACGTATTTAAAATACGCCAACCACGATAAGGGTGATTGTAAAATGTTTCCCATGAAATGAGTGAATTGTAAAATGAACCAAAAAATGGGTTTTCTCACACAAGTGTTTCTGTATCTTTACTTTGCGAGAATTATTTGGCATTCAAATAATTTTTGAGCAATTATTTGAAGGATCTGAGAAAAAGAGTTTCTGTAACAATATTTTGCGAAAAGTTTCTTACAAGAACTGTCAAAATAAGCCAAAACTAGATTTGAAATTGTTGCGAGAAAAACAAAATATATATGTATATGGGTAATTCCTTGTCAAAACGACCAAGAGTGGGACACGACCTCTTCCGATTGTAATGAAATTTGGTGAGAAGGTTCCTTTTATCTTATAAGGAACATATATGAACGAAAAAAAATTTTTAAATTTTTTTTTCAAAAGTTACGCCATATTCAAAATGTCATAATTTCGCAGATTTAGCCGAATGTGTAGAGCTTATTTCTTCAATATCTCGAAAACTACTTGACATACGAAGATGATTTAAATTTCATTTTAAAGAGAATACTTGGGACTACAAACCATATACTGAAAAGATATACTTTTTTTGAAAAATGTAATATCTGTAAAATATTAAATTTTAAAAACGGACTAAGTCAAAAACCTATTTTTTTATTTGGCTGATTTTTTTTTATATAATACCCCAAACTGTTCTTAAAAAATACTGAAACTTTGAAGGTGTTTTTTTTCTTTTTTAAGATATGATTTTTTTTCTTTCGCAACCTTTGAAAAAATAATCTTAAAATAGAATTTTAATATTGTAATTTTGAGCAATAAGTACACTGTGCTAGTTGCAAAAAACAGACCAGCCGCGCACCCTTGCATTTTGCCCTAATTGGGGCACGCTGAATCCAGTGGGACTTGCCGTTTTTTTAGATTGGCTCTTATTTTCAAGAATTACCGTTATTTCGAAAATGTAAGAGGTTGCACAGCATATATTTGCGTAACTCAAAAACGGTTTAGTTTATTGAAATAACTAAAAAAAACCGAAATTCGGCAATAAATAATAAAGTGGGGTTGGTCATACATTTGACCCATCTAGAAGCATCCTACGCGACACCATGCAAATATTGCGGTTTAATAAAATTCTTTAATTTGACCCTGCAGGTTTTTGACTTAGTCCGTTTTTAAAATTTAATATTTTGCAGATATTACATTTTTCAAAAAAATTATATCTTTTCGGTATATGGTTTGTAGTCCCAAGTATTATCTTTAAAATGGCATTTAAATCATCTTCGTATGTCAAGTAGTTTTCGAGATATTGAAGAAATAAGCTCTACACATTCGGCTAAATCTGCGAAATTATGACATTTTGAATATGACGTAACTTTTGAAAAAAAAATTTTAAAATTTTTTTTCGTTCATATATGTTCCTTATAAGATAAAAGGAACCTTCTCACCAAATTTCATTACAATCGGAAGAGGTCGTGTCCCACTCTTGGTCGTTTTGACATGGAATTACCCATATATATTAAATTTTAAATGAGTTTTTATACTATTTTTTTTTTAAATATAAATAGAAAATGGAAAGAACTTTAATTATGAATGCATAATTTCAAAGATTAACATAAATAAGGCGAATTCGCCTTGCCACAATTGTTATATTTTGTTCAAATTTATTTTAAACTAGCTGACCCGGTCCGCGTTGTTGGCCCTAAGCAAACATTAGTGTTGTATTACCACACGATTTAAATTAAGTTTTTAACGAAATTTACGGCCATAATTATCCATGGAATACCTATCGTAACGTTTTTTTTACAGCATAGCTTACAAATGATGTAGATATGGGCTCAACCAAAAAAGAAACGCATGTATTTAAGGCAAATTGGAAATAATATTTTTTTTTAATTCAACTTAAGCGGCTCATACACTTCCAATAAAATTTTTCAATTTAACGTATTGTACAATTATATCACCAATGTGTATGTGATATTCAAAGGTATCACAATATATTGTCAACAATCAAAAGACTTTTGATTTATATTGCACAACAAAAAGAAAGTGAAATGTGTTGGCAACATTGTGCAATGCTGTTTGTGTTATTCCTATAGGTTATGTTTACCTTTTTATTGAATAAATGAAAATTTTGTGCGACTTATTGCATATCATAAAAAAAGTCATAAATGTTTTTCCAAAGAATTTTGTGGGTATCTCTAGCAAATTTTTGAAATTCATACCTTTACTTAACTGTGAATAAAAGCGAAACGCGTTTATCGATTTACATGATTTATGTCTCATTTTGTTCATAGGTGAAAGTAATTGGGCAAAAAATATTTTTTTTCTTCATACATTTATATATAACTGTGAAACTGTTGCTTATGTAGCGAAACGTTGTATGAACAGATTAAAGGAATTGTAATTCTTTTTCAATTTGTTTCAGCTTTTTCGGACTAGTGGTTCTCGAGTTAATACAAACAAAAGAGCATAAAAAGTGACAAATTCCCCTATACAATACTTACTAACTTCAAATTAATTTTTATTATTATTTGATGTACCATGGCCAAACTAATGATGCAGAAGTTCTTATTTTTTAGTCTACTTTCATAACCAATTATCAGAATTGAGTCCCGAAATCATGTGTTGTACTGTGTTATTAACATAGGTTTTTTGTAAATATCTTTGAAACTACATAACCGATTTCAAACGGCTTTCAAAAAATAAATAAAAAAAGCAAACAAAAATAAATATATGAATATGTCATTGGTTTGCCACGCCCCTCCGCCCCCAGACCGAAAATCAACAATCATACTTCACAGTGTCGCCCGCCTGAATATTCTGAAAATTTCATCAAAATCGGCCTAGACGTTTTGGAGTCCATACGTTACGTACATACACACATCCTGTTTTATATACAGTGAACTCGCGATAACGTGAACTAATTTTTACCATGGCGTTTCACGTTTTCGAGATTGTTCACGTTATCGAATGCCAAAATTTTAAAAAATTAACACCAAATAGATAAACAAGTATTTTAAAACAAATATTTTATTAATTTATAGTAACAAAAAATATATGTCTATGCAATAATTCAGTTGATATTAATAATAATTCGGTGTCATCCTGATTTTCTTCAGGATTGTTGTTCTAGTCTTTCACCGTAGAAAGGGTCACTTCAATCTATGATCAAATTAATAAGTTAAATAAAACTCTCTAAAAATACTAAAACCTACTATAATAAAAAAAACCTGAGGATTAAGCGCCTGAAGAAGTTTCTTCTAGATGTCTTATGTCTTATTTTGGTCAAAAAATATATTTAAAATGTTCCAGCATTTGTGTAAAATTTCTTGTGAAATTTGACTCCATGCTGAGTCTAATAGATAAATTCCATCTTTCGGTTTTTAAATGACATTTTTCACTTTCACGAATAACGTACATAGCTAACTAACACGTCAGCGTATACATATGTACATGGATACAATTAAGAAAAAAGAACGCTGTAACATAAGCCAATAAGTGAACTCAATTCGGGGATTCCCCAATTAAACAAAACATTTTAAAAAGTAAACAAAAATGTGTTCACGTTTTAGAACTTCCAGATTTTGTTCACGTTTTAGAATAGTCTGTGTTAAAATAAATTTGTTCACGTTTCTGAGACGTTCACCCTTTTGAGTGTTCATGTTTTCGCGAGTTCACTGTATATAGATTGCATTTTAATAGAAATATTGTTTGCAGTTAATACATAGTTAAAAAATATTTGCAAATCAAGAATACAAAACTAGAAATTTAATTATTTTACATATTAAAAAAATAACGAGAAAATTAAATTAAAAGTTTTTGTTTATTTGAGAGCCTTTTCGTAAATATTCGTTGTCGTATACGACTGTGTAATAGATTAAAGTAATACACATGTGTTCTTTAATCTACTACAAAAAACGACACGTTTGTTTACGAAAACGACAACCACAATAAGGCAGATTTTTTTTTTATAAAGCTCGATTCACCCATGCGTTCCGAACAATATTTTTGTCCGGACAAAATTTTTTTTATATTGAGTTTGACGTCTTACTTCTGAAAGAGAAACAAGTTTTTTCTTGAATTGGTAGATATTGCTGAAATTGTTGAACATTTGTAACTGTAGACAAAACTTGTTGTTTGAGTTTTAAAGACGTTGAGACGTTAACATTAAGAAATAAAGGGGTATGATCCGAACTCAATTCATATACCCGAATAAACATCAAAATCTAGTAGGTCAGAGTTTTTCCGATGATCGGTTAGCCAGTATGTGGGCGAGCCAGTTGACAAAACTGTAAATTTTTTACTAGATATGCATTTATAAAGCTCAGTACCTTTTGGATTAATTAGTGTACTACCCTACCAAGGGTGCTTAGTAGAGATGAGCGATATTTCCGTACCTGTAATTTAATCACTGTTACTGAAAAATCACGAATCACAGTTGTGACCAAATCTGTTAAGTAACAGGTACTTGCTAAGTTGTTATTTTCTTATTTTGTTTCATACACAAATTTATGATATTTCACTGTTTGTGTGGGTTATATAGTTTTTTGCACTCATGAATGTAATTGTTGCTATTTTTTCTTTTGTTCTCTCTTCTTCCTTATTAGAATTTTTTTAAAGCCAATGTTTATTTGTTCAAGTATGTCCAACTAAACAGGTGATCGTTTTTGTTGCCTTATTTCTTTGTCAAACTCCATAACAAAAAATTTTCAAAAATCCTAGAACAAAAATAAAAGTTGTGATGACAATCAGTTTTAAATAACAGTGATTTTAAAATCACGTTCACTAATCACGATGTTCCTTAAAAATCACGGGATCGCGTTAAAATCACCTAGCAATGTGAAGAATGAAATTAAAATTCTAAATCAAATGAAAAGCCCTGGATATGACCTTATAGGAGCGAATGTTGTCAGCAAATTCACACATATGTAGATGCGTGGTATTTTTAACGTTAATTTTCAATTATGTTTTTAGGCTCAACCACTTTCAATCGCAATGGAAGTACGCAGAGATTATTATGATCAAAAAACCAAACGAACCAGAAAATCTGGCAACTTTATTTATACCCATAAGTCTTCTGGTTCTATTTTCTAAAATAAAAAAAATTATTTTACGAAGGCTATAGCCTGCTAGGGACAAAAATAATATCATCCCCGAACATGCGTTTGATTTAAGACACAGACACGGTACTCCGAAGCAAATTCACAGAATTGTAAATGTTATTACCAAGGCCCGGATTTTTATGCAAATGCATATTTGTTTTCATCAATCTAGGATCAACATAAACTTAATATCTTTTCGAATCAAGAAATTTTAAATAAAATGGCATCAATTTGTTAGTGCATATTTTTGCATATTATGCTTTAAATACATATTTTTGCATATATTGCTGACATTGCATATTTTTGGTGCACTTTTGGGGAAAAATGGGAAAAAATATTTTGCAAAGCACATCGGGTTTTGTGGCATATTAGGAGAAGTATTCTATAACAACAATGCGGGGAAAGCGGTTGAAATCAGTTGTGTATTATGCTGAAAATTTTGATCAATTCAAGGATGTGATGGAACGATGGTAATGCAGTACAAAAAAAAAAAATCCAAATATAAAATTTCGGATTTATCACTCTCAAATCTTCAAATTACGGATTTATCTCTGAGACTATTGTAAAATTAGAGATATCAAATCCATTGAGAATGCAAATTAAATTAATTGATAATGTCATAAATAGAATGTATGCAGTTAAGGGTAACTTAAGTAAACAAATTCGTATCAAACTTGATAAATTTTTAGAAATATGAAGGACACAAAACAATAACACAAACTGCTGGCATATTTAATTAAAATTTTTACGAAAACAGCATAGTGGAAAATGAATGTATATGAAAATGAGTATTGTACTTAATATATTTTATATGAAGGTTCGCATATCTATCTAACACTTGACTTAATTTACATTATTGTTTTACTTTATATTTTGTGTTTCACTATATTTTACTTCTGCTTTTTTGGTGTACCTTATTTCGGTTAACGAGACTGAATTTTTAGGGGTTTTATGTTATTTTAATGTTCTGTTTATGATTAAAAAGTGTGTTAGGAAAAATTTAAAGTGCATATTTTTTCAATTTATAGCGCATATTTTTCTATTTTAAGTGTATGTTTTATGCGCATAAAACTCGATTTTAACTGCATAAAAATCCGGTCCCTAGTTATTACAGATGCGTTCAAAAAAAAAAACAATATTGTTATGCGGTATTTATTGATATTCAACAGGCATTTGACAGAGTATGTCATATCGGTTTACTGTATAAGTTAAAAAAATTTTTGCCAGCTCCATTTTATTTACTCTTCATAAGCTATTTATCTGAAAGATATTTTTACGTTAAGGTCAATGACTCGACTTCAAAACTTCATAAAATACAGGCTGGAGTTCTACAAGGTAGTGTTTTGGGGCCCGTTTTATACACAATTTTCAAATCAGATATGCCTACCCTCGATAACGTTCTTGTGGCGACTTTCGCAGACGACACCGCAATTTTGGCAACCAGTGAATCACCTATTCAAGCGTCTATATATATACAACATATGGGCATTTCTCTAATGTCGAATGCGACATTCGTACGCCTTAAAAGTGAAACAAAACATATACCAAAACATTAATTTTATTTTGACAAAAGGCGAAACTTATAGCTCTTGATTAGCTCTATAATTTGTGCTAAAGGTTTTGAGCAATTGTTCGTTTTCAAGAAAATTAAAAAAAACCAAGGCATTTGCATGCGACAAAAACAGAAGTCGCTTTTACGGCAAACAGTTCAAACACTGATTTCACCGAAACCTGATGAAATATTTTAATGCCACTAATTTTAAAATGTTATGCATTGATGTATCTTAATAATGCTTTTTATTTGATTCAAAAATATTGTGTAGCTTATTTTTAATTTAATTATAATCACTGTCGCAGGCTACATGTTGAATGCGACATTTTGTTCCATCATACTTTTATGTTAACGTTTTTACTTTTTATGTAACAAGACATCCGTAAGATGATTCTACTTTATTTTAAATACATTTAATATATTTATTTTCCGAACAAAAATTATAAACTTAAAAAAAATATCTTCAATAAAGAAAAATACAAATACATATGGATCAATTTCAAAAAAACGTACACATCGAGTTTTTTTTTTGCTTATTTTTAAAGTTTTTTCAATTCGCCTGTAAGAGTGGCAAATTAATGTAGAAATTGATAAACAATCCGGTGGTACTTTTAGGCTCTCAAAAAAAATCAATATTTTTTTAATTTTTTTTGGGTTTCTATGATTTCGATCTTGAGCGTCACACACCAAATATGTATAAGAAATCGCTAAAAATGCAAAAATATTTGAAATTCAAGCTTACTACGATGTTCTTTTGTTTCTCAAGATTGACTTTTGTGAAAAATCACCTTTTCGATTATCAACACAAAATCACGATTCACTTTGATTTTTAATTTTTTTTAAAAGTGACTAGTTATTTTAAAATTTCAAGATGAAAATATGTAAATTTTTGTTAAAAAAAGACTTGAACTTAGAGGTTACTTGCAAAGTACATAATAGGCTTGTAACAATGTATTTAAAAAAAAACTGCAATTATAAGCGTTTTAAGTGTGACGCTCAAGATATTTTGTGACGATCAAGAGATTTTGTTGCACGTAAACAAGAAATAATGCCTAATTTAAAGTTTAACGAAAAAAAAATTCATTCTTTTACAAAAATTAAATAAAAAACAACAAAAATTCTTCAAAAAACAAAAATTTTCATACAAAACTAAACATGTACATATCCTTTGATGTCTTTAACAAAAATGGAAAAAAGGAAGTAATTCTTGAAGAAACTCATACACATATGTAAATATTTGACGCAAAACAATAACTTAACTTAATTTAATTTATAAATTTTCATTCGAATTCTTTATGAAATGACAAGCGGCTTTGTTTTTCTCATTCTCATTCGGTTTTAGCACTTTCGAATTAAGTTTGTGGGAGTTGCATAAGTTTCCGGTCCCCCATAGGTTTAAATTGCAAAAGCACGAGCGAGATCTGTAAATCAATTCACCTCTGGATTTTGTAATTATATGGTAAATATCGATTATACCTTTCTTTCTTTCTTCTTTCTTTTACATTCGCCATTACGCGCTTTATCGAGCTTTATTTTCTCTCGACATCTTCGTGCTCTTTCAACCGCCATTGATTTTGTTGTTTTACTCTTGTAAATAAAAAATAAAACAAAATTAAGCATTTTAAGCTATGAAGCAATATATATCAAAAGTGATGCTCATGAAATGTTTGCCTATTTTGGTTTTTTTCGTAGGCAATTTTTTAAAAATGAGTTGAAACCATGTAAACAATGATTGTCAACTTCAATTTTTTACATTTAATGTATTCACTTTTAAAAAAATTAGCGTGACGCTCATGAAATCTTATCGCGCCCTTACCATGGTGTTCACAAAAACTACGCAAATGCACACTTTTTTCTTGGTTTTATTTTATTTTGTTTACTAAAAATTCTAAAGGGGGACACATGCTTTTGTATGGAAGGAGTCAGAGGGAGATGCAAAACACCATTCTGAATAAACAAAAAAACAAACATACAAATTTGAGAATTACGTTTTTTTGTTACATATTCCTCGCTGAGCACTCTGACATTTTTGTTTTTTTTACCTAAAATAGTAGTGTAAAGTACGGGGACACAAAAATTGCGTTTTTTTTTTTAATTGACCCTTATAGAACAAAAACTAACTTAACTGAAAATAGTATTGCTATTCTCAAATAAAGTTTTTTTTAATGGAATAAGCTATCCCTACAAGAAATGCATAACCAAAACAAAAAAAATTACTATTACTATAACACTATATTGGTCAACACTACCGGTCATATAACTAGTAAAATGACCGGCAGTCTTCTTGTAGGGTATCCTTACTGCTTGTAGTTATTGGCCATCGCAAATAAAGATATTTTAGAAATTTTTTTTTTTTTAATTTATGCATTTTACACTTACGA
Organism: Pollenia labialis; assembly: GCA_949318255.1. NCBI lineage: Eukaryota > Metazoa > Arthropoda > Insecta > Diptera > Polleniidae > Pollenia > Pollenia labialis. The sequence continues at coordinate 77,953,935 of OX439142.1, forward strand.
TGTCGCACGCTACAAATTTAAAATAAGTACCAAGAGAAAAGCACTGATTATTTTCCAGCAAAATTTTTTTTATTAAAATTGCAACAAAAATATCTGTTTGTTACTAATATTTGATGCGCATTGTACAAATACCCTCGACGCACTGATAACAATGTTCTTTTTCAATGTTGCACGCTACATCGAAATATACGGTGAAGCAAAGAAAAAAAATTACCGTAACTGGCAATCGCATCGTTCCGTTTACAGTTTTCTTATATTGTTTGAATATAAACCGAGATTTAAAAAACAATTGTCAATGCATAATGTTTCTCATTGAGATCATTTAGCAAAACAAAACGTGCAATAGAAATGTTCAAAACAGAACTTTTGCATTTGTTCGACTTTGCATTTGAATATTTCAAAGTGTGTTATGATTTAATGTAAAATTTTTTTACATTATTAAAAGTTGATAGATTCCCTATAAAAATATGTTAAAACAACATACTTTTATAGACTTTGAATTTTTTGGCTGTGGTTGACATTTCGGGAGAAATGCCCATATGCTCAATGAATTATGAACTTAAAATCAAAACAAAGAGATTGTACTGGTAAATTGGTCTGCACTCGCAATTGAATCTCAATAACAAATTAAGAATTTATAAAACAATTCTTAAACCAGTTTGGACTTATGGCGTGCAACTCTGGGGTACTGCCAGTAATTCGAATATTGAAATTCTCGAAAGATATCAGTCCAAAATTCTCAGAATGATAACAAATGCACCGTGGTTTATAACAAACAAAGCCATTAGAAGTGATCTTTCCATGACATCAGTTAAAAATGAAATAAAATCCATTAGCGAGAAATATCTTCAACGGTTAAGTTATCATGTCAATCCTGTCGCCATCGCATTACTAGATTCTACTGATGAAACCAGACGACTCAAACGATTTCACGTTTTGGATCTTCAGTTCAGAAGTTAAATCTAAATCATTAAATATTGTTACACCAAAATATAAATCAATGTCAAATCAAATTACAAATCCTTGTTAAATTTATGATAAATATTTTAATGTTAATATTATGATCTTATTGGAGTCATTAAGCCCTGTGATGTATATAAAATTTAACAGATTTGCTTATTGTCCTTTGATATATTTACCGTATTAACAAAACCCCTTGTATCGTTGTATCAATTGTATGTTGTATTAAAATACATAGTTCACTATTGGTTTTTTATACAACATACAATAGCGGTTTTCACCGTTTGTATTAAGTGTACAATTCAGCTTTTCTGAATACGATTTTATACTATAAAGCATGAGTGTCTCTTTCGTTAGTATTGTAAATTAACGAAGTTGCTGAGTGAGGGAAGGAGACAGATATAGTTTCATCAACTGTTTTATTCTGGGTTATTTAACAAACGTGTTTACTACAGATTTTTGTTAGATTTTTCAACCACATCGTAGTAAATTTTAGTCTAATACATTTTGTTGTTGCAGTGTTGTAAATCTTAGTACTTTAACTTAATTAATAAGATTCACAAGTACTACAAGGGACTTTACTTTTGTACTGCCTTGCTGGAGCGAATTAAAATGGGAATTTTGAAAAAACTTAAAAAATCTTTTTTTTTAAGTTTAAAGTCCTGATACTCAGTAAATCTTTATCCGATCAACACAGTTTGGATATGTTCTGAAAGAGAAAAGAGATATTAAATATTGTACAATTCAGTTGAACAGATCTCGAGATTTTTCGAAATACTTAAAACAACTGCTGAAAAACACGATTTTCGCGCACATCTCGAAAACGCATCTCGAGAAAAATAAATTAATGCCATATTTGGGATCAGCAGCCCCAATTTATATTAGAAAATATCTCATTTTTGAGGTTAATTTTTTTGTGGCATAGTGTTATTAATGAGTCACCCCTTTTAAAATTTATAAATATTTCTAGACTTTTCCTGAATGACTGGGAAATTCATGTAGTAACTGTTATAATATCTTAATACTGTTTTAGGTGGTAATACAGTTGTGTTGAAAATTATACATGACAATTTAAAGTTTCTCTTGTCATAAAACTATAACTTGCAAGATAACTTATAACCAGGTAAACTAGAAATATGCTCTAAACACGCGTTTTATGCGCATTAAATATGAAGTCAGATCTGGAAAATATGCCCTGAAAATTGTTAAAAAATATGAACTAAGAAAATCAAAAATTGCTCATTTAAAGACAAATGTTCCTCCATGCCCTTCCCAAATTGAGTAAGTTTTACAAAACAAGTAGAATAAAATACGTTTCAAAATACGTTTCAAAACAAATCTGGCTAAGCACCGAAAATGAATTTTATAAGGGGGGGTAACTGTGTATTTCGATTCGAAAGAAATCATTTACGAATTGGAACAATTTGTACTGTTTATTACGATTTTCGTAATATATGTTTCGAATAAACAGGCGTTTTTTTATACTTTATCGAAAACAAAAAAATCCCTTTCTTAACAGCCCCTCTCTATTACGAACAAAAAGTTTTCATCAAATCAAATTTTTTTAAAAATACAAATTCTGCCATCGTTTCGAACGATTGCGAAAATCGTAATACACAGTACAAATTGTCCGAACTCGTAAATTATTTCTTTCGCATCAAAATACGCTCCTCCAAGTTTCCAAAAAGATTTTGTTCAACTTTCTTCGGACACTGTTTTTAATAATGTAGACAGACCACAAACAAACTAAAAGCTATCAAGTGAATATTTAGATATTTAAATATACAATGTAATTTAGAAATATCAAAAGTTATTAAAACAACAAAGGCGGGACAGCGGCAGACTTCATAACCACGGTGTTGCAATGCAACACTGAAAGGCATAGAATTACAAGACAACTTTTCTAGAAGAAATGCCTTGAGTTCATTATTGAATGGTTACCGCCTTCACTGCACAACGGTTGCAAAATGTGTGCATTGTTTTTATTTGTGATGCTTTGTCAACGCATTCGGTTTTAGTGATGCTTTGCAATATTGCATTTATGAAGTCATCCGGTATCTTGAAATAGACCGATAAGTGAAAGCATACTACCTAAGCCCACAATATATCACAAAGGGACTGCTATAAGGACCCAAGTGAGCCGTCGTCGTGACGGCTGCACATTGAACCTAAGCCCGCAATAAGTACATAAATATAAGTTAAATTGATAAAAAAAAAAATTGTTTATGAAATTCAAATTCGGATGTTTTTATCAAATACATACATATGTCGTTATTTCTTAATTTTTGTCCGACTGTAAAAATTTTACGCTTACTGGAACAAAATATTATGTTTTTAAGATACCTACATGTTAAAAAAATTAAAAAATTTTGAAAAGCCATGAAAAAATCACATTTTTTCAAGTTTAAAGTCATGTAGTTCAGTAAATCTTTATCCGAGCAACGCAGTTAAGATATGAAAGTTTAAGTCTTTTACCATTCGGTTGAACAGTACTTGAGATCTTTCGAAATACATATCTAAAACAACTTTAGAAAAACACGATTTTCGAGTACATACCTATATCTCGAAAATCGTGTTCAGCAACACCAATTTAGCTTAGAAAATATCTCATTTTTGAGGTTCTTTTTTTTGTGGCATAGTGTAATTTAAAACGAAATCGTTTTTTTAATTCCACTTTATTTGGATTTCTGGAACGTGCCCGACATTGTTTATTATTACAATAACAAGCGCAATATGTAACTAGTTTGTTACACTCCTGAAAAGTTAGCTACCTTTTTTTGAGTTGGCATTTATTCAACATAGGCTTTTGATATATGTACTATTTAAGTATGTATTACTTAATATATACAAACATATAAATAAATATGTATGTATTTAATAAATTAAATTTTAAATAACATCCGAAACAAGAATTAATGAATAAATGTACTTGTTCGATCGATAAAGTCACCAGTCATCACAAGAAAAATCAATTAAAATTAAACTTTATTGTAAAATAAAAGGCAAAACACAACGCAGAATTTTGCAATTTTTTTTTCTTGTCTAGATGTTTTTAACCTTGCAAGAATAATAAAGAAAGACAAAAATGAACACACAATAAACAATTGGGATGTGAAAAACTTACATTTTAAACAAGTGGCACATACAAACATATGTATATACCTACACTCATACAGGAAATAAGCGAATAAAAATTATTATTATAAACAATTTTAACAATCTATAATTAAATGTATTTAACAAAGAAAGTGAAAAATTTAGGGCGTATTTTTGCTCATGGATTTTTTCTAAATTTATTTTTTTAACTTGAAAAAATTATATGGGAATTGGCCAAATCACATACATAAATATTCTTTCTTTATTCTTGAGTTTAGTTTTACCTGTAACCACGGTTATTGGCTCTGGGAGGAATTTTATATATAAATACTTCTGGTTTAACAATTAAAACACTTTCATAATCCATTTTTAGAGAATTTTTATTCTTTCGCCCCAAAAAAATCAAAAACTTATAAATGAAATTTGTAAGATTGTTTTTTTCCAAAAAGAATTATTTTACTGCTGACACTTAGAGCTGGTCAACAAACGATAGTACTATCGGTAGTTCTGTTTTCGTTAGACTATCGATTATTTCTTTTCGATAACGACACTATCGCTGAAATTAGTATTTATGAACTTTTCGCTCCCTAACACAGCGTTTACATTTGACAGTACTGACAGTAAGAAAATACATATAAAGCGGCCCATACACTTGCAATATTATTGTATATGATATTCGCAATATTATTTCCATTTTGTCCTATACCATGCAATAAGTCCCACTATGTTTTCACTCATGCAATAAAAAGATGAACATAACCTACAGAAATAACATAACATAACATAACAGCATTGTACAATGTTGCCAACACATTTCACTTTCTTTTCGTTGTGCAATAAAAATCAAAAGTATTTTGATTGTTGCCAATATATTGTGCCATCATCGTATATCACATACACATTGGCGATATAATTGTACAATACGTAAAACTGAACAATTTTAGTGCAAGTGTATGAGCCGCTTAACACCCAATTTTCATGATGATTTTTTCCCCTATTTTTGAAACATGTCTTTTTTAGTTTGATAGCGAGCGGGAGAGAGAAGTAAGCAGGGTAGAAAAAAGACATGAATCGTATTTTCTGGAATTCTTTTTTTACATTCCTCTTTGCACTTAATTTTATTTTTTAATTTATGCGTTTTTTTATTTTTAAGTGACAATTGCTTATTTAAATATAGAAAACATTTATAATGAAAACATAAAAAAATCAATCAACTATTTAGAGTAATCAAAAAATGTCAATCAACACTTATAAGTGCTAAGTGCTAGTTAAGTACATTTGAATAATTATTTAGCATTTTTAGCACTTTTTTAGATCCCAAAACTACTTAAAAACTCACATAATCAATTCAAGTAAAGTATAAATTCTTTAAGTGTATCAAGAAAAATACATATCGAGCCCTAACCGCAAAAATAGTGTAAGCGCCAAAAATCAAATTTTACAGGAGAGAGCTTTTTTATTTTATTTCATATAAAATTTGTCGCTTACAATAAAATTGTTCTTGCTATAAAATCGTAACGGTACCTTATGTGACCATGACATTTTAGGAGATGATGCAAGTGTTGCCAATAGTCATTTATTAAAAAAAACGAAAACTAAAATTTATGTCGCTTACACCATTTTCGCGGTTAGTCCCAATTTACACTATTGACATTTCTTGCCGGACATACGAAGTTTGTTGGTGAGGGGTCGAAAAGGTAGAGTGTGTAGTACATGACTATCTGTACTGGGCATTTTTTCATTTCTCTTTCTTACTTTTCGTAGTTTACATAATTTCTTTACATTAATTTCTGTCTGACTTCTAATGTTTCATATGTAAACGCTTCAGGTAAGATTAAAAGAGAATTCAAAAAATGTCCGGCAAGAAATGTCCCTAGTGTAAATTGGGACTTAGGGCTCGATATGTACGTATTACCCTAGGTCTACATTAAAGATAATTATCTGAGCAAGTTGGCAATAACTGCCCGTCTATACCAGAGATAATTATTGCGACATAAATTGCAGTAATTGTCAAAATTATGTTATCTTTAATGTAGACAGCAATTTGTTGTACATATTTATTGCTAACAATTTATGTTGCAATAATTGTTAGTCCATTTTCGATGACAATAATTGCTTACAAAGAACGTCAATTTGGTTGTCAGTTGAAAGAAAGAAGCAAAAAAAAAATAGAAGCAAATTGTGTGAGAAGGAAATTAAGTTTTTGAAATTGCAGCAAATTATAATTGTAGTAAAATAATTAAATTAAAAAATTAAATAAACACTAAAATAAAATTTCAAAAATTATAATTTTTTCCTTATTCGATCTTTATTGTTAAAATTAATATTAATTTGTTTAAGTTCGAGTTCTTGTTTATAAAAAAATAATAATTTTACATTAACAAAAATAAAAAAATTAATAAAATTAATATTTTTGTATTAAAAATTATATCAAGCTTAAACAAATTAATATAAATTTAAATAATAAAGTCGAATAAGAAAGAATTTATATAAATAATAATAATTCTTGTAAGATACCGCGATTTTTTACACTGCACCTTCTTTCTTGATTTTTTTCAAACTATGAGTTAACATAAATAAGATTTCCCATGCCTTTAGCATAAGCTGAGCAATAAGAAATATTGCTCTGTTATTCTGCCGACGTTATTGCCAACTTGCTGAGATAATTATCTTTAGTGTAGACCTAGAGTAACGTCGGCAGAATAACAAAGCAATATTTCTTATTTCTCAGCTTATGTTAAAGGCATGGGAAAACGTATTTATGTTAACTCATAATTTGAAAAAAATCAAGGAAGAAGGTGCAGTGTAAAAAATGGCGGTATCTTACAAGAATTATTATTATTTATATAAATTCTTTCTTATTCGACTTTATTATTTAAATTTATATTAATTTGTTTAAGCTTGATATAATTTTTAATACAAAAATATTAATTTTATTAATTTTTTTATTTTTGTTAATGTAAAATTATTATTTTTTTATAAACAAGAACTCGAACTTAAACAAATTAATATTAATTTTAACAATAAAGATCGAATAAGGAAAAAATTATAATTTTTGTAAAAACTAGCGCTGCTAGCGCTATGTTGGAAAACTTATTTTAATTCATATATATTCTTTCTTATTCGACTTTATTATTTAAAAGTTTATATATTAATTTGTTTAAGTTTTATTATATAAAAATATTAATTTTTTTTATGTTAAAGTAAAATTATTATTTTAATATAAAAATGAACTCAAAATTAAACAAATTCATTTAAATTTTAATAATAAAGATCGAATAAGGAAAAAATTATATAAATAAAAATAATTTTATTTAAGTGTATTTTTAATTCTTGAATTTAATTATTTTACTGCAATTATAATTACTACTACTATTTCACAAATTTAATTTCTTTCTCACACAATTTGCTTCTATTTTTCACCTTTGGTTCTTTTTTCTCAATTGACAACCAAATTTGACGTTTTATGTAAGCAACAATTGTCAACGAAAATGGACTAACAATTATTGCAGCATAAATTGCCGGCAATAAATAGGTACAAACAATTGCTGTCTACATTAAAGATAATATAATTTTGACATTTACTACAATATATGTGGCAAAATTATCTCTGGTATAGACGGGCAGTTAAGGGCCAAATACACTTGTCAAATGCTTGTCCAGCCGGCGAATTCAACGTGTACGTGTGCTGCAAAGGTGGGGTCAAGTCAAAATATGGTGTTTTTTTCTGTGGTCGACTTGTCAAAGTTTGTATACAAAATAGTTTTTTACCCTAGGTCTACACTAAAGATAATTATCTCAGCAAGTTGGCAATAACGTCGGCAGAATAACAGAGCAATATTTCTTATTGCTCAGCTTATGTTAAAGGCATGGGAAAACGTATTTATGTTAACTCATAGTTTGAAAAAAATCAAGAAAGAAGGTGCAGTGTAAAAAATGGCGGTATCTTACAAGAATTATTATTATTAATATAAATTCTTTCTTATTCGACATTATTATTTTAATTTATATTAATTTGTTTAAACTTGAGGTCATTTTTAATACAAAAATATTAATTTTATTAATTTTTTTATTTTTGTTAATGTAAAATTATTATTTTTTTATAAAAAAGAACTCGAACTTAAACAAATTAATATTAATTTTAACAATAAAGATCGAATAAGGAAAAAATTATAATTTTTGCAATTTTATTTTATTGTTTTTTTTAATTTTTTAATTTAATTATTTTACTACAATTATAATTTGCTGCTATTTCAAAAACTTAATTTCTTTCTCACACAATTTGCTTCTATTTTTTTTTTCTTTTTTGCTTCTTTCTTTCAACTGACAACCAAATTGACGTTTTTTGAAAGCAATAATTGTCAACGAAAGTGGACTTACAATTATTGCAACATAAATTGTTAGCAATAAATATGTACGAAAAATTGCTGTCTACATTAAAGATAACATAATTTTGACAATTACTGCAATAAATGTAGCAATATTTATCTCTGGTATAGACGGGCAGTTATGTAAACAAACCTGTTTTATTTACTAGCAATATTTTTGACAACCCGACCACAGAAGCAGTGTTGCTGTAGAGTTGACCTCACCTTCTACTCAATTCGCCTTGGTGTGCTGGACGTAATATTCGCCGTCATATCTAAATTTTTTGATTTTTCATCAAGCGTTGTCGATGTCACACATACAAACACATTTTCACATACTACCACAATGCTTGATGAGTATTTTGATTAATGTATTTGGGCCTTTAGGCACATAACTTTTTACAAAAACAATTAAATTGCATAGTCTAATAGAGCGTATTTTTTTTTAAATCACCGGCTTTAGAGAAGCAAGTGAATGTTGTTTCAGACATTGGGACAAAAAACCATCAGCTATTCATAAAGTTCAGCGAGGCAATATTTTGCTTATCAGTAGGCCAATATGTTGGTTGTCCGCTCGTGACCACATTTAAATCCATTTTATAAACTGTATTAAACAAAACACAACCCTTTGGTGTTATAAGTCGTGACCCCCAGAAGGTATGTTTAGCGTTATAGTCGCCAGCGGCCAGGAAAAGGTCCTATGTTTCGATTTAGCTCTTCAACACAAATGTTCGTTGTTGCAGATAATCTCCACAATGATCACACTTCATTAATTTTAAACTTATTTTTTGAGGTCAAATGAGTTTAAGAAACCATCATAACATCAATTTGTTTATTTTTAAGAAAGTATTCTAGCTCATTTTTATGTTGACAGATGCCGTTTGCGTTCCAAAAAAATTTAAGCAGTTCATGGTTTGTTAACTACAGCTTGCAATAACATCGATTGCATTCTTAACATTTCCTGCATCATATTACCCATTGTTTATGTAAAATTATTTACTGTTTCCATGTTTTTTTCTAGTTGACTTAAATTAAAGACTGGAGTTTCATCATTATTTGGCGAAGCATCTTTCATTGGCATATGGTTTTATTTAAGGACGCTTACGTAGGAGCAGGCCTGCCACATTTGCCGATTTATCGGCATTTTGCCTCTAAATTATCAAAGTGCCGATTTGCCTATTTTTGCTCAAAAAATGCCGATTTTTTGATAAACATCTTAACCAAAGTAACTTTTTGTTGGATTTAGTACAATTTATTAATTTTGGGTACCATTGAAATACTTGTTTCATTAAAAAGAGAGGACTGTTATTAATTTAGCGCTTTTGCTAAGAAAAAAAGGTTAGATTTGTCCTATATTATATGCAGTGTTTGTTACGTATGTTTACCCAACACACACATGTTGCAATTGTAAAGAATAAAAGAACTTGATCAAAAACAAAAAAAAAATATCAGCAATTTTTTTGACAAAAGCTAAAAGAAGAAAAAAAAGTTAAATTAAAAAATATAAAGTACATACTTTATATTTGAATTTGGAAATAGATTTTTACTTACAAAAAAGTTGAGGCAAGTTAAATTCAAAATTCACTTTTAATGAAGAAACTTAAATCAAAAAATTATTTTTATAAGCGCATTTGAGGATGATGCAAGTTTATCCGATAACTAATCTTTTGTAAGAAAGTCAAGTAAATTAACGAACTTTTTGGCAACGAAATTTAGATTTAAAAGTGAGAATTCTCCTGGTTCATTTCCAACAATTTCACATTCTTCCGCCAATGTGGAAAAATGTTAAGCCAAGTCAACCTTAATAAAACGAAATTTTAATGTACCATGCAAATTAATCTTTGCATAGAATTCATCATTCCAAAAATTATTTAAAATTTTAAACTATTTTCATGCTGATATTAAAATTAAGGATTTAATAAAAATGTCAAGCTCATATGAATCTAAAATAACAAAAAGTACAAAACTTTAAAATAATTTACCCAAGTACAGAATATGCGTATACATTTTTGTTTCTAATTACTTACAATTTATTTGTAAAACGTTTTTTTTTTTGTTGAATTTTATGCTATTAGCATAAGGTAATGCAAAATTGTTCTGTTTTGATATTTTTTCCACAAAAAAAGTGTTTTACTGTATTTAAAATAGGTATTTTTGGTTTGCCGATTTCTTTAAATTAAAATGCCGATAATGCCGATTTTTTTTTTGAAAATATGCAAATGTCTTACCAAAATCACCTGGCACCCCTGCGTATGAGGTTTAATTGTTGTTTGCACTGTCACTGTTGTTTTTTCTATTACCAGTTCAAGGCCCATTGAAAAGGTCTGCCCAAGAAGCCTGATGATCATTGTTTATGTTCTTTTTAGTAGTCAAAAGTTGTTTACATTTTGCTTACATGTGCATGTATACATTTGTTTTCGTTTATGGTATGCCACACATACACGTTTTTTCCTTTTGCTTTGTATATGTGGTAGTAAATTTTTGACAACTAAAAAGAATCGTTTTTTGTTTTTGTTCAAGTAAGCAGACCTGATAGATGGGCCTTGTACCAGTTTTAGTTGCGCGCAGACCTACTACTAATAATCACAGCCAGTGTGACCAGATTTTTTTAAAATATAAAGATAAATCATGTTTGAAATAGAGCTAAAAAAAAGCTAAAGAAGGAAATTAATAGCCAAAAAATAGCGCTTAATTTTTTTATAGCTTTTGTAGTAACTTTTAATTAGTTCGATATTTTCCTTAGAATTAATAGTGTTTATGTAATTACAGCTGAGAATAATTATATAGTTAAACGAAAAAAAAATTAAAAAAGCGTTACCAGTAAATTGATTAAACTTTAGCTTTATTTTTAACAATTTCTATGGATTTGCTTGACTTTATTTGTAGGAAGATAATTGTATAATGTAATGAGGAAACTGTATAATGATGTTTGATCTAGCCAAACGTTTTGCAAAAGCAAATAATTTTTTTATTAAAACAAGTGACGTCAAATATTTAATAGGTATGCACATACATAGCTTAACTAGTAAAATTTTTACTATCAGAAATTTTCAAAAAATAGTTGACGGAAGTCGTTCTCGAGATCGAAGTCGTAGCCGTTTGAAATTCGAAATCACGATAACGACAATGTAAAACACATAAGTAAAAAGTGCGCCGTACATACATATGTCGTTTGCTTCAATCATACCAATTTTTAAAAACGACTATATTTCATATACAAAGCAAAAGGAAAAAACGTGTATGTGTGGCATACCATAAACGTATACATGCACATGTAAGCAAAATGTAAACAACTTTTGACAACTAAAAAGAACATAAACAATGATCATCAGGCTTCTTGCGCAGACCTTTTCAATGGGCCTTGAAAAAATGTAAATAAACAAAAAAAATTACGCCAAACGTCACACACGAAGAAAATCATTGCAAACAGATGCGCTTGTGAGGTCACTTTATTTAATAGTTTATTAGTACATTCTGAGTTCGACTACGACAAACAACAACACTCATAAGAAGGCCAAACAAGATATTTTTTCCCTGATACCTAAACCAAAAACTAATTTTTTCAATTTGAGCGTTGATGACAAAAAACGATTTAATGATTATTTCTTTTAATGGTTTGAGGCTTTGAAAATTAAAAAGAACGTAGAACGCTTTGCTAATGTAACTATAACGCCCACAATTCGATTCACTTTTGCCCTAGATGCCTGCTTATAGATGGAATAGATGGCAAATATGCTTACATCGCTAAATTGAATATCACGTAAATCCTTTATAGGTATTAAATTTACTTATAACGGCAGAAAAAACAGATAAATTGGAATACAAATACTGTATGATTAAACCTTTTTTTTAATTATCATGCAATAGGAATATGCTTAAAATTTACTCTAAGCTATGCTTTTGTTCAATAATTGGTTTATAGCCTTGCTATTATCCCTGAAATATGGAATAGAAATGTGTTTTTTTTTGTTCTTGTAAATCACATAAATTTACTGTTTATTCGAGAAATTTTTCGAAGTGAAACTTTTGACAAAAATTCTCAATTTTTTGGAAAATAGCGTAACTTTTGTATTCTTCTCCTGGCAGCACTGTTATGTATGTAGAATATACATTGTAGATCAAATCTGCAGCAGCGATTTCTTCTGCGCTGCCACCCTATTAGGTACCCATTTAATTAAAAAACACAAAGTTTATTCGGATAAATTGTTTTATTTATTTTAAAATATAAATAAACACGAAATTGAAATTAAAAAAAGCTAGGAAAAGCTAAATGCATCTTTGAAGTAGAGTAAAGAAACAGAGCTAGTACGTACGGATTTTATTAAATTACACATAAAACTATTTTATGTAGGTATGTAACCAAATGCTTGCCGAAATAAAATGAAATATGTACTGTGTCATTGCCAATCAAATGAAAATATCGAAGAGCTTTAAAATTTAAAAATCGTTTTAACCAAGGCCCATTGAAAAGGTCTGCGCAAGAAGCCTGATGATCATTGTTTATGTTCGTTTTAGTTGTCAAAAGTTGTTTACATTTTGCTTACATGTGCATGTATGCGTTTGTTTACGTTTATGGTAGGCCACACATACACGTTTTATTCCTTTTGCTTTGTATATGTGGTAGTAAATTTTTGACAACTAAAAATAATCTTTTTTTGTTTTTGTACAAGTAAGCAGACCTGATAGATGGGCCTTGACACAAACAAAGTGGTTGTTGTTTTTTTTTGGTTGTTGTATTTCTGCATAGACCTAATAATAGGAACGTGAGCAAAAACAAAAAAAATGACAACAATAAAAAAATAGTTTTATAAAATAATAAGCACTTGCAAGGCCCATTGAAAAGGTCTGCGCAAGAAGCCTGATGATCATTGCTTATGTTCTTTTTAGTTGTCAAAAGTTGTTTACATGCGCATGTATACGATTATGGTATGCCACACATACACGTTTTTTCCTTTTGCTCTGTATATGTGGTAGTAAATTTTTGACAACTAAAAAAAATCGTTTTTTGTTTTTGTACAAGTAAGCAGACCTGATAGATGGGCCTAAGAAGATCCGTTAAATTAAAATATATTTACTCTACGAGTTTGTTTCTTTGAGCGGCATATCATGTATGTACATGTACCTATACATAACTGTTTTGTTGTAGAAGATTTAAATAAATGAAATTCAAATAAAACAACAACCACAAGGGATTTTTTGGAAAAATTAGAGGCAGTCGTGTTTTTTTTTGGAAATGGTAGATTATAAGTGACATAAATGTAAAACAACCTAACCGCTATCATGTCTGGAGTTTCCGGAAAACACATCTCAAACGTAAGACGGACAGATGGACATCGTGAAAGTAAAACGAATCGACTTTTATTCTAATATGTGATAACATTTTTAACAAAAAAATTAATTTTGCTTTTAGCTTAAAATCTTCTTAATCCAATTTAATCAAAAATATATCGTTATCTAAATTGCAAAAAGCCCTAATTAACCCTAAATTTAAAATCGACTTTTTTATTGATTTTGATGTAATTATAGCTAATTTTTTTTAACGAGTTTTATGTTATTTTCAGACAATTTGTTTTTTTAATCGATTTAGCGATCTTAAATTAGTTTTTGGGTTTGTTTAAAATTTTGCAATTTTTCGCGAATTTTAGCCGTGTTCGTGATATAAGCGATTTGTTCGTGTAATTTTTCTGATTCTTTACAACTTTTACGATTTATAATAAATAGTAGACTTTGCTATCATACCGTTGTTAGCAAATTTTTTGCGAATTTCCGTGAATAAAGCAAGTTTTACCCAATTTTTGCCATTCCTTACAGTTTTAGATTTTATGGCTGGTTTGAAATATTACAAATTTTCGCAATTTTTGCAATTTTTTTTTATTATTTTCCGACATTTTGTTTTTTTAACCCATTTAGAGATTTCAAATAAATTTTAGTGTTTGTTTAAAAGTTTGCAATTTGAGCCATGTTATGTGATTCTTTACAGCTTTCACGATTTTTAAAAAATATTAGATATTGCTATCATGCTACGGTTAGCTAATTAGCGCTCTTTAGTTCAAAAAAGATTTTTCGAACAAAAACTTCGAATACACAAAAACATGCGGATTTGAGAACACCAATTTATTACTTATGCGGATTGAAAAAACTTTTCGTTTTTTATTCGAGTCTAAACCTAGAACATACCTGAATAAGTGCAATAATTTCTAGGTTATTTTATTAGAAAGTAAATACATACGTATGTATGTATTTTTAAACCTGGGTTCTGATATTGTCTTTTGTGTTTTTTTTTACAACAAAACAACATAGCAAACAAGCAAAATAAATTTAAGAAAAGCTTGTGAAGCCTTTTTAGTTTTTTATACCAGCAAAAAAATTAGCAGCTGAATTTTTGAAAATCGTTAGCTGAGACTTTAAGTTTAATTTGATATACATAAGTCTCGCGCTAGAGGTCGTTGATGATCTGAAGATACAAGCCATAGCATTTGGAAAAAATAAATATTTTTGGACAATTTATAGTTGTAGTAAAAACAAATGTGTTTATTTGTATATAGATACATATGTATGTACCCTGTAGGAAGTCAAACACATTTTTAAGTAACTTCAAACTGGTTTTTTATAACCACATCTAGTTGATTAAGTGACTTTTTTCTTTGTCGACGACTCATTTTAACATAGGCATGTCTTAGGCAGTAGTCAATTTGCCATCTTTGCATGACTTTTTAACTGACTGCTAACTACTTATTTTTCAACCTATTTGTAGTTAATTAATAGTATAGTCCAAGGCGAATTTACACCAGGTGACCTTATCTTGCTACGTAAGCAACAGCTGATTACTAACCTTGTGTCAAAATGATATACCGTTCATGTGGTTCTGTGGAATATTAACTAAATTTTATAATTTTCGCCTAAAATTATGAAATTAAAAATTTTTTTAAATTATTAGATTTAAAAACAAACAATTTAAAATTAAAAAAAATTAAATATTTGTTTAAATTATTCACTACAATGTTGTATTATTTTTGACACAACGTTAAAATACTTTACAGTGTTGTAAACGTATTCAAAATAAGACCACCTTGTATGAATTCGCCTTGGTATAGTCGGTTTATAATAAATTATTTAAATTTGAAATAAATTTTATCAAAAAAATATATGTTCCTTTGAACAAACACGCATATTTTTATAAAGAAATAATTATTTAAGAACATTTTGCATCAAATTGCTTTAAATGATAATGTATAAAAATGCTGAAATTAATACGCTACATAATTTCTAGTACATATGTAAACAGATTTGTATCGTTTTAATTTTTAATTATTTTAATATATTTGTAGATATTTTTTTCATTTAACTTCATGGCATGCTTGTTTTACTTATTTTGCTTTTATTTGTGTTTTATGTGTGCCTCTATGCAATATGTTTGGTTGATATCTGCATGAGATTTAAACCAATTTGTAGTCATTTGAAAAATAGTTAATTTATAGTTAGTAGAGATGAGCGATCCCGTGATTTTTAAGGAACATCGTGATTAGTGAACGTGATTTTAAAATCACTGTTATTTAAAACTGTGATTGTGATCACAACTTTTATTTTTGTTCTAGGATATTTGAAAATTTTTTGTAATGGAGTTTGACAAAGAAATAAGGCAACAAAAACGATCACCTGTTTAGTTGGACATACTTGAACAAATAAACATTGGCTGTAAAAAAAATTCTAAAAAGGAAGAAGAGAGAAAAAAAGAAAAAATAGCAACACTTACATTCATGAGTGCAAAAAACGCTATTACCCACACAAACAGTGAAATATCATAAATTTGAGTATGAAACAAAATAAGAAAATAACAACTTAGCAAGTACCTGTTACTTAACAGATTTGGTCACAACTGTAATTCGTGATTTTTCAGTAACAGTGATTAAATCACAGGTACGGAAATATCGCTCATCTCTAATAGTTAGTGTTGTCTGCAACTGACTATTTTATTTACTACAGGGTAGTATATAGTTTATAACATCCAATTGTATTTAAAAAATTCATTATCGCATGAAGCGATAGAAAGTAGTATATAAACTACGATAATGAATGAAAATCATATTTGGCGAGATACTTTTGCGTTTGTTTAATAGTAAACTGGTGGCGTGGCGCTGATGTTTATGATATCAAAAACATAAAAAAATAAATTGTATATATGTACATCAAGCATGCTATGTATGTACATAAGTATGTACATGTATTCGTAAAGTATTGCAGCTGCTACAGGGTTTCACACAAAAAATTTGATAACCGGCAACAACGGACTATGCTGTTGTTGTGATCAACAAGGGTTGTTTAATATGGAAGGCAAACTAAACATTTAAACATATTGCTTATAGCAGCGACTATGCAATTGGTTACTTAAAGATCTATTGTTGCTGCACAACATCGAAATAAAAAAGAAGATACACATACACCGCCGTAATGTAAATGAACAGCTGTCTCTGCTGGTTTTATACCCATGCCATTATAATGCAGATGGTATTATGGGTTTGTTCTAATGTTTGCGGCACTATAAACTATTGGTATTAGATGCTCCTATAAAGTATCTTATTATGTTGGCACATATCTAGATTAAATTTGGTCCAATTATATTTTATAGAAATCTTAAATATCTAACCAAATTCAATTAGAATCGGTCTATATTTGACAATGGCTCACAGAAATATCTTCTAATGTCATAACTTCCTTGTAAATGTTGGTATTGACAAACAAATTGGAGACAAAAACTTTTACTATAGCTACGGTGACCATGTTTTTCAAACGAAAAAAATGACATTTCGAAATGTAGTAAAAATTATAAATACATAGTATCAAGGTTATTGGATAGGTAATAAGTTAATTGAATGAATATGATATTAGCAAGTAGAACTACTATTAATACATATACTTATTTTAATGTCTATAAAAAAATTATAAAATTACCTAGAAATTCATATAAAAAAATTCTGCGACATTAAAAAAAATAATTGAATTTGCCCTTACCGTTCCAAAGTTATACCGTTTTTAAGTTTTGTACTCACTTTCTGAAATTAAAAATATTTTAATGTGTTTACCAGCTATGCATCGGGTTGGTTTAAATGTTAGATATTTAGATATTTTTCCAAATATTAAATATTCAATTTATCCACCTTTTAAACTGAATCATTAGTTTTTTAACTTCAATACAAATTTTAAAAGTTAAAAAGCATTATTTTTCAAAATTATGCTAAATTTACAAAAAAAAAATGCATTAAAGGGACCCAAATGAGCAAAAAATAACCTAAATCTATAATATATGCACAGAGAAGTAAAGTTTGAGAAGTTTTCTTTAAAAAAATTGACTTAGTAGCAAAATCGTGGTTATCGGCCGAGTAATGAACAAAATTAAAAAAAAGTCTAGAAACCCCGACTTTTGGGTGAAATTCGATTTTAGCGGCCTCTAAACCTCTTCCGAAAAGTCTGAAAAAAATCAAAAAAAATCTTTATCCTTTAAAAAAATGCTGGGGTACCTATAAAAATCGGAAAAAAAATTTTTTTGGGACACACTAATGTACATGAAAGTTACACTGTGTGTAATTTTTTAAGTCATGGAAAAATAACCATATACGGACACTACTACGTGATAAAAGACCAGTGTCTCCCAGTATTGCCCAAAGTCATGCACTTTTGTATGGGCTACCCAAGCGCAACCTAAACGTTGTTAAAACTCATTCCTAGGAAGTTAATATGCTCTAGAAAGTTGTTTATTGAGATCTAAGGTACATTTTTGTAGTAGGTTGTATCCTTGAATTTGTAACGGTTTGCTACCTATGGACCTTTCAGGTCCATGGCGGCATGAAATAACTCCCCACGAATTATGTCCCCAAAACAGAAATGAAATAACTAACCAAAAAAATATATGAGATGCAACAACAACGTTTTTTGGGGATTTATTTCATTTTTATATTGGGAATTTATTTCATTTTTATGTATATTGGGGAGTAATTTCATATGGAATAAGTCCCTAAAAATCTGAAATGAAATGATTTTTTGGCCTTAAGGGCTTAATATTACGTAAATAAATGAATAAATAAATAAAATAAGTCCCTAAGAATATTTTGGGGACTTATTCATTTTTAAATTTATGCCAAAATCGTCAAAAATTCAATTTATGTCTCGTTATAATATGAAAACAAAACGTGTTTTAATGAATATTGGAGTTTCAGGTCGGTTCGTAGAAAAAAATGGCCAATTTTTCAAATTTGTGAAATTAATTCGCAACGAAGACTTTTTTTAAAAGTAGAATTTTGCTTTGTTATGCGAAAGGGTAGGAGCAATGGCCCAAAAACAGAGAAAAAGGGACAAATTTGCCAAATTCATTAAAATTGAAAGTGCATCAAATTTATTGCAGGAAGGAAAACTAACCGTCTCTGAATTTCTATCAAGTATAGTGTTTGAAAGAAACGAAATTCGTATCAATATGACACCAAAAAAAAAACATTTAAAGAGTCTTCCGATGGAGAATCGAAAGAAGTAATTTTTGAACTCCGAGTTTCCAATAACGACAACCTGTGTGTTATTTGTCAGGACAAAAGTTAAAACATTGTTCTTGTTCCCTGGAGGCATCTTAACATATGCAACGAATGTGACGCAAAATAAATGGCGGATGCGATTTCTAATGGGCTTCAAAAATACAACTGTCCCTGTTGCCGTCAAACGTTTGTCAAATCGATGCAAGTTTTTGTTTAAATTTTTCAATAATTGCAAATAAATACATATATAAATAACTATATATATAAATATATATTTTGAATTGATTGGATGTTTTGAATACTTTTTATTTCATTTCAGGAATTGGGAATTTATTTCAAATGTAATAACTCCTCAATTTTTGGTATTTATTTAATTTTTAATTGGGGAATTATTTCATTTCGTTGGGGTTTCATTTCATTTTAAAATTAGGGCTTTATTTGATTTGACATAAGACCCCAAAAATTGGGAAATTATTTCATAATTTTTTTGGGGACTTATTTCGTTTAGGGGTTATTCCATGCCGCCGACCTGAACAGGGCGAAAAAGGTAAAAAAAAAATCAAATTTTTTAAAGTTTTTTGCGATTTTGATCTTTGTCTCAGAGGGTAAATTAATATTCCGAACGGTTTGCAAGATATGAGCCTGAGAAAATTATCACCTTTTTGCAAAAATGACACCGAGGCCCCAAATCTTTGGGGGCTTATAAAAAAAATTACATGGCTTTGGGCAAAACTGGGAGACACGGATCTTATTTTTAGTATTTTATCACGTAGTTTTGTCCGTATATGGTTATTTTTTTCGTGTTACACTGTGTTAATTAAATAATAACCGGCACAAAGAACTTTTACTTTAAAATTAACTTAATAACATAATATTGTTACAGCTATTCGGGTTTATTATAATTGTCCCAAATAGAGTACACTCTTGAAAAGTTGTTTTTAAAAACTATGGTGTAGGGAATCATATGGTCGAGCTCGACCTACATTACTTTCTTACTTGTTTTTAATGAATTCTATCTTAACGTTAATATGTACATACATATGTATGAATGCATAGCGAAAGGTGAAGGGATGAGATAGTTGTCAGTCACCCTTATGTTAATTCTTATTTGTATGTTGTTGTAAGTTTAAGGGTTCAAATTAGAGAGTTTGAGTTTAATGTAAACTGCAAGTCAGTTGGTTTTTGGATTAGCTATAGTGTACAACGTCGCGCAGCAAAGAAAAGACAAATATCAGCAAGTGGCCGCTAAAAACAGCGAAATAAAAGCAAAATGTCGGGTAAATTAATAATGAAACGAAAGTTAGATAAAACTAGACCATCCTCATTTAATAATGAAATGGAAATAAAGGAAACGTCAACTTCGCCATCATCTTATTCAGCATTAAACAAACAAAATAAAAAAGCTAAAAAAAATGAAGAAGATTCTTCTCTGAGACAACCGGAAAATAAGCGTATACGCTGTGATACTCCACCCGCAGAAGAATTGGATTCACCACCAGTTAGCTCACAAAATCGTCACTTGCTAGACGCCATACAATTAAAAATGTTGGAATTACAAAATGAGTTGGATGAATTTGAACATGATGTTAAAGCTCATGAAGAAGATTACTATTGCGTTAATGAGCACCATAATCAATCGAACAATCGAATGTCGCAACAGGAAGCTGAGGCCTTAGGTTTTGCTATGTGTGCCCAAGAAACGATGTTGTTTTTACAAAGAGAAGGTATACCCTCTGATAGTCTACTTTATACACGTTTGTGTGATGGTTTAGTAGGACGTTCAGATCCGGATCGTATATTTCATGTTTGAAAATGAACAAAATTTTAACGTTGTGCAGTGTTATTTTTGAAACTCTAGTCATTGTTTTAAAATGTTTCTGTGAAATATTAAAAAAAAAACTAAAACCAATTTTGTTGTAAAAGAAAATCTAGTCATGTTTTTCATTAAGTTAAACTTAAGAATGATATTTACTTATAGAATATAAAGGCTTAACTTCATAGTTTAATAAAGTTTTTTATACACATAAGTATATTAATACATATACATATTTTTTTTAATTAGACTAACAAATTTTAAAGAAGTAAATTGAAATAATTTTACAAAAGTAGATTTAATAATTAAAAGTACATTCATATGTAGGTACATATTTACATAAAAAAATATTTAATAAAAATTCTGAATATTTTATATTTACATATCTACATACTTTTTTTAAAATGTTAGCGAGAACTTTGTAGGTACATACTTTGTTTTAATTTTTGATGATGCTCTACAGCGATATGAATAAAAGTTTTTAATTGTATTTTCAAATGTAAAAAGTATAGATGTACTATTAATCGGTTAATCAACATTTCCTATTAATCAAAATTACGATTAATAAAATAATTAAAATTTTGATTAATCAAGTTTGAATAATTTTATCTCTTAAACTAAAAAATTAAGTTTTCACAACTTACCGATAGCATAAAGTAGACTTTAACCGGCCTTATAAAAAGTGTTCCATTATTAAAACTTTGTTCATCCTACCTGGTAGATTAAAGTAAAAATGTAATAATGGAACTCTTTTTTTACGGCCGATAAAATCCTACATTTAGCTATCGGTAAGTTGTGAAAACGGGCCTTAAACTATTTTAATTCATAATATAATTGTGCATAAAAAGGTATTAGAATCTATTGTAAGTTCCCGTCACACTGTCAATTACCATTAACAATTTGTAAGCATTTTGTTTGTTACTTTTTTTTGTTTACCTTTTGAAACATATGTTTTTTTGATTTACTAAATTTTACTGCAAAAATTTCTGCAGTAAAAATTTGTAAATACTCAGACAAGAACTGTCACTTAACGCTCTCAATTTGTGTTCTCATTTACTGTATTTTGTGTACTCGAACGCAATTTCGTAAAATGCAGTAAAGTTCATTAAAAAATAGTAAAAACTTTTGTGTTCTCGAACGCAGCTATTATCGTTGGGCCAAAAGTATATTTATAAATGCGAGTGAACAGCTGTAACCCTATGTTTCCACATGCAATTTTGTGTTGCTGAAGAACACTTGAAATTGGTTTACCATGAATTTGCAATTTAACAAATGTTTTATGTTGTGTTTTGAAGTGGTTGTTAAATTTTCTTTTTTAAATTAATAAAATAATTAATTGTAATTGCCATAGCCGTGTTTTGTATTACTTTTTTGTTTATTGGCGTTTGAAAAAACCCCTAAAAATGTACTGTTCTATTGAAAAAATAAAAAATTCGCCGTTGATATTGACATTTATTAAAAAATATAATATAAATTAATATACATATATTTAAAAATATAAAGTATACATACCTAAGTACATCAAATTGTTTTGAAATGTCAGCTTCAAAATGTATTAACAAAGTGACCTCAGTACACCAATGAAACAATAGAAAAAACAACAGGCATTTTGTTGCTAGAATTGAGACGGCAAATGTCAAAATGCATTTATAAAAAATGTAAATTAACAGAAAAAATGACGCCAAATGTCACACACGAAGAAACTCACTGCAAACAGCTGCGCTTGTGAGGTCACTTTATTAGCAAGGTATATTTATAGCAGGTAGTCTCGGAAAGACTACCTGGTATAAATTGCTTGTTTTGCGATACGAACTGTCAAATGTTGTATAGCAAACAAGTAAGCAAGTTTTTTGTCTTTATCTTTTGTCTTTTTTGTCTCTTATCAGCCCCTTTGCTTTTTGACAGTTTGTATCGCATAACAACAATAAAAAGCCCTGTTGTTTGTTTTATTGTACAATTGTTGTAATCTCGCGGCTACCTGCTATAAATATACCTAGTTTATTAGTATCAAGGGGAATTCATAACAGGTAAGTGCAACTCTACAACTACAAAAAGCCCCATGTATTTTGTTTTTGCAATTTATTGGTTATCTGTCAAAATTTGTTTATTGCAAATTAAGATTATCACTTTTTTATAAAAGAAATTATAAAATTCACTTCAATCATTCGCAATTTTGAAATTTTTTTTATTATAAAAATAATATTTTAAGCACTTTTCAATCAACTTCTTCTCACAACAAAATCATATTTTGACGTTTCGCCTTTTTTTTTAATTCGCCGTGGAAACAGCTGATGATCGGCTGACGACAAGGCGAATTCAAACAGGTAAACTCATCTCTACAACAAGGCGAATTAACTACAGGTGGTGTCGAAACGGCATCTGATTTTGACAGTTCGGGCTTATTTGTTTTGATTTGTTGGTGTTTTGCTAAGAATGGTTGACATTTTGAGCCGTAAACACTAACAATGCAATGCAAATAACACAATGTTGTTTCTGTTGCTGTTGGATTGTTGTAGTTCCGACACCACCTAAAGTTGAATTCGCCTTGCTCTACAACTACAAAAAGCCCCATGTATTTTGTTTATACAATTTTATGGTTAGTTGTCAAAATTTTTTTATTGCATATTAAAATTATCACTTTTTTATAAAAGAAATTAATAAATTCACTTCAATCATTCGCAGTTTTGAAATTTTTTTATTATAAAAATAATATTTTTAACACTTTTCATTCAACTTCTTCTCAAAACAAAATCATATTTTGACGTTTGACCATATTTTTTAATTCGCCGTGGAAATATCTGATGAACGGCTGACGAGATGAGCTTACCTGTTTGAATTCGCCTTGGCTGACGAGATGATTTTACCTGTTTGAATTCGCCATGGGCCATTTTGTAGTTGTAGAGTTGCACTTACCAAGATCTATCCCAAGGCGAATTTAAAAAGGTAAGTGCAACTCAAGGCGAATTCATAACAGGTAAGTGAAACTCTACAACTACAAAAAACCAAATGTATTTTGTTTTTGCAATTTAATTGATAGCTGTCAAAATTTTTTTATTGCAAATTAAAATTATCACTTTTTTATAAAATAAATTATTAAATTCACTTTAATCATTCGCAGTTTTGAAATTTTTTTATCATAAAAATAATATGTTTAGCACTTTTCAATCAACTTCTTCTCAAAACAAAATTATATTTTGACGTTTCTCAATTTTCTTAATTCGCTGTGGAGACAACTGATGAACGGCTGATGAGATCATGGTGGAATAAGAAGGTGGCATCGTTACAGCAACAAATACAACATTACAGCAAAATTGGAAATTACATCACCGTTTACGTCAAAAAATACTTTTAACAAAAATCAAAGCGTGCCGCTGAACATGATGAAATAAATAAATTTTTAGCCAATTTTTATATTATTATAGTCAATAATTTTTAATTAAAATAAATAAGATATTTTAATTAAAAATTATCAAAAACAGAAACTGGGAATTATATCCTTCCGAAGGTTACTTTTATATTATATTCAACATTTTTATTTTTCGAATTTATTCTATGAGCTAAATTTCAGTTATGTATTTTATAAAGCTTTTTTGAAATAGTCCTATTCCTTTAATTTTTTCAGAAATGACTTTGACACGTTGACACGAATTCTGACAGACATGTCGTGGGAAATTTTGGTTTTTTGTCGGCATTTCTGATAGATATCTAACAGAAATCTAATGAAAAAGGTATGGGAAGTTCTGATGTGTTAGCCGAGATTTGTTTTGCTTTCGAACTGATAGCTGAAAAAAATAATTTTATTGAAAAATATGTACATAATTATAAATTTTACACGTACATACATACATACATATGTACATACGTACCTTTTTTTATGCTTTTTATCTTGAACAAATAAAATAAAATTAAAATTATTTCCAACAGAATGACAATTGTCATTATTTTTTAAAAAAATAATAAGTCTCGTTAGACAAATCTGAATGAATTCCCTCGGAATTCTGTAGGACATATCTGTACATAAATTCCCCCCGATATATCCATGCGAAATCGGCCAGACTGTAAGTATATTCAATGTCTGACGGAAATCTGAATGAAGTTAGAAATTTTGTACGAAATGTCTGATTCAGACAATGTCGTAGTATTTTGCTGGCTGGGTAAACTCTAAAATTAGAGATATGTATATAAATTTTGAGCAAGAAAATTATAGTTTGGGAGCTCATACCCCATATGAATTTTTAAGGGTTCTTAATTAAATATCATGTTTGTTGACACCGGTCTTATATCGAATGCATTTCTATACATACATACGTCGCAAATTTAAAGGAGAAATCAAATTTGACGTTTGCCGCAATAAATATTGATACGTGGAGACCAGGGGTTAGTGTAGACCTAGGGTTATGGGCGAGAGGGGAGAGAGGAATTGTAAGGGTACACGAGCGATGCACTCTTTGATTCGTTTTGTTGTATTCCAAAGTCGATTTAGCCTTTTCCGTCTGTTGAAAACACTCAAAAACCTCAAAAGAAAAGAACAATGTTGGTGTCATATAGCTTCTAATTATCCTTAGCAGTTTGTGATTGAAATCGGATCAGAAGAATAAGAGTAATGAATCCAAATGTGGAACCACCACCAAAAAAATTGATAATATTGAAAAAAAAAACTTTTATAAACGGTGGTATAACACCCGTATTGATATTAAATTTTGCACAAATTTCCAATTAAAAAAAATTTACCTAGGATGATATAAAATTGAAAAATAAGAAAAAAATATCAAGTGAAAAAAGAACTTTAAATATAATACTAATACTTATATTGGACCTATACGTTCAGAAATGTAGTGGAAAATCGCATATTTATATGAAAACTTTAGAGGTCCATAACTCGAAAACTATGCGTTTGCGCAACTTTTTCACTTTATATTTTCTTCTTATTTTTCCATTTTTTATCACCCTATGTACTTTTCATTTTATTAAGAGCTGCGTCGGTTAACTAGATTTGTTCCTTTTATTAATATGACAAGAAATCACACTGTCAAATTTCGTGAAGATCGGTCGATAATTTTCCATAGGCCCCATATTAAGCTTACTCTCAGAAACCCGTTTAGTACACCTAAACCCGTAACAAATTATGCTAGTTTAATACAATTTGATACGTCGCAGTTTTATAGAACTAAAAATCACAGTCAAATTTCTTGAAGATCGATCAATAATTGAACATAGGCTCCATATAAAGCCAACTCTAGGAAAGCCCGTGAGTACGCGTTAAACCATAAAGCATATTGTAATAAAGGCATTCCTGAAATATTCTAACGGACGGTGGAGGGTATAAAATATTCGGCACATCCGAATATGGCACGCTAAAAAGCGTCGAAAGCAAGTATTTTCGTTTTAAAGTTTGACGCACAACGAAATTTTCGACAGCAGTGTCAGCTCAGAATTCAAATTTTAAATTCAATAGTCAATGTTCAACAGCCAGCGAAAATCGGTGGTCGAATGTAAGTCTACAAGTGAAAAAAAAACAGGGTGCAATCAAAAACCAAAATTTATTTTATTTTAAACATTTTGCAATTAATTAAATTTTCTTGAAGTGTCGAGATGAAATTAACAACAAATATGATCAAGTGCGATATGTATTTGTATTCAACGAAATTTTCAATAAAGCATAACAATGAGAAATTTTTAATAAAAATCTCACGCAGTTTTATTAGGCAATTATTACACAAAAAAATAAAAAAGAATACAAATTTATTTCCATAATTTCTTAATCGACATATTCTTTTCGGAATCCTTTTGCATAACTTTAGCTACGGCCATTTCGAAATCTTCCTGTGTTACGTGTACACGTCTCTCGCGTAATGCATACATACCGGCTTCTGTGCATACACCCTTTACCTCAGCACCCGAAGCACCAGGCATAAGTTCAGCTATTTTACGTAAGTTTATGCCACGAGTTAAATTCATTTTTCGGGAGTGAATTTTGAGAATATCCAAGCGAGCTTCCTCATTTGGTGGTGGGAATTCAATTTTACGATCAATACGTCCAGGACGCAAAAGAGCAGGATCCAAAATATCAATACGATTTGTGGCCATAATGACTTTAATGTTCTTAGTAGCCTCAAAACCATCCAATTGATTCAACAACTCCAACATGGTACGTTGGACTTCAGAATCACCACCCGAACCCGACTCTATACGTGAAGAACCAATCGAATCGATTTCATCCATAAAAATAATTGACGGTGCATGTTCACGAGCCATAACAAATAGTTCGCGAACCATACGAGAACCTTCGCCAATGAATTTTTGTACCAACTCCGAGCCAGAGACTCTGATAAATGTACATTCCGTATGATGGGCAACTGCCCGAGCCAAAAGAGTTTTGCCAGTACCGGGCGGACCGTACAATAGCACACCCTTAGGTTGAGCAATACCCAAGGCATCGAAAAGTTCTGGATGCTTCACAGGCAATTCAATAACTTCCTTGATTTCTTTGATTTGTTTATCTAAACCACCAACCATTTCATAAGTAGAGTCTGGCACCTTTTCTACCATCATAAGCGATACCAAAGGATCAACTTTGTTGGGTAGAATTTTGTGCAAGGTATAACTTTCGTTGCGCAAGGCAACGCGGCAATTGGGGGTAACATCGTTAATATCAATATTTTTATCAATGTCTACTACAAATTTACCCTCTGGATGGACCTTTACTAAAACTTTTTTTTTGTCCATTGGTTTGACAACTTCACCGACATAACTTCCTTGTTCCTGCAGCAACTGCAACTCCTCGCGCAGCATACGAACTAGCGAAAATGTTTGCTTTAAATATTGCTTTAGATAACTCTTTAATAGTTTCCCTTACCTTTAGCATTCAATTCATTGCGCTGAGCTTGAAGACGTCTTAGATTTTGTGATTTTTCAGCTACAATTAGTTGCAGTTCTTCGATTTTTTGTATGTAATAAGAGCGAAACCCTTCACCTTTGCAGGCCGCATCAATGTCCATCTAAAATTTTTAACGCGTTATTAAAAAAATAAGCAACTTTTGTTTTAAACTTACCCGATTTGTGACGGTCATTGTTTATACTATATTTATTTATAGTAATAAAATTTTATATTAAAATTAAAAAAATTACAAATTTTCTACACTTCTGCGTTTAAAACACAATGACATTAGTAAAAAAATTTGCGAAGTCAACACACACAGTTGGAATTTATAGTGTTACCAGCAGAGTTGATAAATGACATTTTCAAACTTGTACTTAATTAGATAAAAATTGTACACTTAAGGCCCCAATTGTACTAAAACTCAAATATATTTTTTAATTGTTATAATATTACATATATGTATGTGCATATCAGCGTGGCCATTTTGGCATTTTTGTAGCTAGATTTAGCATTTTTTTGTCTGATTTAGCTGCAAATTTTTCATTTAGCAGTTAGCATTTTGTTTAGCATTTTTCAACTACATATTTAGCATTTTTTAGCATTATTTAATTTAAGAATATTAAAGTAATCTTTTTTTGAAAAACTACCACACACTTTTGTTGAATGCAAATGCAAATACAAACCCCTACTTTTTGCTATAGAAACTGTACAATCTTTTAAAGGACCTTTCATATCAAATGATTTTAAAATTTGATCAGTTTGATCCATTAAATTCATGTTAAGACGATTTTTTCCCTCAATTACGATTTTGAATTTTTTGGAATCGAAAAGAGATACCCAAGGCGAATTCATTCCAGGTTTTCTCGGTACTACAACTCGTACAAAAACCACAAGCAATTTGTTTATGTACAATCATTGTAAAGTGCCATAAACAGAAATGGTTTTATTTCACAGAAACAAAGATATTAAAAAAAAATGTTTGACATCAGGGCTTTTAAGACTACCTATTATAAATTCGACTTGGAGATAGCATAACTTTTGAAATAGAAAAAAACAAATATGAATTACATGCCGAGATTTTATAGCTCAATTTATATGTCATCTTAGAAAACCGTTTAAAAACTAATAAATGCAAATTAAGCAAACGAAAGAAGAAAATATTGATTTCACTGTAGAAGAAATTACAACTTTGGAACATCAGTGGCTGAAACCAAATTCATATGACAGTTAATTTTTGGATAAATGTATATGGATATACAAATTCATTATATGAAAATCTATTCAGTGAATTAGCTTCGTTTGCTATGCAGTTCTTGGTTTTGCCAGTTAGCAACGCGAAAGTTAAAATTGGGTTTTAGTGGTATACATATCTAAAAAACGAAAATTCGAAACAGAATAACGTTAATATATTATAATGATATCTTGATCGATTCTTCAAAAGCTGAAGAAGAATATTCATTTGATGACGTATTTAATTTATAAAATGAAATATTTTATTAAACATGTTATATAAATTTTATTAAAATACTAAATAATTCCCATTTATGGGTCAAGTTCCTTTGATTTTTTGTTGTGGTATGGTACCTTTGGTAACTTTTTTTGTACGTATATAAAGACTGAAATATATTTCTTTTATAGTTTTAAGACTTTTTATGTTTTATAAATATTATATTGTTATTCTGTAATCAGTTTGATTTATTGATACGATGTGAGATTATATTATAGGTATTGTAACTAAAATAACAAAAAAATAAAACAATTTAATCTTTATCATTATTTTTTGGCAGTTTACGATTTTTGTTAGCATTTTTTAGCATTATTTTTAAGCCGATTTAGCTGTAAAATATTTTTGGATATGGCCACACTGGTGCATATAAACATACATTAAAAACCATTTTTACCTTACATTTATATTTGCAATATTCATTTGCCAATTAACAAAAAAGTTATGTAACTAATAAAAATTTTAGACGAAGAATTTTTACCTTATTTTTTTAAAGCTGATAGTGGAACAGGGTACAAATATGTTTAACAGAGTTACAAGTCCAAAAATATTATTTTAGAAAGTTAGTTTCTTTTGGATTTGGTATCCCGCTAAAAACCTTTTTACCGCGATTGATTGTACATTAATAAATCAAGCTACAGTCTTTATCTGAATCCCATATCAAAGTATTTGAAGATTTCATGTCAGAGCCCAAATTACGGAATTCGATATTGATCGAAATTACAATCTAAATGCCGTAATTTGGACCCAGGTATATTAAGAAACAAAATAACCATTTTATTATTTTTCAATGAGATCAAAGTCCGATTGATGTAGGAAATTAGATTTTTGATAAATTTCTAGATAACGTTAATTTTAATTAGAAAAGGCGAATTAAACATATATGTATGCATATTTTATTTTGTTCGAAACATAAAACTTAATAAAAAAAAAAGAATTATACATATATAAATGAATTTGTTTTGATAACATCCAAAGATAGTTACATACAATCATTTTTAAAGTTTGCTTACTGTATTTTTAAAAATTGCATACCTAATATTTATGACTATTTATTTAATTTATTGATAAAAATGAATTTATTTAATATAATTTTCTTTACAATATTCATTATATATGAAATAAAAATGTTATGTTAATAAATGTTAACGTTAAAAACGAGTTTTTTTCAAAATGTATCTTTTTGGGAAAAAATGTATCTTTTTGAAAACTAAAATGTATCTTTCTCGAAATTTTTCTGGCAACACTGGTCTGAACACAAAATATGAATTTGTATCAGCGTTGCCACTTTGTGGGTAATTACCCGAATTTGGTATAATTTTAACTGTCGTGGGTAGAGCGTGTGTAATTTCTCTTAGGTGTAATTCAGGTGTTATTTAAAATTCTTACTTCAGATACCCAAATAAAACCAAGATTCAATTTCAGTGATGACGTTTATTTCTTTTTAAATATTGTTGATAAAAATGCACAGTCTTCTGAACCAAAGAAATAGACTTCAATCATTAAATATATATTTTCAAAAGTTTGGTAATAAATGTCGCAAGATGGACTCTTAGTAGGGTAGCCAGATTTTAAATTCATAAAAACAGTACATTGAACACAAAAAAACAGTACAATCAAGAAAAAAACAGTACATTTTTTTTTTGGCGAAAACACAACTATTTACATATTTTAATTATTATATATTATATATATATGCCGTAAATATTTTTTATTTTGAAGACAGGAAAACCATAACATTCCTGTAAGCCATATAATAAAGGAGAAAAGCCTAATTTTGCTTTCTTTAAGCATATTGGTATTTAAAGCAATTTTTACCACACACATAGTTGTAAAAATCATATACATAGAATTTGAGAAAATGTATGTGTCCTAAGTTAATTTTCCAATTTCAAACACCTGAAAGGAATTAGGTATTTTTATAAATTTTGAGCACGGAGAATTTTTTAAATTCGTACGTTTTCAATTTCACGTGATTTCGATTTCCTGAACTTGCCCGAATATAAAAAAAAAAATTTTGAAATAAAAGATAATTGTGTTGGAATAAGTATGTATTTAGTATTTAAAAAATATAATATTTTAAACAAAATTTCGATTTTGGTTTTGTCTTTTTCAGGTGTTTAAAGTAAAATACTATTGGAAGAGGTAGTCTTATAATTAAGATTTCTACGGCGTATTTATGAGAAAACAATGACCACAGCATAAAAAGTCTTATTATTTTAGAACTTTTTTGTTTGGAACACGACATTTTTTTAAGCTATGTACTGTTAAATATTAGGATATTTTCAAAATATGACTTTAACAGGGTTTTTCTTAATATCTTGGTTTTTTGTAGACTGAACAAAAAAAAACAGTACAAAAACAGTACAAAGTGTAAAAAACAGTACATTTGCGTACTGTTTTGGACATAATGAATAAAACAGTACAACTGCAAAAAAACAGTACATGTACTGTTAAAAACAGTACGTATGGCAACCCTAACTCTTAGATTCGGATAAAGATGACTATCATAGTATAGTGTCTTACCCTGAGGCCACACGATCAAGTTGTTCTTGATAGTCTTTTACATATACTGCTTGTCAAAATTTACAAAAATTGAGAGCTGTGACGTAGGTGGCACTCAATTTACTTTCAAGATGCCATAAAAAAAAACAATTTATAAAGACAAACATGTACTCAGCTGTTAAATTGAAAGTAAATTGTCAAACAAATGGAAAGGTGAAATTGAAAGCCATCTCGTGGTCAATTTAAAAAGTGTGAGTGTGTTAGTAAAAAAAATGAGAGAGTTGAGTAAATTGAATGGAATTGAAAGGCAAAACTTGATCGTTTGGCCGCTATGTTAGGACCAGAAGTTTATTGAAAAAAGTTATTCGAACTAGCTTGGGGGTAGAAATGTTTCCAATATTCCAACATCTAATTAATTTTATTTGTGCCTGCAAACTTTCAAATCCTTTACTTTAAAGAATATTTAACGCCCTTAACAGTTCTAAAACTGAATTACGAAAGGAACAATTGTATAAAACCCTGCCGGCATTTAGCTTACTAAATATAGAATAAAGGGTTTTTTTAAGACCATGAAACTAAAAATTGTAGAAAACACAAAACAAATGAATTTTAATTGCAGACTAATACACTGCATAACCATTTGAAACTGATTTAAAACAAATAGGCACCGCGCCAAGTTTTGTTCATCTTTTTCGAGAATTGCTGGCTGCATGTTACGAATAAAATGAACAATGTTGACCACCAAGACGTCAATTGTTGCTGGCTTATCAGCATAAACCAGTGCCTTCACAGCACTACGGAAAACAATCAAGAGGTGTCACTCGTTCAACTTACATTTAAAACAAAAACAAAATTTCAAAATTTGTTTTTGTTTTAAATGTAAATTAAACGAGTCACTTTTGTGCTCGCGTTCTACAAACAGGCAGTTACATTTCCTTTGGCATGGAACAGGGATGATAAAGTCGGTACAATTGTAATTTTTTCAGTACTATTAGCATTGCAAAAGTACTGAAGTACTCCAATGACATTTTTAGTACAATTTACAAATTTTAAATGCTTTAAAATATAAACATTTTGGTCAAAGGTTGGATAATTGAAAAATGAAATAAATGTACTAATGTTTCCAGATATCAGAGAATTGCTGTACCAAATTTGTCGGCGAATATGGAACAAATTTTCAAGTCTAAAAAACAAGCTAAAAAATCTTCGTCTAAACTCCTTTTTACATAATTTTTTTTTTGTTAATTGCCAAATATAAATTTCAAATAAGTATTAAAGTGAAGACAAGCTATTGTTGGAATGAAATTTTTTATTATAATCTGGTAAATAATTTCATGACATTTATTTTTAAAATATGATTTCAGGCATATGTCTACCGCGCTACAAGTTACACGGTCCATTCTGTTCAATTTTGAACCACTTTCTAAAAAATCTGGCCATGTGGCGTAAGTGTTGGCTTGAATATTGGATTCCAATAAACAAATGACCTTACATAGCTCCATACAAAGTTATCCAGATGCGTTAAATCGCACGAACGAGGGGCCAGTGACAGAACAACCACCTGAAATTGTTCTCGCACCAAATACAGCATTTTTGGTTATTGACGTAGCCTTTTATTTACTAATCACTACACACAATCCATTGATAAAAGTGCCCGCGAACAGCTTTAAAGCGTCGTTGTAACAACAAACAATTCATAATGACTTGCCAAATCTTACTGAACAGAAATGTCTACACAGTTTGACATTCTCGGCTCTCAAAGCATATTTACGGATATCATAAGTAAAAAAAAAATTTTGGTTTTAGTACAATAAGATTTGAAAAAGTGTAGCCAGCGAAATTTCGAGAAAGATACATTTTAGTTTCCAAAAAGATAAATTTTTTCACAAAAAGATACATTTTTAAAAAAAAATCCATTGTTAACGTTAACATTTATTAACATAACATTTTTAATTCATATTTAATGAATATTGTATAAAAAATTATATGAAATAAATTCATTTTTATCAATAAATTAAATAAATGGTCATATATATTAAGTATGTAATTTTTAAAAATACAGTAAGCAAACTTTAAAAATGATTATATGTAACTATCCTTGGATGTTATCAAAACAAATTCATTTATATATATAATATACGAGTAAAGGCGTTTATACTAGGGCGATTATCAAAAAATTCAATGTATAAATTTCCTGAAAATAAAAACAATGTTCATATTTCATCAGATAAGTTTTAGTTGGCTAAAAATTCTTTCCACACATGAATTCGAAATGGAAGTACAAATGTTTAACCAACTACATTTTTCAAATTTTTAAACATCGGCTCATTAACAAAATTTTTTTAATTTAAATTTAATATTTTATTTCTGCACATTTTACGTACAGATTCAAAAGATACGAAAAATGTCAGGATTATACATGGTACGACATCAAAAGATACGAAACAACACTGGTCGTAATACCATGTATTACCGTGTAAACTAGCCTTTAAATAGAAATAATGCTCGGCAGAATACATTTAAGGAGTTTCAAGGATATTTTACCGACAACACGCACTCTTACATTTTGAAAAATTTTAGATTTATAGTAATTTGGAGACAGAATATTATTGGAAAAAGGGTTTTGAAATAAAAAATTCCTTTGTAGGCAGAATAAATGTGCTGTATTTTGCTTAATTTATTTTTAAGTTATAAATTACTATAAAAAATAGTATAATTTTTGGTTTTGAACCGTTATTCTTATTAAAGAAAAAAAAATTAATGGTTAATTTTTTGAAAAAAAGAAGACAATTTTTTTTTTAACTAAATGAAAAGTTTATAAATATTATGAAATTCAAAACAAAACTCATGAAATAAAAGATAGCATGTGTAATTCGTTTTTTCATGTGTAATTTTGGCATTAGCCATGTGTAATTTACCATTACATTGCTGGCAGCACTGTTCACAATACAAGCCCTGTGGTGCGATTCCCTAACTTTTACATGGGGTCTTCACCTGAGATAATATCTGATATAATATGTGAGAGAACGTCGGCAGAATGAGAGAACAAATTTCTTCATGTTAATCTTAATCTTAAACAAGGGGAACACGTATCTTATAAGATTTCATAATCGAATGATTCTCGTGCAGTTAACTTGTGTCGTTTTTACTCTTTTTTTTAGTTTTTTCTTGGTTTTTAGTTAAAAATATTGTTTTTTTAAACCTTTATCACAAGATTTTCACTATTTGCACAAAAAAATTAAACATTTTAATGAATTATTGTTTTATATGTGTGTATGTATGTGTATTTTTGACAGCTCATCTGATAAGATCGTTGTTATAAGATTTCTTATAACAACTGTCTCATAATATTTATTATAATATTAATATTAACACTATTTGAGAGTCTACACGTAAGATAATACTCTCTGCGATTGAATTTGACGTTTGCTGATATAAAAATCTTATATCTTATCTCACGTGGAGACCCTGTGTTAACGATCCGACAATCGTTATATTTGTCGACATAAATATTCGCTTGCAGTAACGATAGTGTGATTCAGTAACTTATTTTTAACGATTGTTAACATCTGTTTTTTTGTAACATCTCTGTCTATAAAATGTTAAAAAAAAACGAAAAGCACAAAAGAGAATAAAATAAAAACAAATGAAATTGTTCTTAACCCCCGTGTTACACATGTTTTTTCATTCAAAATACATTGAAAAAGGTTTGGCCAGACTCATGAGTAAGGCGAAAGGTTAATTTGTGGTTTTTATTTTTTTTTGTGAATTTTACATTTAGAATTTGGTTTTTGTTCCTAATTTGCTTGTTTTGTAAATTTTAAATTTAGGATTTTGTTTTTGTTCATACATATACATATGAATATATCATTGTATGTATGTAAGTTATTTTAAACATAAAATACATTTTATCGATTAAATAAACACAACCTAAATTATTGTCGGTAAAATATCGACAAAAAATTGCTAAAAGTAACAGCTGACTTTTAACGACAGCGAATATCGTTAAAAATTTTACTGAATAGCATATTCGATAAATTTTCGTTATATTTATTTTAACGATTCGATTATCGTTATAAAAGTTAGTGAATCGCACTACTGACATTATTCACAATAGAGACATTGTTTATAAGCAGTGTGACCATATTAGCTTTTTTCGAGCTAAATTTAGCTTTATTTGTTCATATTTAGCTTAATATTTTTCATTTAGCTTTAAGCTTTTTTTCGGCTTTTTCAACAACGCATTTAGCTTTTTCTAGCCTTTTTTTAATTTCAGTTTCGTGTTTATTTATTTTTCAAAATAAATAAAATAGGTTATCCAAATGCACTTATGTGTGATTTTGCTAAAAGTGTTATAGGCTGGCAGCTCAGAAGAAATCGCTGTTGCAGATTTGATTTAAATACATACATATATAACAGTGCTGCCAGTGCTTTTTTTCAACAAAATTAAGAATTTTTGTCAAAAGTAAGTTTATGTGATTTATAAGACGAAATACATATCGTCAGCTCATTATTGATCATGATGAAATTACCATGATATGCGCCGAACCATTGATGAGCTGGCGATATTTCTATTCCATTTTTCAGGGATAATAGCAAGACTACAAATCAATTACTGAACAAACGCATAGCTTAGAGTATGTTTCAAGAATTAAAAAAAGGTTTAAGCATACAATACTTTTCGTTTCTAGTCGCAACAGTTTATCTGGGGTTTCTGCCGTTATATGTTAATTTAATATAAAGGATTTAAGTGATAGTCCATATAGCGATGTAAGCATATTTGCCATTTATTCCATCTTTAAGCGGCCTGTAAAGGCAATAGTAAATCGAATTATGTGCGTTATGGTCACATTAGTAAAACGTTCTATGTTCTTTTTAATTTTCGAAGACTCTTTTTTTTATTTTTTTGAGTAAATGAGAGAAAAATTATGTAAATTTTAAATTTATAGTCTAGTTGCATGTTCCTGTTAGTAAATGAACACATCTATTATATGTCTAATTTAAAGTTTATAAGTAAAGTTTGGAATTATTTTCAACTACATATAATTAAACAATTTTTTTTATAAAAACTTAAAATGTAATTTTTTCAAATGAGCATTTTGACCTTGGCTTCTAATAACAATGCCAAGTAAATTATATATACTAAGACACCTTTCAGACTCGGCAAGTTAGTTGCGCCATGCATATTTAAAATAATTAAAATTTAGCTTTATTTTTTTCTTTAGCTCTATTTAAAGCATGATTTAGCTTTATATTTTTTAAAATCTGGTCACACTGTTTATAAGGGACTGCAAATAATGCACAATAGATATGTTTACTCCCAAAATATTGGCGATACAGATTTGTTAGGGATGGGTATCAGCGTTACCGTTGTAATAGTAAAGTATCAATTTCACCCTTTTTCGACGGTCTTGATACCCTTTTGTATCATTTTTATCTATTTTGTGCCACTTTTTGGAAAAAGCACATATGAAATGGGAATTTAGCATACTTAAACGAAACCTTGTTAATTAATTTTTTGAATCCCAAGTCAACACTGCTGAACAATAGCGCTTCTGCTAAACAAACGTTTTCGAAATAAGCATTGCTTAAAAATAAACTTTGTACGGACTCAAATTAGAAACTTACAATTTTGCTTTTTTTTCTTCTGGCAACACAACCCATAAATTATGCAAAAAACCCACAAAGGATATGTGTATGCCAATATTGCGGTTCTCCACTTAACTCAGTTTGGTCGTGTGAGAGTCAACCCAAATTATGCACAACCACTCATTTTAGGTATCGTGATACCCAACTGTTTTTGAGTTTGCTATAAAGTTGCCAACTTAAAACTTTAAATATAACGTTTACCAAGTTAAAATTTTATAAAATTAAATAATTTTTTAAACTAAAATATGAATAAATGAATGAAAAGAATTTTAATGGATATTAGTGTCAATTTATTTTATGATGATGGAAATGAAAACTCTTGTACAGATGTGCTACGTATAAGAAAAAATTGCGATGATTTCAACCCTCTTGAACTACCTAATGCCAAGTAAAAACTTCTAAAATTTGTAGTTTTGAAAAGTTATTTCCGACTAAACAAGGAAGCGTTTTGATATTTGCTGGACGAAATTAATCATTTAAAAACACCTGTTCGCGTAGTGACTATTCCTCCTATAATAAAGCTGTTGGCTGCTCTTAGATTTTTCGCTGACGGGGGCTACCAGAAGTGCAGTGGTAACGATTTTAATATAGGAGTAGCTTAATCTAAAATATCACATGAAATCTCTGGGGTTTTTTCCATTAGATTAACAAGCCTCTCAAATTTTGCTTTAGTTGTAATTTTCAAAGATCTACGAATGTATTAAATACGGTGAAATTCTAATATACAGTATAATAAAGCTTTCTACTTACGATTTTTCCATTGCCATTTTTTTGCATTTAAAAATGAAAGTCAACTGAAACTGAAATCAACTCAACTACTAATAAACAGTTGTGTATTTATAAAGTTTCTACCGACCAAACTTTTACAAAGTTGAAAAGCCAACTGCCAGTCGAGTTGAGAATGGTAATGCGAATTTACAAAAGATAACCAAACTGTTACAAAAGTGGAGAACCGCAATAGGGGCAGAAATATGCACTGTCATTTTTTGTAGTAGATTAAAGAACAGGTTGTATTATTTCAATCCATTACAAAAAACGAGTCCTTTACAACAGTAATAAAGCTGAATACTTGACATTTTAATTGTAGTTGAAAAATACCAATTTCTTGTAATTGGAAAAAACCTGTCTGTTTTGTTACCATAAAAATTAAACAAAGAATGAATTTTTTTTTTTTTTTTTTACTATTTTTATAGTTTTTTTTATTTATTTATTTTGTAATCTTAGTTTATGTATTTCTGGGTGAAAACGTACTAAGATTTGGTAGTTGGTTTCTTTCTGCTTGTTTATGATCGAACAGCCATAATTTAATTCTTATTTTTCTTTTTTTAAGCTTTAATGTTTTTCCGATACTATAATGAAACTTAACATACAAATCGAACGAACACACGTGTTTTGTTGGTTTTTTTCTTACAACATAAGATTTCTTTAATGCTTGTTGTTATTGTTGTTGTTGGTACATAATATTCAATTAAATTACAATTATAAATGAATAAGTGGTTTGTTTTTTTCGATAAATTTAAAATTAAATTAAAATTTTATTAACTGTAGGTGTAGTAGAGTAGTGTGTATTTTAGGCAATTTTATTAATTTACAAGAACTTCTTGATTTCATCGTACAACACAAGCACGAAAGCACCACCGGTACCTCTGAGTACGTTGGAGAAGGCACCCTTAAAGAAGGCACCAGAACCTTCTTGTTTGGCGATGGTGGCCCAACAGTGCAATGTGTTCTTGTAGATGATATCGGTTGCTTTGCGACCAGACTGCATCATCATACGACGACGGACAGTATCGAAGGGATAGGAGACAATACCAGCAACAGTTGTTACAACTTGAGCGATAGCCCAGCTGATGTAGATGGGGGTGTTCTTAGGATCAGGTAACATACCGCGGGCAGTATCGTAGAAGCCGAAGTAGGCAGCACGATAGATAATAATACCTTGTACGGATACACCAAAACCACGGTACAAACCAACCAAACCATCAGATTTAAAGATCTTGGCCAAGCAGTTGCCGAGACCAGTAAATTCACGTTGACCACCCTTGCCGGTATCGGCAGCCAAGCTAAAACGTAAGAATTAAGAAGTTAACAAAATACATTGTGAAGGTGTAATTCATAGAAGTTTACGAAACTTACCGAGTACGGGCGAAATCTAAGGGGTAAACGAAGCAGAGGGAAGTGGCACCAGCAGCACCACCGGAAGCTAAGTTACCCATGAAGTAACGCCAGAATTGAGTGTTCTTGTCAACACCGCCCAAGAAAACCTATATACGAAGAAAACATAAACATCACTTGGTATACATACAGACAATATAAACATTTTTTTTCTTTTTGAGGCCGACAACGCTTACTTGCTTGTACTTATCCTTGAAGGCAAAGTTTAAAGCCTGGGTTGGGAAATATCTGATAACGTTAGCCATGTTACCACGCCAATATGATGAAAAACCTTGTTCTTTTGGAATGCGGACAAAGCAATCAACCATACCCTTGTATTGCTTATCGGGGCTGATTTGTTTGGAGATGTGTTGTACTTGCAAGAGCAACTTAACACGCTCGATGGGGGCGACGGCAGTCTTTGAGACAGCTGCGGAGATACCACCGGCAGCAAAATCTTTGATGAAATTGAAGGGATCAGCTGCTTCCTTACCCATTTTGCTATAATTGGAAATTAAACATTTATTGATTACTCGGTTGTAAAAGCCATCTTCAGTAAATTAAAGATTATTATGTATGTATGTATGTAACTTGCAGTCGACTTTGGTTTTATCACATTTTCTTAAATTCTTTCTAATTCTTTGCTTGATTTATTTTTTAAATTTTATTATTCTTTCTATAACTTTTGGAAATCTTGAGTTTGTTCCGATCTTAAAAATTGTTATATAAGTTAGAAAGTTTACATTATGTATATATTTTTTAAGTTAAATTATGTACATATGTATATACACATATGCATATTTCGAATTTTTATATTGATAACTTTAGCTGTTGCACCTTAATTTTTATCAAATACTTGTTATATCTATATTATTGTTTTTAAATCAGATTTTCACTATAAATATTTTAAAATTAGTGACTTCCTCCTTCGTAGTTAACATTTATATTTTTTTGTTTCACTTAAAATTTGTAAAATAGAAATAAGATTTTTCAATTCAAACTCCTATAAAATAACTTGAGGTTTCTGATTTAATTTTAAGAAAACATTTGTATATTAGATTTAATAAAATAAAGAATAATGATAGATCTTTGTACCTTTTTGTTAGTTTAACTCGTTTTCGTAATAGTAAAAACAGCTCTTATGCAAAAAGAGATTTTGCTCTAAAAAACCTTGCATTTTAAATTATTTATTTATTTATTCATTCATTTATTTATTTATTAATCAGTTAGATAATAAAAAGCCCATGTGGGTCATTAAAAATATAGTACACAGTCTTAATACCTAAGTAATTCTGAGTTAAAAGGAAAAAAAGTTCAATTCTATAAACCTAAATGCATATTAGCATATTTGTGTCGTCTCATCATAACATCTTGAGTCAGTTTAAATGGTTGAACAAAAAAGAAATTATTTTTCAATCATACGAATTTTCTTTCAAAAACAATTTCGTTTACGTCATGGTGAAATTACTAGAAGGTGGCAGCACTAGGAGTTGTTGTACAACAATACAACAAAAACAGGCAAATTTGTTTGTGTAAAATAGTCCATTATGTCAAAAATATGGATTTTCACCACACCAAAATATTATTGTTTTTATTAAATGAAACGTCATAAACCTGAATTTTAACTTCGAGAAATTTTACAAAGCAGTTTTAATGAACTATAACCGAAGTTTTCCAAGGAGAAAAATCTTAAAATCTATGAGGACGTTGTAAAAAATATAGACAAACTAGACAATAATGCAAAGTGTTTGTTGAATTAAACTAAAAATTTCAAAAAGTAATATAATTTTCATAAAAACAATTTTAGTGCTCAACGAGAAATTTCCCTCGCGGATAATATGGCTCAAAAGAGACATTATGATTAACGTAAGAAACATACGTTTCGCAAAAGTAAGCCCACACACATAGAGGAAGTCATATGTTTAGTTGATATACAAATGAAGGCTTTTCAGCAGTTTTTAGGCAATAAAGACCAAAAGCAACAGCCAGGTAGTAGCCAAAAAGGCAATGTTAAAAAAGACAATTTTACAGGGGACAAATATCAAGAGCAAACAATACTTATTACAGAAAGTAATGGCTTTATCTTGGAAAGCAAAGCTGACTAGCATATTAGACAAGGGATCTCCAATTAAACGGAGGATTTAAATAAATTTGCCTTAACACTATTTCAAATTTGACTCACGATGAGTAGCATCCCATTAAGGGATTCTCTCAACATTCACGACTGTCGAAATCAAGTTGCCATGTGTTCACATTGTTGGTACATACTACTTTGCATGGCATTTTTAGGTGACATATAGATGCGTCCACGTCTACCCTTTACATGCTCCTCTGGCACACCGGTAATAATAGGTTTAAAACTTTTAAAGAAACCATTTCTTAAAAACAAAATTTTAGCATGGGCGGGTGATTTAAAGTTGTTGTTTTGGGTGGAAAAGTTATGAAGCGGTACAACGAAGTTATTCATATTCCACTTTAGCTGTTATTTGGTGGTTCACAAATCAACAAACCCTACCAAACCAGTTCACATACACAAAATTCTCGAATTCACTTACACTACATTTTCAATTTTGTGTTTTTATCTTGAAGAATAATTAATTTAAGTGACATTACATGAAAAAACAAACAAATGATTTGACATAATGAAAGTTCACCATGAATTGAGCAAAAAATAATAGGTTCTGTAGTGCTGCCACCTTCTAATTATTTCACCATGGTTTACGTTTTTAAAATATTGTATTACAAACGAAACCCTTTAAATTAGGGTTTATTTATAATTTGATAAAAAAGAGTTTTCACCAAGCTTTTTGTTAAAAAAAAAACTCAAGTTGTTATAGAAAAACTTTTTATATACCTATAACTTGACTAGTTATATAACCTGATACTCGCCCCCCAAGGAATAACACACATCCTTCCTATCTTTAGATACAAATAGTAAATAAATTACACAAATAATGTACACGGCCCAGTTAGGGAAAGAGCAGTGAGTAAGAACATTTAGGAGGAGAAAAGTTTAACAAGTTTTAGTTTAAAGACATTGTTTGAGTGTGTAAAAATACGCAGCTCTACCCTGCAAATAATATTGGACCACCTGATCCAATTTAATTAAATGGACTACTCATGGACTGGTCCGATGTATTGCAAGCATGGACCATGTCTTCGTTTTTTAACGAACTTAAAACTAATCCTCTTGTGTATACAATGGAGTAGTTTTAAAAATACTCCTTTGTTATCCAAAGCTGGTTACTTTTGGAGTAGTCCTAGTCCCTTGTAGGCTACATTTTACACGCGTGTTTGGACTAGTATTATTATTTGCAGCGTAGTTTCGGCAAATTTAAAGAGTTATTTTAATTTTACTCTCATTAGTCCGAACTTGCCCACGATTTTTTGGAACACACCTTATGATTGAAATGTGAGTTTCATAATTTGAGTGCAAAAATATAAAATATGTATATATTTTAGAAATTTCATTCAGTAGATATTCGCTTTTAATATTCGCATTCATTTTAGCATGTGCGAATGCAAAAAGCAAAACTTAGCGAATAGTTCGCATATGTGAACCCGAATATTCGTCGCACCCTAATAAAGCGTGGTCCAACTATAATGCAAGATGTTAATTGTGAGTATCACCTTAAGTTGAAGTTTTTTTCCCCAACTTAATTTGACATTTCTTTGTTTCAGTGTTTGGCAAATTAAAACACGGAGAGGTACACACTTGAGCAGCGCGTTTAGATTGTTGAAGCCTTTTACAATAAATAGCTTTCTTTTTACACTTTTACCTCAGTGGATTCGTTAACAAGCAGAATTGCCGCATTTGGGCAAATGAGAATCCACGAGTGATTGTATGTATTTACAAAGAGTAACTGATTGCAGCGGTTTATGGGCAGGCGGTATTATCTTGGCCAAGCAATAGCCGTGAATGGTGTTTGATATCGCGAGATGAAAACGAATTTCTTGTAGACAGAAATTGAAAATATGTTCCTGTGGTTCCAACGGGTGGTGCCACTTGCCACACAGCTAACGAAACAATGGCCGTGTTATCTCACGTCGTGGCGATGTTAATTGGCCGCCACGATCTTGTAATTTGACACCGTTGGACTTCTTTCTTTGGGGCTTTTTAAAGAAAAAGTGTACGTGACTACGCCAAGAAGTTCGGCACATAAACGACATTGAACCTCAACTATGTCTTTCATTCTCCCCTTTTGATTAATTGTAGATATCCATGGTTTGTGTCTAGCCACATAAAAATGTGAGTATTTTTTTATTTTAAAAACATAGTTTACAAAATTAATTTTGTCAGTTTATTGATGGTTGTTTGGATTTTGATCTACCAAAAACCAGAATCGCTAAAAAACGTTACTATCAGAATATGGAAATGTGAGAAGTAGAAGCACCAGTAAAGAAGACTATGGAATAATGGTGAATCTAGGACATCAAATTTGCAGTTGGAATTTATCAGTTTCCTCAGTGACAAGAGTAAAGACATTATTACTCTTGACAACTATCCAAATATAAAAAGAGTATTCATAGTATTTAATACAAGTTTGTGCTCATCAGGACCTGTAGAAAGATTATTTTCTTCAGCAGGTTTAATTTATTCTCCAACAAGAAACTGTTTGTCTGATGCTACATTCGAAAATCTGATATTTATGAAAGGAAACAATTGTTGTGTTAATTGAATTAAAAAATAAAACAGTTATTTAATTAGTTTAATCTAATGTATTTTTTGGTTTGAATAAAAATGGTATATTTCGTATTTTAAATACATATCGTCACCTAAAAGACGAAATAACCTATCTGCAGTTTTCAAAAGTTTACAGGAGAGGGAAAAAACGTTATAAAATTGGAACTATTAACGATATTGAAACGAAAATTACACATTTTGATTAAAATGAAACCAGTAATATATATCGGGTGAGAAAATTTTGTTTTTCTAATCACAGCTTATGTTATGACACTTAGGT
Organism: Pollenia labialis; assembly: GCA_949318255.1. Lineage (NCBI taxonomy): Eukaryota > Metazoa > Arthropoda > Insecta > Diptera > Polleniidae > Pollenia > Pollenia labialis. The sequence goes on from OX439142.1 coordinate 77,998,344, forward strand.
TTTTTGGAATTGTAAAAATCTGAAACCAAATAACCTATCTGCAGTACTAATTAGTATGAATAAATAAAAATTTCTTTACACATGAATATTATATACATTAAATAATTAAAGTAGTAGTTTCTTTTACTGGTTTAAGCAAAAACAAGTACTTAATGTTTGTTTAAATTACACTATGCAACAAAATAAAACTTTTATCGTGATTTTTGATGATTTATTTTTCTCTTTTTTTTGTGCGTAACGGTCCTCCAGGTAGAAAAACTTTGTCATTTGTAATATTATATGTTCAAAATTTTGCACACATATGCGTTATGATATAAGGAATAAAAATCTATAATAAAATCAATTTTGAAATTTTTGCAGATAGGTTATTAGGTCTTTTAGATGACGATATGTAAATGTACATGACGTGTAAGTAATTATTTTGTATTTGAAATACATGACCAGCAAGTATTTTGTATTTTAAATACCGCAAACCGTGTATTTTGCCCAACACTGACTATAGTCCACTGCGAGACATGAGTTAATGTTACGTTCAAAGATGTCAACAGACCCTCTATCACCACTAAACAGAAGAAAAACATCTGCAAAAAAAAATAAGAATTACAGCTCAGGGGATCTACGACATTTGATAGGACGTTTGTGTAAAGAATAAACAACAGGGGACCTCGAACAGAGCCGGCACACCACAAGAGAGAGTAAGTAATCAGATGCAACACCATTCATGACAACAAACTGGGATCTACCAGATAAGTAGGACAATAACTGCCTACAAGCAGTGCTTGAAAATTTAAAATCACCAGAGAGTTTAGAAATCAATCTAGAAAAATTAATAGAATTAAACGCCTTTGAAAGATCCATGGATATTAACACACTTAATTTATCTTCATTAATATTACCTCTTATCGAGTCAGTAAGGCTCAACAATAGGGAAGTTGTATTTAACCCATTACGAAAAGCATACTGTCATTCAGAAATTTTATTAGAAACATAGTTTAACATTTGGTCTTTCAATATATGTTCAACAGCCTTAGATAATGCAGGGAGTATAGAGATAGGTCTTAGATCATCTGGGCAGTTAACAACTCTTGTCTTCGGAATAGGAACAATACGTGCAATTTTCCACGCTGATGGAGAAGTAGTCAAGATTGAGTTTGTTAGATGTAGGATAATATCAGACTAATTTGAGAAATTTAATTGATATAATAATACCTAATAAAAAACAACAAAAAAGTTTAAGGAAAATTATAATCTGCGTAAAGTTTTTAGTATTGAATTCGAGGTTTGGGGGTGGCTCTATTATTTTTCACGTAACTGTATGTTGGGCTTGTAGGTCTAAAATTTATCATAGGTCCCATATAAACCCCCCTCCTCAAATCTGTTAAGGCACACAAATCTCAAGAGTAGAGTAGAAATGAATACCCCTGTTAAGGTTTACAACTCAATTCTAGTTCAGTTGAAATTTTGTATTATGGTTTACAATTATAAGGTCTGCTGGTATAAAAATGACAACTAATGAAAGAAATATACAACTTTATAGACTAATCTTAGATTTTCGACGAATGGTACTCTGCGTATTCTATAGTACAGAGTTTTATTTGTTAAGTCTCTAACTGATTTTGCTAAAAAACTTTGTATTTTGTAGGAAATGTTGTAAGCATTAAAGACTATCGATTGTTGTCGATAGTTTCTAGAAAACTATCGCATACTATCCATAAAGCCGACTATTAATAGGTTCAGAGAACATATGTATGTACATAATGGTTAATACCACGTGTTTGGTAAGCAAAAACCACCTTGATTATATTGGCTGTTGTCAAGAGAGTAAATGACGCAAATTAAAACAAAAGATAAACTAGCACAATAAAAGACATACAAATAATTTAAAAAAATTTTTTTTTTGTAAATGCAAATGGTTACAGATTGTACATATACATTCATATACAGTAGAATCGCGAAAAAGTTAACCAAAATGTACCAAGGATTTTTAACTTCGAACTACATATTAACTTTTCTAAGCGGGCTTAAATTAGAAAAATATACAATAATAAACATGGATCTTTCAGAAATAACACACTAAACTTATTACAATGGTTTGGTTTTCATAATAACAAAAAATAAACTCAGACTTCTAATATTTATTCGCCACAGCCTCGAGAATTTCAAACATTTTTTCTAATTTTTGAGATCCATAACAAAACGCTATTAATTTTCCCTAAATATATTTATTAATTTTGTTCAATTTCTCTACTTTCTGCTCATTTCCGATGTTTTTTATCAAAACTTTCAGAAAAGTTAACTTTGTAGAGCGACGCAGGCACGCTAAAATTCGGTTAACTTATCCGCGAGATTAAATTTTCCGAGAGTTAACTTTTTCGCGATTCTTCTGTATTTAACTAATATTTTTTTTTGTTTTGATTGCATAATAAAAATTGTAAAAAGAAAAACTATTTAAAAAAATGAATTTTATTTAAATGTTATGTTATACAATCTTTTTCTAAAAACACGGACAGAGATAAACAATAAATAAGTGGATAGATGACGCATAATGGTTTCATGGCCAAAACGAAAAATGTTTTCTCTTGACAAAAGGAAATTATTTTAAAATTAATTTAGAATTCAAAGAATTGCCTTCATATTCAAAAACGATTATTAAATTTAACACACGTTTAAATAATTTTTTTTAATAGAAATTGTTTTCTTTTAATTTTTATCAAATTTTAATCATTTACTAATTTTTGAATTATTTAGAGCTTATGACAACAAAAATTTATACATATATGTTATCAAGACAACGAAAATTTATATAACACTTTAAAAATACATATGTATGTAGGTATACAAACAAAAAAAATTTAAAAAATAATATTAAAAAATATAAATATGAATTAGTTACATTTGAATTATGATTTATTAAAAGATAATACAATTTAATTCTATCTTTAATTTAGCTAAATTTTTAATAAAAGAACAGCTTTTATAAACCAGAAACATTTTTTATGACCAAGGCCTAAACTCCAAAAATTATTCATTAACATTTCCATTAAAAGAAATTAAGTCGTTATGTTAATAATTAATAAGGAAAATATAAATTAACATTTTGATGGAATATCTACGTTACGTCATGGCGTCATTTTGATTAAATAATTTTTTGTTATTATTATTATCTAATCAAATGCATAAATAAAGAAATTAAATTAATTTCTTATTTTATTTAACAAATGTATCGTAAATCTTTATGTTTTGAATTTAGACATTCATCTCGCAACCCTTTAGAGGTACATATAATAATTCGAAAGGGTGTAGCAGTAGTCATCTCTTGTATTAGTATTAGTGGCAGGTAGATTGCATAACATTTTGTTTGCCATTTGAGCAAAATATGTAATAATCGTAAAAATTGTTTTATAAATTCATTTAAATAGAGTAGAACAATTATGTATTTATTTAAATTAGTATTGAAAATTTATACACTTATGTATGTATATACATTTGTTTGAGTTCAAAATAGTCAAAAAACTGTCATTAAGAATGCGTTTATTTAATTTTTTTTTGTAAAAATTAATTTGTTTTTAAGTTAAATTCACTGAACACTTTTGCACTAATTATATTTAATATTTCTTTTAATTTAAGAATAAAACTTTAATGAAATATATTTAAATTTCTTTAACGTACTGTGTATTAATGTGTATTTATCACAGTTAAATAAAAATCCAAATAAATTCCTTTTGAAACAAAGGTCTGCTCCGGACGGCAACTTAAACGTTTATAAAATTTAGTTCTAATGTATTTTATAAAGTCCACATCATCGAGTACAATAATTCAAGTTTTTTTTTACTCAATATCAAATCTTTAATAAACAAAATTGAGAGAAAAAGAGAGCACGAAGCTTTTCTGGCTTGACGTAACAATCAATAAAAGAAAAGGAACTAAAAAAAGGCCGTGAAAAAGAATAGATTAGATTTTCTTCTATTTTTATTTTATATCTTATTATTATTTTTGTAAAAAAATTTTTACATATATTTCATTGCCAAATTATGTAACCAACGTATTGAAAACAGAACTAACAATAAATACAGAAAGAGTTAAAAGAAAAGACAAAAATGGAGCAGAAAAAGCTTTTTTGTAAAAAAAAAAATACCTATGTATTTATAAAGCGTACATTTTTTAACCATAATTTTGTCATGTGCTGAATAAAATAAGATTTATTTATACCTACTTCTATTTATCTTTTTTCGTCCGAAAAGGTATAATGGAAAAATTAAAGAAATAAATGTACACATAAGCGCAAAATTGTTTTTTTACACTGTTTCCAAGCTCACTATATTTTTTAAAAAACTTTTATAAAAAGAATTTCAATTTTTTATTTACTTAATTCGCCAATGAAATTAACATTTCTTACTGACTAGTAGGCTTAAACTAAATAGGCCTTATTACGGTTCTCGATGTCAAAAACGACTCAGTAGTAGATTAATGTAACACACAACCTGTGTTCTTTAATCTACTACAAAGTTCGACTTAATTTAATTAAAGACATACGCTCTACATTTTCTTCAGTTTATGTAACAATAATAATAATAAACTTATTATATTCATACAAATGAATACAGGTTAATGAAATTCTTACATATGTATGTATGTACATAAATTTGCAAAACTTTCAAACTTATGGGAACTCCATTTCAAAACTTTTACAATATAATTGAGCCACTACCACAGGCTGGCTTATTTTGTAAAAAATAAGAGAAAAAAAGGTATCCAAATTTGAAATTTGAAAATTTTTAATTTTGGTATGTATGTATTATGTTTTACAACTTTGCTATATTGCGGCGAACAAAAACATAAAAAAAAAACAATTATAATGGTCTAAACTAGGAAATTTGGAATACAAAATATCACTTCCGGCTTTGAAATGCTTTGCGCCTGTTTGTGTTACTTTAATCTATTACAAAAACGACTTGCTCTTACAAACTTTGATAAGCAAAAATTTGTTAACTAAAAAAAAAGCATATAAATCAAATTACATACTTCATGTGCTCCAACTGTACCTATTTTCTAAAAATTGTTGAAATTAAACAAATTTTTAAATGTATTTGTTTTGAAAAGGAAACATTATTTCAGGGGTGTGCTGGAAATCGAAACCGTGTAAAACGAAAGAATTTTAAGTTGTTTTTTAATAAGATTTCTATAATAAAAGAATTTTATGAAAAATAATATTATACAAATTTTGTAACAAAAATTAGATTAAAAGTGTATTAAAAACAAATTCCAAATTCTTGCGTTATAACAGTTGCAGCAAAACTAATGTAAAAAACATATATCTAATAATAAAAGAAATAAAAAATTAGGTAACTAAATTAAGTTTATGTAAAAATTTCCAATTTTGTTTAATACTCTTAGGGCCATTATTACAACTTGCCAATAGTTAAGTCGGATTTTGTCGGACCGATAAATAAAAAAATAAAAATAAATTTTATTTAATTGAAGCACAGTCGTGAATAACGTTGTAAAAGCCACTTTTTGATATGTGGAATAACGTTTTAAACGCTGCGGTATTTTTTGTTATTAAATTCGAAAAATTTCGCTAAAATTTCTAAGCAATATTGTTATTTTTGGTCTTGTAGGCTTATTACGAACTGTTAATAAATAAACGAAAAAAAAAATTAGAAATATGCTTCATGCATAATTCAATGTCAATGAACCTCAAAAAAAAAAAAAAAAAAAAAAAAAAAAAAAAAAAAAACTACATACATACATACATATTATTAAAAAAAAAAAAAGCTTTTACAGAATTATTCTTATCTTCTAAAGTCACAACCCAAAATTCAAAAATGTTTAAGAGTGAAAAACTAGCTTAAACAACATGGTTGCAACCAAGACGGCGAGTTCATTTTTAGGTGGCAAATCTGAGCTTATTTTTTAGGAGAGAGAATGTCAAACGTTGCTTTTGTTTTTGACATATCGAGCAACGAAAGCAACACCAAAAAATGTTGTGTTTTTGGTGTTGGATTTGTTGTAGTATTACCACCACAGTTAACATTAATTGGCGATTTTTGACTAAAATATTATATATACTATTATTTTTTTTTGTATGCAAAATTTAATTTAAAAAACAAATAGTGGTTTCCCGGATTAACGAACTCTCGATTTAGCGAATTCGGGATGGAACGAACAGACAAAAATGTTACCTTAGGTACTGTGTTTAGCGAATTAAAATCCAATTTGGTAACCGATGTGACGAACAAATAAAAATAATATTCAAAAAATTCGTAAAAATTATTGAAATAAATAGATGTGGTCTTGTCAGGCAAACAGTTGTAACCTTGACACACACCTGCAGGCATATATTTCGGTTGGTTTACAATGGAATTATGTACGATTGCCTTCTATTTTTTATTTTTCTTAGTTTCTGACCAAGGCGAATTCATTTTTCAGGTGGCGTTGAAAACACAGCTGTGCTACTTTTTTTTCTTAATTAGGGAAAGGAATGTCAAAAGTTACTTGTGTTTTTGACATATCGGCCAACGAAAGCAACAAAAAAATACATTGTTGTGTTTTTGGTGTTGTTACTTGTTGTAGTATCGACACCACCGTTTACATGAATTCGCCTTGTTTCTGACAAACAAATCGTTAAATTACAGTTTGAATTTCTTTCGTAGCCTACTAAGACTTTTTGTTTTGCATTTCTTTTTGCTTTATGATCTTTTATTTATAATTTGGTCACTACTTGTTAAGTAGTGTTGTAAACTTTTAAACTTCTGAACATTAAAAAATTGATTAACGTTAAAAGAAAAATTGAAAATTTTAGATGAATATACAAATAATAATTACTTTTTTCATAAATTATGAGATGATATGAATTGCTCTGTTAATTTGTTGTTACATGAATAAATATTTTTTTGGTACTGGATTTAACAATTTTTTCAATTTAACGAACAGGGCTGACAATCAATTGTTCTTTAAAACGGGAAACCGCTGTACATAATAAAATGTTACAAAACTGAACGAAATTGAGGTTTGTCGACTTTTGACATCCGGTTTGGCGATAGAGCTCAAAAACTCTGACAACCCTGTTGTCGTCATAGATTAGATTTATGAGCTTGTTTAGGAAAATATAAAAAGATTTTGATAAATTTTGGGTTGTGACTGTATATAATTTAGTGTGCGATAAAATTTTGAAAAAGATAAACTGATCTTTAATATAAAACCTAATGAATGAAAGTTCAAGTTTAAAACATTGAACGAAGAAAAACGTGCAATGTCTTTTTATTGCAATGTTAATTATAAGTTAGATAATTGATTCAGACAGAAAATACTATTGGCCGAGAGCCAACATTTTTAAAATTAGAAAACAAAATGTTTAAATTGTATAAAAGACAATAAAACAACCCGTACAAATTGTAAATGGTGTTGAGGACATTTTTTGTAACAAGCAAGGTTGTTTGTTTACAAATAAAATTCTTTATACATAGTTAGAAATAAACAGTGCACACGCGGTAACATGAATGTGAACACCGCTTAATGTGAACAACTTTTTTGTAATTGACTACTCTAAAATATGAACAAAGTTGGAAAATAAGCAATTCAAAACGAATGGAAAGTTACAAAAATATTAATCATAATGATTCTTTGCTTGAAAGTTTTTGGAATCCCCATTTATTTTTTTTATTTTATTTATTCATTTATTTACGTAATATTAAGCCATTTAGGCCAAAAATCAATATTACAAGTAATAAATGCTTAAGCTACATATACATGTGTATATAAAATTCATTAATCAATAATTATAATTCATAATAAAAAAACTAATAAAATGTAAATTGAAAATAATATATGTACAATTATATTTGTAATAATATACATATACATATGTATACTAATACATCAAATTAATTTACTATAAAAACTATCGGGCCTGGTCTGAAAATCACGTGTTTTTAAAATCACATGTGTGATTTTGTGGGATTCTGAGAGTCATACCGTTTTTGTGTTTCTTAGTGTGCTTTGGAATCATGACGAATTTGCCTTCTTGTACATAGCACATCTATACAAGAGTTTCCCTTTTGATATTTTATAGCAAACAGTTGGGTTTTACAATACCTAAAATTAGTTTCGGTCGTGTCGTACCTAACACTTATCTTTACCTATCCGGTAAAAATGGTTTGGTAATTTCAACGGTAATTTTGCCTACGTGTTTTACCCTTTAAGTTTTCTTTTAACCCATTAACCGCCAAAATTAAATTAGCAGTGCTAATTAAAACAAAAGTTTATTTTTCTTTTCATTGCACACAAAAGTAACATAAAAATATAAAAAAAAATTTAAAAATTAGGAATGATTGGAGTAGGAGGGGTGTACTCAACTGAGTACAGCGACGGGATATAGGTAAAAAAAATTCGAATTGCCTTTCTTCTTTTTTTGAGTAGAAACCTATACCATCTTGAGGTAACTTTAGTTGCAATGATGAAAGATGCCGTCAATTGAACCTTGTAATAGAACGTCGGAATAAAAATTGATCCATGGTATCAATTTGCCTTATTTCACGCAAGCGACTCATTAATTAATATGAGGAAATCATTGTACAAGATGTATATTCTGTTGATATCTGGATATCTTTGCCTAGACATTGATTTTGATACTGTTTCAATTCTAATATTATCGTAAGACGAATATTAATATCCTTTGGGTAACTGATATACAAAATATCAAGACGCCTTTGGATAATAATATGCACGTTGGAAGTTATATCAATTGTTTTGATAAACATACCTATACAGTATTACTAATAAAACTAATCAGTTCTTTGTAAAATATCGTCTCTTATTGTATACGCAAGTTATAGATTCAAATTACAAAAAAAAAACTTCTTGACATGTTTGTGCTAGTGGTAGAAGAGGGCCTTTGTAAATAATTGTGTTACGTTGTAGTTTACTACAGCTTCTTATCCTTTTTGGCAATGGATAATCCTCGCTGCTGTTCAATGTTACCTAGATTATCATTCGGCAAGTTGTCTGTAACCGTGTTCTCCATAGCATCTTCTTCTTCAACTGCTAACGTAAAACCATAAATCATACAAAGAATCACTATCAACACAAAACACAAGTGTTAAAACTCATCGAATATGGAAGTACGATTTAGTTTCTGTGCAATTTTTACAACTACAGTATGCCACAATTTGTATATGGATTCCGCCGCTGTACTCAGTTGAGTACAGTTGTATTTTTATTACGATTACTTTTTAAACATATACAGCAGACCAATTATTTTTCGTTTATTTTATAAATACGAATGCTCACTTTTAAAAATATAATTAAAAAAGAAACAAGCCATATAAATAAGGATAAAAAAATAGAAATATCTTTGGTTATCTCAACAGATTTATTTTATATATATTATGGCCCATTTTGTGGAACGTAATTTTTTTAATTTTATTTTAATAAAATGCACGTTTCTTTTTAGCTAAAAACGTAAAAAATTCCTAAAACATTCAAAATCATAATATTGTTGATAAACGTTCAGGTGTACTCAAACGAGTACAGCAGCGCCAAATGGGTTAAAATATGGCAAAATTTGTATTTTTATTAATTTTTAATTAACTGTCAAAAATCGATGGTGTAAGATACACTACAGTTCAACCAGTAGTAAGACAAAATTATAAAAAATTCGTTACATCATAGATATCTATACACTAGAGGTCTGCAAGAATAAATAAAAAGCAATTTCAACACACTCATTTGTTTTTTAACTACAATGTGTCGAGCACACAATAAAAAAACAAATGAAAGAATAACCAAAGACAAAACAAACAAAAACTCATTCAATTCAGTCAACGCAAGTCAAATGAGTTAAATATTCAATATAAATATTCAATAATATGTATGTACATATGTGTAAGCTTAACTCTTATAAATAAAAGAAGCCACAAGCTTACACACATATTATAGCAAGGTATTCAAATAAATGTATGCAAATTCAATTTCAAAAATTATTTGAATATTTTTTGTAAACTTGCTCTCTCTAACGGGCCATTCCAATGTTTTGTTATTTATGAATGACTCTCATATTCATTTACAGTAAACAAGTTTTTTATTAAATTCATTCATCTTATTTTTGTATGTACATATATAGTTTACTCCCTTCTTATCTTTTTGTATGTTTTATAATTGAATAAATGTTGTGCACTTTGGGTAAAGGCAAACGAGTGAGTTATTCAAAGCAGACCTCTACTATACACAGCTAGATATCTGTTTGGATTACCTCCCACACGACCAAGCTGAGTTGAGTGGAGAACCGCAATAGGGGCATCATTAATCTATTACCAAACTTTAACAGGCGTATTTAAAATTTGCTAACCGCGATAAGGGTAAATGTAAAATATATTTTTTGGGATTTGTTTCAGTAATAGGTAAAAACTACCTTAATACTGCATTATTTCACTAAGCAGTAAAATTTTACCGGTAACTGCACGTTGTCCCGGAATGTAAAAATACATCTTGGGCCCAAGTGGCCACCAGTGGGCATTCTATTATTTTATATTTTTATCTTTTTGATTTAACAGATTTAATTTAATTTAAGTTGTCTAGAAAACATTTAACACGTGATGACATTGCTGCCGAGCTCGAAACATCGAGTGTGGACGAAGTTACAGGATTTTCAGATGACTCATTTGTTGATAATGACTTTGAACCAGATTCTGAAAGTTCTTGTTCAGAATTTGATGACGGGGATTTAGACGATAGTGATGAAGACATAGCAATGGACTTGGATGAAGATCCTGACGAAGAATTTCCTCTTGCAAACTTGATAAATAGTCGAACCTGGGGGCCTGTTGGAGAAGATCGACTGACATTTGTTGAGTCTCCGATGTATACAGGCGTGACTCCTGATGTTGCTGCCACTTTAACTGGAAAAACTCCTACAGATTTTTTTAGCTTTTTTATATCCGAAGACATGATAAATCTGTTTGTTACAGAAACTAACAGGTTTGCTGCGCAACATATTATTGCAGCCGAAAACTCCTCCAATACGTGGCAGACAAAAAGGCTAGCGAAATGGGTTGATACCGATCCTTCAGAAATGAGTAAATTTCTTGTAATTATTATTTGAAATTGTTTAAGTTAAGAAAATATATCTAGTTTTCTTACCTAAATTTAACTCACTATTTTAAAGGCATTGGCAGACCAAATTACAAAGTCCAAGCCAAATAGGTTTACATCCTGGGACCGAACTAATATTATTTCAATGGTAAATTTATGTTGAACGTTTCCACTGGTGATCACAATGTCGGGAAGTGACACACAACGTGTGACCACGGGTGGACACGATGTCACATAAAGTAAATCCACCAATGATCACGGGTGGTCACTTTGTCCCAAATCGTCAAAATACAAATGTCCACCGGTGGTGCACGTGGGGCTCAAAGTGTTAATGTTTTATTAAAGAAAAACACTTAAAATTTATTAAACTAAAGAGTCCGAAACGTATTTTTATTTCCGCGGCCAATTATTTGACTTCAAAGTTATGCAAGGTCTTTGATCACTTTTTTTTTAGTTTTTAATGTTACTTTCTCTTAAATATTAACTTCCTTAAGAATGGTGATGAAAGAATACTCTTTTTGATAAACAGTTCTTACAACAATACTAAATTAACAAAAATAAAAATATCTGTATACCTATAATGATCAGTTAACGGTAAATTTTCAATTTGTTTTCATTAACATTTTAATGTCCCACTCGTGATCACAAAACATCATAAATTGTCATTTCTTCTGACTCGGTGGTCGCAAGTGGTTCAAACTTTTTACGTTAATAAAGGTTAATGATCTTAATTTATAGAAACATTAAATTGGACAATATCATACACGGTTCTATTTTTATAGTACTTTAAGCTTCGTCACGTCCGTCACCTGATATAAATTATTTTTTCAGTATTTTGAAACTCATGCTTTACAACAATGAATACATAACTCCGATTTGTTCAGTATTGACTGAAATAATAAGATATTAAATTGCTTTCGAATCGAGAAAGTACTCTATCACGACTGCCAGAATCAGGCCCCTGTTTTCTTTCATGAATAAAAAAAAACAGTTATTGAAAACAAAATTTAGTAAAAGTGTCAGATGGTAAACTATGTCACGTTTCATCACGAACCAAACAACGGCCTGTAGGGGATAATCAAGAAAAGTTTTGCCAATTCAGAAAATTAAAAAAATCATTTATAATGTTGTATGGGAATTATGACAAAAAATATTTGCAAAACATTCCGACGAAGTTCGCAGTTTTGCATTTTTGCTAACAAGAGAAAAACAACTTCTATTTTTGTCACGCCACGTCACCGCCTTTAATTGCTTATATTTTATGAGCTGCATGTTTGATTATTATTTTCTCTTTTACCATATGTATAGCTTTTCATGCTCCACACAAAATCCAAAAGTAAAAAAATTGTTAACGCTTTCTTTGGCTTTTGTCTCATTGAAGCGTGCGACTATCACGTATGTGACTATGGAATTACCCATATACATATGTATGTATCTATTTATTTACGATACCACCCAGAAGTGTTTAATTCGAGCAATGTTTTCAATAAAATAAGGTATCGATCAGACGCCATGAATTTGTTTTAGAAGCTTTTTAATATATAAGTTTTAATACATAATTTTTCCATATTACTTTAAAAGAATACATTAAACTGTTTTTCAATACTTATGCATAAACATTTTATTATTAATACCTATGTAGGTATGTACCTATAAGAATTTAAAAAAATTGGCCTTTATACCTATATGAAATCCCGAAAAATCCCTATCCGTCCCGGGGTACCCGTTTTTTTCAAATCCCGGGTTTCAAAAACCTGGTCCCATTTGGCATCCGTATTTATATATAACATCGCACATGTACTACCCCATCCCCACAATCTCCAGACCTCAATCCGATAGATCATTTCTTCGAAAAACTCGATAGACGTGTTAAAAAAAAAGGTAAATTTCTAATAATCTGACCTAAAGGCATTGAAAGAAGAATGGCGAAAAATTTGCGAGGAAACAACGAAAAAGTTAGGGCATTCCATGCCAATACGTTAAGATGCAGTTACAAACCAAAAAGGTTTGCCAACAAAGTATTAAATGTGGTACCTATACCATATAATTTTTTCGTTTTGCGTGATATAGAATAAGGTGTGCCAATAGTTTTATGCAGTAAAATTGCTGTTATTTTAAGTTAAATATGTTGTAAATGTACTTAATAAAATTAAAGGCAAAAGTGCAGTTTACGGGGCGTACGAAAATAAAATAAAATTTTAACGCCCTCTGAAATTAAAAACAAAAAAATTAAAATTTAAGGGTACTGATGCCCGTGAGCCCCCATGCTTCCAAAAAACGTCCCCGCCCACTTAGTGGTACTCAAATTTAATGTTGTTTGCTCACGATTGCAAATATTTTGTATTATTTGGTATTTTTTAATATTTTATGCTCGATTTTTTCGGCCGGGCGTAAGGATTTTCTCCTCTATGGTATAACAAATACCGGCTTCGCTAACTAAAGTTACTCTGCATAGCCGGCCTTCGGCCGGCGCATGGATTTTTCTCAACAATTTTACATGTATAATTTTAAAGTTATTTATTATAATGACACAAAGATATATCTTTAAAGTTGGGCAAAAAGATTTAATGTTAGAAAAATCCATTTTAACTTTATTGAACTTAATTTAATTTGTTTCCCTTATTTGTTTGTTGTCCATGACTTTAATCTAGCCAAACTGCTTTTAATTGTTATTTGCTTTTAGAAAATACGTAAATTAAAAAAACGAAATACTTGTTTCTGACTAGACTTTTTTTGCTAAACTTCAGAGATTGGTATAAAAAGTTATTTTTCTACACAAGGTGCGAGTAAAATTGTAGAAAATGCATCAGGGTCAGAAAATGAATAGCTTTCAATGTGATGTCTAAGTGCGAAATTTTTTTGAGATTTTTAAATTGGCAAGAGACAGATACTATAAAATATAAATTAATCAAGATATATTTTAAGCAACTAAATTTTATTAATTTTATACCCTTCATCGAAGGTAAAAAGCTTTGTTTTTAAATTTAATAAAATTAATGAATTTAACACAGGCTACAGCCGGCTTAAAGCCTCCGCCGACTACTTTTCTTCAAGCCGGCGCCGCCGCCGACAATTACATATTGGCTTGGACCTCTGGCCCTAAGCCCAATTGCTAATTATTAATAAAAAAAAAAGTTTCTTCATACCCACAATTAGCAAAAATAAATTAAACGCATGAAAAATCCGATGAAAATGCTTCAACTAACGATTACTGAGAAATTTGCCACGAGAAAATTTTTCTACAATAAAAAAAAATAATAATGTACGTGTAACAATAAAAAAAATGTGTACAAAGTACATATATGGGTGAAAACAACCACTTGGCAAATTTTACTGAAATAAACTGTAGACACTACCAATGACACATGAAATAAAATGTTAATGAAATACATTACAAATTTTTAGGTTAGGTTTGAGATTATGAAAGTAGAATAAACAACGTTGTTGCGAGAAGAAACCCATTTGCCTTGTGACTGATTTAGCAGAAAAGAGAGCACTAGGTAAAACGATTATTTTTTTCAGTGCGGTGTAGAATGAAAAACACTACCCATGCTCACAAGTTACATAAGATTTTTCAGCTAATGCAAAAAATTTCAAAATTTGCAAAAATTAAACTTAAATCTCGTTAATTTAGCTTTCTTTTAAAGTAATTTTAAACAGTTTTCTTAATTCTGATGATACAAGAATGGTTTACTTTTTCATTTTGGTACACACTTTGATAATAAAATCTCACATAGATTTTTTTCCTATTACATGTTATTAAGTAAAAAACGTCTTTTAAATACCTTTTTTAGATTTCTTTCAAAAGTTACACAATAAAAACTTCTTTTAAAAGAATTTTCTTTTGATTTCCCACTTGGCGTTGACAAAAAAAAACGCGTGCTCACTTAACGACCGTAATTCGTAAAGTGATGGTAACTGGTAATTTAAAATGGTGGATTTTTGTGAAAAGGAAATTTCCCTACTTTTTTCGATATTTTTAACAGGGTTGTATTTATTATGTTTTAAAGAAGATGCCACTTTACATGCAGTCTACAACTGATGCTGATGCTATGTTCATACCAAGGTATATTTACACAAGGTAAGCCGACTGGAACCGAATTGTCAAAATTGTCTTCATATAAATTTAACGCACACTTGTACAAATTTTGGCTCATATACACGAAATTTGGCATTGGTGTTCCAGCTAAGGTAAACAGCTGACAAACATATGGGCCAACGAGTTTACCTTGTGTAAATATACCTTGGTTCAAGGCGAATTCAAACAGGTAAACTCATCTCGTCAGCCGTTCATCAGCTGTTTCCACGGCGAATTAAAAAATATGGTCTAACGTCAAAATATGATTTTGTTTTGAGAAGAAGTTGAATGAAAAGTGTTAAAAATATTATTTTTATAATAAAAATATTTCAAAACTGCGAATGATTGAAGTGAATTTATTAATTTCTTTTATAAAAAAGTGATAATTTTAATTTTCAATAAAAAAATTTTGACAACCAACTAGAAAATTGTATAAACAAAATACATGGGGCTTTTTGTAGTTGTAGAGATGAGTTTACCTGTTTGAATTCGCCTTGCCTTGGTTCATACGACAATATAAACCAAGGCGAATTGACTAGAACAAGGTATATTTCAAGGCGAATTCAAACAGGTAAACTCATCTCGTCAGCCGTTCATCAGCGGTTTCCACGGCGAATTAAAAAATATGATCAAACGTCAAAGTATGATTTTGTTTTGAGAAGAAGATGAATGAAAAGTGTTAAAAATATTATTTTTTTAATAAAAAAAATTTCAAAACTGCGAATGATTGAAGTGAATTTATTAATTTCTTTTATAAAAAAGTGATAATTTTAATTTGCAATAAAAAAATTTTGACAACCAACCAGAAAATTGTATAAACAAAATACATGGGGCTTTTTGTAGTTGTAGAGATGAGTTTACCTGTTTGAATTCGCCTTGGTATATTTATAGCAGGTAGCCGCGAGATTACAACAATTGTACAATAAAACAAACAACAGGGCTTTTTATTGTTGTTATGCGATACAAACTGTCAAAAAGCAAAGGGGCTGATAAGAGACAAAAAAGACAAAAGATAAAGACAAAAAACTTGTTTACTTGTTTTCTATACAACATTTGACAGTTCGTATCGTAAAACAAGCAAATAAAAAATAAACAGCTGGCTTTCCGAGACTACCTGCTATAAATATATCTTGGACTAGAAGGTGGGGTCCAAGGCGAATTCAAACAGGTAAATTCATCTCGTCAGCCGTTCATCAGCTGCAAGGCGAATTCAAACAGGTAAACTCATCTCGTCAGCCCATCATCAGCTGTTTCCTCGGCGAATTAAAAAATATGGTCAAACGTCAAAATATGATTTTGTTTTGAGAAGTTGAATGAAAAGTGTTAAAAATATTATTTTTATAATAAAAAAATTTCAAAACTGCGAATGATTGAAGTGAATTTATTAATTTCTTTTACAAAAAAAGTGATTATTTTAATTTGCAATAAAAAAATTTTGACAACCAACCAGAAAATTGTACAAACAAAATACATGGGGATTTTTGTAGTTGTAGAGATGAGTTTACCTGTTTGAATTCGCCTTGATCAGCTGTTTCCATGGCGATTTTAAAAAAATGGTGAAACGTCAAAATATTTAAACAGGTAAACTCATCTCGTCAGCCGTTCATCAGCTGTTTCCACGGCGAATTAAAAAATATGGTCAAACGTCAAAATATGATTTTGTTTTGAGAAGAAGTTGAATGAAAAGTGTTAAAAATATTATTTTTATAATAAAAAAATTTCAAAACTGCGAATGATTGAAGTGAATTTATTAATTTCTTTTATAAAAAAGTGATAATTTTAATTTTCAATAAAAAAATTTTGACAACTAACCATAAAATTGTATAAACAAAATACATGGGGCTTTTTGTAGTTGTAGAGATGACCCTACAAGAAGACTACCGGTCATTTTACTAGTTATATGACCGGTAGTGTTGACCAATATAGTGTTATAGTAATAGTGATTTTTTTTGTTTTGGTTATGCATTTCTTGTAGGGGAGTTTACCTGTTTGAATTCGCCTTGATGACCATAATGCCGGCAGAGCAACGGTATTAACCAAGGCGAATTCAAACAAGTAAACTCATATCAAGGCGAATTCGCCTTGACTCATCCCGTCAGCCGTTCATCAGCTGTGTCCACGGCGAATTAAAAAAAATGGTGAAACGTCAAAATATGTTTTTGTTTTGAGAAGAAATTGATTGAAAAGTGCTAAAAATATTATTTTTATAATAAAAAAATTTCAAAACTGCGAATGATTGAAGTGAATTTAATGTGTGTTGTAATTATTGTATTTTATTAAAGTTTTTGATCATTTTAAATTAAAATAAATAAGATATTGACCATAATAAAATAAAAATTGGCTAAAAATGTATTTATTTCATCACGTTCAGCCGCACGCTTTGATTTTTGTGTAAAGTATTTTTTGACGTAAGCTGGGGTAATAACATGGTGAAATAATAAAGGTGGCAGCACTACGCCAGATGACGGTTTTTCGCTCTTGCATTGTTTGTCTAGACTTATGTCAAAGTTTTGTTTATGTTTACAAAAATCCACATTTTGTGCTGTGATTATTATATTTTATTAAAGTTTTTGATAATTTTAAATTAAAATAAAAAAGATATTGACCATAATTAAATAAAAATTGGCTAAACATTATTTGCACTAAAAAACTAAACATTTTAATGAATGCGTCTTCTTATTATTTTATATGTATGCATGTATGCGTATTTTTGACAGCTCATCTTATAAGATAGTTGTTATAAGATTTCTCATAACTGTCTCATAATATTTATTATAATATTAATATTAACACTATTTGAGAGTATACACGTAAGATAATACTCTCTGCGATTGAATTTGAGGTTTGCTGATATAAAAATCTTATATCTTATCTCACGTGGAGACCCTGTGTAATGTATTTTGTTTTTGCAATATAATTGATAGCTGTGTGGCATGAAGATATAAATACCAAGCATCGGTTTTAACTTGGTAAAACACAGCGCCTATCTTGGTCGCCTTTATATTTCAAGCAGACACATACCTCTTCGCGGTGCCACCTGGATAGCTCCCCGGAAATCAGTTTGATGAGCGAACTAACATGTGCTGCGCCTGGTTCACCTAAAGAACTATAAAAATTAGGCGTTGGGTTTGTAACCCACCTCCGGAAAAAAACACTTACAATGAAAAGAAATAAGAATTATAAGAAACGGAACCCCTCTACTGTTGACGACCCCCGCAAACGTACGAACTTTGTACAGACCAGGTGCATCTACCCAATTGGTGGATGTACTTGAGAGGTACAGATCGCATGTAACTGCCATTCAGGAAATGCGATGGAATGGGCACGGTGTCACCAAAACACCTAAGGGTGACATTTATTATAGCTGCCATGAAACAAGGCACGAATTTGAATGTGGTTTTGTTGTTAGTAAAAAAATTAGTCACCTGGTTTCCCGATTTACACCTGTCGATTAACGCCTGGCAACAATCCGCATCAGGGCAAAGTTTTTTAATATCAGCCTAATATGTGCCCATGCCCCTACAGAGGATAAGGACGAACAGACTAAAGGTTCATTCTACGAGCGCCTAGAGGAAGTGTACGACCGCTATCCAAGCCATGACGTTAAAATTGTTCTGGGTGATTTTAACGCAGAAATAGGTAAGGAGAGTATTTTTAGTCCAACGGTCGGAAAATTTAGTCTTCATGAGGAAACAGCTGACAATGGCATGAGACTGATTTCCTTCGCAGCGGCACACAACATGGTAGTTAGCAGCACCAGATTCCGACATCCTGACATCCATAAAGCGACGTGGATATCCCCTGATCAAGCCACAAAAAACCAGATCGACCACGTTGTGATTGACGGAAGACACGCCTCCAGTGTCATGGACGTTCGCTCGATCCCAGGCGCCAACATTGACCCGGACCACTACCTTGTCGCAGCCAAGGTACGCACACGACTGAGTATGGCAAGAAATGTACGAGTCCTTGCTCGGAGGAAGCTAGACGTCGCGAAGCTGTGCACACAACGTACTGCCATCGCTTATACCGCTCGAGTTACCCAATTGCTCCAAGCGAGCACTCCTTGTCCCGATAATGTTCGTGCTCAATGGCATCACATCGTCCACTCCTTGGAAAACGCTGCACAAGACGTACTTGGATATCAGGGACCAGTTCCGAAGAACCCATGGTACGACCAAGAGTGTCGCAACGCTACTGAGCAAAAAATGCAGCATATTTGGCAACACTCGAAACAGTAGCAACGCGAGGTGCTCGAAAGAGATGTGTAGGACGCGCAATGAAGCCCGAAAGTTTTATCAGAAAGTTAAACACCAGACAGAGGGCTTTGGTACTTGCATTACCTCCAGCAAAGATCAACATGGAAACCTGGTGCTGGATAGGGCGAGTGTGCTGAAAATATGGAGAGAACATTTCTCCCAGTTGCTGGTATCTGAGGAAAGCGGCAGCGAAGATACGCCCGATCCAATCTGCGATGACGGTGTCGAATGTACGCCGTCCAGCCAAAGTGAGTTGAAACTAGCTATACACCGCCTGAAGAACAACAAGGCTGCGGGCGCCGATGGTTTGCCTGCAGAGCTATTTAAGGCAGGAGGCGATGAGTTGATTAGGTGCATGCATTTGGCTAACTAAAACCAAAAGTCAACGAAATAATTGGCCCTTACCAATGCGGTTTTAGACCTGGTAAATCCACCTCAGACCAGATATTTACATTACGCCAAATCCTGGAAAAACCCTAAATTTGGCATCACGGCAAAGTTGATAAGGCTATGCCAGATGACTCTAACTGATACGAAATCATCAGTAAAAATTGGAAATGATCTTTCCGAACCGTTTACCACCACACGGGGATTCAGACAAGGTGACTGTTTATCGTGCGACCTCTTTAACATCGTATTGGAAAAGGTGATACGCGACGCTGCAGTTAATAGAAATGGCACAATCTTCACCAAAAGCCACATGCTTCTCACATAGGCAGATGATATTGATATCGTGGGAAGAACATTGCGAGACGTAACTGCTGCATTCGCAAGTATTGAGAAGGAGTCACAAAAAATGGGTCTGGCAGTTAATGAAGCAAAAACTAAGTTAATGGTTTCAACGAACAGAAAATCTACTAGATTGGATGGAACTGTGAATGTTGGTAACTTTAACTTCGGGGTTGTGGAAGAGTTTTTGTACCTTGGATCCACCATAAATAAAACCAACAACACCAGTCTGGAAATTCGAAGAAGAATTATACTAGCAAATAGATGCTACTTTGGGCTGAGCGGGCAAATCAAATTTAAAGCCCTCTCCCGAAACACAAAAATAACACTACAAGACACCTATACTACCAGTGCTTTTGTATAGCGCAGAGGCATGGGTACTTGCGCAGGCAGATGTAGCTCGTAAAATATATTGACCGGTTTGTGTCAGCGGAAATTATCGGCATCGTATGAACCATGACCTGTATGCCGACATTGATATAGTGAAGCGCATAAAGATACAAAGACTGCGCTGGCTAGGACATGTTGTGCGAATGGAAGCAGATGCTCCGGCTAAGAAGATTTTTGAGTACGATCCCGAAGGTATGCGCAAGAGGGGGCGGCCGAAGCTCCGCTGGAAAGATCAGGTTCAACAACAACTTTCTGATCTGAATATCCGAAATTGGAGAAAAAGCGCAGAAGATCGAAGCGCATGGCGATCAATTCTTAACTCGGCTAAAGACCTACCCAGGTTGTGAATAGCCACTTATGATGATGATGAATTGATAGCTGTCAAAATTTTTTTATTGCAAATTAAAATTATCACTTTTTTATAAAAGAAATTATTAAATTCACTTTAATCATTCGCAGTTTTGAAATATTTTTATTATAAAAGTAATATTTTTAGCACTTTTCAATCAACTTCCTCTCAAAACAAAATTATGTTTTGACGTTTCTCAATTTTTTTTAATTCGCCGTTGAGACAGCTGATGAACGGCTGACAAGATGAGTTTGCCTTCTTAAATTCGCCTTGCCTTGAACTCTGCCAAAAATCTGCATGAGTTTTGCCAAGGCGAATTCGTAAATGAATTCGCCTTGAGTTTTGCCAAGTCCAAGGCGAATTAACTACAGGTAGTGTCGAAACGCTTTTTGATTTTGACAGTTCGAGCCTATTTGTTTTGATTTGTTAGTGTTTTGCTAAGAAACCGATTTTTTTATTTTTATCAAAATTTTTGGAATTTTTAATTTTAATCTTAATTAAACCGATAAATTATTGGCATGTACAATATGTAGGTGGTATGTTTGTGCAGTTTTCTAAGTTTAAACCTGTAGTTTTACGTATTTACCTATTAGTACCTTTGGTAAACTTTCAACTTTAATATAGGGGTTCTTGTTCTTCAGAAATTAAAGCCATCAATGGACAGTGAAATAAAACAGTCCAAACGTAACGTACCGAACCAAACACTGAAGATCAGCTTTGTGAAAATCAACATATTATAGAAACACAAGAGGTGAATTAAACCAAGGCATTCCTGTGGAAATACGCTAATATTCAAACAGACCAGTGTGTGCGCGATATTTAAATCTAGTTATAATCAGAGTAAAAAACCAAAAATTATCCTAACAAATACGAAATTACAAAGAAATAAATCTGCATCTTTCCGACATCAATGACATGCAAACGTTTGTTTTCTAAATCTAAATAGTAACTTGGCAAAGAAATAGTCGCTTCCGATCAGCAACTATTGTACTAATCCTTTTCAATGCTATTCATACATTCAGGCTTCTCACAGAAATCAATTCCGATCAAAAGTGATTTCGTTTTATGTGAAGCAAGATACAAAATCACTTTCGGTCGGAATTGATTTATGTGACAGGTCTGATTGACCTGAAATCTTAGTTCAATTTCTCTAGTAGTTTGCCAAAATAAAAAAAATGCTGGTGTATCCCCCTTTGTGATATAAGACATAAGTTTGCAAATTCATCTTAATCGATTTTGAGGTTTAAAATAAAAAAGTCGATTGAAAAATCGAAAATCGATTTTGGAATCCATTTACCATTCCCTACACCCAAGGTATATTTACACAAGGTAGACTCGTTAGCCCATATGTTTGTCAGCTCTTTACCCTAGTTAGAACCCAAACGTCAAATTTCGTGTAGATGAGCCAACATTTGTACATGTGTGCGTTAAATTATTATTGCTTCATATCAAGGTCTATCCAATAGGTCTGCTTAAGAAGCCAGATGTTTATTTGGTTTTTTCCTCAACGATATCAAAAGTTGTTTACATTTTCCTTATACGTGTATATTTTTGTTTACTTTTTTGCCACACATACATACACACAAAACACATTTTTCCTTTTGTTTTGCCTATGTAGTAGTAAGATTTTGACAACGGCGAGGAATTTTACACAAACAAAATGCCTGTTGTTTTTTGTATTGTTGTAGAAGTAAGCAGACCTATTGGATAGGCCTTGCTTCATATTAAGATAATTTTGACAACTCGGTTCCTTTTATAGAGCAGCATGTCTACACTCACAAATGAGTCTACCTTGTGTTAACGTAGCTTGCATACACACACCCAAGGCGAATTCAAACAGGTAAACTCATCTCTACAACTACAAAAAGCCCCATGTATTTTGGTTATACAATTTTCTGGTTGGTTGTCAAAATTTTTTTATTGCAAATTAAAATTATCACTTTTTTATAAAAGAAATTAATAAATTCACTTCAATCATTCGCAGTTTTGAAATTTTTTTATTATAAAAATAATATTTTTAACACTTTTCATTCAACTTCTTCTCAAAACAAAATCATATTTTGACGTTTAACCATATTTTTTAATTCGCCGTGAAAACAGTTGACGAACGGCTGACGAGATGAGTTTATCTGTTTGATTTCGCCTTGCACACACCTAATTATTGGTCATAATCAAGGCGAATTCAGCCAATTGTCGAATTCGCCTTGTTTTACATAAATTTCTTCAACATTGCGGAAAAATTTGGTTCGTGTGGATAGGTTGGAAAAGATTCTGTTAATTTGTATGTAGTTGATTGTTTTTTTAAAAAACGTGTCTCAATTCTAGAACATTTAATAATAAATTTCTTTGCAGTACGTTAATAACTAAAAAATGTCTGGTCGTGAAGGTGGCAAAAAGAAGCCTTTAAAAGCACCCAAAAAAGATTCTAAAGAAATGGACGACGATGAAATAGCTTTCAAGCAAAAACAAAAGGAACAACAAAAGGCATTGGACGCAGCCAAACAAAAAGCATCACAAAAGGGTCCCTTGGTGGGTGGCGGTATTAAAAAATCAGGCAAAAAATGAAATCTTAAGCATTTATTTAAAATGTCACTCTTTAAGACAACTTTAACAAGTTAACAATAAATGTGTATAGCTTTTTTTACAAATACATACCTATGTATATCAATTGCAAAATTGACTTTAGTTTTTTTTAAGTTTCATTGTTAAATTTCTTTATAGTTGTAAGATTGAGGTAACTTGGGAAAAATGTCTTTGGCATTAGGAAAACTTGTTTGTGTACCCTGAAATTGTACTGAATACGATGCCACAAAGTTTGCAAATCCTATATGCTGATGAAGGTCGTATTCTGGATATTGTGTTAAATGATAAGCTAATGCGCCTAAAAAGGCATCGCCGGCTCCTGTTGTATCCAATACCTTTTCAACCATATTTGCAGCAACATAAACACACTTGTTTTGTTCCTTATTCGAGCTGTAAACTGAGCCCTTGGATCCCAATGTAATAATCACATTCTGAGCACCCATCTCCAAAAGTTTTGTAACCGCAATTTTTGATTGTCTATTATGTTCAAGTCTTTTTTTATTAATAAAGCAGCTTAACAACACATACTTACTTTAATGTTTGTATATCTTCCATTTGACAAATTAAAGCTGCTTCAGTTTCATTGACACATAAAATTGTGGCCGCTTTTAAAAGTTCGACTGGTGTTTCCCTTAAAGCAGGTGCTGCATTCAATATAGAAATGCCTTTAAATGATTGCAAGGCATTTATAGTTCCTTTCAGAGGTGTTTCCAATTGACAAAGTAAAACCTTAGAGTTCTCAAATAAGGAATGAGCCTCAGTTACATCTTTACTGTCCAATTTATTATTGGCTCCTGTAACAATTACAATGTGATTCTCGCCCTCAGAACTAACAACAATTTGAGCTATTCCCGTACTTTCACCTTCACAGTGTTTAACATAATCCACATTAATGTTTTCTTCCCTTAAATGTTCAACATATTTTTCCCCCCAGGAATCTGTACCCAATTTTGCAATCATGGCTGTTTTAGCTCCTAAACGACTGGCGGCTACACACTGATTGGCCCCTTTGCCACCAAAACCATTAACAAATTTAATGCCATGTAGTGTTTCGCCGGATTTAGGCAAGCGATCAACGTAGCTTCATTTTAAAATACATAAAAACAATATCTTTAAATAATAATTTTATATTTTTTTTCTTACACAAAAACCTTATTTACCATATAAAATCAACTATGGCTGAACCATAAACCAAAACGTCTATATTTTTTACATTATCGCTCATTATGTTTATTTCGTTTTTTTCTGCCATCTGCTTCCTTATTTAACGCTGATTTGGAAGTAGACAGCTGCAAATTTTTGTTTGTCTTTACATACATATGTATGTAGCTACATATTACTAAGTAAAATAATTGCTCTTTTTGGAATATACCTTATCTATTATAATTTGGCTTAATAAAAATACATATAGAAATTAAATATGTATAGGTATGTATGTATGTATAAATATACTTGTCACATGTAGAACGGAAAAGTAAAAAAAAAAAATTTAAGTTCCCGTATTTCCAATTTTTTATACTTTTGTGGGACCATTATTTGTGAAGCGGACAACCAAAACGTACTTACATGTATGTGGTTATTGCGATGTTGTACCGTAAAAGACAGGAAAGAACGAGTTTAAATTTAAATGTTTCTAACTTCGACCTAATTTTTTTAACTTTCTTTCTACCGAAATTAGCCGTCGGCGTACTCATTATATTGTAAAAATTTTATTATCTGCTCTTCATAAGTTTAAAAGTTATGCTAATGATGATTTGTGCTTGTTTATGTAGGCTGGTTAGTTAAGTTTGTACATTTCTAACATTGCTAATTATTGTTTTGGCGCATATTCCAAAAATTTAGAGTGAAGAAAAGCGACAAGGAAATTTCTCAAAATATACCTGGGGCCTGATTCTGGCAGTACTTTCTCGATTCGAAAGCAATTTAATATCTACATAATTATTTCAGTCAATACTGTACGAATCGGAATTATTTTTCAGTGTTGTAAAGCATAAATTTGAGTTTCACAATACTGAAAAAATAAATTAGATTCGTTCAGTATCGACTGAAAGAATTAGAAATAAAATTGCTTTCGAATCGAGAATGTTCACGACTGCCAGAATTAGGCCCCTGATAGAATTTTTTTGTATTTTCACCACTGCTATGTCTGCTTTCACACGTTTCATCATTTGATGCTCAACTCTTATGTTTTTAGGTGAGAGAAGAAAGATGAAAGGGGGTTGTACGGAGATGCCTGTACTCGGTCAGTACGCTTTATGTTTTTATTCGTTGGTACTTGGTTGGTATATGCACAACGATGGCTGCATGTAATTATTTTTCTTTTCTTTTTCTCTTTGATTCGCTGTTAATAAAATTGTTGTTGTTTTGAACCGAAAAACAGTTGAAACCGATTGCTGCGTGTGATTATATTGGCATCTTTAAAAGGGAATTGAAAAGAAGTTGAGCATCAAAAGATGAAACGTGTAAATTTAGACTATGTTTTGGAAAAAATGCTAATTTTTGCGCACTTTCATGAATGAAGTTAATCATGAATCAAAAAAACAAGATTGCGCACTCAGGATGTGTGTGAAACGGTAGCAAAGTTCCTTAATGAATAAAAATTGTCAAAAATTTCAACGCTAATGTCAAAATTTATACTACCCTACAAGAAATGAATGAGCGAGTAGTCACATTTTTCATTTTGATGTTAAGAAAATGATAGAAAGAAATTACCGAAATCTTCGGAAAACGCGCTTGAAGAACTTCATCTCAAAGAGCCAATTTAGACCATATAACCCATCTTTGGACTACAACGGAGTAGTTTTAAAACTACTCTATTGTATACACAAGAGTGTTAGTTTTAACATCGTTTAAAAACGAAAACATGTCGTTAAAAAACGAAGACATGTCGTCTCACTACAAACACTTTTTAAAAATGACATGGTCCATGCTTGCATTACATCGGACCAGTCCATGGAGTAGTCCATTTTAACAAAATGGATCAGGTGGTCCAATATTATTTGTAGGGCTGAACCGGTTTTTTCAGAAGTGTGTATGTATTGGTTTTGTTCTGCTAATGCGGGGTTGAAGCTGGATTAAAAATTATGCCAACCAAAAACGACTGTCTTCACCTCTTTCGCCTACAAACTGTCGTTTTCTGCCAGAACAATTAGTCTAGTCTAAATTGGCTCAAAGAAAACATTGTTGTTGGTCCTGACAACCCTCTACAGGGTGCTAGTATCCTCAAAAATAAAACTGTACTGCTTGAAAACGGCTGCGGCGCTTGTGTTTATGTTGTTTGCCGAGACCAAACAAGAAGATCGTTACTTATTGATTTTTAAATTTCCTTTGCAGTGGCTAAATCGAAACGTACCTTCGGGGGAGTTCACAAGCCATGTGATAGCTAGCATGAACAGGAGTTGATCGAAGTAGACCGACCCCTTACTTTAAATAATTATTAATACTAGCCTGAAATAATATCAGTGCATTCTTGCCCAAATTTGCAAAGGTCGAAGCACCATACTCGATTCTGGGTCTAATAAAAGAGTGATAGATCTGAAGTGCCCTGCCAGGCGTCACACCAATGTTGCGATGATTTACAATTTTGTAAAATTTGCAGGTTCTGTCTTTATTATTAAGTGCAGTTCGCACATGCTTAACTGAAGAATTGTTACAGGATATGACTCTCTAAAGAAATTTGATTTCACACACATCTGGAATACTACCAGAGCTGATCGTGATATTGAGCGGGCGTGGGCTGGTATTGAAGTGGATGGCCTTGGTTTTTTCGAAATTAAAGGAAAAGCCTAGGTTAGGTTAGGTTAAGAAGGGTTATGTGCCCAAGGGCATACTTCCAATTGGAGACCAATGCGGTCCATTGTGAATGCCTTCAATGATAGAAAGAGAAAAGTAAAGAAAAGAAGTATGAGGTGGAAAGAACAAGCCTCTATTGATGCAATGTGCAATTAAATTGTGAATGACGTCGAAACAATAATGCGCTGCCCTGAGCCGGACCGTTGTTCGTCACCATAGACTGATTGAACAGAATGAGAGTATGCCTTTTCAAGATATCTTCAAGCCAGTTAATGACGTGAGAGTTAACCCTAAGCTTCCTTAACAAATTACAAAGAAGCAGGTAATTGGTATTGTCATAGGCCTTATCGATATTCAAACACGCAGCTACGACCTGAAAGCCTTTACCTTTGATATCATATACAAGATTGATGACATCGTTGATGCATTGAGAAGTGGACGTTTCCAACATTTTTCCTCTTGCTTCTGGTTTCATGTTCTGGAGAATTCTGTAGGAAATACCGTCATCGCTACAGGAGGAATTAGGGTCCCTAGAACAGACATAGGACTCAAATACTTCACGATGAAGAGGTTGCGCAGGGTCTCCCGGAGACACCAAAGCTCCTGCCGAGGTTATAGTGGATGACATGTCCACCACGTATAGGCCAGTTAAAACGATTTGATTTGGTATGTGTTCCATGTATTCTTCAAGCTCTTGGGTAATTTGTATTTGTTTAAGTTGGCAAGCCTTTTCCACAATTTCTTTGATAGAGCCAGGGTTAGATACATTTTCTAGCAGGAGTCGAAAAGCCTCCCTCGTTTTTCTGCAAATCTGTTGCCCTCGTTATCCCACCAACTCTTGGCCACATATTTATTTCTCTCCGAAAGAGAAACTGTAAATTTGGCTCTGGTGTCAGCGGTCCCCTTTTGCAATTCTGCCAGATAGTTGAACTCCAGACGATTAATTCCTTTGTAAAATTTAGACTTGTCAACAAATCTTGAAGAAAAACTATTATAGGAATTATCACTATAATTAATCAAAATTGTCCTGAAGCCAGATTGGGCGTTATACTCGCGTCTGAGTTGCCACCAAGGCCGTCAGTCACGGTATGGATACCTCCACCTACAAAACCGGTGGAGGTCATACTGGAGTTACTGGTCAACCAGAACGATGGACTCATTACAAGCCAGTGGAACCAAGGGAGTAACTTCAGGTTCGCAGTGGACCAGGAGGCTCTCAAAAAGCTGAAATCGATGGGAGGGGTTGCGGTATTCGGGTTGGGTTCTATCAGATTTAGGTTGTTGGATTGGCACTAGCATCGGTATACTTGCCATACGAGGTTATCGATCCACCTCGTGAGAAAGTGCGGCAGTCGGTGGAGCACTTAGGCAGAAGCGGCTCGAGGCTAGTACTATGTTGTGACGCCAATGCACACCATACCCAATGGGGAAGTGCCGATATCAACAAAAGAGGTGTCTATGTTTGATTTTATTATTACCAGCAATCGTAACGCCAACGTTCAAAACTAGGGATAGAGAGGCAATGATAGATATTACAATGACGAACTGTAGGGAATTAGTAGAGGATTGGAGGGTGGCCTTGGGTTTTTCCTTCTCTGACCATAGTCGCCTGTCCTTTAATCTAGTGTTTGAGAGGTTGAAAAGGTGTCCGTATAGGAGTCCGAGAAGGACGGATTGGGATTCTTTTTCGGGATTGTTGCATAGTAAACTTAGAGTTACACAGGACTGGGGGTCGACTCCGACCAGTGTGCATTAACTGGTGAACCCCTTCAGGTAATAGTGCCTTCTAGGGAGAGCTGGTCAGGTAGGAGCAAATTATTTAGTGAATTTGCTATTTTCACTGATGGCTCGAAGATGAGGGGCACGGCTGCGGGGGTCTACATTGAGGATCTGGACATCAGAATGTCATAAAGGCTTCCTGACGACTGTAGTGTTTTTCAGGAAAGGTTCAGGGGGTCTTGAAAGGCGTTGTACTGATGATGGCCAACATTTATGGGGGCTCTGAGTTCAATATATACTTATGTGGACAGCCAGGCAGCTCTTATGGCCGTAAGGGTCTGTTATATGAACTCCAAGCTAGTTAATAATTGTAGGAGGGAGTCTTAGGGGAATATGTGTTTAGGTTGTGCTTGGTGCCGGGCCAGTGCTACATAGGCGGCAATGAGGGGGCTGATGATTTAGCGAGACAGGGCTCAGAGATGGAGGATCCTAACTGTATTGATGCGGTTAGGCATCCAATAGGCTTCTATTTTAAAAGAATTAGGAAATGGATTCTAGGCGCGACCAATAGAGCCTGGGGGAACCGAAAGGACTGCCGGGTATCACGGGCGCTGTGGCAGGTGCTTAGGAAGTCAGATTCGGAGTCGCTGCTGGGCAGGAGTAGGGTCTGCGTTAGGACCATGATAGGCATTATCACGGGCCACTGTATGATAGGCAGGATGGCGGTGAGGATGGGATCCGACAGTTGAGCACATTCTGTGCCACTGTCCCAGGCCACAGTGCAGCCGGCTGAGGTGGCTGGGCAGTAGATTCCTGGGCGAATTAGGGGATGTCTCGGGCTGTGGACGCGAGGGTCTGATAAAATTCTTAATGGAGGATGGCCTGGCTGCGCACGTAGGCCGAATTGGTCTCTGGGTGAAGGAGACTCCACACCAGCCTTCCTTCCTACCTACGTTTGTTTATTTATTTGCTAACTCAAGAATTATTGTTTTTTTTTGCCAACTTGCTTCAACAATGCCTTTTAAGCCGGCGATACACTATCTATTCAGTCGTACGATTTGTCAAATAAATAGTTTGTGTTCATAAAGTACGATAGTGTGGCTTTAAAATGAATTAAGTGGCAGATTTTTTGACAAGTCTGTCCGACTTGCAAATGCTTATGAAAAGTTTCCTAAAATGAGCTCGAGTAAATAAAAATATAATAAAAAAAGTATTTGGGTACTCAAGTAATCAATAGCAGTATAATTCATGTTCTTTTGAATAAATTAACCCGCCAAATTACTAAAATCAAATAAAATAACAAAGACAAACAAATATATGTATGTAAAAGATTACAAAAAATAGTTTGATTTTGAGAAGAGAAGCACCGTCAGCTCCGTATGTTCGTTATCTTGTGAAAAAAGTGAACGAAACTGGCATCCTCATCGATAAGCCAAAGCGTGAAAAGCCAAAAACAGTGCGTACACCCGAGAATATTGCTGCTGTGGCAGAAAGTGTGCGTGAAGCGCCATCAATACCAATTCACCGTCGTTCTCAACAATTGAACATTTCGGAGACATCATTGAGACGAATTTTGCATAAAGACCTTGGTATGACGACATACAAATTCCAATTGGTTCAGGAGTTGAAGCCAACTGACCATTCAATGCGTTTTCGCTTCGCTAAGTGGGCCTGCGATCGACTTTCAGAAGATGCCGATTTTTATAAAAAAAATCATCTTTTCGGATGAAGCTCATTTTTAACTTGGCGGGTATGTAAACAAGCAAAATTGTCGCATTTGGGGCACAGAAAACCCGCACGCAAACATTGAAAAGCCGTTGCACCCAAAACGAGTCACTGTTTGGTGCGGATTTTGGTCCAGAGGCATAATTGGGCAATTTGTCTTCGAAAATGAGCAAGGAGTGGCCGTTACAGTCAATGGCGATCGTTATCGGGCCATGTTGAACGAATTTTGGTTCACAAAAATTGAAGAGGAGGATATTGGCAACATTTGGTTTCAACAGTACGGCGCTACGTGCCACACAGCCGAAGCTACACTCGATGTTTTGCGCCGAGCTGCGATTTTCCATTATTAACCGAAAGGATTGTACTTTCAAATAAAAAAAAGAAATTTGAGAAAATATTCAGTAGTTTTTTTATAGCATTTAAAAAAAAAATTTATTTTCCAAAAATGTTCGTGTTATAAAAAGTATTTTATCGAGTTGCGATAAGAAAACAAGTTAAGTAGCCAAAAGTGTAAACATTTTTCAACACTTCAATTATTTACCTCAGCTGTTGCGTTTATTTTACGTTTAAAAAAAAATTAATTTTACGTTTTTTTTTTACAAATTTTTTCGTTCGTGTAAATTTTTGGACAACAGCTTTTTGTGGGAGAACATTTTTCAATTTACTCATTTAGTGCATTTTGCTGTAAAAGTACTCAAACGCACCTATTATAATTTTTTAATGCTACTGAACACACTGCATTAACAGGATTACTGTGCTTAAATACAAATTAGGAAATCTGTTTTTTATACCTTTTATTTAACTTCAAATATTATACATTTTTATATTAATAGAAATAATTATGTAGCTTAACAAAATAGAAGGACGTGATTGAAATTAAAAACCCTCTTTTTCTAAATGACATATAATTAAAATAAAAAAACAGTTGCTACAAAATTGTTTAATAATAAAAAATTATTTTTTGTTTAAATTGTTAGAAAGTTTCTTAAGCCTTCATATTTTTTCAAACGTATGTATGTATATAATTTACATTAAAAATAAATGTGTATAACTATGGTGTTTCTTTAATAACTATAACTATAAAACTATAGAAGAAAAAATAGATGTAAAAATGTTTAAAAAATGATGTGATTTAAGAACAAGTATTTAAAACCGTAATGTTAAATTATTTTATAAACATTGAAAACATTCTTGTTTTTTATGTATATTTAATGTTATATTTTCGAATAGTTGTTTAGCATTTTTTAGTTTAATAAATATTTATTTATTAAATTAATCATTTTTTAATTAGCAAAATTTACATTATTTACTTTTACGTAATTCAATTACATTTTTAAGTTAATTTTTTTTTATATTTATATAACTTAAATAATTTAAAACTAAAGGTTATTATT
This sequence comes from Pollenia labialis, assembly GCA_949318255.1. NCBI lineage: Eukaryota > Metazoa > Arthropoda > Insecta > Diptera > Polleniidae > Pollenia > Pollenia labialis. The sequence continues at coordinate 78,030,450 of OX439142.1, forward strand.
TTCAACAGAAAAACGGTAGATTAATTAACAAAATGAGGGTGATGAGTTTTTTTTAGAAAGTTTTATTTTTATTTTTTCCTTTAAGTTATTGAACATTATACTCTATACACAAGAGTAATTTTGCTTAGTTTTTCTCTATAATTTAAATCATTTGTTTAAAAATGATAAGAGTACGTAGTTACTTGGTATAAAATTTACTTATGTATATAATTTGTTATTTATTCCACTTTTTGTCAGCTTGTTTTTTATTTTATGTTAAGGTATTGTGCACTTCTAAGTAAATTAAAAAGTTTTTACACGATAATTTTTCAAAAAAATAATAAAATAAAATCCTACTATCTACTGTACTATAGAAATGTGTTCAACAAAATCACTCTTTAGCGTTAGACTATCCACTACTTCTAGCAGAATCTCAATTTCACTTTCACAATTTATTATACTAGGTGCTCCTTCTAGACGAACATTTTTGCCTTCAATGTTTGTATAAAAAGTTTTATTTTTGAATATGACAGCTCGATCATAAGGCATTCTAGATACTTTATTTTTCTCTATGGAGCGGCGAAACATGACACAAGAAGGTTGGAATTTATGACGCTCTTCTTCGCTGATATTGTTTTCGTAAAGGTCACCTGTGTATATAGCAAAAGTGCCTTTGCCCAGAGTTTGAGGTGATAGTTCGTACAGAGTAACTTTACTGGTCCACAGATCGTTGGGCAGACAAATGTTTTTCGCATTGTTGGCTAAACGTATTAACGGCAATTCCAACTGATTTTTAATAACTGTGGTCCTTTTTTGTTCCGATGGCATATTAATAACATACCAGGTTTCAAAACAAGTGATTTTTTTAATTATCTTATCACCCTGTTTAGAGATGACAACTTTTTCAGAATTTGATTTGCGTGTCGGTAGCGTAGAAGAATTGGTTTGTTTTATAGGCTGTGTAGTTGTATCATTGACTTGTTGATTGGTGGCAGCTAAAGAATTTTCTTTTGCCGCAGCCGGTGTCAAGCGCTTTTTGTTTGTACTAACCACTATTGGAGTATTTAAAGAGCTTGCCGTACGTTTTCTACGTTGGGGATCTAAATTTTGCTGCTTAGGTGTTAAGGCAGCTACTTTGGAGGCAGGAGAGACATAAGTGACAGTGTTATGTTTTGTATGTAACACTGTTTCATCATCTTCGGTATTTTGAGACTCGGTGTCCTCGGCATCACAATCTAATAGATTGTGTTGTTCTCTTTTTCTTGTTTTGTCAGTCATTTTTTTCATAAGTATTGGATTTCGACTTTCCATCTCGTCTTCAGTTTCGTCTTCCTGTTCCTCATGGACCTCTTCATCATCCTCCTCATCTTCATCTAAAGAAAGGGGAAAACTTTCATCGGCCGAATCATCTAGATTAGCTATCATTGGTTTAACTGGTTGGGTTTTCTTAGCCACCATTGAATTTAAAATTCGTGGCGCAGGTTTATCTGGTGAAGTTAAAGTTGCCGTTAAGGTTGTAGTGGTTTTTGCGGTGACCCTTGAATTGCGTAGTCCCAATTTGTGATTAAGTATTTGTGGTGCTGTTTGGTTAGACAAGGAGCCTGATGAAGTTGCTTTGTGGTTAGGCAATTTCCTTAATGATTCGTTCGAACGAGTCATGGCAGATAATTTATTCTCAACTTCCTTTCTACTATTAAGTGCAGAAAGTTTGGGCCTTGTAAGCAGCTGCTTAGATTGACTGTTAGAGGAATTTGACGCCTCTATTTCCTCTACATCATTATCGTCATCGTCATCATCTAAACTAATACTTTCGGAAAATTCTATTACCGTGGGTGTTTTATTGCTATTCGATTTTGATTTTGTTATGAGTACATCCCCTTTCTTATTTATAATGTCGTTTACATTGACAATTGTAAAAGTAGGCATTGTTTCGAAGTCATCCATAGTGGAGTTAGGAGAATCATCTTTAATTTCAAATGCATTTTCCGTAGAAATAGCTCCTAAGTTATTAGACGCCGTTGAAGGTTTTATTTTCGTGGTGGCGAGGGAACTCACGGCTTTCGTCTTGTCATTCGATTTTATATTGGTATTTAATGAGGACGACGAAGAGGTGTTAGAAGATGATGATATTGGTATCGCAGCGCTGTTAACTTGTTTATCTTTTTGTGTTGGAAGCTTAGGTGAACCACTTCGAAATCTATTGGTTTTTATTGCTAACATTTTGGCTTGTGTTGTAAGAGGATTTTGGGGGTTATTATTTTGGTTAATTACTGCTGAGGCTGACGTTTGTTTAATTAAAGATTTTGAAACTAAATCAGTCTGAGATTTAGCAGATGTGTCGATAGGTCGACGTGCGACAGCTGTTGTTTGGCTATAATTAATCTTGTTGCTGCCATTTATAGTTTGCTGTTTGTTGCTGTTATGGACTGAAGCCTGTGTACGAGTTTTTGTTGGTAAAGGAGTGGAGGTGACATTTGCTCTATTCTCTCGAGCCGGTACTTGAACTTTTACACCCTTAGAGCTGGAAATTAGTAATTGCCTTCGTTTAATAATGTAGCCGCTTTCATTTTCACTTAAATCTTGAATTTCTTCTAATTTACGCTTTTGGGCAGTACCACTGCCAGCTAACAAACTTAAATTACGTTGAGCATTAGCCGATGCTAATGAACGTCTGATTTGTTGTAATTGTGAAGGCGCCGAGCGAAGATTTGAAGAATTTAATGCAGTTGTTGAGGACATGCGTTTTATATTGGGTGTTTGTGTTGTGGGTAATTTGTTGGTAGTTTTTTGTATTATCGCAGCTGAAGATTCCTGAACTCTCTTAGGTCGTCCCCTTGTGCGGGTGGAGCGCACAGGTTGTTCTTCAATAACAGAAAAATCTGAATCTTGTTCATCTTTATCACTGGCTTGATATGGCTTATCATTATGCAAGTCTTCCTCCTGGTCTTCATCGTCATTTGTCAAATTGTTCATTTCATTTTCGTATTCATCTTCCGAATGGCGATTATAGAAATCGTCGGAACTTGTAGACTGTTTACGTGTTCTGACACCACCTTGACCTACTACAGTTCCTCTACTTGTAGAAGCTAACAATGCTACATTACGTACAACTTTAGAGGTAAACAAATCTTCACTGGCATACTTAGGATTGGGTTTTATAGCTCGTCTCGATCGACCAGCGGCAATTGTGGGAGGGGGTGTTTCTTCTCTTGATGGTGTTGAAACTGGTGTTGTTTTATTAGACCTTTGAATTATCTTGACTTTTTGATTCGATCTTATGTTAGGCGTATTATTTCCCGAAGCTGACTTTATTTGTTGTGGCGTTTGAACATTAGTATTATTACTTAAATTGCTTGCTACTATTTTCTTTTTTACAGCTCCAGTAACTGTTTTAATTTCTTGTTGTGATATACCTGCTCCTCCTCTACGAGTTACTTTAGGTGTTGCCACCATGGCACTTGCACCTAAACGATTCGTGCGTGTTGCAATACGATTTTCTTGTGTTGGTGGTGAGTTTTTTGAAACTTTCTCCAGGCGTACTACACAAGAACGTGTCTTTTTTGCTTCCACGACGTTGGGTTTCTTACCAACACGCATTTTTTTACATAGAAGCAACCAAAATCAGATGTTCTAAAAAAAAAATTTGTTTTTAATAATATTAATAGAGTAGTTTAAAAAAAGCGAATTTTCTAATTTCTTTTTATCTAAAAAGTTATCTCACAAGAAATTTTATTTCCATGTAAATAGAAATAGAGTAATAATTTCAGAAGAAATATACATATGTATGTATGTATGTCAATATGTACGAAAGACTATTTTATCCGTGATATGCAGAGAATTAGAAAAATGCTGTAAATATTCTTTTGGGCCTATGATTGACTTTATAAAAATCATAAAACATTTAAATTAATTAAAAAAAATACAATTTTAAATAACCAATGTTTTTTTATCGCCTATATTAAATTCACTATTTTCACTTGTTTTTTTGCTTGTATGCACATACAGCACATAAAGAAAAAAATTAGCTTTAATTCACTATTTCACAAATTTAGTTTTATTCGAATAATTTTTGTATTTTTTTTTTATTGACTCAAATTTTGGATGATTAATATTTATTAGGTCCATAATATAAGCCACTGAGGCCAATTATATATTACACAGAATTTAATACCTAAGTATTACACTTGTACTACGGACGGTAAAAAATGGACTGATTTGACAAATTTTCATTAAATTTTAAGGGCCGATGTTGAATGTACATAAATCACACCTAAACATCAAGTTTTTTTCTGAATTTCATTTGACATTATCAATTTTAGACTAACTCAATTTAAAGCATGGAAATACACACAATCAAGCAACGCGTTAAAGTTATTCAGGCTTATTATTAAAATGGGCGTTCATATCAAAATGCATTTCGAAGAAAATCATCTTCAGTGATGAGGCACATTTTCAAATCAGTGGATTCGTCAATTAGCAGAATAGCCGCATTTGGGCGAATGAAAAATCCAAGAGTGATTGTCGAAAATTTATACACCCACAAAGAGTGACTGTGTGGTGTGGTTTATGGGTTGGCAGCATGGTGTTCGCTATCGTGAGATAACGAACTTTTTATGGCCTGAATTGGAAGATATGGATGTGGACGATATGTGGTTTGAACAGGACGTTGACACTTGCCACAAAGGCTAACAAAACAATAGCTTTTTGGCGCGGCAAATTCAATGGCCGTGTTATCTCACGTGGTGGCGATATTATAATTGGCCGCCAAGATCATGTGATTTGACAGCGTGGGACTTATTTCTTTGGGGTTATTTGAAAGAAATGGTGTACGTCGATAAGCCAGCAACAATTCAAGGGCTAACGGATGGGATAATTCGGCACATTACCGGCAAAGAACCTCAATTATGCCTCAGCGTCATCGAAATTTGGACCATCGGATGGAGGTGTGACGCCGAGGTCGCGGCTTCCATTTGGCCGATATTTTGTTCCATACATAATTAAACCATACCAATATTATCATAATAAAAAGAAATGACAATCAAAGGTGTGCTGGAAATCGTAAACGTAAAACGCCAAAATTTGGAAGTTGTTTTTAATGCACTTTTAATATAATTTTTATAATTTTTGTTACATAATTCCGTTTGATAGCGAAATATTTGTATGATATTTGTGATAAAAATCTTTTATTACAGAAATCTTATTTAAAAAAGACTTAAAATTCTTGCGTTTTACGTTTCCGATTTCCATCGCACCACTGTATTATTTCCTAAATAATTTGTGTTTTATTCAAAATCAACATCGTCCATTAAAATTTAATCACCCTTTATAATACTCCTTATATGCATGTAAGAATTCTCTGATCCAAATTTGGTCCCTGCAGTTTATATATTATGGGCGCTATTGTACCAAAACAATTATTTCGGGAAGAAAAAAGGTATATTGGTCATTAATTTTGATGATTTTCATTAAAAAATATTCTACTTACTCCCAGGACTCAGAGTTCAACGAAAACGACAAGAGATTTTCAGCTCAGCAACACGTTCTTCAGGTCTCGCTGCTACAACAGTATTCTACTAATTTGTTTTGAACTAAAAATGTATATACCTACATATGTATGTAAATATATACATAGGTTTATCCTTTCTGCATTGGGTGAAGGGTAGAAATTAAGTTCATAGATTATAGGACAAAAAGGTAAAGGTTTATGGGTAATATCTAGTCGTATATCAATGGTAGTCGGAAAACCAATTTTAATATAAAATTCTGATACTCATAACGAACCATAATATGTATACCTATGTATTTATAATATAGTTTTAATATACTTATCTACATATGTATATCGCTCCTTAGTGTTCGGTTCGGTAGAAAAACAAAAGGCCCCAACTCACATAATTGCAACTTTACAGGAGAAGCAAAAACATATTAGAAACTGTAGGTATCATAATGTAAAATGGCTTCTTCAAATGCTTGTAAAACTGATATTGTTGATGCCATTGCATTAAATTCTTGTGGCGAGGTGTATTTGTAGGAAATGTATTGGAAACACTAAAAAACTCAATTTGGCAAAAAATCGAGTAAGGGCTTTCTACATGAGACCGACAATATACACCAATGTGTTCCATTTCTGGTGACGAAAAAGCTCATCACAGTTGTGATTCTAGCATAATGTTCGACTCTTTCTTTAAAGTTGCTACGAATCGTACCTACTAAGGGTTGTGTTTGCCTACACAAACACTAAAAAAAATAGATATCGTTACTTAGTGTGGGAGCCGAACGCTAAAAATTTCGTTTATTTTCAAACACTGGTCCTACACGTAACCACTAGTTTTGCTAAAAAAATGTTTTGCTTTTGCAAAATGTTTGGTAGATCAAACAAAACATTCTTTAACAGTTTCTATATATGTATATATATATCAAGGTACATTAACACAACGCAGACTCATTTGGGAGTGTAGACATGCTGCTCTAAATATTAAATAAATCTGTATATTCCCTGCATAATATGAAACCAGACTAAAAAAAAAACAAAAAAAAAAAAACTTTTATACATCTTAAAACTAATATAAAATCGCAAAATTGAAAAAGAAATATATATCTGGCAACCCATTTGATTGAAATTGGCGGGAATTTTTCCCTAAAAATGATAGAAAAACAAATTAAACTCGGAGTATGCTCTTTTAACACTTAAGCAGACTATTTAATTTTTACAAAATTTAAAAACTAAAATTTAAAAAAAATCAATGAGATTTAAATAATTTAGTTTATTTTTGCCCTACTGTACACGCAAATGAACTCGTACGAAAAAATAAACAGGCAAGCAGGCAGCCCAAAATAATATACTGTGAATGCAACACAAAATACATACACGCACAAACACCATAAAAAATACGTACATAAGTGGCAAAGGAAATCCAACCAGCCAAACTTTTAATTGCGCGGACTTTTTACACCAATAGCCAAACACGATTATAAATGTCCAAATAAAAACACTTACTTTTTAACTTTTATAGATATTTGATATTTTACTATATAAACAAATGACGGTCATTTAACAATTTTTTTCACAATATCAAAATCGTACAACTAGGTTTTCTTTGGATTTGCTTTTGACAAAAATATAAAAGATTTTTCTCGGTGTTTTTTAGACGTCCACAAAGAACGCAAATACAAAGCAAAATGTTTTTTACACAAAGATTTTTTATATTTTTACTAAATGAAAATCGATAACATGGTTAAATCTCACTGTTGGCACTTATTTTATGATTATTTCTATTATTTTTGGATAATTTTATCAATAAATTTAGTTAAACGATGTCGACCAACGCTAGATGATATTTTGTACGGCAGCACAACATTGAAAAAGTGGTAATTTCTCTTTAATTTGTGCAGGAAAAAGATATCACTTTTGACTTATTTCTTACCAATTTGACAATTCAAACGTGATACCAATAAGTTAGACTGCGATAGCTATTCATACGTAAACAATATGGTGAGCTTGCAGTTGCAAATGTAAAAGATTATCGATGACATTTAGGTAGAAAATGGCGGATCAAAACATTTATGTAATCTATTACAAATTAATATTTTTAACAAATTTAATCAAAGTATAAAATATTAATAAAATACAACAGAATCTAATGTTTTAAACATTTTAAAGTATGTATAGGTATTATGAAATAAAATATTTTTATATATTTGCTTAAATTAGTGAAATTTGTTCCTTTGTTATTACTTAATTGTGGCCATATCTTTTCATGTGTCAAACGTCAAATTGACATTTGAGAATACTGAAAACAAACGACGAAAATAAAAACTGCAAATCATTACAAGAAAAAGTTATTCGTGATATTTTGAAAAATGTCAGACCTTACTGAAGTTGAAAATTTATATAAAGAATTAAATTCTGAGTGGAACAAAAAAACCCAAAATATTAAAAAATGTGGGCAATTATTGGATCAATTAAAGGTTTTTAAATTAACCTCAAACTTTTTTAAAAAATGCTTATCTTTTAAAAAAATTGTCCTACAGGTTTCTCTAACTAAATTGGCCTTTTTGCCTACAAAAGATGTAATATCTTCAGAAAATGAAATGATTTTAGCTCGCAATGTTTTGGAAATTGCCGTGGAGTATAGTGTGGTTACTAAAGACATACCAGCCTTTGAGAGATACATGTCACAACTGAAATGTTATTACTACGATTACAAGTAAGTTTCAAAGAAAATATTATTAAATTTTTGGTTAATTTATTGTTATAAATTATTCAGGCAACAGATTGGTGAATCTGAAAATATGTATAAGCTTTTGGGCTTAAATCTTTTATATCTGCTTTCGGTGAATCGCGTTTCTGAATTTCATACTGAATTAGAACTGCTGCAGGCTGAAATTATTCATTCAAACAAGTATATATGCCCCATATTAGCATTGGAACAGTATATAATGGAGGGTCGTTATAATAAAATTTTTCAAGCTAAAGTAAATTCATTGTTTTCTATTTGCTTTGTACTTACATATTTATTATATTTTTCAGAGCTGTGCTCCTTCTGGAATCTATTGTTATTTTATGGATATATTGCTATGCACAGTACGCGATGAAATAGCCGGATGTATTGAAAAAGCTTATGAAAAAATTTCCATAGAAGAGGCTAGTAAACGTTTAAATCTAAAGTCCATTGATGAGGTCATAACTTTTGGTAAAAAACGCAACTGGGTATTAGAGCTGGATAACGTGTACAGTTTTGTAGATAAATCGATTAAACCTAAAGAAATTTTACCCTCTGAGGAATTAGCAGAGCAAGCTATATTTTATGCTCGTGAACTGGAAATGATTGTTTAAATCAACTTAATATATTGAATTCAACAAACTAATAAACTTTTATATTAAATAATTAACTTTATTTTGCAACAATTTTTTTTTTCTTTGCACATAATTATTTATTTTTTTAAAGCCGAGGGTTGAGGGCAACGATATTTGGCCATTTCGATTTCCGCTTCAGCATAGCTGAATCGATTAAAACAAAAATATTCTGGAACCTTGTAAGCACCATTTGTTGAGGCACCAGGTCCTACGGGTTCAGATACTGGTTTAACACAATTGCTGGACAACCCTTTAACATTGCTAGTGGGAGCCGAGGCACCAGAAGTCTTTGTAGGTCCTGCATTTTGAGCGTAACAACGTTTAAGTAAGTTCTGGCAAATTCTAACAGTTCTCATGGTTTTTGTTGTTATTCTAACAAACTATATTTAAAATTTCAATATTATTAGCAAAGAATTCACGTAATCTTTCACACAAAAAATATTCTCACCTGTCATCTTAACTGTCAAAATATAAATCGTGAAAATGGTAGCAGTCAAGGCGAATTCAAACAGGTAAACTCATCTCGTCAGCCTTTCATCAGCTGTTTCCACGGCGAATTAAAAAATATGGTCAAACGTCAAAATATGATTTTGTTTTGAGAAGAAGTTGAATGAAAAGTGTTAAAAATATTATTTTTATAATAAAAAAATTTCAAAACTGCGAATGATTGAAGTGAATTTATTAATTTCTTTTATAAAAAAGTGATAATTTTAATTTGCAATAAAAAAATTTTGACAACCAACCAGAAAATTGTATAAACAAAATACATGGGGCTTTTTGTAGTTGTAGATTTGAGTTACCTGTTTGAATTCGCCTTGGTCATGGTGAAATAAACCGGTGGCAGCACTGCGCCAGATAACGATTTTTTGCTCTTGCATTGTTTGTCTAGGTTTATGTCGAACTTTTGTTTATGTTTACAAAAAGTCCACGTTTTGTGCTGTGTTTATTGTATTTTAATAAAGATTTTGATAATTTAAAATTAAAATAAATAAGATATTGACCATTATTAAGGGGGTAATTTTGTTGTTCACTTCACCTTGCGTTGAGAAAATTTTCATATAAAATTTTTAAAATTTTTGAAAATTCAAAAAATTTTATATGAACATTTTATCAACGCAAGGTGAAGTGAACAATAAAATTGCCCCCTAAATAAAAATTGACTAAAAAGCTATTTATTTCATCACGTTCCGCGGCACGCTTTTATTTTTGTTGAAAGAATTTTTTGACGTAGTGTATTTAACATGGCGTTTACATTTGCCAGTACTGGTAAGACAGTAGCAATACATGCAAGGCGAGTTCAACCAGGGAAACTCATCTCCAAGGCGAATTGACTTTCAGGTGGCGTTGAAAACACAGCTGTGCTAATTTTTTTTTCTTAATTAGAGAGAGGAACGTCAAAAATAACTTGTGTTTTTGACATATCGGCTAACGAAAGCAACAAAAAATACATTGATGTGTTTTTGGTGTTGTTACTTGTTGTAGTATCGACACCACCGTTTACATGAATTCGCCTTGCTCATCTCGTCAGACGTTCATCAGCTGTCTCCACGGCGAATTAAAAAAAATCTTAAATGTCAAAATATAAAATTGTTCTGAGAAGAAGTTGAATGAAAAGTGCTAAAAATATTATTTTTATAATAAAAAAATTTCAAAACTGCGAATGATTAAAGTGAATTTAATAATTTCTTTTATAAACAAGTGATAATTTTAATTTGCAATAAAAATGTTTGACGTCTTTCAATTATATTGCAAAAACAATATACATGGGGCTTTTTGTAGTTGTAGAGTTGCACTTACCTGTTATGAATTCGCCTTGAACCCATGTATACTTTTCCAAATGTCTTGTCTATTGTCTAGCAAATTTAGCAGACAGTAAAATTAGACAGTGATTTGACATAAATTCTCTTGGTAAGTAACGAACAAGGAACGAATTCGTCGTACAATGCGAAGTACGGTTTTAGTCCCAGTTTTTTGTTGTTATTTTATTTTACAAATAATCCAGACAGTTTTTCTCAGTATCGTAAACCTTCGTGAAAGCTGCATATTTCAAATATATTGAAATTAATATTTCCAATCAAGACATACAGTGGGTGCTTACATGCAGTCTACAACTGACATAAAATGCTTAACTTTAACACTAATATGATGTTAGTGTTAAGTATAGACTCATCATGTTAGAAGTTTTCTCATGTTATAACACGGTTGTTAATGCAAATGTTTTAACACCGCTTCAAGTTATAACAGCAAGTCATGTCAGTTGTAGACGGGCAGTTACAAGGCGAATTCAAACAGGTAAACTCCCCTACATGAAATGCATAACCAAAACTAAAAAAATTACTATTACTATAACACTATATTGGTCAACACTACCGGTCATATAACTAGTAAAATGACCGGTAGTCTTCTTGTAGGGTCATCTCGTCAGCCGTTCATCAGCTGTTTCCACGGGCGAATTAATAAAAATGGTGAAACGTCAAAATATGATTTTGTTTTGAGAAGAAGGTGATTGAAAAGTACTAAATATATTATTTTTATAATAAAAAAATTTCAAAACTGCGAATGATTGAAGTGAATTTAATAATTTCTTTTATGAAAAAGTGATAATTTTAATTTGGAATAAAAAAATTTTGACAGCTAACCATTAAATTGCAAAAACAAAATACATGGGGCTTTTTGTAGTTGTAAAGCAAGGCGAATTCAACTACAGGTGGTGTCGGAACTACAACAATCCAAAAACAACAGAACCAACATAGGGGGTATTGCATTGCATTGTTAAGGTCACTACACACTATCCTATTTAGTCGTACGATATGTCAAAAAAATCGTGTGTGTTCATAAAGTATGATAGTGTGGGCTAAAAATTTATCTAAATGACAGATTTTTTTGACAAGTCTGACCGACTTGCAAAAGTTTTTAAAAATTTTCATAAAATGATAGTTTCTATGCGATCAGAGTTGTATTTTCTAATACAGCTGATAAGAAAACAACAATGTCGGCTTCATGGTGAAATTACTAGAAGGTGGCAGCACTAGGAGTTGTTGTACAACAATACAACAAAAACAGGCAAATTTGTTTGTGTAAAATAGTCCATTATGTCAAAAATATGGATTTTCACCACACCAAAATATTATTGTTTTTATTTAATGAATCGTCATAAACCTGAATATTAACATCGAGAAATTTTACAAAGGAATGAAGTGGAAGCTCCCCGCAGTTTAAATGAACTATAGGCGAAGTTTTCCCGGGAACAAAAGCTTTTAGTTTGGTTTTAGGCAATAAAGACCAAAAGCAACAGTAAGGTAGTAGCCAAAAAGGCAATGTTAAAGAAGACAATTTTACATGACACAAATATCAAGAACAAAGAATACTTTGAAATAATTATTTAAGAAAGTAATGGCTTTATCATGGAAAGCAAAGCTGACTAGCATATTAGACAAGGGATTTCCAATGAAACGGAGGACTTAAATAAATTTGCCTTTACACTATCTCAAATTTGACTTACGATGATTAGCATCCCATTAAGCGATTTTCTCAACATTCACGACTGTCGATATCAATTTGTCATGTGTTCACATTGTTGGTAACACTTTGCATGGCATTTTTAGGTGACATATAGATGCGTCTACGTCTACCCTTTACATGCTCCTCTGGCGCACCGGTAATAATAGGTTTAAAACTTTAAAAGAAACCATTTCTTAAAAACAATCTTTTAGCATGGGAGGGTGATTTAAAGTTGTAGTTTTTGGTGGAAAAGTTATGTAGCGGTACAACGATGTTATTCATATTCCACTTTAGCTGTTGTTGGGTGGTTCACAAATCAACAAACCCAACCAAACCAGTTCACATACACAAAATTCTCAAATTCACTTACACTACACTTTCAATTTTGTGTTTTTATCTAGAAGAATAATTTTTATAATCTTTTGTGTATTTAAGTGGCATTACATCAAAAAACAAACAAATGATTTTGACATAATGAAAGTTCACCATGAATTGAGCAAAAAATAATAGATTCCGTAGTGCTGCCACCTTCTAATTATTTCACCATGGTCGGCTTCATTGATATAAAGCATCTTTTTTGTGTAATAGTGTGGCACCTGTAACAGACTTTTGTTGCGATTTTTTTTGAGTGTGATAGAAATTTGTCAGATTTTCCAGTGAATGAATCGTACGATTGTGTAGGATAGTGTATCACGACCTTTATGGCGTTTTCTTTTCTGAGTAAAATTCTGCCTTTTACATTTATTTATGTTCTTTTCTGAAATAAATGTGTTATTTTAAAAGTGTAAAGCGTTCTTTTCTGATGATGTTCCCTTTAAAATTAAAAAAAGTGCTACATGTTCAACACTCATTTTAATTAAAGGGGCATGAGTGCAGCACTAGATCAAGGCGAATTCAATACAAGGTGGTGGCAAGTTTCGAGCCGTAAACACTAACCAAGGCGAATTCAAACAGGTAAACTCATCTCGTCAGCCGTTCATCAGCTGTTTCCACGGCGAATTAAAAAATATGGTGAAACGTCAAAATATGATTTTGTTTTGAGGAGAAGTTGAATGAAAAGTGTTAAAAATATTGTTTTTATAATTAAAAAATTTCAAAACTGCGAATGACTAAAGTGAATTTATAAATTTCTTTTATAAAAAAGTGATAATTTTAATTTTAAACAAAATACATGGGGCTTTTTGTAGTTGCAGAGATGAGTTTACCTGTTTGAATTCGCCTTGACACTAACAATGCAATACAAAAAACATTTGTTGTTTTGTTGGCTTTGGATTGTTGTAGTCTTGCCACCACCTGTAATTGCATTTACATTGCGCTAATTGTACTTTATTGTTTAATGCCGAAATTTGTGTTCTTTTGTAAACGTAAAATATGAAACACTTCTTAAAAATTAGGAGAGCATTTAAAAATGTTGCAAATTAACATGTAACACTTATGCAACACTTTTTTTTAGAAAAGAAAACGCCATTAGTGTATACGGCTCGAAATGTCAACCATTCTTAGCAAAACACTAACAAATTAAGGCAAATTGGCTCGAACTGTCAAAATCAGATGCCTTTTCGACACCACCTGTAGTTAATTCGCCTTGTTGTAGAGTTGCACTTACCCAAGGCGAATTCAACTACAGGTGGTGTCGGAACTACAACAATCCAAAAACAACAGAAACAACATAGGGGGTATTGCATTCCCTACAAGAAATGCATAACCAAAACTAAAAAAATTACTATTACTATAACACTATATTGGTCAACACTTCCGGTCATATAACTAGTAAAATGAACGGTAGTCTTCTTGTTGGGTTGCATTGTTAGTGTATACGGCTCGAAATGTCAACCATTCTTAGCAAAACACTAACAAACTAAAGCAAATTGGCTCGAACTGTCCAAGGCGAATTCAAACAGGTAAACTCATCTCTACAACTACAAAAAGCCCCATGTATTTTGTTTATACAATTTTCTGGTTGGTTGTCAAAAATTTTTTATTGCATATTAAAATTATCACTTTTTTATAAAAGAAATCAATAAATTCACTTCAATTATTCGCAGTTTTGAAATTTTTTTATTATATAAATAATATTTTTAACACTTTTCATTCAACTTCTTCTCAAAACAAAATCATATTTTGACGTTTGACCGTATTTTTTAATTCGCCGTGGAAACAGCTGATGAACGGTTGACGAGATGAGTTTACCCAAGGCGAATTCAAACAGGTAAACTCATCTCTACAACTACAAAAAACCCCATGTATTTTGTTTATACAATTTTCTGGTTAGTTGTCAAAATTTTTTTATTGCAAATTAAAATTATCACTTTTTTATAAAAGAAATTAATAAATTCACTTCAGTCATTCGCAGTTTTTAAATTTTTTTATTATAATAATAATATTTTTAACACTTTTCATTCAAATTCTTCTCAAAACAAAATCATATTTTGACGTTTGACCATATTTTTTAATTCGCCGTGGGAACAGCTGATGAACGGCTGACGAGATGAGTTTACCTGTTTGAATTCGCTTTGGAACTGTCAAAATCAGAAGCCTTTTCGACACCACCTGTAGTTAATTCGCCTTGCACTTACCTGTTATGAATTCGCCTTGATACTGTTTGACAAAACCAAGGCGAATTCAAACAGGTAAACTCATCTCGTCAGCCGTTCATCAGCTGTTTCCACGGCGAATTAAAAAATATGGTCAAACGTCAAAATATGATTTTGTTTTGAGAAGAAGTTGAATGAAAAGTGTCAAAAATATTATTTTTATAATAAAAAAATTTCAAAACTGCGAATGATTGAAGTGAATTTATTAATTTCTTTTATAAAAAAGTGATAATTTTAATTTGCAATTAAAAAATTTTGACAACCAACCAGAAAATTGTATAAACAAAATACATGGGGCTTTTTGTAGTTGTAGAGATGAGTTTACCTGTTTGAATTCGCCTTGGACAAAACTATTAAGCTGGAGGTCCATATCACGCGTTTTCGCCTCCACGCAGTGCGTGCTTTTCTAACCTTACTTGCGTTTTACGTTTCAAGTTACATGCAACGCTTTTTATGCAGCAGCAGCAAAAGCAAAAATAAAATTTCATTTGTCAAAATCAGCTGATTTGTTCGAACGCTGCTTGTGACGCTTACAAAAGTAGAAAGTAAACCTACTTTTCGCCTCAAGGCATCTACGCTTTTGTGCATGTAACTTACTACGTAAAACTACACAGATTCTACTTTTTTGACAGCTGCGTGTGCTGCGAAAAAGCGAGTAACGCGTGGTGTGGACCTCCAGCTTTAGCTTTAAAGCGTCAATTGTCTCTGGCTTGTCGGCGTAAAGGCCCAAATGCATTGATCAAAATACTCATCAAGCATTGTGGTAGTATTAGTGAAAATGTGTTTGGATGTGTGACACCGACAACGCTTAACGAAAAATCAAAAAATTTAGATATGACGGCGAATATTACGTCAAGCACACGTTGAATTCGCCGGCTGGACAAGCATTTGACAAGTTTATTTTAGCGAAGCGAAAACGCATATTTCCCAGCGTTGTTCAAGCGTATACACAACCATATTCGTTAAACGGAAGGATAAAACTAATTATCTGTCAAATCAGACATGAGCTAAGTGTTACCATTCACGAAATAAGCACTTGTTGAAAAAAACGTTAGATGGCGGACCCGTTATTACTGTATTAATCATATATGACCCTAGGGCTCGATTAAGTAAATAAAATTAAATAAATAATATAAAACATAATTTTACACATCCTTGCAATACAAGTTAGATATCCTGATTTAATCATCAATATGACTCCTTAATTGCAAGAGAATTTTGTGTAGATTAATAATCTAAAAAGTACTAGGTATATGGTTTGATGGGTCGTTCGTGAAATTTTATAAAAAAATGTTTTTTTTTTGGCTGGGGAGCCATTGAATGAGTTTTTTTTATTAGTTATAAGCAGGGAAACTAAAAATATGCTCTAAGTAACGCGTTTTAAGCGCATTAAATATGAAGTAAAAACTTGAAAATATGCCCTCAAAATTTCTAAAAATATGCTCCAAAAAATTCAAAAATTTTTAATAATAACAAAAATTATAAGCGGTAAAGCCTATACACCAAAGTATTGACAGACGAATGTTCAAGAATTTACCCTATTTGGAAACGATGGGCAGTCATGTGCTCACAAAAACAATGTTATATTAAGAGGTTAAAATTTCTAGATATTAACACCCATATGAGAAAATGCGACAAAAACAAATGCTGCAAAAAAGCGCTCTTTACTAAATAATGCAAAAAATTCTGCAAACGGTAAAATATGCAAAAATATGCACTAACAAATCGATCCCAAAATTCAAAAAAAGCTCTAAAACGGATTAATACATATACCTATCTTTTCTGCCTTCATTGTTCGCCCAAGGAAAAACATGCAATTGCATTTTTTTAGTTTCCCTGGTTATAAGTGAAAGTATGTTTATTTATAAACATACTTATAACTGTATTAAAATTAAATTATATTTGTATTCAGGAATATTTCTTTGTAATATCCCGGTGGCGAACTACATAGTGATTCAGCGTGACACAACGCTGACAATATCGATGACAAGTGTTGATTTTACTTTGGTGTCATATATGAATTTTTAAAGTATTTGTCCAAACTGTCATAGATGACCAATGTTGATTTTGTCTTGAAGGCGTCCATTTGCTTGTGAGTCCTACCAGACAATATCATCAACTTTCATTGGTGAATTGTTTCAGGTAGAGTGACAAGGAAAACAGAATAACCTCAAGTAATAAATGGAACAGAACAAACAGAAAAAGAAACAGTCCGTTATTTTCTGATTTTTTCATTGACGGAGACGTGTAGCAGACAAAGTCCTGCAGCGCTCACTTCGTGCTCTATTCATAACAGACAATGTCGCTAAGTTTTTTTCTTTTAAAGGAACAGTGACATAGCAAAGCCGTTGTTGAAATAAATAAATAAAACTATAACAATGGACAAGCAATGTTTAAACAACTTAAGTCAAAAGTTGAAAAGTCCCAAAATTTTAACTTTTCAATGCTTTTTTAAATCAAACATTGATTCTGTTAAAACTTATGAAAACAATCGGCAGTCGCATTCGTGTAAAACACGAGAAGTAAAATCAACCGATTGCAATTGCTTATAAGTTACTAGCGGACCCGGCGAACTTCGCCTCGCCCCAATTTTAAATGCCAAAATGACACCTGTCAGATTGCGCAAAGTATAAGTCAACGTATAACGCCATAGAACTTTCTATTTTTTCATTTGGAAAGCCATTAAGGTATAATTTAACAGAAAATTTCGTACAATAAAATCAATTTTCGATTTTTCCAATTTTCCGACTTTTGCGGAGAGATTTTCCAATTATCCGCATTTTCTGCGATTTTCCATGATTTATGTACACTTAGAACTTTCTGTTGTTTGATTTGGAAAGCCATTAAGGAATAATTTCACACAAAATTTCATACAACTCGATTTTCGCTTTTTCCAATTTTCCGAAGGGATTTTATTTATTTATTCATTTATTTACGTAATATTAAGCCCTTTATGCCAAAAAAAATCAATATTACAAGTGATAAATGCTTAAGCTACATACATACATATGTATGTATGTACGTATATTACTATTACTAATTTTAATTATTTAAGCTTGAGATCGTTTTTTATAAAAAATTATATGTACATATTTATTTAATTCAATATTTCGCTAACCTTTGGTTAGCATCGTCAGGAAATTAACAAATTTTAATAATAACAAAAACGATAACAAAATTATGAAAAAATTTTTGTCAGAAAATAAATTCAAAAACCTATTTGTCATAAAAAATTTTTCAAAAACCATTATAACAAAAAATAAAAATGTAACTAAAGTATAACAATTCATATAAACTGAAAACATTTTCTATCTATAAACCTAATTCGAAACCATATTTACAATAATAAAAAATATTTTGGCTAATGAAAATTCCTATATAATAATATTTTTTATTATTGTAAATATGGTTTTCGAATTAGTTATAAAATAAAGGTCAAATAAGAATAAATATATTAATATTAATTATAATTCATAATAAACTAACAAAATAATAATTATAAATAATATGCATACTATCACTTTAGATTAAGGCTCCCCAGCCACATTAAAAATATAGAGTTATCAAAATTATCGTCCATCAGTAGCTAATCAAGATTATTTAAGAAGTCTAAAATTTTTACCCGGAAAACATTATTTGAATAGGAAAAAAATATGTAACGAAATTTCCAAAATTTTCTGCCATAAAAACCTTCTCCTCGAAAATACGAACTGACAAAAAATTTTACAGAAATCGGCCCAGCTGTTCTCATTTTATGAATTACTATACATCAAGGCCCATCTATCAATGGGCCTTGCTATACATTTTGTACATTATTTTTATATACTTACATATTGGATTTTGCTACTACCCTCCGCTCGCAGACCGAAAATCAGACTTCACAGTGTCACTTACCTGAATATTCTTAAGATTCCCTGAAAAGTTCATCAAAATTGGCCCAGCCGTTTTGGAGTCCATACGTTACATACACACATCCTGTTTTATATATGTATATATAGATAACTTGCAAATACAGAAAGTTGTTTTTCTGCGACTGTTTGCGACTTACAAAAGCAAGGAGACTGATTGTACTTTTACTTGCGTAACTGTTCAAAAGAAAAAAAAAATCTAAACACAATTTTTAATACAACTGCTGGGAAAGGTTTCGTTCAACTGTTGGTTTTTCGTTTTGTGAATTTGCTTTGACTGAAACTGTTGTTGATTTCAGAAGCAAAAGTCAAATCAAAAGAAATGAGTTTTTTAAACATTGGCCAAGTAAGGAAACTTTTTGTGTGTTGCGATGTGTAACCAATATCAATAAAAATTTTAAAATTCATTTTAAACCATGGTATAATAACTGCTAATAAGTTGTACTACATAATAATAAGTTTTTATTTCAAATTTCATCACTACTCTAAGAAGCACATTCGAAAAAAATGTTTAAATAATAAAAGTAATTTATAAAAAGTGGAAGTAAAATTCATACATATAAATTTTTGTTTAATTTAAAAAAGTTTACTTTATTTTCTCTTTTTAAATTTAGGTTTAACAACACCATAATGCTGATCTATAGAAGCAACCGGAGCTCTCTTCTTAACTTGCTTTTCAATCTTAGTTTTACTTCGACACTTGACCGAGGCAGCACCTGTTTGATTTTTACCCAACTGATGGAACTTTTTTCTTTCCTCTCTTATTTCTTTTAGCCTTTTACGTTCGTCTAAAAGTTCTTTATAGTTCCTTGAGCATTTTTTTGGTGGCTTGGCACCCAATTTAACCATTTGATAAATTAACATTTTCTTTTGATTTTTCTGCACTCTTTGATTGTTCATGGCAAAATTTAAGACCTCATGGCGAGCTTTTTTAATATCAAATTCGTTTTTATCTCCCGCCTTGCTGTTTTTTAAGGATATCTTAAAATCTTTTTCGACAGCCTCCTTCAAAGTGGTTCTAAAAGGTTTTGGCTCCTCAAACACAACAGCCTTAAATTCCTTATGCTCATTCTGTAAAGCTAAGGCAGCTTTGGTTAAAATTGGCTCAAATTCTAAACTTGCATTCATTTTTAAACAATTTTTTTTTTGCAAGAATTAAAAAAACTTTACTATTTTTTATAAACGTGTGTTCTTGTTATTTGTTTTGTTAAAAATTCACCTTGTTCTTGTTGTTTGTTTTGTTAAAAATTCACCTTTCTTTTACTGCCCGTCTATACCAGAAATAAATATTGCGACATATATTGCAGTAAATGTCAAAGTTATGTAGTGGCATGCCCAAGGCGAATTCATTTTTCAGGTGGCGTTGAAAGCACTGTGCTACTTTTTTTTCCTAATTAGAGAGAGGAATGTCAAAAGTTTCTTGTGTTTTTGATATATCGGCCAACGAAACCAACAATAAAATACGTTTACACATGCCACTGCGCGTTCATTTTCAAAATGTCGTTGAAGCGTCAACTTGAGATAATTAAATGTGACAGCCAGAAGGCAGACAGACAAAGTTTGTAGGCGAGAGAGGAAAAAAGTAAAGTGTCTCACGCATACAGCGTCACCCCCTTACCAACAAATTCGTCTGTCTACCTTCTGTCTGTTACATTGTAAAAGGGGACTTACTACTCAAATTAACTTGAGGGTTACACGATCAAGTTCTGCCTCCCAGCAAATAAAATTGGACCACCTGACCCATTTTGATAAAATGGACTACTCCATGGACTGGTCCGATGTAATGCAAGCATGGACCATGTCATTGTTAAAAAGTGTTTGTAGTGAGACGACATGTCTTCGTTTTTAAACGACGTGCTTTCGTTTTTAAACGACTTCAAAACTAATCCTCTTGAGTAAACCATGGAGTAGTTTTAAAACTACTCCTTAGTGGTCCAAAGGTGGGTTATATACCATGGAGTAGTTTTAAAACTACTCCTTAGTGGTCCAAAGGTGGGTTATATGATCCTCTCCTAGGACATCGTAATGTTAAATAGACCAGGTTTTTTCCATACGTTTGGGTTACTTTTGGACTAGTCCTGGTCCTTTGTGGACTACTCTTTACACGCGTGTTTGGACTGGTCCTATTATTTGCAGGGCTATCAAATTTTAATCCACTCACACTTTTTTACCAATATACTAATACATCGTAAAGCGGTCCATACACTTGCAATATTATTGTAGCTGATATTCGCCATATTATTTCCATTTTGTCCTATATTATGCAATAAGTCGCACAATGGTTTTATTCATTCAATAAAAAGTTGAACCATTGGAATAACATAAACAGCATTGAACAATGCTGCCAAGATACATCACTTTAATTTCGTTGTGCAATAAAAATCAAAAGTCTTGATTGTTGCCAATATATTGTGTCACCTTCGAATGTCACATACAAATTGGCGATATAATTGTAAAATACGTAAAATTGAACAATTTTATTGCAAGTGTGTTAGCCGCTTAATGTTAAATATACCATGTTTTTCCATACGTTTGGGTTACTTTTGGACTAGTCCTAGTCCCATGTGGGCTACTCTTTACACGCGTGTTTGGATTGGTCCCATTATTTGCAGGGTTACTAGGTTATAGGCTAGTACTAACCAATTTTTACGTTATGAATAACTAGTTAGCATTAACCATTATTTAGGTTATCATAGACTAATAAAAAGCAGTAGAGCAAGCAGTACAGATATATGTTCCGCGGCGAAGTGGAACTAATTAGTTAGAGAGAGAGGCAAATTAACATATACACATGAGTTTCGGTTAGTTTTTTTCATTTTGCTCTTCCCTACAAGAAGACTACCGGTCATTTTACTAGTTATATGACCGGTAGTGTTGACCAATATAGTGTTATAGTAATAGTAATTTTTTTTGTTTTGGTTATGCATTTCTTGTAGGGTTAATTCACATTTCACATTTTTCATTTTGCTGTTCAGAAAATGATAGAAACAAATGACCGAAATCAAGTTTTCGGTCACATTCGGTCATTTTTTTCTATCATTTTCTTAGCACCAAAATGAAAAATGTGACTACTCGCTCATTCATTTCTTGTAGGGTAGTCTTCTTGTAGGGATGCCTTTGTTTCAATTAATGTTCCCTACAAGTAGACTACCGGTCATTTTACTAGTTATATGACCGGTAGTGTTGACCAATATAGTGTTAAAGTAATAGTAATTTTTTTAGTTTTGGTTATGCATTTCTTGTAGGGTTGTTTCGTCTGTGGATAGATTTAGAAGCACTGTTGGCAATTCAGAAATTTTCCCGCTAAATTAAGCGTTTTTGAACTGTCAATCGCGGAGAAAAATACGCCCTACAAGAAATGCATAACCAAAACAAAAAAAATTACTTTTACTATAACACTATATTGGTCAACACTACCGGTCATATAATTAGTAAAATGACCGGTAGTCTTCTTGTAGGGCGTTTTACCGGTAAGCGGGAAATCTAGCGATTTTCAAACAACAATTTTTAATTTAAAAATCTTTCTTACATTTTAAATATACAGATTTTATACCTTTTTATTAATTTTTTTTGTTTTTCAAGCTTAAAACTTCTAGTTTATGTTTAAGGTCTTACTGACTTTTGCAGTTTTAGTGAACTGAAGATTGTATGTGACATGTTTTTTTTCGATTTTCAATTAGTATGTTGTTAGGGCTGACAATTCACAACTAAGTTTGAAACAAAGGGTAAGTTATTGATCTAAACTGTATCGATAGATCGCAAGCAATAGATTTAACTAACTTTAATCTAACTAATTTTATCTAATTGCTTTAAACGACAATTTATTGCCACAAATAGCGTAAATGTTTTAAACTTTTTTGAGTTTTATACAGAAATTGTTATGCCATCCACCACAACTAGTTTGTCATTCCGGGTGAAACTTTTTTATTATTCATCTCAGACCCCATAATTTATTCTGGGTCCTTGAGTAATTCTTAGTCGATTAAGCAATGTCGTCTGTTGAAATTACGCTCACTTTCTAACGACTCTAAATGAAAACATAAATATTGGTATGAAATTGTTTCTAGCTCTTCTAAGCAGTTTGGGATTGAAATCCAGCAAAATCAATAGGAAAAGAGTTATAAATCAAAAAGTGAAAGAGCTACCCTTAAAAATAATTTGGCTACAAAAACTTGCATAACTAGTGGCGGAATGCACGTATCGATATTGTATTTTTTATATGTCTAAAACCAATACTGTTAAATTTCGTGGAGATCGGTATATAATTAGTTATAGGCCCAATATAAAGCCCACTCTCAAAAAACATCTTTATATGACTAGAAATCACACTGTACATTTTCGTGATTATCAGTCCATAATTTACCATAGGCTCTATATAAAGCCCATTCTCGGAAAACATCTAAGTACGCCATAGACCGTAACAAATAATAATTTTGTAATACATTTTGATACGTTACAGTTTTATATGACTAAAAATCACACTGTCAACTTTCGTGCCGATCGGTCGATACCCTACCATTGTCCCCATGTAAAGCCTTCTCTCGGAAAAAACTTCAGTACGCGTAAAACCGTAACGGTCTTAATCTGTGTTCTATTATAATAAAATTTGGTCAGCCATAGTTTTATAAGACTATAAATATCTTGAAGGGTATCAAAGATTCTTGCGAATAAAATAGCTGGGGAAGCTTGAAACCTGATTATGTAACGTAATTTGAGAGGCATGTACCTATGAAATAGCAACCTATATCTAGATTTATATAAAACTTTTGAAAATGTTTAGGATTTACCGGTATTTTTCAAAATATTCTCGCTAATTTAAATATATAGCGTTTTCTAGCGGTTTTGAAGTCCGATTTGGCGGGAGTGTTAAAAAAAAAGTTGGCAGCAGTGATTAGAAGTTTATTTTGTTGAACTTTTTAAAGCTTGGTAACCCCTTTATTAATAAAAATTACAATGCACATGTTTTTTGTTGTCATTTAGTTTTTATTACCGAAAATTGTTATCGCGTTTTTAATTAAAGAATTTTATTTTTAAATAATGGCTAGTTTAGATAAAAACGTTAATTATTTAAAAAACAAAATATCCAACGATTTGCGAACTAAAGCAAATGATTTTTTAAACAACAGAGCTAAACGCAACAATTTGTTGGAAATCATACATCATTTGAAGGTAATTATTTGGCTTAAATTTAGTTTACGGACGCAGTTCCAAATACAAAAAAGTACATAAAGTGATGAAAAATTTAAAAGCGCATAGTTTTCGAGTTATGGACCTCTGAAATTATCATATACATATGTATGTATGTACATAAGTATGTTTATTTACATGATAGGTATGTACATTTTGGGATTTTATCATCTAGGTATTGCACCAAATAATTTACTTGAATCATAAGACATTAACTTTAAATTTGTGTAATTTTTTTAAATGTAAAAACAGGAGGGAAACCTTTATATGAATATACAAAATTTCAAATATAAGAAAATTACATACATATGTAGTATGTTCATAGAATTACTATTATCAAAAATAGTCGCCCATAAACATAAGTATTATTATCCATTTGGTAATTTTCAGGTGGTTTTACGTAGATTCTATGCCTTCTCTTATCATTGGATACGAAGAATTTTCAATTTTATCGAAATACTTATTTAGTCAGGTCATGAATTCGATTATTTTTTCA
This sequence comes from Pollenia labialis, assembly GCA_949318255.1. NCBI lineage: Eukaryota > Metazoa > Arthropoda > Insecta > Diptera > Polleniidae > Pollenia > Pollenia labialis. The sequence goes on from OX439142.1 coordinate 78,054,972, forward strand.
AATTCTGTCTATTGATGAAGAAGGTATGTAGGTAGGATATTTCCAATGTTTGTTGTTTATTATTTTTAAGCATTTATTCTGTATAATTTGCAACTTTTTCCGGTGGTAATAAGCAGCTGTATACCAGGTGGGGCACGCATAAGTTATGTCGGTCTAATAATACTTTTATACCTAGATTAGGTTTTAATTTTTAAAGTTTAAGTAAGATCGTTTATTCAAAAGCCGCCAAAAGGCTTTCATGGATTTTGGGGCTTTTTGACACGTTTGGTTAACGTGTTTTTTTAAGAGTAACTTTTCGTCTAATTTAACGCCGAGATATTTTACATCATCCCTAATATCACTCCCAAAGCCTTTTGGGAGATTTATTGAACGGGAATATTACGGCTTGTGTCTTGTTGGGGTTGATCTTGATTTTCTATTTGTAGAAGTATTTTTTGCAAGCTAAAAGTCCTTTTTCCATTTTCTTTAGAAGTGCACTGGTTAGTTTTCCCGATGCAATTAAAGCTGTGTCATCTGCATAATATGCTGTTTTCATGTAATTTGGGACTGTGAAATCAGAGGTGTAAATAGGGTATAGTAACGGAGATAGTACTGAGTCTTGGGGTAGCCCAGTTGAAATGGTTTGGGCTGAGCATACATTATTAACGGAAACTATAAAATTCCTGTTACTAGGAAAATCAGCAATAAGTTTACATAAGTATTTGAGAAAGTTAGCTTCTAATAGTTTAAATAACAGTTGCCCGTTTCTGTATTTCTCGCATCGTTAAATTTTCCGCATGAAACCAGTGAATCGGGACAGAAACACTGCAAGAGGAAACAAAAAATGGTGGGTGTGTTCGTAAATGCATCACTGCACTGCATCAGTGATTTCAAATGGTTATATATGTACATATTTATCAGTGAAGTAAATGTGGACCAAAAAATTGTGAAACATTCCGCAAAAATATTAGTCACACAATAAAAAAAAATAGAATTATTCTTTTATAGCCCTAAAAAAAAAAGTTTGCTTTTCTGATGCAGCGCAGTGATGCATTTACGAACGTACCCGGTTTTTCTCACACAAGTGTTTCTGTATCTTTCCGTTGCGAGAATTATCTGTCATCTAAATAATTTTCCAGCAATTATTGGAAGGATGTGAGAAAAAGTGTTTCTGTAACAATATTTTGCGAAAAATTTCTTACAAGAACTGTCAAAATAAGTCACATTTGATATTGTGCGAGAAAAACAAAATATATATGTATAATACTCAATGGTATAACAGCGGGTGATGCTCAGGGCGAATACAGTTTTTGTGGAGGTGCTAGTAGTTCAGTTATAGACTATTGTATTTGTTCACACAGTCTTCTTAAGTATGTTGAGGATTTTACTATTAGTTACAAGTCATTTTCTGATCATATGCCTCTTGAACTAAATTTAATTTGTGCTACATATAACAATAATAGAATCTTATCGGGCCAGCAAAGGCTTCGATGGAATGTCAATTCAGTCACCAAATATTGTGAAAATCTAAATCAACTCGCTTGTACTTATAATTCTGTTAATATTCACAATAGTTCGGTTGATGACATTGTATTGTCAATTAAAAATAAAATTAAAGAAGCTAATTTATTTACCAAAAACAAGTTTAGTTTTGAACCAAAACAAAAATGGTTCAACTGGAAATGTGCTCGTTTTCGTAAAAATATGTTAAAAGCTCTAAAAGAGTATAGAAAGGGGCACACATATGTAATAAAAGCAAGATATAATTCAGCAAGATATAAGTATCTTAACATTTGTCGAAATAGAAAACTTGAGTTCTATAATGAAAATCTGAAACAACTTAATTTGGTCAGCTCTAGTTAAGCGTGGTGGAAACTGTCCAATAATATGAAATCAAGAAAACAAATAACAAGAGGCAACCTAACTGCAGATGATTTTCGTATACATTTTAGAAATTTATTGCAAAATACAAACATAAATGAATTTCACTGGTCTATGCCATATTATATTGATGCTTTTCTCGATTCGCCAATAGATATTGTTGAGCTTTCATCAGTATTAAGATCGCTAAAACTAAATAAATAAGTCTCCTGGAATCGACGGTATAAGCTATGAATTCTATAAATTTGTTGCCGCCTGTTTTGTTATGGAAATACTTTCAGTTCTCAACTACATATTTTTACACTAAAATGTTCCAACAAGCTTTAAAACTGCCATATTAATACCACTTTTAAAAAAAGGTGATCCCAATTGCGCTTCAAATTACTGTGGCTTATCACTAATTGATACCCTGTGCAAAATCTTTAACAACATAATTTTAAATCGCATAACAAATTGGATCGAAAAATATTCCATATTAAATGAATATCAAGCTGGATTCCGAAAAAATTACTCTACAGTTGATAACGTCTTCAATCTGACAAATATTATACACTTAAACAAAATAAATGGTAAGAACACATACGCATTTTTTGTGGACTTTTCCTGTGCTTTTGATTTGGTTCCCAGAAATTTGCTTTTTTATAAATTATCAACTATGGGATTATCATCAAAAATTGTTCGTATTCTACAGCTTACATACGAAAACACGTCTAGTCAAGTCTTGTATGGAAATACGTTTTCTGAACCTTTTAATGTTAACGTTGGCGTTAAACAAGGATGTATACTTAGTCCAATTTTGTTTGCATTATATCTTAATGACTTAGCTGATTTCCTTCCTGGCGGAGTAAAATTTGCAGAAATTGCTGTTAAAATTCTTCTGTACGCAGATGACATTGTAATTTTGGCCGATTCCCCAAGTGAACTGCAAACCATGATTGATGCTCTTCATTCTTACTGCTTGATGTGGTGTCTTAACTGCGTTGCCATTTTGGTGCCTTTCGGGTATTTTTTGGTGCTTTTTTGCTTATGCAATACCCGAAATTTTGTTTAATACCCGTTTTTGAAAAGCGGGTATTTATAGTGCTTTTAACAATTTCTCACAGTGCTTTAAAGTGCCTTTTAAGTAATCTACATATCTTTTTGGCAGCGATGCCAACTTAGTGCTTTTGGCTATATTTATTGTGCTTTTGATGTCTCAAAATGCCAAAATTTTATCATTAGCGCCAAACCTAGAAAAAACACTAACTTGGTGCTTTTTCAATTTTTCGTTAGTGCATTTAGTTCTTTTAACAATTTTAATTTTTTTCTACCATTTTTTAAAACTACGATTATTGGTATAGAGGATGATTTAGATGAGCTTTGCTATTTGGATTACAATTTTGAGAAGGCCTGTAAAGATTTTAAGATTTCAAATGATAAAAAAAAGTGATAAATGAAAGTTGCATTCGTTTTGCCAAAAACTTTATTAATGAGGTTAGAGCTAGGCTTCCTAGCAATTTGGAAATTTTACAAAACGTTTCACTTTTTAGCGATGACAACATATTTAGTAATCGTTATAAAAATGATGTATTTGTTTGCGATAAATTTTTTTTAAAGATGTAGACAATGTCAAAAATAGAAAATGGCTTGGAAAATATTAGGAATTGTGAAGGGAAAAATTAACAACGATTTTGAGTCATGTAGAAAAGTTAAAAAAATGCAGTAGGAAACCGTACAGAAGAACGCAAAGACTTTAAAAACAAACAAAAAAGAGTCGTAACTTAGTATAAGCAAAGTGTTAAATAAATTAAAAACAGCTGACAGAAAATGCTTTTTTAACGAGCGTTGTGTAACCTGCCATTTTTCATGCGCCTTAGTTTTTAAACGCACAACACTCGTCTCCAAATAACCGCGTGTTGTGCACTTCTACCTCTAGTGCTATTGCAAAAAGGTTTGACTAAGTATCAGAATGCAAATATACATGTTTTTTCTATTTTACACCTTATTTTCATTCAGAAGCGTACATAGGTTAAAATAATTGGATAATATCATACGCCAATTGTTTTATTCAACTTTGCACGATTGTAATTTAGATTTATTTAAACGATAAAATATAAAGGTCAGTAATTGCAAATTTTCGGTAATTGCAACAGGCAAGATTTTTCGAGTTACAAAAATCGAGCTCGCACTGTATTACTTTAAAACGGTATTATGGCCAATTCAAACATAGCTGATGGATCATCATGATTTGGATAATATTATTTTTATTGAAGATAATAATAATACAATTAAAAATATTTTTATACAAATGTAAATATATATATTATTTAATCTTAAAAAAATGGTCCCAATAAAAGCCATATGCAACTTGTTTTATGTTTAATTAAATTTTTAAAAATAGCTTAGTGCTTTTTTACGCTTTTTTTTGATCGAAATAGTGCTTTTTAGTGCTTTTTTTAAATTTTAAAGTGCTTTTTGCTCTCAAAAAGTTGGCATCACTGTGTCTTAAGGTAAATTTGGAAAAATCAAAGATAGTCGTTTGTCGTAGTGGTGTAAGACTATCCAATAATATTAAGTGGAATTTTGAAGAACGTAATATAGAAATTGTCAATAACTACAGATATCTGGGAATGGATATCAATTTTAACTTATTTTTTACAAAGCACTTAGGAAACAAATAAACAACAGCGAAAATGGCGATTGCATCAACATGGTCAAAATATATATGTAAGTCATCCTAAGATATCAAACAATAATAAACTTAAAATTTTCGTCGCTGCTTCCAGATCTTTAATGTTTTACGGTGCTCAAATTTGGGGATTTAAAAAATATAATGAAGTGGAAAAATTATTTCGATACTTCATAAAGAAACTTTTACCATTAAATACGCCAAACTACATGCTTTATTTAGAAACTGGTCTAAACTCCCTGTATATTGATACCTTAAGGCTACATTTTTCTTACATTAATAGAGTTCTACAACTGCCTGAGCATAGATTGCCTCGAATGTTAGCTGAAAAAATTATTTCAATGAAAACCTTTTGGGCTGAGGAGTGGGTAAACATATGTAAGCATATGTGTGAATACTGGAAACCAATACTTGAACTTTTAAAAACAACGGAAAGAGAAGATCTTATATCTAATGCAAGAGGTTCACAATTTCATGATTTGTATCCGCAATTAACTTTTAGCACAAATCCTATTTTTACTTCAAGTCTACTAATCATAGTACGTGGAAGTCTTCTTGATTTAAATAGTAGAGCATTTAGACGTACTTCTGTTGGCCTATGTACCCTTTGTAATCTAGATGAATCCGAAAAGTCGTTTCACTTCCTAGGAGTTTGTCCTATTTTTAATGAGTTCCGGTTTAAATATTTTAGTAAAACATTTTTGGATATGAACGAAGTTTTAAATATACTTAACGGCAACGATAATAATCACTATAGTTTATATAAATATGTGGAAATTACAGAAAACTTATCCTAAATGTATTCAATTAAATTCCTTTAAAATTAACTACTTTTAATTATTTAAGCTTGAGGTCGTTTTTTATAAAAAAATATATTTATTTTATTCAATATTTTCGCTAGCATCGTCAGGAAATTAACAAATTTAAATGATAACAAAAACGATAACAAGATTATGAAAAAATTTTTGTCAGAAATTAAATTCAAAAACCTATTTGTCATAAAAAATTTTTCAAAAGCCATTATAACAAAAAATAAAAATTTAACTAAAGTATAACAATTCATATAAACTGAAAAAATTTTTCAATCTATAAACCTAATTCGAAGACCATATTTACAATAATAAAAAAATATTTTGGCTAATGAAAATTCCTATAAAATAAAGATTTTTAAAAACTAAACTTATTTTTAATTGCTATAAAATAAAGATTTTTTAAAAACTAAGCTTATTTTTATCTTATCTTACATACATAATTAAACATATTTTCATTATAACAAAACTAATGTGTATATCGTGACCTAAGGACAAGAAGGTCCTAGTTTTCATGTAACAAATTGAACCATCTTGTTCCAAGGCTGCGATAGGTACCTATATTTATATTATTATATCTAATCTTCTATTCCTTAATAACTAAATTCCTATAATTATGCGCTATATCGAGGGTTATTTTTCAAATAGTGCTATCTGAAATTTTTCAAAAAAGTGTTTTTTAAAGAAACGATTTCACGGACCGAAGGGTCATCTATCATTTAAATTTGAAAAAAAAAAATTTCCCAAAACTTTTTTTTTTTCATAAATATTGTTTTGTGCTATCTAACACAGACGTTGTTTTTTTTTGGTAAAAAAGTGCTATCTACATAAAAAATATTACTTCATATAATAAAATGATAAAAAGTGTTATTACAAAGTAGACATATTATACATCAAAGGGTTGGGAATTGTGTCTAGATTTCATAAACTAATATAATTTTAAAATTCGTTGTAGAAATTTTGCAAAAAAAACTGCAAAAAATTTGTCGATGAGTTTTTGTCTATAGTAAATATATTTTTATTTATGGAGTTTTTATAGCAACGTGTTCACTGACTGAATTCTCATCTGTGATTTTAATTTTTAAAAAAAGTATTTGCAAAACGTTATTTTTTCACAAAAATTGTATTGTGCAGTCGCTTTTAATGGTTAAAAAGTGCTATCTACATAAAAAATATTTGAGTATAAGTTTACAAATAAGAAAATTGAGCAGAATTACTTAGAGAAGGGGCATACTCAAATGGAGTACGACAGTGCACATGCTAAGATTCAGATGAAGCTGAAAAATCAGGCAATTTATTTACCCAACGATTATGTTAAAATAACAAACGATGCCAGAAAGACGATCAAAATTGATAATAAAATTGTTAAAATGCCTTTTGATACTCTTTATATGAATTATGATTTCTTTAAAGACTATATAAACAAAAAAACTTTTTCGTTTTACATCCATTAGACCTGGTCGACAAAAAAGTGATCCCACCGTATCACAAATAAAATCACTCATCTACCTACCAAGTGGTAACATTATGTATTAAGTTAGTTTTGATGAGGAATAAAAAAACCTTCCGCCCAAAATTAAAACACACAGTGTTCCTATAGAAGCGATTCCCTTACAATCTGGCCCACGTCCTATTCAACTAAGCAAATGGAAGCATTAACAAGCATTGAAGCCTGTTATTCCGCAAGAATATCATTCTTTTTATGATAATTTAAAACATGCGGATAAGGATTAATTTTTTATTGCTTTCGAATATAGGATAATGTAAAATTAATAAACTATAAATTCGAGTTATATTAATATGATCACGCGTTTCTTAATATTTTACTTTTTTTTTTTTTTTTATTTATTTATTTATTTATTTAATCAATACAAAGAAAGCCGATAAGGCCAATTATACATGTATTGTAAGATTAATATCCATGTTTAATTAAAAACATCAATAATAATAATAATAATAACAAAGAAATATTCTTAAGTTCTTCTATAAGTAAGTTTTTATATACATAAGTAGTATTCAATTACTTAACATAAGTGGCTCCCCAACCACATAAATCAAAAATTAATTTAAGAATCACCAGAGATTAACAGTAAGTTATTTATTCAAACAAGTTCAAAAGCTTTTTCTTATATGTAAAATAAGAATATGAGAATAACCTTAATGAAGGTGGCAAATTATTCCATAAACGACATATTCTAATTCTAAATGAACGTTCGAAAACTGAAAGACTTATTAGAGGTATCTCAATCTGTACATTTCGTGTAGAGTGATTAAATGTGAATTCCTCCACTATAGATTCAGGTTTACTGGATTTGAAAACTTTATAAAAATGAAGTAAAAGACGCAAATGTAAATATTTATTGAAATCGCAGACTAGAAATACAATAAAAAGTTCAGATACCCTATCATGTTCACGTATGCTAATATTAAAAATAAAGCGAATAATCCTCCTAAAAATTTTATTAAGATTAGTTAAAATAGTAGATGATGTTCCCGTATAAACCTCCAAACAGTAGTTTACCTTAGACATAAGCAGAGCATGAGCCAGACGAAATCTTACACACCTAGGAGTATATGGTCTTAAAGCATATAACCTTCTCAGAATAAATGAAACTTGATTGGATAATAAATTTATATGCCTTTCGAAGTTTAAGTTCGAATCAATAACAACTCCCAGACAATTGTGCGAGTCTACATACTCTATCAATTGATTCCGCATCCATATTCTAGGATAAGTAGTAGTATATCTAGCTAAACGAAAATATATTGCTTTAGTTTTGGCCAAGTTAACTTTAAAATCATTTTGATGCATCCAACTCAATATAGAATTAAGATGATTATTCAAACGAATCTCAAAATTTGTATCCAATATAGAGTTGTGTAGGTAAATAAGAAAAATATCATCTGCATAAATAAAAGGCTTATAAAAATTGTTACTCATAATAGGAATACCATCATTTAAATAAGCAAGAAATAGTATAGGGCCCAACACAGATCCTTGAGGCACTCCTGAAACGACACGACCAACACTAGAACTTAATCCATGAAAGGAAACATATTGTGATCTATTATTCAAATAAGAATAAATGAGTTTACATGCAGCCCTTGAAAACATAAATTTAGTTTTAAGTTTGTCAATAAGAACATTATGGTTAACACGGTCAAAAGCTTAAGTTAGATCAAGCGAAACCAATATACTATTTTCATGCTTGTTTAATTGTTTTCTCACAAAGTCCGTCAAGGAGATAAGCAGAGAAGATGTGCTGTGATAACGTCTAAAGGCATACTGATTAGAGTGAAGCAGTGAATACCTTTCAAAATGCTCCATGATCTGTCCCTTCATTATATTTTCATTAATTTTAGACATAGCCGGCAAGATGCTTATTGGTCTTAAATTATCAATATCATACACACCCTTTTTTGCAATCGGTACAATGCGACCTAGTTTCCAAGCATCAGGAAAATTGGAAACCATAAACATACTATTTATTAGATGAAGTAATATCGATAAAATCAAGGGAAAAATTGCTTTCAAAAACTTTATAGGAATTCCATCATAACCTGTAGCATTAGACTTAATGGAATTTATCGCTAAAAAAATGTCGTATTCCGTAACAGCATTAAAATGAAATAAATTGGGGTCATCCGTGAAGTTTTGAAAATTATAATTGCCAAGATCATTAGGACAAAGGTTATTTAAAAAGCCGGAAGCAATATCTTCCAAGTCACTCTCATGCAGTTCAGGGGTTTCGCGCCCAATACAACCCAACCTACGTACATTCTTCCATATTTGCCTATTATCAACATCACTAAATAAATTTTTACCATAATTCCTCCGAATCTTCCTAATAACAGATTTAGTTCTATTACGAAGTTTACAATAAATTTTCCAATTACTTTCACTAGAGTGTCTAAGATAAGTTTTATATGCTGCATCACGCAGTCTACTACAATTTACAACTTCACTAGACTTCATCCAACCATTCCCACCTGAGTTAGATTTAACTCTGTACGTAGGAATTAAATTGTGCAAATCATTAACTAATTCATTTAACTTAGACAGCTGTAAATTTACATCATTAGTACAAAAGATGGGAGATATGTCAAATTGCGCAACATTTTGAGTAAGAATTTCATAGTTTATACGATTATAGTCCCTTAGTTCAATTATATGTCTTTGCACCCTAAAGGTAAATTTCAAGGATATATAAATTAGACTATGGTGTGATGATAGGAAAGGAAATAGCATTTGACTTAGCAAAAAATAGTCTATTAAAGAAGTACTGTTATAACGCACACAGAAGTGTGTGGGTAAACAATTATGACAACAAGTAAGGCCACATCTTGCGCTCATCGACTGAACTCTATTAGAAACAGAAGGATCAAAAAGGTTACAATTAAAATCACCCATAATTGCTATATTGGAATATCGGTCAAATACATCACTATGGAGTTCTTCAAATACATCCAAATTTCCATTTGGAAGATATACAACTCCAACTACAACTGAGCCACCATTTCCAAATATTTCAATAAATAGAGATTCACAAACTCCGAAACTTTCACCACGAAATAAGGTTTTGTTACGGATTTTTTTTTTCCTCTTTTGAATCATGATTTTTACCCTCACCCAATATGTTGGGTCATGCAACCATACCCCTTAATTTCGTCATTATATATATATTTTCTGTATTTCTTACTGACCACAAATTTTTGCCCTTACCTAATATATATTAAGACACGCAACTGTACCATTAAATCAGGGATGTCAGCCAGTGATGCCAACTTTTTGAGAGCAAAAAGCACTTTAAAATTTAAGAAAAGCACTAAAAAGCACTATTTCGAACAAAGAAAAGCGTTAAAAAGCACTGAGCTATTTTTACAATTAAATTAAACACAAAACAAGTTGCATTCGGCTGTGCCGAATATTGTATACCTCCAAAATTTAAAAAAGGCGACGTCGTCGATTGGTGACCACTTTCATTTAACATTAAATTAGATTTGTTTAATATCTTTAGTTTTTCTAAAATCTTTGGATGAAGTTTCCTGACGATCTGGCCTAAGCAATTCAACAATAAATTTTAGTGTTTTTATCAAAAATAAAAATTGTGAATTAATCACGACTAACAAAACCTTGTAAATTAAAAATTTTGTAATCCCAAGAACAATACTTTGATATTTAATAATGAATATTCATACATATGTATTTACATTTGTTTGTAAACATTTTTAAATGCACCATATTATTATCTTCAATAAAAATAATATCATCCAAATCATTTGGATCATCATCAGCTGAGTTTGAATTGCCCATAAAACAGTTTTAAAGTAATTCAGTGCGAGCTCAATTTTCGTGGCTCGAAAAAATCTGACCTGTTGCAATACCGAAAATTTGCAATGACGCTATGTACGCTTCTGAATAAAGAACACACATAATTTGTAAAATAGAAAAAACATGTATATTTGTATTCTGATAATCAAACCTTTTTGCAATAGCACTAGAGGTAGAAGTGCACAACACGCGGTTATTTGGAGGCGAGTGTCGTGCGTTTGAAAACTAAAGCGCATGAATAATAGCAGGTTACACAACGCTCGTTATAAAAACATTTTCTGTCAGCTGTTTCTAATTTATTTAACACTTTGCTTATACCAAGTTTGTATTTGTATTTGTATTTGCTATTATTTTGTTTTTAAAGTACGGTTTCCGACTGCATGTTTTTTTAACTTTTCAATAGGTTTTTTTAACATGACTCAAAATCGTTGTTTATTTTTCCATTCACAATTGCAAATTTTTTTTCAAGCCATTTTTTTTTTTTAAAACAAAACATCGTTTTTAGTACGATTACTAAATATGTTGCCAACGCTTAAAAGTGTAACGTTTTATAAAATTTCCAAATTACTAGGATACCTAGCTCTAACCTCGTAAATAAAGTTTTTGGTGAAACGAATGCAACTTTCTATTATCACTTTTCTTATCATTTGAAATCTTAAAATCTCTACGGGCCTTCTCAACATTGTACCCAAAATAGCAAATCTCATCTAAATCATCCTCTAAACAATCAAAGTTTTAAAAAATGGTAGAAAAAAAATAAATATTGTAAAAAGCACTAAAGGCACTCACGAAAAATTGAAAAAGCACCAAGTTAGTGCTTTTTCTTAGTTTGGCACTATGGACAAAATTTTGGCGTTTTGAGGCATCAAAAAGCACCATAAATAGTGCCAAAAGCACTAAGTTGGCATCACTGATGTCAGCGCCTTGCACAATTGTGCAAATTAATTCACATGTACGCTTACGCTCTTTTATTTTGCGAGCGTAAAATATAATTGTTTACTGAGAAACACTCTCATTCATCGGGAAATATCGCAAATATTGCAAGGCCTGTTTTGAGGCCTCTAAATATATTTATGTATATAAATAAATAAACAATAACTGTATGTAGGTACATCTTTTTTTTTCCCTGTAGTAAATTAAATAGTCAGTTGCAGAAAACACTAACTATAAGTTAACTATTTTCAAATGACTACAAATTCAAATGGTTTAATTCACATGCAGATATCAACCAAACATATTGCATAGAGGCACACGTAAAACACAAATAAAAGCAAAATAAGTAAAACAAGCATGCCATGAAGTCAAATGAAAAAAATATATGAAAATTTATTAAAATAAATAAAAATTAAAACGATTCAAATCTGTTAATGTACTAGAAATTATGTACCGCATTTATTTCAGCACTATTATACATTATCATTTAAAGCAATTTGATGCAAAATGTTCTTAAAAAGTCACTTAATCAACTAGATGTGGTTATTAATAAACCAGTTAGAAGTTACTTAATAATGTGTTTGACTTCCTACAGGGTTGTTTTATTATCTTTTTTATTTTATTTATTATCTATGTTTTTGTTTTGTTTTATTTCTGTTTTTGACATTGTACAATGATTTTAAAACAGGGATTTCCATTTCTTTGCACAATTGTGCAATTGTGGTTATTTTTTAAGATAGAATTTTAAAATTTTATAAAAATATATATGTAAAGTGAATCCTAATCAACAAAAATTTCAAATTTTCAAAATAATTTTTTTGCATTTAAGCTAACGATATGTGTTTTGTTCTTGAAAAAAATTCGTTGATGCCTGTAACAGGGTCCCTTTTTCTTTCGCTAAAAAGACGTACCTAAATGCAGAAATTATTAAGAAAAGAAAAGGCCACAAGAATTTGTTGGTATTTTGTGATTGTAGAAATATTTTTGTTTCTGTACCAATCGCGTCGGTGCGTTTTTTTTTTGAAAACTCTTCTTAAGTAGGTAAAAATATTTAAAAAACAAGTTAAAAAAGTCTTGTTTTGCTACAATTTATGTGTAAACCTATACACATAAAAGCAAATGTGACAGCAGGTAAAATTTTTGGGTAAGAAGATGTGTTTTATTGATGTATTAATGAAACTTTATTGTTTCGCACCTGATTCCCAACAATTTAATCGAACATAGATGACTCTTAGAAAAGGTCTCTAATAAGGCCTCGCAATAGGCCTCGCAACCGCATATTTCGCCCGCTGGGCATGTAAGAGATAAGAGTAATCTCACCAACACAATCATAATTGACATCACTGCATTAACCCAACAAACACGGAGGTTTGATTTCAAATTGAAAATGATTTGAAATCAAACGTTTTCTCAAACGACAAACGTTTGATAATGATTTGAAAATCATTTGAAAATCATAGCGTTCTCAACAAAAAGGGGAAATTATTTTCAAATTGAAAAATGCCTTTATTTTTAACTTGCTTTCAAACGTAATTCTCAAATGTTTTTCAAATGTGGATTATAATACAATGTGGAATATAAATAAAACTATTTAATTATTTTAATTTAAATTTATTATTTATTTAAATAAACTTTGAGATAAACATTCTGTACCATAGCTAAAGGATGAAATAGTGTTCTTTCCGTCCTCTAATTCTTAGAAAGACAAAATACTTGGCTCCCTTTTATTTTGAGGATTGTAGCACCGCGATCGTTCAACAATCTTTCTTCACTTTCCCGTTTTATTATTTTTCTTTTTTTTCGTATTTTTAATCATTGTAATTTCTCACAAATAATTTTTATTTTTCACAAGAAATAAACTGTTCACTTTATATTAAAATTTATTTTTAATAGTAAAACACGTGTAACCACAAGGAAAAAAATGTAACTTTAATCGCCATTTTTAATGCTTACATTTATTTTTCGCTTTAGTATTGCCAAGTTTATTTTTGATTTGATTTTAACATTTGACATCAAATTGATAAAACATTTGATATCAAATGTTTATTTTCAAATCATTATCAATTTGAATTTAAATGTTAAATCAAACAATTGAAAAACGTTTGAGAATTGCGTTTGATGTCAAATGATAAAGTCATTTCATATCAAAGGTTTGACTTCGTGTTTGTTGGGAAATTGCATCATCATGCGCCTAACATGTATTTATTTTTCCCTATTCGCATACTTATTTGCATTTTTACACTCACGGTACGGTAAATGTCTTTCAGTTGGTAACAACTCTCTTCTTTATGTAAAAACAAAATCTTTTACATCATAACATATAACCAGTAGCCTGATACCACCGTTAACAGAAAACCTGTTTTGAGAATATAACCTTGGTTGTCATTGCGCATGACTTAAACTTTTTTTTAACACTTCTTCCTCTGAAAAATACATACAGACGTTCTCGCAACCTGCATTGCGTATGATCATGAAAAGGAAAAAATTACCAACACTACTGTAGAGTTTTTTTTCCCATCACAATTGCCGTGTACGCATACATACATACACCTGTACGTGTGTATTTTCTCTCCCGCGACAACAAAACTTAGGGCCAAGCAGTGTGACCATATTAGCTTTTTTCGAGCTAAATTTAGCTTTATTTTTTCATGTTTAGCTTTAGATATTTCATTTAGCTTTAACCTTTTTTTTCGGCTTTTTTCAACAATGCATTTAGCTTTTTTAGCCTTTTTTTAATTTTAATTTCGTTTTATTTATATTTCAAAATAAATAAAACAGTTTATCCAAATAAACTTATTTGTGATTTAGTTGAAAGAGTAATAGTGTGACAGTGCAGAAGTAATCGCTTTTGCAGATTTGAACTACATACATACATAACAGTGCTGCAGGGCAAGAATAAAAAGGTTACGCTATTTTTCAAAAAAGTTAAACATTTTTGTCAAAAGTTACAATTCAAAATATGTCTTGAATAAATAGTAAGTTTATATGATTTGTAAAAACTATTCAATGTTTCAGTGATAATAGCAAGACTATCAATTATGAATAGAACAAAAGCATAGCAAAGACTAAGGTTCAAGCATATGCCCACTGCATGAGAATTAAAAAAAAAGTTTAAGCATACAGTACTTTTCGTTTCTAGTCCCAACTTTAACGATTGAAATTTATCTGTTTTGCTGCCGTTGTAAGTAAATTTAATATAAGATTTACATGATAGTCCATTAAGGGATGTAAGCATATTTGCCATATATTCCATCTATAAGCGGCCAGCAAAGGCAAAAGTAAATCGAATTATGTTCATTATAGTCACATTAGCAAAACGTTCTACCATATAAAAGAACTCAACTTGAAAAAAATTAGTTTTTGGTTTAGGTATCAGGGTAAAAATATACTTATGTGTTTTACATTGTCGTTGTCGGGATTTTGAAATCGACAAAAATTTCAAACGACTACGACTTCGATCACGAAAACGACTCGTCAACTGTTTTTTTTAATTTATTGAAAACATCTGATAGTTAAATTTTTACCAGCAAGAATTATTTAACATGTTTCATATTTTTATTTAAAAAAATTATTTTCAAAATTTTTAAATTAAAAGTCTTTCAATCACATAAAATATTTATTTTCCTAATATTTAATAATTACATATATTCTTCGGCAAATGGTTTAAAACAATTAAATTAATTACGATATAATCTCTTTTATTACATCTGAAAAGTGTCGATATGACCAACTTGCTAGTTTTTGGTGGTAAAGCGTTCATTTACTTTTTTATTTTTTTGAGTAAATGGGAGAACATTTTGTAAATTCTGCTAGTAAATGAACACATCTATTTTATTTCTACGTTAAAGTTGATAAGTGAGGTTTGGAGTTATTCTTAGCTACATACATATAATTAAAAAAATGTTTGTAAAAACTTTAACCACCGTTTTAACAACTTACCGATAGCTATAGGTAGGATTTTATCGGCCGTATAAAAAGTGATCCATTAGTACAACTAAATATTAACCTACAAGGTAGGATAAACGTTCCATTAACTTATCGCTCACTTAAGGTTAAAGTTAAGTTGTACCAATGGATCACGTTTTATACGGCCGATAAATTCCTACTTTTAGCTATCGGTTAGTTGTGTTATTTTTCAATGTGACCTTTAAGAACAAAGCCAAGGATATTATACATATATACTTACTTAAACACTATTTAATCTATGAACACTATCGAAATAATTAAAAGTTACTACAAGAATCTATAAAAAAAATTTAGCTTTATTTTTTGGCTTTAAATTTAATTTTTTAGCTCTTTTTAGCTCTATTTTAAGCATGATTTAGCTTTATATTTTTTAAAAATCTGGTCACACTGGGGCCAAGGTATATTTATAGCAGGTAGCCGCGAGATTACAACAATTGTACAATAAAACAAACAACAGGGCTTTTTATTGTTGTTATGCGATACAAACTGTCAAAAAGCAAAGGGGCTGATAAGAGACAAAAAAGACAAAAGATAAAGAGAAAAAACTTGTTTACTTGTTTGCTATACAACATTTGACAGTTCGTATCGCAAAACAAGCAAATAAAAAATAAACAGCTGGCTTTCCGAGACTACCTGCTATAAATATACCTTGCTTAGGGCGAAAGATGGAATGGCAAGTGAGAAAAAAATATTTTGCGTGCTAATAAGAATTCTGATGCAATTTCGGCAGTTGGATTTTAGCAGTTAACAAAGTGAGTTGATCATCTCTTGTCGCGACAAACGGTCAAGTTAAATCCTTTTTCCACGGGGAAAATTTAATTGAATTTAATAATGTGAAAAGGATGTAGTTAAAGAAAGCATTTAATAATAAAAAAAGGAAATATAAAAAGTGTCCTTCAATAAATAAATAATTAGAAAAGAAACTTTAAAAATTTTAAGGATTTATCCTTTAAACAGCTTTTATATTTTAACCAAATTTACGTTTATTTAAACTTTTAAAAAATTTTTTTCCTAAAGTTTTAAAATTTTGTAGAACATTTTCTAAAAAGTTTAAAATGTTAAAGTGCAAAAATCGAGAAAATAAAAAAAGTTTTTTTTGCAAATAAGGATTTTATCCTGCAAAATTATAAATTTATTCCTTATTGGATTAAACTACTATAACTTTAAACCAAGACGAAATAAAAGGAACAACAGAAAAATCAAAAGAGGATAAAGTGTTCAAAAGTAAAATTTAGACAAAAAAAATCAATTTATAAAAAAACCAAAAGAAAAAGTATTCAAAAGTAAAATTTAGACAAAAAAATTAAATTTATAGAAAAACCAAAAGAAAAGCTGTTCAAAAATAAAATTTAGACAGAAAATAAATTCACCTTGTTTAAAGAAAAAACAGTTTAGTTGCCAAAATATATGTAAAATTAAATGGTTCCAAAAGAACCTTGCACAAATTTAAGACTACCTACATGTGAAAAATTAAATTAAAACTCCCCAATAAAACCCGCATTTTTGTAATTATGGCATAAATCTAAAATGAAATATTTTAAAAACAAAATCAAGACAATTTGTTTGATAATAAATAAAACATTTTCGAAATTTGAAGCAAAAATCAAAAGATTAACTATATTTTCCTTTTGTTTTTATTACCAACAAAACCAAGAAATTTTTGAAAAAAAATTAAAACAAGATTACAATAAATTTTGAACTACGGGAAATTCCTAAAAGGTTCCCTGAATCAACAGAGAATTTTTTTTGTACCTGCCTTTGTGTAAGTTTTTGAAAAAGCAAAAATAAACGAACTTATATGAAAATGCCTTTTTATTAAAAATGTATTTGTTTAAATAAACTTGCCTTGAATAAAATGTAATTTAAATAAAAAGGGAAAGAAAACAACACCAACCACAAGAGTTTATAATGACAACTAAAGCAACAACAACACCGCAAGGAACTACAAGGACAACAGAAAACCATAACAAGAAGCGACAAATACTACGTAACTATTTCTAATGTTATTTTTAAGTTTATAATTATTATTATTTCTAATATTATCATTACAATTATTTCTATAATTATAGTAGGTAGTGTAATAATTAATAAAAATGGATCTTTTTTTTCCTTATTGAACTGAAATGAGTTAATTATGTAGTTTTTCTTTACTAATGGATGCTAGGAAGACTCTGGCCGGGGTAAGTACGCTATAACGTAACGATTGTTTTTGTACGGGACAGGTTCAATAAATTGTAGGTACCAGCCTGTCATAGGGTGGTGTAGGGAATAGTGTACCCCTATATGGCGCAACACCTAGCCATATCATCACGCAGTGTGATGGTTAACTTAGTCACTTCTTCTTTCTCCTCAACAGCGGTAAATTTAGATTCCTTTATATATTAAATTTCTGAATATTGGTTTTTCTGTACTGTGTAATTTCGTGATATTGTAAACATACTTCCAGGGGTGTGAAGTATGGATATGCTTACGTGCCAAAACCCTGATTGAGGTCAAATTTTGCTTATTGAGCTAGCGGGCCATCTTTTATATCCCCCTCAGCTGGTATTGGATCGTTATTTCATTTTTTTTTAAAAGTTTTGTAACGGCGCGTAACAGTTTTAAAACCTAATTTTTTAGAAACGTACAAACACACTCCTCCACCGCGATGTTCATTAGGTCGATCATTACGAACAAGATTATACCCTGGAAGATCAAGTGATGTGGAATAAATATTAAATTTAAACCAGGACTCCGATATTCCTATTATATCTACACATGAGTGCATAAAAATACTTTTAAATTCTTCAAGTTTAACATTTGAGATAGAGGGACTAAGACTTTGAGCATTAAGATGAACAATGTTTAAATTTCTAGAATTCATTAAATATTGTTTTGTTATTAAAAACTAATTATTTTAAAAAAAATTCGTGTAACTTAATTAAAGTCTCAAAAAGTATTCATTACAGCTCATTTTATTTTTGTTCAAATAGTGCTATCTGCTTATTTCAATGTTCAAGTCGATACAATTTTAATGTGTAAATAGTGCTATCAGACATATAAGCGCGAATATCTGGAATTAAAAAAAAATTAATATATGTATGATTTAGACGTTTATTTTAATTAACATTGTAAAATAAAGTTTAGTTATTACTCCTAGAGTTATCGGAAAACTCAGTTTTTTCGCTCTCCTGTAAAATTGTGATTTTTCAGATAGCACTATTTGAAAAATAACCCTCGATATGTTCTGTGTCTGCTTTTAAATTTATTCTCTGTGCCGTTGGTGTATTAATTATGTGTAACATTTCCAATATATATCTGCGTTTGTAGTTAGTTTCAGTGTTTAAAACCGATACTTCTTCAAAATTTGGATAGTGATTAGACTGATAACAAAGATGACTTAATGCTGTTTTTTTAGAATTAATGTCGCTATATTTTTGATCGGACCTATGTCCCGCAATTCTAGTCCTTTATTTGTTCTTCGTTGTACCTATGTAAACTTGATTGCATCTTTCATTATCATTTCCCTTGCAAGGAATTTTGTAAACAATGTTTGACATATCCCATTTACTAGTTCTATCTTTTGTCTTGCTAAATAAACTGTTCAATGTGTTATAAGCTTTGTATGCTACCTTATATTTGTCAGTGTCAAAGATTCCCGATTCTTTTATTCGTTCCGAAACATTGGATATGTATGATAATGATTTATATATCATTGGTTTTTTAAAGAGAAGTAAGAATATATAAGTGTTAAAGGCAGATAAGGGTAACACAACCGTGGCTATGTATAAAGCAGATTATGACATAAGAATTGATAATATCATAGAAGATGATACAAAATATAAGGTAATCAATAGGGATCCTACGAATTAATTGGAGAAAACTAATAATGAAATTATAGAAGAACTTTTTAGGCAAAAAATTATTTCCGTATCCGAAAGATATAAACTAAAAACGAATATTGCTGCTTCTCCAAAACTTTATGGTTTACCAAAAATACACAAGGTTGGTTTTCCTTTGAGACCAATTTGCTCTTTTATTAACTCACCTTCTTATGATGTAGATACTTAACGAATATTTTAAAAAGAATAACTGAACATTGTATATATAATGTTAAAGATTCATTGCAATTTAAAGAGAAGTTAAGTAATCATTGTATACAAACAAAAGAAAAGTTAATTTCATTAGATGTGGTATCTCTATTTCCTAGTGTACCAGTCACTTTAGCACTTGAAATAATAGAGCGAAAATGGAACATAATAGAGCAATATACGAAAATTGACAAGGGATTGTTTTTAAGAATTTTAAAGTTTTGTATAGAGGATAACAGATACTTTAGTTGTAATGGGAAAGTATATACACAACTGAAGGGACTTCCAATGGGATCTCCTGCTTCTCCAATTTTAGCAGATATTGTAATGGAAAGATTACTTAATACATCCATTGAAAAATTAAATATTAAACCCAAAATAATGATAAAATATGTTGATGATATATTCTGCATTATTAATGAATGTGGGGTATATAACTTGTTAGACACATTTAATGGGTTTAATAGTAATATTAAATTCACTTTGGAAATGGAAAGTAACTCAAAATTACCTTTTTTGGATACTTTAGTATTAAGAAAGTGAAATAAATTGTTAATAGATTGGTATCAAAAACCAACAGCATCAGGCAGAATTATAAATTATTATTCAGGACACAGTAAAAGAATTATTATAAATACTGCTAGAAATTTAATTAATAGGGTACTAACAATTAGTGACAAGGTTTATCACAGAAAAAACATAATTAAAATTAGAGATATATTAAGGGAAAACAATTTTCCAAATAGTTTAAGCTATGGATTAATAAATCAATATAATAGGAGTAATGGGAATACAAGAATTACCAGTACAATAGAACCAATGATATATAAATCATTATCATACATATCCAATGTTTCGGAACGAATAAAAGAATCGGGAATCTTTGACACTGACAAATATAAGGTAGCATACAAAGCTTAAACAACTTTGAGCAGTTTATTTAGCAAGACAAAAGATAGAACTAGTAAATGGGATATGTCAAACATTGTTTACAAAATTCCTTGCAAGGGAAATGATAATGAAAGATGCAACCAAGTTTACATAGGTACAACGAAGGACTAGAATTGCGGGACATAGATCCGATCAAAAATATAGGGACATTAATTCTAAAAAAACAGCATTAAGTCATCATTGTTATCAGTCTAATCACTATCCAAATTTTGAAGAAGTATCGGTTTTAAACACTGAAACTAACTACAAACGCAGATATACATATATTGGAAATGTTACACATAATTAATACACCAACGGCACAGAGAATACATTTTAAAGCAGACACAGAACATATAGCGCATAATTATAGGAATTTAGTTATTAAGGAATAGAAGATTAGATATAATAATATAAATATAGGTAGCTATCGCAGTCTTGGAACAAGAGGGTTCAGTTTGTTACATGAAAACTAGGACCTTCTTGTCCTTATGTCACGATATACACATTAGTTTTGTTATAATGAAAATATGTTTAATTATGTATGTAAGATAAGATAAAAATAAGTTTAGTTTTTAAAAAAATCTTTATTTTATAGGAATTTTCATTAGCCAAAATATTTTTTTATTATTGTAAATATGGTTTTCGAATTAGGTTTATAGATTGAAAAATTTTTTCAGTTTATATGAATTGTTATACTTTAGTTAAATTTTTATTTTTTGTTATAATGGTTTTTGAAAAATTTTTTATGACAAATAGGTTTTTGAATTTAATTTCTGACAAAAATTTTTTCATAATTTTGTTATCGTTTTTGGTATCATTTAAATTTGTTAATTTCCTGACGATGCTAACCAAAGGTTAGCGAAATATTGAAGAAAATAAATATAATTTTTTATAAAAAACGACCTCAAGCTTAAATAATTAAAAGTAGTTATAAAATAAAGGTCAAATAAGAATAAATATCAATTCCTTTAAAATTTATTATTAATTTTTAATGTACAATTTATTCTTTTTTATATAATCAATTTAAAATTTGGTAGAACCAAAGTAAATTTGCTTATAAATTAATTTAATTAAAATTTAATTTAAATCAGCTTTAAAATGCCAATCTGGCTCACAACTATTATAGTTAAGCCAAATATAGATACATAAGACCTAAAAATTGTATTACTTACCTTTGTAAATATTGATAAAAATATCTATTGAATAAATAAAAAAAAAAAAAAATATTTAATTTAAAATAACTTTATATACTATTTTGTTAATATAAATAAAAATAAAAAGAATTTAAATGATGAATGCATAATTTAAATGATGAAAATAAATAAAACATCATTGTTATAAGTATTTTGTTAATTAAAATTTTTTTATCCATTCATTGTTTTGGTTTTATTCAGGGCTGCCAGATAAATTTGTGTAAAAATCGTCAATTTCTTGAGAAAAATAAAAAGATCGTCTTTTTGTTTTAAAAAATCGTACAGTTTAAAATTAATTTTAAACAAATTTTGTTCGATTTTTTATTAAAACTTAATCAAACGAAAACATAGTTAAAGTTCATGGGTATTTTATACATATGTATATACATATAAATTGTCTATTGTTCGAACTTTATTTTTTAAATTTATATATATATTTTATTAAGCTTGGGGTCTATTTTTTATAAAATTATTTATTTTCTTTGATCCGATAACAATTTAAAATTGTTATTTTTCCCTGAAGAAGTCACAAATATTACCAAAAATAAAATAATTATTTTTATAAAAACAAAAAGAAGTTTAGCTTAATAAAATATACTTACAAACATCTTTAAAATAGATATATACCAATACCAAGAAATTAAAAATGTTTAAATTAAATCAGCTTAGATAACAGTATTATAAATATTTAGGGTTTTTATTTTTGTGAAAAAACCCAGAATTGATAGTGCCGACGTTGTTTTATATTTGTATCGTATGAAGTCCAAATAGGATATTATTGAAATTTAAAAATATCGCTTCACAAATGGCTGGGATAGGAGTAAAAAACACTTTTGCCTCTAATTTTTACCCATAAATCTATAATTTACCTATTCTTATAACTATTAACTATACTTTATTTACAAATTATAAAACTAAATTAATTGTTTTTTTTCATAGCACTAATGGCATATACATATTAATTTTAAGACATTAACAAATTTTTACACGCGTATGACAAAATTATATTAAAAAATTGGCATTTTTTTAGGAAATGTTAGTTCTACCGTTCTAACATATATATGTTAGAGTGTAACAACCCAGCCAGCAAAATAATCCGACGTCTTTCAGATATCTTATGGAATCGTCGGCAAAAAAGTCGGAATCTTATACGAATTCTGTCAGAACTCTGACCCAAAAATGTATGAAGTCGTTGACACGAATTCTGACAGACATGTCGTGGGAAGTTCTGTTCTTTTGTCGGCATTTCTAATAGATATCTTAAAGAAATCGGACGAAAAAAGCATGGGAAATTCTGATATTTTTGTCGACATTCCAAATGTTTTCTGACAGATTTCTGAAAGATTGTCAGAAGCAATTCTTACCGACTAATCGCACAGATTTCTCACAGAAATTTAAAAGAATCCCTAGTTTTACAAAAAACGTGAAATAAAGTTAATTAAGACTTTTCAATGTCAACTGTTTGTTCTTTATTTTTTTTATTTATTTTTTCAAAAAGTATATACTACAGACTTACATATGGGTGTTTCTCTGGTTATGCACGCGACATTTGTACGCGTTTTATTGTGTTTGAATATTAAAAAAATAGAAGTGGATTGGAATTTTAGAATGAATTCTAGAATCGTTACATTGTTTGTGATGAGTTCTTTCTAAAA
Source organism: Pollenia labialis (assembly GCA_949318255.1). Lineage (NCBI taxonomy): Eukaryota > Metazoa > Arthropoda > Insecta > Diptera > Polleniidae > Pollenia > Pollenia labialis. The sequence goes on from OX439142.1 coordinate 78,078,391, forward strand.
AGTATATATAATGGTAAATTGAGCACTGGGTATCCAAATGCCATGCAATCAAAGTTGACTTACTCACGTGACAAAAATAGAAGTGCCTTTTAGGACCGTAAGAAAAAGTGCGAAAGTAAGTGAATTGTAGGAGGTTTTTATTTCGGAAAAAATGTTTTTGTTCAAAAGCAACTATGCATTGGTTGGCGAAGAAAAAAATAAATTGTAAATTACGCACGTGACACTTTTTACCTTCATACATATTTTAGTAATTTTACATATATTTTCAGAAGTTTTTAACAAAAAAATTAAACTTTTATTCAAAATGAAAAATAAAAATATACTACAAAACTAATCCAACTTAATGTTTGTGCTTAAAAAAATTATGCTATGCGAGTGCTTTGATTTTTTAAGTCACGGTGGACCATTTCAGAGAAATACCCATATGTATGTTAATGAAATTAAATTATAATAATTTTAATATTTTTTACTTTGTTAAATCTTCTCTTTTGCGTTTTTCGGCTTTGCCAATTCTATCTTTGGCCAAGTTGAAAAATTTTTTCACGAGATCGTCCACGGAGCTACTTGTTGTTTTTGGTATATTTTCCAAAGCAAGATCTAGGAAACAAAAATTTTACAAAAACTATTAAAAACTAATTGCTTAAAAATAATTATTCTCTTTTTTTTCAAATAATTAATTGAGAGAATAAAATAATAATAATAATAATATTTTTATAAAAAATCAAGTAAACGTACCTTTTAAGAGCTTAATAAACACGAAATCTTTAACACCTATATTGCCTTTCACGTTTGTCCACGAAAATTTAATGGTAACGTCGTCGTTCTTAAAAATTGTTCTTAAATTTTCCCATACAAATTTGGTAACGTTATCCTGTGGTTTTTGGTTATATCTGGCTATCTAAAATTAAATATATTTAGTAAATGAAAACAAATTGCCTTCATATATTTTAAAACTTACTAGTTTCAGTATTTTTTCTTCATCTTCTTTAAGTTCCATGTCAAATTGTAAAATCGCTTCTACGGTTGCCAGTTCTAAAGGAGGTTGAATGGAAAATAAAAGCTTTTGGGATTTCAACTCAATTAGGGAATTCTCCACGGTCTTCTTAAGTGCAACGAATCCTTGTGTGAAGTGTGTCAAGATTTTGTAATATTCTTCTCTTAGTTTTTTATTCTCCTCCAAGACGGCCTTGTTTTGCCCCGCTGCTATATTTAACAAATTTTGAATATCTGTAAAGAATAAAGCAATCACTTTCTAATAAGGGTATTGCAAAACAACATAAAATAAGGCAGGAGATGCAAGGACAATTTTTTTTCTAAAACTCGGCCTTTTAGGATTTTATTTGTATTATATTTATACTTACTATTAAGTACTGCAGTGTTAGAAGTTGGAACTACAACATCAAGAGTGGTATATACTATAAAAAGACATGAAGGATTCGTTAAGAAAGGTGATTTTTGGTACACAAGTATTTCACATTACTTTGCGATTCTTGAGATTGTTCCATGGTTATTTTAATAAAGGTATATGGGCATTTCCATGTCATCGTACGTGACATTTGAACACCTTCAGAGAGATAGAAATTTTGCCAAAATAGTATTAACTGGAATTTTTTTTTATCATTTATCATTAGAGGTTACTATATATGAAAAAAAAATTATTAAATTCGGAACCTTGTTGTCCAAAATATCGAGCAAAGTAAGTGCATATCGTACTTGACATAAAACGGAAGTGATTTTGGGGTGAATGTAAAAAAATACGAAAATCTGCGAATTGTGGGAGGGTTTTTCTTCTTTTTTTAATTTTTAACATTAAACCAGATATTTTACCTTTATAATCCGTAAAGGAGCATATAGACGACATGTTTTTGTCATCTGACATGTCAAATTTTCAAGTCACATGTAATTGTGCATGTCTGTCAAAATCGCTGTTTTACATAACACGCAGTCTACAACTGACATGAAATGTTTAACATTAACACTAATATGATGTTAGTGTTAAGTATAGACTCATCATGTTAGAGGTTTTCTCATGTTATAACACGGTTGTTAATGCAAATGTTTTAACAACGCTTTTATAACATAATGTTATAACAGCAAATGATGTCAGTTGTAGACGTGGAGTAAGGTTTATAATATTCGGTCACAAACGTACATGTAATTTGCTTCTGACATTGTCTCTGTTTTTTTTCGCATTGTTATTGCAGAAACCAAAGTAGTGCTCGGTTTTAAAACAGCTTGCTGCCGCCATTAAATTTTTTATTTGCGCCGTAAAATAGTTTAGCCAACTTAACATTTTTTTCTTTTAATTCAAAGATACCAATTTAGGATTTTATAATAAAACGGTTTTTATATATATATTCACATAAATTCTATTCAATGGATAGATGATCAAACATATCTCGGTATTGTAAAAAATTAACTTCAGCCGGCTAATGATTCCGTCAATAGTGGACGCCGCTGCCGGTTTCTTCGCGGCATAGATTTCTGATGTCAGATGGTTTGTCAGAAGAAAATAGAGCACGCTCTAATTGAAATTTTGTCAGATGACTTTGCGTCTGACTTTTACAGAAGCAAAGTTAAAAAGGTAACACACGACATGTATGTATTTTGCAGTGGGAAATTTGACATGTCAGATGACAAATACATGTCGTGTACGGTCGCCTTAATTGGAAATTTTTTTTTTTTTGTTGATGATTTAATAATGAACAAACGTGACAGATTTTTCTTTTATTGTATTTACAAGGCATGAAAAATATTTTTTGTAAATATATGTATGTAAATATATAAAAACTTAAAAAAAACAAGTTAGAAAGTATAGTCGGTCAAGCCCGGTCATATGACACCCTACTCTATAATATTTAAAAAAAATTTTTTTTGAGAGTGTACCCTATTTGGGACCCATGGCAAATCAAGATCGCCAGAATAGAATTATGCTATGAGGTTAAGAATTATATAAAAGTAATTTGTTCCGAATATTATTTAGTTATCTCCATCTACATGAGATTTGTGTGCCCCTAGCCGATTTAAGAAAGGGGGTTTATATAGTACCTATGGTTAATTTTTGGACCTACCCGCACAACATTTTATCATGATATAGTACCTATCGCAAAAGTCATTGTAGCCAATTTTTATGTAAATGCCAACATTTCTAAGGAAGTTATGACATTAAAAGCTATTTTCGGGAGTAGCACTTGTATGGGAGCTATGGTCAAATATGGACCGATTCCAAAAAATTTTGTAAGACGATTTTGATTGTAATAAAATAAGGTTTGACCACATTTAAACTTAATACTAACATAATAAGATGATGCATTTTAGTACTTACAATATCGTACGTGACGAGCCTTAAAAGCTTATAAAATTTTGATTATACCAATTTAAAAAAAAATTCCGATCAATATTTTTTTGCGGTAAATATCTTGCTTTGAACTTTTATTTTGAAACACCTAAGACGGGCCAAATAGAAATGACAAAGACAAATGTTGTTTTTGCACCACGTACGTGGCATTAGAATAGCATCCAAAACAAACCAAAAAATATACCGCTAATCGAACTATATACTTGGTCTTTCCTCATGGATCTTGTTCATTGTTGTTGTAACACTAATTTTAAAGCATAATTCCAGGGTTGCCAGTATCTGTATTTAATCGGAAGAAAATTTCAAATTGTTAATTGCAGTTACTAAAAATGAATCAAAGAGAAAGTCAGTTTAAACTTTAATTTTTTGCTTTTTAAAAATATAAGTACCATAGCTTTTACCATATTTGAATAAAAGTTTCAAGCGTTTTAATTTTTTGAGTCGTGGTTGACATTCTCATGGAAATGCCCACATATAATATTAACGATTCCAGCTCAAATTTTATGTATTTATTTAAAACTTGCGAAACAGAAAAAATTGTTTCCGTGTCCGTGAATTCCTCTTTCAGTTTTATAAATGCCTATAGGATCCGAAAGATTACCTATATTAAAAAAATTTTCAAAGGCTTTAATTTTATGGCAATATAAAAGTATATCATTAGATGACTTTTGAATGGCTTTTATTACATAAAGCGAATGATGAGCTTTTACGTAGTTATCAGGTGGGAAAAGTGAATACTTTGCTAGTTCCATCTGAACGATTCTGTAATATGAACCTCCTAAGTTGCGTTTAAGAATTGGATATATTATAAAATTACTTTCTTTTTTTAATCTCATGCTTTGCTCTATAACTCAGTTTGACACTTGAGCTAAAATGTTTGATCCACTTTTCACATTTTTTTTTAAGTTATATAAGTAGTTTTCATATTTGAAAGCACTGAAATTATCTAACGGTCCATACTTCAGCACGTCGTTGTTTAGATGCATCAGAGAATGTAAATTATACGTAAGATTTTCTTTTCCGCATAATCGAGGAACGTCTTTAATAAACTCGATAAGTAATAGCTTAGCCTTTTGATTGTAAGCCCCACAAAGGGATTTGTCACACAATATTCTTATTGCGATATGTAATTTGCAAAAATGCTCGTATCGGCAATCATCCAAGATATTTTTGAGTACAATTAAACCACTGTACAACAAAAACGATCGCAGCTCGGTAGCTTTCCACCTATCAAATTCCTCAAGACTTCTAGGTACTCTGTTGAATTCTGAACAAAATTGTTTTGATACGACACCATTGTTTTGGGAAATTCTAATGATTTGGTCATTATTTAAACTATAAACGTTTCCTCTCCTTTTAGTCCACAATTTTATAAGTTGTTTCATTACGCCAAGGCAGACAACATGCATGTAATCTAAAGGAAACTGGGTGACACATCCTATACCCGCATGTTCCATAATCAAAGGTTCTGTTTTTACATGATTCTCAGGTTGAAGTCTTTTCTTAAAGGACTCGTCAGTACGAAACTCTTTACAGATAAGCGGGAAAATATTCTCCTTTCTGAGTGCATTTAGTACAACTGTAATATCCAGAAAGAGATTTAACATTTAAAAGAAATGCGCGTGCTGTCGCATCACATACAAAATTACCAATTTGAAAATTATAAAAGTTATTGTTAAAGAAAAATGCACAATTATTTAAAACTTCTATATCTTCAATTAAATATTTTAAAAAATTATTAGGATTATCAGGCTAAGTAAATTTATTTGTTTCTTTATTGCTTCCAATATTTAGGTAAGCTCCAACTAAATACACTGGCGTGTAATTTGCCACACTCATCATAATTGGCCATACACATTTCTTGTAGCTTTTGTATAGTGGAAGCCCATCAATTCCAAAGTTTAAAATTAAGTTTGTTGTCGGATTCGTTACCTTGTATTGAAATAAAAAATCCGTCAAGCAATTTTTTACACCATAATGAAAATATGTTCCTTTCCCCATTTCTAAAATTGTTGTTGTTTTCGGAGTTTCACGAAGTGTTCGGACGTCTCCTGGCAAGCTATTGTCAACATTTTTCAATCTTTTCAGAAATTCATTCATTGCATCATATGAAATTGAATTTTTTATGGACCAGTCACAAAGAAAAGACCTTAAGTTATCACCACAATAAGTTTTTTCGTCTATCTTATCTATATTTTCATCTGATGGACGACTTGCCTCTTGATTTGATGACTTGCTAATGGAGCTAGAACCATTTTAACCAATATCGTCATCAGTAGTATTTGAGCATATTCCCACATTACGTTGGGTTTGGTTTGCATCATCTTTTTCTATAGAACTTACGAAGGGACAATGTGGCTCCAATAAATTTGCAATTAAAATTTGAGCTTCTTTTTTGATTTGCTTTCTAAAAGCTTGACGCGATATATTCATTTTTGTTATTTTTTCTTTTTTTTTTATTTAATTTTTCGTTTTTTTAATTATAAATTTTTTCAAAACTTTTTTATTTTATTTTTCAAAACTGATTTGTTTTTTTTTTTATTTAAAAAAACTTTTATGCGTACGTACCTTTTTTAAAATTCTTTTTTCAACAATAAAAAATATTAAAAATATTTTAAATCCAAAAGATTTTGTTATTCGTGCTTAATTCGCAGTTTTTATTATTGATAAAAACACTTGAAATTTATTGAGATGAGATGAGATGAACCCACTGTTTATTGTTTGATATTATTACAAGTAGAACTGTTGCTATAATTCTTATACGTTTAACAGTTTTATTTGGTTTAATATCTTTGGTTTTTCTAAAATCTTTATGGATGAAGTTTCCTGATGATCTGGCCAAAGCAACCAGTGAAATGCGCATAGGAATAGCTTATCCCATCAACAATAAATTTCAAGTGTTTTTATCAATAATAAAAACTGGGAATTAAGCACGAATAACAAAATCTTGAAAACTTAAATTTTGTATTCCCAAAAATTTAAATTACTTTTTGATAATATTTTAAATTTTTTGACAATTTTCATTATTATTATAAAAAAATATTTCCCGGAACAAGTGTTAAAAACACACGTCTGTACGACTTCAGGCAGAAATCTATTAGACATATCGGTACAAAAAATCCTCCGATATATCCATGCGAAATCAATCAGAAAGCGACCAGACAAAACGTAGGTTAAATATCTGACAGAAATCTTAACGAAGTCTCTCAGAACAAAGCCAGACATTTGCAAGAAATGTCTGATTCAGACAACGTCGGAGTATTTTGGTGGCTGGGATTTTGCTGGTTGGATGTATACATAATTAATATTTTTTTAATAAAATGCAAGAAAAATTTTGATAAACTAATAAATATGGTTATTCCTCTGTCAAAAATTAACAAAGAGCATTTGAGAGGCTTAAAAAAAGACAAAAACAAAATCAAAAAACATTTCATTCCGTACGGAAAGTGCGATTAATTCCGCACTTTGCTTAAGCAAATGACAGGTCCAAAAAACAACAAGCTTCCGTAAGTTTAATATGGTTCGACTCATATGATTTACATGTATTTGCACAGTTGCCTAAGCCAACTTAAGCATATTATAGTTAGGCCTTGAGTGTGCCATATTTGCCTAGTCCACTTCCGTAAAATTTTGTAAAACTGTATTGGGATCTAAAGAGTTAAACATTTTTAAAGAAATTTTGGTTATCCAGAAAGATTTATATATATTGGCGCTAAAGGAACATATTTCAAACGATACCAATATTGGACATATACTTTCAGAAATGTAGTGGAAAATTGCTTATATGTATGTACATATGTATTAGGGCGACAATGAAATATATGGGAAAATTTTTTTTCCAGAATTTTAAACAAAAATTTGAAGATTCCTTTGCCACTTGGTCTAAAACTTACTTGCTGAAAATTTGAGCCAAATCGGATAACTCTATCCTGTGCACCTTTGAGGTCAAAGTTCAAATGATAAAAAAAAAAATTTTCCATACAAGCAAAAATTTTTTTTTTCGATTTTTTTTATTTTTTAATATTAGTTAGCTTTATTAGCTTATTAACAACAAAAAAATTCATTTCGATCAGATAAGATTTTCAGTTTCAAAAGTGACTCTGAAAAAAAAATTTGAGGCTTGTTAGGGCCTTACTCTAAAAAATTTTCAAAAAAAATTTTTTTTTAGTTTTGATAAGCACACATTAAAGATTTTTTGTTGCTCTTAATCCCAGGTTTTTTAAGTTTTTTTTAAAAATTTTTTTCGACATCGCTTTGTTCTAAATTGGGGCCAAAAGCTGCAAAAATTTAGTTTTTGGCCCTATTAAAAAACAAAATTACGACATCACAAAAAATTTTTAAAAAACCCTATTATTAAGAGCGACAAAATATCTTTAATGTACCTAGCTTGTCAAAATAAAAAAAAATTTTGAAAATTTTTTTGAGTAAGCCCCTAACAAGCCTGAAAATTTTTTTTCAGAGTCACTTTTGAAACTGAAAATCTTGTCCGATCGAATTGAAATTTTTTGTTGTTAATAAGCTAATAAAGCTAACTAATATTAGAAACTAATTGTAGAAACGAGTCTAATTGGATTAATTCTAAACAAATTGTGTTCGCTAAGTCTATTTGTTATTTGGCTTACCGTTCCTATATGGCTAATCGCTCCAAAACTAACTGGAGAATTTATTGTAGATAGCGTAATAGAGTAAAAACTGTTATTAGGAAGGCTAAGAGGAATTATTTCTCTAAAATATTTCGTGATATGGATGTTCGTAATGTATGGAGAACCCTTAAAAGCCATGGCTGCTTAGACTCTGATTCGGAAAACTTTTTTGGAAATGTCAATTTATTGAATGATTTCTTTGTTGGCAGTGGTAGTGATATACTGGAAAATTTAGAATTCAATGACTTTATTGAATCTCCTAATTGTTTTTCATTTCATTGTGTTTCAGAATTGGAGGTTATTGATGCACTTGATAAAGTTCGGTCTCAAGCGTTAGGAGTTGACAATGTTCCAGCTCGCTTTATTAAAATGGTATTTCCATTTTTGTCTAGATATATACTGAATCTATTTAATACCATTTTAACTACTTCAACTTTTCCGCAAGCTTGGAAGATTGCCCGTATTACTCCAATTCCAAAAACACGAGTAGTAAATGAACCCGGAGACCTTAGGCCAATTTCTATCCTTCCGGCTTTGTCTAAAGCTCTTGAGCATATAATGAAACAGCAGATGTTGGATTCTACCTTTTTGAATATTAGTAACAACCAATATGCATTTCGCAATGGCTTTAGTTCTGCGCTGATGATTCTTGATCTTACTGAGCATATCCGTCAAAATATCAATGAGAATAATCTTAGTGTTCTTATCTCTCTTGATCTTGCTAACGCTTTTGGTTCTATTTGTCATTCTATGATGATGAGGAAACTTAGGGATGAATATAAATTCTCTAAATCTGCTTGTAAACTTATTTTTTCATATTTGGCTGGTGGATCTCAATATGTTGAACATAATGGTGCTACTTCTGCTTTGCGTATCTTAACTACGGGTATACCTCAAGGTTCCGTTTTAGGGCCATTACTTTTTATGTTATATATCAATAGTTTATCTGACTTTGTTACAACATCGTTATGTAAACCATTCATTTTTGCCGATGATGTCTTACTCTTCAAAAGCAGAGTTGACTTTAGTGATGTTTTACAGAATAATATAAATTTTTGCTTAGACCGGGTATGTGAATGGACTTCTTTCAATTCGTTATCTATTAATCGGAGTAAGTCTAAAGCAATGATGTTTGGACCAACCAGTCGTTTTTATCCTGACATTAATATAGTTTTGAGCAATACTCCTATTTCTTTGGTTGACCATATTAAGTGTCTTGGTGTATATTTGGATAGTAAACTTTCTTTTGATCCCCATATTAATATGGTTTATGGTAAAATTTATGGTATATTGCGTAAAATTCGTTCTACTGATTTATACTTGCCTCTGCGAGTGAGGTATAACTTGGCACATGCTTTGCTGTTTTCTAATATCTTATATGGCCTTGAGGTTTACACAGGTACTGGTTCTATGCGTTTGAGGATGATCAGGCGTATTTTCAATCTAATAGTTCGTTTTGTTTATAATGTTAGACGCTATGAACATGTTTCTAATTTTGCTTTTAGCTTTCTTGGGTGTACTTTTAATAACTTTATTAAATATCGGAACATGATTTTGTTTTATAAAATTATCAAAAATGGTAAACCACCTGAATTATTAAACTCCTTTGAGTTTATGCGTTCTTCTAGGAATCCCTTAATTCGTATACCAAGAATCTCAACATCCTGTTTCGAAAAATCTTTTATCGTTCGGATTGCTAGGCTAGGACCATTTCGTTACGAGTTTTTTCCTATTCAAATAATGTCTTCCGGGTAAAAATTTCAGACTTCCTTAATAATCTTGATTAGCTACTGATGGACGATACTTATGATATTTATATTTAAAATGTGGCTGGGGAGCCTTAATTTGAGGTATTAGTATGTATGTATATTATTCTTATATTTGTATATTATTTTCAATTTTCATTTTATTAGTTTTTATTATGAATTATAATTATTGATTAATGAATTTTATATACACATGTATATGTAGCTTAAGCATATATTACTTGTAATATTGATTTTTGGCCTAAATGGCTTAATATTACGTAAATAAATGAATAAATAAATAAATAAAATAAAAAAAAAAATCGAAAAAAAAATGTTTTGCTTGTATGGAAATTTTTTTTTTTATCATTTGAACTTTGATCTCAAAGGTGCACGGAATAGAGTTATCCGATTTAGCAAGTAAGTTTTACACCAAGTGGCAAAAGAATCTTCACATTTATCATCAAAAATCCAAAGTTGATTTTTCATTGTCACCCTAATATGTATATATCGTCACCTAAAATGCAAAAGGGCGTTACAGCACTTTATTTTTTTTAGGCACATATAATCTTACTTGGTCGGATCATATAAACCGTTCCTTGCTACCCCCTTTTGCATTTTAGGTAACGATATGTATACATGGAAACATCGGAGATCCATAACTCGAAAACTATGCGTTTGCAATGTTTTTAAATATTAAAATTTATATTTTAAATTTAATATCACCATGAGTACTTTTTTTTTTTTAGAGCTGCGTCCGTATACTAAATATGTTTTCATTATTTAACTAAAACTAAATTTTTTTCTTAAAAATAAAATTATTTAATAGAAGAGCTTTGAAGAAAAACAAAGCCTAACACCAGCTTTACTAACTTTGGAAGTCGTATTCACAGAACTTTTACGAAGAAAAGATTTATTGCAAGACAATAATGCAGCTCTCCCTGAAGCAGAAACCAAATACTCCACTTGGCTTATAACACGTTATGAAGAAACCTGGTCACTTATGCTAAATTCCATTGAATATGAAAAGCCCCAAGATTCAGCTCAGGCTTTAGTATCTTGCATGAAACTTTTGGCTGCAGAAGGTAAAAATCCAATTAACACCTTCGATCCCCTGAAATTTCCTCGTCTACGTTTACGCAGTATTTTAGAAAAGCTAGTTACAGCTCAATATTTACAGACAGCAGCCATACAGAGTTTCAAAGAATATGCTGAATATTTGGATGTGGTGAAAAATTGCTGGTTTATTTTGTCAAATTTAGTAAAGAAGGTCACTTTTAAAAAGGAAACTTCGGCTTTAAATTTCCTTGAACTTTTGCAAGCTCTACCGGTTACTGACAATTTGCAGGAACAAAATAAATCATTATGTCCTTTGGCAGAGAAGGCACCTGGTACTGAATTATTCGATTATACGAGTACCCGCAAATGTATAAACAAAGTATGGAATAATTTGATGTTATGGTTGGACAATGATCTAACAGAAAATGTCCACAAACAAATTCTTATATTGTTATTGGAGCGCATAATTCCTCATTTAGACAATCCCGTTTTGCTTACAGATTTTTTAATGGATTCTTTAGATTGTGGTTAGTATTATTTAAGATCTGTTCAAAATTTTATTTTTTAATTTTTCTCAGTCAAACTTTAAAACGGTATGATTTTATTTTCAGAAAAGTGGAAATTATATATATATGGGCAGTTCCGGCGAAAAAGTGTTTCCCAAAAAATTGTATATGTATAGTTTACTTTTTTATATTTTGGTGTAAAGCGCAACTAGCTCTTCATTAAGTAACAAAAAGGATAACGGTTGAACAACATGGTCCTAAAATACAACCTTATTTGCATTCTGGCGTTACATTAAAAAAAGAAGACTTTTCGCTGAAAATGCCCATATGTACCTTTATACGAGCAAAGATTTTTGAATTTGATAGCTTGAAAAATAAATCTATATAAGTCCAAAGTTTACTAAAGACTCGCTCAATTCGCAGTCTTATTCAGTTTTGTAATGCAAGTCAAAATCCACTTCCGTTTTTTTTAACGTCACGCCAGCGCATATTTTTGCTTATATCTGCAAATCTTTTGCGTCGATTGCTGTAATTTTTTTCTGAATGTAGTGCTACTTCATTTCTCTGTATATATCAAATCATTTTTAATTTGACTTCTTCATTTAATTTTTTTTACATTTTGTGGTACAAATATCACGACACGTCAAAATGGAAATGCCCATATGTATGTATGTATGTACTTTGCTCGAAATAAATTAATTATGATTTGTAAAATTTGTATAGCTTTACTTGTTTCCAAGGTATATTTACACAAGGTAGACTCATTTGGGAGTGTAGACATGCTGCTCTTTAAAAATAACCGAGTGGAACTGAATTGTCAAAATTGTCTTCATATAAATTTAACGCACACATATACAAATTTTGGCTCATATACACGAAATTTGACATTAATGTTCCAACTTAGGTAAACAGCTGACAAGCATATGGGCCAACGAGTTTACCTTGTGTAAATATACCTTGCTTGTTTCAATAAAAAAAATAGGTTCTCTCCCATTTTTTTGGTGGCAGGAAGTTTGACGAACATGTCAGAGACATTGTAAAATAGTGTCAAAAGTTACAATCATTTTAACACCGTCTGTGTAATACCAAGTTTTAACTGACAAATTTAAGGTCATACAAAGAAGACGTGATATATGTATGTACATACATATATTAACTTTGCATGAACGTTGAAAATAACGGATGGCAATTGCAGAAACATTAATTATATTTGGATAATTTTTATTTTTCTTACTTTTTTACAGGAGGCGCCATCTCGCTTTTAGCTCTTCAGGGTGTATTTACTCTAATCCAGAAGCACAATATAACATATCCTGACATTTATGAGAAACTTTACAGCATGTTTGAACCTGAAATATTTCATACTAAATTTAAAGCACGTCTTTTCTATTTAGCTGATATTTTTCTAAGCTCAACTCATCTGCCGGAAAATTTGGTGGCAGCTTTTGTTAAACGTTTGGCACGTTTAAGTTTAATAGCACCACCACAAGATGCTGTCATAATCTTGTATTTTTTAGGAAATTTAATATTAAGACATACGGGGCTTAAGACTTTAATAAGTGCACAACAGCAACAAGAAGGTAATTTAAATTTAGGTTTTATTTTTAATTAAAAGGACATAGCGCAGAATTTGACCAGACATCTTAATTAACTAAACTTTACGTCTGATTATATAAAATTATAACTACAGGTATAAATCAGCTTTTCACGTACATTTTTTTTTCTTGCAACTGTGCAAAATATTATAGTTGCATTTATTTGACGTGAGCAACCTATTTTGTTTGCACCTCCAATTTTCAGTTTTTCCGAAAAATTTTGATACCCTCCATCACAACTAGATGTGATGAGGGTGTACTAAGTTTGTCATTACGAGTGAAACTTTTTTTTAATATTAATTTAAAACCCCTTAAAATATATATGTATATTTGGGCTCCTTGAGTAATTCTAAGTCATTAAGCCATGTCCGTCTGTCTTTGGAAATCACGCTCACTTACGAAAGACTCAGAAAAAATCGATTCAGTAGAAAAACAGATTTGAATCAAAATGTGGAAAAACCAACCAAAACAAATTGATACTTTTGTTACAAAAACAAGCATAAATAGTTGCTGAATGCACATATTGATATAAGATTTTTCAAAATCGTTCTTTTTGAGTAGAAATCACCACAAATTTCGTGTAGATCAGTCCATAATATACCACAGGACCCATTAAAGTCCACTTTCGAAAAACACTTTAGTATGCCTAAAACCGTAACAAACAATGCTATTGTAATAAATTTTCGTCTGTTACAGTTTTATGTGACTAAAAATTACTCTGTTAATTTTCGTGCAGATCGGTCCATAATTTACCATAGGCCCCATATAAAGCCTAACAAATAACGCTATTATTGAGTTGTCGTAGTTTTATAAGTCTACTAGCTGACCCGGTGTCCGCGTTGCTGGCCCTAAGCAAATATTAGTGTTGTATTACCAGACGATTAATATTGAGCCTTAAACAAAATTTACGGCCTTTAAATAAAAATCCATGGAATACCTATCATAAAGTTTTTTACAAAATAACTTACATATGGTGTAGATATGGGCTCAATCAAAAAAGAAACGCATGTATTTAAGGCAAATTGGAATTTATATTTATTTATTACTTCATCTTAGGGCCAGCGTATAGACAATGTTTTTTTTTTTTTTTTTGTGTAAAGAGCCGTTTTCTGATATTAGGTATCAAATATTTGATCAGGTTTGTGATGAAAATCGATCGATTTCAAAACGAACGTTTTTAAAAGGTGTGATGGATTTCGAGGGATTTTAAAATCCATTTCTGAATTAAAGTCTTAAGTTTTCGTTCAGAATACACTTTAGTTAACGTATATAATATAAAATTGAAAAGAATAAAGACTGAAAATAAAAGGAATATGTATATAAAATCCATTTTAAATTTCGTTTTTAATATCGATTTCCATCACATACCTGTATGCTTCCAAACACAATCTGGCTGAATGTTTCATCGTGTGTGGCGATGTTGACTGTTTTTTCTTTCTCATTTTGTTAAGAGCAGTTATTGAGTGAAATCGGAAAATGGCAACAATTGCAAATGATGAGAATTGGAGAAGAATTATAATTGAATATAAGAATTTTCCAAATTTATGGGACATAAACTGTGATAGCAATAAAAACAAAAAAAAAATGTACTAGTATATTCAAAAAACACGCAGTACTGATGTTTCGTTTTTAGTGTCATCGTCTGTGGAAAAACTAAAACATAAATAGTACCACATGTTTCGACAAATGTTGTCTGGTCTATGGGCACCTTAACACAATCGGTACACGTTCAGATCTTACGAAGTTAAAGAAAAAAATTATTCCTGTAAAAAAAAGTTCGATTAATCGACATAAATTATTCAAATAATTCGTTAATCGAAAATAAGCTATTTTAAATTATTCGAACAGTTAATTGCCTAAAATTAATCGATTAATCTAAAAACGGTTTATCCTTTGAATACTTTAATATGAACTCAAAATTTAAACATTTCCAGTATTATCAAAACAATTATTAATTTAAATTAAAGGCATATGAAAATGAATTTTAAAAGCAACGGTTTCAATACCAAAGAGTTGACAAAATAGCATGATATTTTTACAGCGGCTAGATATGAATATTACGTGTCTATTATAATCAAGTCCAATATTTCCTTTGTTTTATTTATAGTGACTGAAGATCCTTTTATAATGGAAGAACGCGATCCCACAAATTCAAATGCCATCAAAAGTTCTCTTTGGGAAATTGTGGCCTTACAAAAGCATGCCATACCAGCAGTGGCAACAGCAGCTAGATTTATAACACAACCTTTACCAAAACAGGAATGGGATTTATCATCAGTTTTAGAAGTTAAAGAAGATGATGTATGATCATATTGCTTTATTATAGAATGAATACTAACCATTTTTTTAATCCAACAGATATTTGATCAAGAAATAAGAAAGAAATCTGTACTATACGCTTTAGCATTTGAACGACCTCAAACAATGTTTTTGCCAAAAAATGATATATTTCAACAACACTGGTGTTTAACTTAGTTAAAAATTATAACCAAACATGTCTGTTAAATAATTATTACTAATCACAACTACATAGTTTATTTTGAATGTAAAGTTGGTAATTTATTAAATACGATTACATTTAGTGTTGTCAGATTTCTAACTGATTACAACTAATCGAAAAATATTCACGTTTTCTCTAAATAATCGCAACAACAATTTGAAGTACGTAGTCCCAAATACATAATCCAAAAGTAATCTAACTATTTTAAACATTAGTTTTAATTATTTTCTAAGGAAAAATTTTGTATTTGCCCATGATAAACATACATAGGTGTCTATTATGAGCTAAATTCGATTTTCGACAGCAGTCGAATTAGCTGATAGAACGAATTTTCATTTGTTATTATGGCGCACATTCGATTAAAAAATACTATTGTGATTTGTTGGCCCCGGTAGGCTAGCTAGTAGCGAGCTAGTCTATCAGCCCCGGGGTTGCGGGTTCGATTCCCGCCAGAGACTGGTTTCTTTCCTGCATACAAGCGTACAGCTTCGCGGGGATTAGCTTAGGGAATTAAAAAAAAAAAATAAAAAAAAAAAAAAAAGATTGCGGATGGCAACAATAATGAAATTGTTGCCTGTTGCAAAATTTATATTACGTATAGCAACTGTCAACTAACTTTTTATTTCAGTTGCCATAATGATGACACAATGGTAATTGGCAACCACATAATTTTAGTTGTTTTAAAGTTAAGAAGGCTGCAAAACTAATAGATAACCGTAAGTATATTTTTTATAAAATGTTTGTTTTTTCAGTTTATTGTTGGCTTAATATAAAAAAGGCGTATCTACACTTTTTGTTAATTTTCAGGAGAAGGAACAAACTGAATAAAACCTTAAAAACTGAAGATACAAAAAACATATCTAATGCAATTTTTATTCATTTGATGAACTTAAGCCTGATTAAAATATTAAAAATTTGGATTAAAAACCACAAATAGTTCAACAAAATGACCACAATTCTAATTATTGTTAAAGCTAAGGCACGAGCTCTATGTGTACATTTGTCCTTCAAGTTGTGATGAAAAAGGTCAACAAGAAAAAGAAAGACAAAATGAAAAAACAAAAAATGTACTTTGGACTTCAAGAAGAATTTTTGACATAAGTACGGAAAAAACAGAAGTTTTTTTTTCCATGGGCAGCCATCAAAAGACAGCTTACTTGGGTCCTTTATTGGTCCCTTTGTGATACCCTGCGCCAATGCCCATCCCTTAGAGCAGTTACTCAGATGGCGTCACTGCAAAGTCCAACCACCTCGTCTTCCTAGTGAAGATAAGGAGCGATTTCAGTTCCATCCCAGATAGATCCTCCAAACAGGCAAATACCGGTTCCCCCAGGCATTCCCCCCTAATACCCCGCAGTCCAGGGCAATGACAGAGAAAGTGGAGCACAGTCTCCTCTTCCTCCTCGTTCTGACAACTTCTACAGTAGTCGTTAAATTCCAGACCCATTCTTCCAGCATTAGTCCCCATCGGCCAGTGTCCAGTTACAACCGATATCACCGTCCTAATCTGGTCCCTGGGGTGCAGTAATCCACTCCATCAGGGACAATCGTACGTTTGATTATCCCGGCGTGTCCAAAGTCACGTGTCGACCAGCTGTTCACCGCGTGCAGTCGCGTCGCCGAACAAAGAGCCAACTGTCTGGCCATTATGTTCACCGGGAGCCAGTTCAGTATCGTGAACAGCGCACAACGCGACAAGTCTGTATACTTTCTCAAGCATCGCACGGTGTATGCCCTTATCCAATGCAGTCCACCATACAACGACCCCATAGTACAGAGTCGGCTTTACCACAGCCTCAAAGATCGAATTGACACACCTCGGGCTCATACCACAGTTTCTGCCGATTGCACCCCTACACGCATATATGGCAACTATTGCCTTTTCCACTCTCATCCGGACATTTAGTCCCCATGACAGCCTGCTATCCAGAACCACGCCCAGATACTTCGCACTTTGAGATATCCGAAGCTCAGTTCCATTTGACCTCGGAAGCCTAAAGTCCTCGGTCTTATACCTCCTCGTAAAGAGTACCAGTTCCGTCTTAGACGGATTTCCACCCAGACCACATGATGCACTCCAGGTACTGAGTAAATTCAAAGCAGCCTCCATACACTGGGACATTACGCCCAAATGCCTCCCTGAGATGGCCACTGCAACATCATCAGCATACGCCACCGTTTTGATCCTCATGTCGTCCATCCTTGTTAACATGGTGTTCATAGTCAGGTTCCACAATAGTGGGGACAGAACTCCCCCTTGGGGAGTACCCCTGTTCACCAGCCTCTGAACACTGGTTTCACCTATCGTAGAGCAAATGACCCTATTCCGTAGTAGATTGTCCACAAATTACATATGCCAGCGTCGATCCCCAGACTCCTCATGGACGTCACGATAGAGTCCGGGTTGACATTGTTGAAGGCCCCCTAACAGAAGTTAGGAAAACATGTAAAATCCATTAAAATGTTCAACATTTTTTATTTTTCGAATTTATTCTATGAGCTAAATTTCAGTTATGTATTTTATAAAGCTTTTTTGTAATAGTCATATTCCTTCAATTTTTCAGAAATGACTTTATACAATATCAGACTATTATATTGTATTTTCTTGTTACATATTACCTTAGCTTTCCGTTGGAAAGCAATGAGGTATATTGTATGAACAGAAAAATTTACAATTATTAGACACCAGCAGAATGTAATGCATTTTCTGGCCCGCTACGGCCTTCGTCAGCATTCTTTGTGTCACACTGGATAGTGATACTTTATAAATTGAATGTATTTAACTCAACTATTTTAACGAATAGAAACTGGGAATTATTTCCTTCTGAAGGTTACTTTATATTATATTCAACATTTTTTATTTATCCAGTGCTCGATACTCGGACCACTATTATATTCAATTTACTCCAATGATATACCAAAACAAATTAAATATTCAAGTGTTCAAATGTACGCGGATGATATTCAAATGTACCTGAAAAGTTCTAAGTATTGTATTAACTCCAAAGTAAATGAATTAAATTACGATCTAAACCAAATTTTTTTCTGGGCATCGGCCAATGGATTACGCCTAAATCCTAAGAAATCAATATGTGTTATTATCACCAAAAAATCTGTTAAAATTGATGTTGAAATTAACGTTATTCTGGGAGATACTAAAATTGAAGTAGTAAACACGGTCAAAAATCTTGGAGTTGTCTTTAACAGCACACTTACCTCGTCTGACCACATTACCCAGGAGGCTTATTCTGAATTGCGATGCGAAAATACATAAATGCGAACAATTGCTATTCTTTTTTGCGATTTTCGCAAAGTTTTTTTTAATCGCATTTCAAATGCGAAAAAGTGGCAAGTCGGTATTCTACATTGCGAAAACAAATGTCAAACACATGTCAAATTCGCAAAATTTATTCGACAACAAAATAGCATTCGCAAAGTACAAACATGTAAGTGAAAGATAATATTTTATTTATTTATTCATCATATATTTATTATTTAATTTAGGGAAGCTAGCAATAAGACCACCAAACCGCGTCAATTTGAAATAATGATAGAAATTATGAATAAGCACAGCCAATTGGCAAGAGGCCATTTAAAAACACCAAAAGTACGTCAGTCGGCAAATTCTTTGTGACAAACCACCACCGTGAACCACAGTGCCACAGAATCCACTTTTATTGTTTTTTTCTTACAGAATGTCCTAAATAAATTTTATAAACAATTTTCACAGCCAAACACAAAAAATGTATTTATTTTTAATTTGACGTTTGTTGTCACTGACGTTTATTTGAGCAGCGTTGCCACGATTTTAAATAAATTGCGAATGCGATTGCGAAAGTCTAACTGAATACCAATTTTCTTTCGCATCGCATTTCATTTGCGCATCGCATTGATTTTCGCATCGCAATTCAGAATAAGCCTCCAGGCATGTGGTAGAGTGTACAGTATGTTGCGGAATTTGTGGACTGTACATTACTTTACACCACCCAAAGTAAGACTTTTGCTGGCAATAACTTATCTTCTACCTACACTTCTTTATGCATCAGAGATATTTTCTGGATGTAACTTAAAAGACTTCATGAGACTTAAAACGACATTAAATAACATTGTACGCTATATTTATAGTCTAAAAAAATTTTATCACGTATCTCAATACTCCTATCGTGTGATCAACGTTAGCTTCGAAGACTATCTGAAATTAAAAAACCTTTTGTTCTTACACAAAATTATAACGACAATGAAACCAAAATATCTATTTGACCGTCTACAGTTCATGAGGTCCTCGAGAGTAAACAGCCTAGTCCAACTTCGACATCGTGATGCAGCGTCTGAGAAACAATTTTTTATATATTCTATACGTCTCTGGAACCAACTTCCTGTATCTTTAAAACATTCAACCAACGCAACTAAATTTTAAAATAACTTCAATAACATTTATGGCATTCGAAATAATTAACTTAATTGTAAAATTCAAATATTTATGTACTCTAATTAAGTTTTATATTAATTGTAATTATTGATCTAATTATCTATTATTACTATATCTGATAAATTATTTTATAAATAAGGACACCTACATATATTAAAACTAACTTTTCTGATTCTAATACTTTAATTATAAGATAATCTATCTTGTTGTATTAGAAAAGCACTAAATAAATATAAATAAATAAATCCATCTGAGGAGATCGAGTGGTTGCGATCGAAACATGTCATGGTAACCAGCCGCCTGGGTTCGAATCTCAGGTCAGTCAAGAATGAATGATTATCAATAACAATTTTAATTAATTTTCATGTTGTAAAATTCCTTTCTTCATAAAAATAATTTAATGAAAATTAAATTTGATGAACTTAAGCCTGATTAAAATATTAAAAATTTGGATTAAAAACCATAAATAGTTCAACAAAATAACCACAATTCTAATTTTTATTATTTCTAAATTCTTTGAAGTTATTTTAGATAGGGCTTTTTGTTGTTCACCCCTATCGTGAATAACAAGTGGAATTTTTGTTCCCATGAAATTTTCATTCCCCTCGAAGGGAAAAAAGCAATCATGAATCTCATGTGAAAAATTTTTCACGCTATCAGTTCCAGTGAATGTAACAAAAAAGAAGAAAGATTAGGAAATATTAAAAATCAATGATATTTATGTTCAAAAATATTAACGTATATATTTTAAAGAAAAGTGAAAATAATAAAGCTAAATGATTAGTATTGGAGGGATAGGTTGATTGCAACGTTAGTTTTTTGCACTTTTTAAATTTTTTGTAGTAAAATATTTCCCAAAATTCTGCCACCACGTCTTTCGAAAGCTTTACAAATATCCACCACGTGGATAACTATCTTGCCGCGATGTGGTGGTTTAAATGCTGGCTGTAGTGTATGCCTTGTAACTTGAATCGGTAAATTCTAGCCGGAACAAGTTGGAAGGCATATGCTTTAAGGCCAGCATGACCAAGGGTTATCCATCCATCCCCCTATCCCTTTACCTAAAATCCTTTCTATTCCCCCTTTATTTCCCATATCCCCCACTTTTAAGGTCAAGGTGGTTGACAGCAATGCCGAGGGCCTGAATGGCTAGTTAGTGGCTAAAGAAACTGGTCGCGAACAGCTTCCCTCTGACGCCGATGGCAAGGGTCAGTTGTAACTCTAGCCTAGTCCGTGCAAGCCGTCACTGCGCGAGACGGTCCTTTTTTATACGGCTTATTCGTGGGACCAAAAATCTGGACAATTTAAAAAAAAACAAAAAGGACGTGACTCTAGGAGTCGATGCAGGGGATGTCTCTGGCAACTCGGCAGTTTCGGTGTCAGATCCAGACGCCGATTGGCTGAGTATTCACAGGGATATTCTGCTGCAGGAAGGTCAGTTACTGACAGAGACGGACGGGATGGACCCCCCGGTCGGTTCCCTGCCTCGAACAGGGGTCTCGGAAAGACTCGATGATCTTGCTCTGGGATCTGATGATGAGCACGAAATTACAATGATTTCGGCTCATGATCGGGACCATAGGGCTGGGTCATCGGCTCTGGAGGCCTCACTCGAGATAGGGAACGGTACAGCGGCTGTCTCTAAACCTATTGTTCGGCAGGATGCGACAGTACAGGTCACATCAGAAAGCCGAACGAGTTATGAAAAAGCTAAGAGTGGTGTAAGAGCCCCCTTAGCCTTTCTAGATAAGATAGCTAAGAAGGACTCCTCACTACACGATGGGCGGGATAGGCACTTGCTGAGGAAGCACCGAAAGAACGTAGCTAGATTCGAACGAATCCACGGATCTGTCGGTGATATCCTAGGCATTCCCTATCCTGCGGGATACACAGCAAGGGCTGCTGAGGGCTCAAATGTCAGCAAAGACAACGAACCTTCAGCAACCCCTGCTGATGTGTCCTCAAAAAATGGAATGGAAAAACAAAAGGAGGGTAATGATTCAACACCTGGTCCTCTTAACCCTGACAGTACGGTAACAGTTAAGGGAACTAAGCCTGTTGACGAATAACCCACTACTAGTCGCGCGATGAGGACTGGTAAAGTTTTGATAATCTCCGTTACGGAGACAAACCAGTCAACATCTGCAGGGAAATCCGGTGATCACCGAAAAAACTGCTACGGCCCCCAATAGGGGAGTATTTAAGAGAGTAAGGTCTGGTGATGACCAGAAATCCCCAGCGGCTAAGAGGAAGGATCCCCGAAAGGAGATCATTAAGAGGACTGGCTCCAGAGAGGACCAACCCTCCACATCAAAGAAGCTAAGGGAGTCGTCGGGTAAGGACGGTATTCTAGCGGATGTCATTGATCGTATGGATCCCGATGGTAGGAACAGTGTCGAGAAATGGCAGATGCTAGAAGACAAACTACTCGACGAAATCTTTAGCGTTAAGGGAAGGCCGGACGAAGTATCGTTCAAAGGGGCTGACTGGGTAAGAGGTGTCAAAACTATCAGTTGCGGCAACCAAAAAACCTTTGAGTTTTTAAAGGCTGCAATTGGCAGGTGTGGCATCGCTTGTCCTGAAGCCAGATTGGACGTCACACTCGCTTCTGAGTTGCCATTAAGTCCAGTGGTCATGGATACCTCCACCTATAAAACCGGTGGATGTCATACTGGGGTTACTGGCCAACCAGAACAACGGCTCCTTACAGGCCAGTGGAAGATGATAGCTTCACTGGGTTGTAAGGAGAACCAAGGTAGAGACTTCCGGTTCGCAGTAGACCGAGAGTCTCTAAGTAAGCTGAAGTCAATGGAAGGGGTTGCTATATTCGGGTTAGGGTCTGTTAGATTTAGGTTTCCTAAAGATGATAGACCCTAAGAGGCTAAAAGTGGTGCAGATAAACTTGCACCACTGTGAAGCGGCCTCAACCGAATTGGCAACCCACCTCACTGACAACAACGTGGACGTGGCCTTAATTCAAGAGCCCTGGATTAATAAAAACCGGGTAGTTGGATTAAAGGTCACGGGGTATACCTTGTTCGTATCCCGCTCGGAGGAGAAGGCACGAACTGAGCACAAATTTATGTTTTCTCATTCTTTCAGTAACGGAGACCTCACGGTTGTGACAGGGGAGGCCAGGGACAGATCAGTCCTGGCACTAGCATCGCCATACTTGCCATATGAAGCTGCCGATCCACCTGGTGAAAAAGTACGAGAGTTGGTGGAGCACTCAGGCAGAAGCGGCTTGAGACTGGTACTGGGGTGTGACGCCAATGCACACCACACCCTATGGGGTATTGCCGACATCAACAAAAGAGGTGAGTCTATGTTTGATTTTATTACTGCCAGCAGTCTTTTGATCTGTAACAGGGGGAATACGCCGACGTTCAGAACTAGGGATAGGGAGGCAGTGATAGATATAACATTGACGTACTGTAGGGAATTAGTAGAGGACTGGAGGGTGGCTTTGGATTTCTCCTTCTCTGACCATAGTCGTTTGTCCTTTAAGCTAGTGTTTGAGAGGTCGAAAAGGTGTCCGTATAGGAATCCGAGGAGGACGGATTGGGATTCTTTTTCGGGTCTGGTGCAGAGTAACCTTAGAGCTACTCGGGATTGGGGGTCAACTCCGACCGGTGTGCGGCTGGTGGGCATGTTCACGGGGGTGCTAACCAGTAGCTATGAGCGATCCTGTCCGCTGAATTTTCCGGGCAGACGTACACAGCCAAGATGGTGGACAGATGAGTTGAGAACTCTAAGGTCCATTGTCAGAAGGCTGTTCAATAGAGCGAAGTATACGCGTAAGGAAGAGGATTGGAGTAACTTTAGATTGAGTTACAGGAAGTATAAGGGGGATATAAGAAGGGCGAAAAGGGACTCGTGGATTAGGTTTAGCGAGTCAGTTGAGTCTGTCAATGAGATGTCTAGGTTCAGGAGAATTTTATCCAAGGACCCAGTAGTCCCTGGATTTATTCAGAGACCGGACAACTCATGGACAGACTCGGGCTCTGAATCTCTCTGTCTGCTTATGGAGACTCACTTTCCTGGGTTGGGGGAACGTGATGTGGGTGGAGACCCCTTCCCTGGGTTGGGCTCAGGTGGTGAGGAAAGTGGAACGGTGGGGGATATGATCACCTTGGATAGGGTAACATGGGCGTTAAATACCTTTGGGTCCTACAAATCGGCGGGACCAGATGGTATCTTTCCGGCGATGCTACAGAATATCGGGAAATCATCGCTCCTATTGTTGGTGGAACTGTTTAGGGTATGTGTGCTGAATGGGTACATTCCTAGAGGGTGGAGAGAGGTCAGGGTAGTTTTTATACCCAAGGCAGGTAAAACCGGTAACTCTAAACCCAAGGACTTTAGACCAATCAGCTTATCGTCTTTTCTTCTGAAGACGCTGGAAAGACTGATTGATCTATATCTGAGGACGAAGATTGACGCCGGCATCATCAGCGGCGCTCAACACGCCTATCTTAAGGGTAGATCAGTTGAGAGTGCGCTTCATGATGTGGTGGGTTATGTGGAGCGAGGATTGCGAAACAAGGAATACACCTTGGCGGCATTCCTGGATTATAGAGGGCGCCTTTAACAATTTGAGGATAGAGGCTATTAGGCAGGCACTGGTTGATCTGGGGGTTCCGCTGTTCCTGGTCGAATGGATAACTAGGATGCTTGGTAGTAGGGTTATTCACTCGGACTGGGGAAAGGAACGCGTGCGGAGACTGGTGACTAGGGGGACCCCACAGGGGTGAGTTCTCCCTTATTGTGGCTCTTGGCCGTCAACGTCCTTCTGGGTCTTTTTGACAGAATGGGTCGGAAAGTCGTGGCCTACGCGGATGATGTAGTTTTATTAGTGTCGGGCAAGTTTCTGCCGACAATAAGCGAAGTCATGCAAGGGGCGCTGGGCGAACTGTCGGAATGGGCGAGTGATAAGGGACGGAGTTAATCCGGAGAAGACGGAGCTGGTTCTTTTTACTAGGAGGTACAAGGTGGAGAATTTTAGGCTACCGGTACTGGGAGGTGTGGAGCTTGGACTATCGGATAGTGCTAAGTATCTGGGAGTATTTCTGGACAGCAAGCTGTCTTGGAGAAGGAATGCTCAGGAGAGACTAAAGAGGGGTCTCAATGCCTACTATGCTTGCAGATCATCAATAGGTAAGAGTTGGGGACTCCGGCCGTTAGTTGTGGGATGGCTGTACACTTCGGTGGTTAGACCCATTCTTATGTATGGATGCTGTGTTTGGTGGGAGTCATTGAGACTGACTAGTCGAAGGAACCTTTTGTCTAAGGCTCAGAGGTGTGCTTCAATTGGCATGACAGGTGCCATGAGAAGTACTCCTCAGGCGGCCCTGGATGTCTTTCTGCATCTTCTGCCTATTGAGCAGTATGTGATGGGAATGGCAGCCAGGAGCCTTCTTAGGCTGAGGGAGTTAGGATTGATGGGGAATGTCACACAGGGTCACGCACGGATCCTTGGTGAGATTGAGGCTGGGGGCTACTGCCTGGGATCGCCCGGCTCTACTGATTACGTGAGCACCAGGGTGGATTTTGGGCGGGTGCCGGAGGTAATAATGCCTACTAGGGAGAGCTGATCGGGTAGGAGCAGATTATTTGATGGATTTGCTATATTCACTGATGGCTCGAGGATGAGGGGCACGGGTGCGGGGGTCTACATTGAGGATCTGAACATCAGAATGTCATAGGCTTCCCGACGACTGCAGTGTTTTTCAGGCGGAGGTTCTAGGGGTCTTGAGGGCCGTGGGACTGATGAGGGACAACATTGATAGGGGCTCGGAGGTCACTATATATGTGGATAGCCACGCAGCTCTTATGGCTGTAAGGGGCTGTTATGTGAAATCCAGGCTGGTTGATGATTGTAGGAGGGCTCTAGGGGGAGTCTTAGGGGAATATGCGTTGAGGCTATGCTGGGTGCCGGGTCACTCCAACATAATCGGCAATGAGGTGGCTGATGAGTTGGCGAGACAGGGCACGGAGATGGAGGATCCTGACCGTGTGGAGGCAGTTAGGCCTCCAATTGGCTTCCTCTTTCGATGGACCAACCGGGCCTGGGGGAGCCTAATGGACTGTATCAAGGGCACTGTGGCCGGTGCTTAGGAGGTCGGATTCGAAATCGCTGCTGGGCAAGAGTAGGGTCTGTGTTAGGACCTTGATAGGGGTTATCACGGGCCACTGTATGATAGGCAGGATGGCGGTGAGAATGGGATCCGACTTATCGGATGTGTGCGGGTTGTGTGAGGACCCGGAGGAGCTGGAGACGGTTGAGCATATTCTGTGCCACGGTCCCAGGCTCCAGAACAGCAGGCTGAGGTGGCTGGGCAGTAGATTCCTGTAGTGCAATTCACTAACTTTTAACACTTTAAAAAGTGTTAACTTTAACCACACATTTTGATGTTTGCACTAACCACTATGTGATTCATTAACTTATTTATAACCACGGTATACAGTTTTATATTTCTCTCTAGTCAAATTGATATATCGTGGCAACTCTGCCAAGAGAAACATCAAAATAGGATAAAATAACAAAGAAGAATTAAAAAAAAACAAAACAAAAACCTTTTAATTTAGAGATTTTAAATGATATTGTGCAAAGTATATTAATTATTTTATTTTGTTAATTTAATTTTATTTAAATTAATTTTTTAATTTTATTTGATAAGAATATTATAAATAAATAGGATAAATAAATAAGAAGCTCTAGGAAAATTGCTGTGTGATAAGAAGTGGATAAAATGTAGGCTAAATACCTTAAAGCCATATCATTTATCGACTATACACACACAAAAAAAATCATAGGTAAAATTACCTAAATATATGGTATAAAATTAACTAAGCGCAAGGGTAGCATGGCAGTATCTAAGTTTCTTAGCTAATAAAACTATTAACTTAGGTAATTTCTATGTTCGAAAAAGTATCTAATTATTTTGTTAAAATTACTTAAAAACTTTGAAAATTTACCAATGATAGCAAAGTTATTTTATATTTTTATTTTTGGAAAATTATCTAAGTTTAATTTTGTACCATATATTTTAGGTAAATTTACTATATGCTTTTGTTGGTTACATACTTTAAATAAAATTAATTTAATTTCATTGTAATATTTTTTTTATTTTCATCAAACGGGGAAAGTATAAAAGATATAAAAATAAAATTTATACACAAAATAAACTCATAGCGAACAATTCTGCATCATTAACTCCAAAATATCATATTTTGGATGAGCGATATATTTTTCAAACCAATTGGAATTTTTTTGTAAAAAGTTCAGTGGAGATATTATGTTTATAATATATGTACTCACATAAATACGTTGTATCTTTATACTCCATCGAATAGTTTTTAATTTATTTTAAATTGGAATTTAAATTTGAACTTTTTTCACAAAAAAATTTCCAATTGAAAGCAAAAATCAAATAAACTTACATACATACATATATTAAAAAATTCGAAGAAGATACCTAACCCAATTAGTAATAGTAACAAAAATGTTAGTCAAAACTTTTTTTATAAATTACGAATTATCTTAGGCAACTAAACTTAGTTTTTTGTTTTTATATAAAAATAAATTACCTATGTACGCATTTGTAAAATACCCTAGATTATTTTTTTGTGTGCATGTACAAAGAAAAATAAACACTTTTTTAAGCGAATTTAACCACACCAAAAATGTTGGTGTTAATAAACCACAATTTGTTTTGTTTAAAATAACAGCTGACTGAAACAGCTGGCTTTTAACACCAGCAGATGTCGTTAAAAGTGTTAGGGCAGAGCAAAATGGTTAATTTTGTGGTTAACATTTTCAAACGAAACAATTGTGGTTAAAAAAGCATAGTGAATCGCACTACTGGGCGAGTTAGGGGACGTCTCGAGGTGTGGACTCGAGGGTCTTATAGGATTCGTAATGGGGATGACCTGGGGGCTAATTCTCGCAGTCGATACCGTGCGAAATTTACTCGAAGTTCGATTTTTTTTCAATTTTGGGATTCTCGCACTCGCTATCGAGTAAGTTGTATCGAAATTTCTCATGATGGCACTCGATAGCGAGTGTACGATCGAATGTAACCGTGCGAATTTTATTCGATACCAAATTTGGTGTATTAATACTAATCATTTAGCTTAATTATTTTCACTTTTCTTTAAAATATATACGTAAATATTTTTGAACATAAATTTCATTGATTTTTAATATTTCCTAATCTTTCTTCTTTTTTGTTACATTCACTGGAACTGATAGCGTGAAAAATGTTTCACATGAGATTCATGATTGCTTTTTTCCCTTCGAGGGGAATGAAAATTTCATGGGAACAAAAATTCCACTTGTTATTCACGATAGGGGTGAACAACAAAAAGCCCTATCTAAAATAACTTCAAAGAATTTAGAAATAATAAAAATTAGAATTGTGGTTATTTTGTTGAACTATTTATGGTTTTTAATCCAAATTTTTAATATTTTAATCAGGCTTAAGTTCATCAAATTTAATTTTCATTAAATTATTTTTATGAAGAAAGGAATTTTACAACATGAAAATTAATTAAAATTGTTATTGATAATCATTCATTCTTGACTGACCTAAGATTCGAACCCAGGCGGCTGGTTACCATGACATGTTTCGATCGCAACCACTCGATCTCCTCAGATGGATTTATTTATTTATATTTATTTAGTGCTTTTCTAATACAACAAGATAGATTGTCTTATAATTAAAGTTTTTGATTTTTTTAAAATTCTGAATTAACATAAATACATTTTCCCATGCCTTAAACGTAAGCTGAGCAATAAGAAATATTGCTCTGTTGTTCTGCCGACGTTATTGCCAACTTGCTGAGATATTTATCTTTAGTGTAGATCTAGGGTTATCGTGAAAAATTTTTTCCCTCGTAATTTGTTCACATTTCCCTTAGATTTCTCACTTTATTTTTGCTAAGGAACAGGACATGTATGTAACTAGTTTCTCCTATAAATCGAATGTTAAGGTTTATTTCCGTTAATAAGGCACCAACCGATATATTGGTCAACAAAATGCAAAACAAGAGGTTGATTGCTGGCGGATTTGTAAAGCTTTCGAAAGACGTGGTGGCAGAATTTTGGGAAATATTTTACTACATAAAATTTAAAAAGTGGAAAAAACTAACGTTGCAATCAACCTATCCCTCCAATACTAATCATTTAGCTTTATTATTTTCACTTTTCTTTAAAATATATACGTAAATATTTTTGAACATAAATTTCATTGATTTTTAATATTTCCTAATCTTTCTTCTTTTTTGTTACATTCACTGGAACTGATAGCGTGAAAAATGTTTCACGAGATTCATGATTGCTTTTTTCCCTTCGAGAGGAATGACAATTTCATGGGAACAAAAATTCCACTTATTATTCACGATAGGGGTGATTATTTTTCTTGAAAAAAAAATGTAAGTTAGGGATTCAGAAAATTTTGCGAAAGTGATAGAGTACCAAGTTGGCATTTAGCTTTCGCATCGCAATAGAGAGTAGACCCCCAGAACACCAATAATGATAAAGTCATCCATGTTCGAGTGCATTCGGATTCTATAACACACCCGATTATGGGCCTGTTCGTAAATGCATAATTTCGCTGCATCAGTGATTTCAAACGCTTAAACATATCAGTGAAGTAGATGTGGACCAAAAAATTGTCAATACTCCACAAAAATAAGTCACAATAAACATTTTATCGGTATTAAAAAAAAGTTAGCTTTTCTGATGCCCTATTACTTTTTTTGATGTCAAATTTATTGTTTATCATTCAATTGTTGCTGTTAGTTTAGTTAGACCGATTTCGGCGTAAGATCTTTCATAATTAAACATTTTTAAGAGGGAAAATCCTATCGATAAATAGGAAAATTGTTAATTAACTATTTCCAGCGACCAGAACATCGTTAGAGGTAATAAACAAACAGCTTCAATTGAAAATATGGTTAGAAGCGGCCAACAAAAAACAATTTCTAATCGAGATCCTAGCTATGACCCACGAGAAGTGAAGAAAAATCCCAGAGTCTTCACAACCAAAATAGTGGGTGATATCCGCTAATTCTTTGAATAAACATGCTCATCCAGAAACAGTTCAAAAACCATAACGGGAAAGCGGATATAACAGCAGGGTTCCACGGGAAAAACATCAAATAATTGAGAAGAAAAGAAAGCTTAGAATAAAGTGAGAAAAACTTTCCTTTGTGAACAAATTTTCCCCGTGAACTTTTCTCTTTATTCAGGCCTGTTCTGCAAATCACTTAAGCTGAAATCACGTGATTTCAAATCACATGTCCCTTTTTTTTAATCACACGTGTGATGTTTTGGTGTTCCGTTTTTGTGTATTTTGGGGTGATCTGCAATTGCCGAAAGCACACTAAGAATCACAAAAACTGTATGATTTTTAGAATCCCACAAAATCACACATGGGATTTTAAAAGCACGTGATTTGAAATCACGTGATTTTCAGAACATGCCCGATTATTCTCCTTTTAATTACCTTAAAAAATATTTTCATGATCGCAAATATGTGAAAAGGGTAAAAATTATTCACGAAGGGGTGATTATTATAAATGCGTGATCAATAAAATTAAAACTAAAAAAAATTTTTTTTACATTTTATTGTTTATATAACTTTTTAACTAACGCCTTCCACACTTGTAGTTTCTTAATATTGAATTTTGGGTAGAAAGGGGAAAGGAGTTTAAAATGTGTTATTTTGCAAATCAGTTAAAACAAAACCGATTCACAAATTTGTCAAAGGCTCCTAAATACTAAAAGTTTTATTTAAATAAATTTAAATTAAATCAATACAATATAATTAATTGTATAATACTAAAACTATACTATAATAAAAGGTTTTTGTTTAATTAGCGGCTGTTACTGCGCCTATTCCGGCTGCAGATTCAACTTTAATATCCAGCTCAAAATTGGTGTTGAACAAGGTATTACAGGCCAAAGCGGCCACATTACGGCGTGCCAACTTCTTAGAGCGTCCAGAAGCCACAAATTCTTGATCATCTACAGTGACGCCCAAAGATTGCAAAACATGAGGTTTTTCTCCAATTGAACCCTTATCGACATATGTTACACCAGGACGCATCTTAAAAAAATAAATAATAATAAATAAAAATAAGACAAAAAGCGAAGCCTTCGAACTTACAACACACAACAGTGATGCCGGGTGCATAGCCTCCCAATTTTGTGGCAATTCATTACGTATGGGTGCCTTTCTTGGCTCTTTGGGTGCTGAACCTCCCTCATTATCACTAGTGTTACCACCAGTTGCTGGATGCATTTCGGGTATCACATAACCCTCACTTTCCCAATCAGCGAATAGTTTGTAAATAGCAAATGAAGCCAAATTGATCATGGGCACATCATCGGCATCATCAGGTGCATTATTCGAATTCTGCGTGTTTTCATCACTGGTATCCATTGGTTCATTGCACACAGAGTTATTACAGCTAGCACCTTTAGAATTACGTGGATTTTCACGCAATTTAGCAATAATAAAATCTCGTAAAGCCTTTTCGCAGGCATTATTTTTGGCTGCAGCCTTGGAGTTACCACGACCCTCATATTGACTGTTGTTAACGGATACAAGTGCGGTAAAGCCGCCACCAGGATTATTATTAATGGTAAATTCACTGATAGAAATTCCCTTTATTTCATTTAGAGCCATCAAACCATTCTTAGGTATAAGAGTTTTTCGTAAACGCCGATTTTGACGTATACGCTTCTCCTTGGTACGTACTAAAATAGAAAAAAAATATTTTGGCAATAATTTTAAAAAAGCAAGTGAAAAAATTATATATTTGGCTGTCGATTTTATATCGCCGTCATAAGTAAAAAAATCGCATATTTTGACTTAATATCACTAATGCATAGTAAATTAGGTAGTCATGATCGAAATTGTTTTCGATTCGAGAGCAATTTCGATAGTGGTCTTATTTCCTATACTATCAGTCGATACTATGTATACAAGAGTGGTTTAAGTGAATATGGCAACATTTTTGTTTTCGAAATTTGAAAGTGCTTACGTCTAGAAATGTTCTATTTAGTGTTGAAATACAATTGTAAAAGTTTAAGCTCAATCGGACTTTGCTTTCCCGTGCCTAAAGAGCCCCAAAGTTTTAGAAAATGACTGTTTTTCACGAAATAGCGCCATGTTTCTGCTGGTGAATGCCATAATTTATTACAATAAATTTTCTATCAAATGAAAGGTAATTTTAATGACTTTACACTAAATTCCAACACACTTTCTTCAAAAATATATAATACAAAGAACAACCAAAAGTTATCAAAGTTGTATTTATGTATATTTACAAATGTCAGAATTAATAGTTAAATAAAAAATCATACTTAAAAATCTTAAAATTATTACATATCGTCACCTAAAAGAAGAAATAACCTATCTGCAAAAGTTTACAGGAGAGAGAAAAAACGTTATAAAATTTGAACTATTAACGATATTGAAACGAAAATTACACATTTTGATTAAAATGAAACCAGTAATATATATCGGGTGAGAAAATTTTGTTTTTCTAATCACAGCTTATGTTATGACACTTGGGTTTTTTGGAATTGTAAAAATCTGAAACCAAATAACCTATCTGCAGTACTAATTAGTATGAATAAATAAAAATTTATTTACACATGAATATTATATACATACATTAAATAATTAAAGTAGTAGTTTCTTTTACTGGTTTAAGCAAAAACAAGTACTTAATGTTTGTTTAAATTACACTATGCAACAAAATAAAACTTTTATCGTGATTTTTGATGATTTATTTTTCTCTTTTTTTGTGCGTAACGGTCCTCTAGGTAGAAAAACTTTGTCATTTGTTTTCCTTACTTTACAGGAGAAGGAAACAACTTAATAAAAATTATAGTCTTGCAGTCACGATTTTTTTTAAACACAGTTTTTTGTTCAATTCTCTAAGCAATTTAATAAAAAACTGGTTTTAAAAAAAATCGCGACTACAAGACTATAATTTTTAATGACTAGTACTGGAGTCATAACCATTCAAATTAATAACAAAACAACAAAAATTTTTTTAATACCCAAATATTGAATTTTTTTACTTTCGCTTCATAATTTAGATATATGATATATTAGAGGTATTCACCTCAGAATTTTTACTCTTGCGGAAGTGCGGAATTGCGGTTTTGCACTATCGGTGTCGTGAACACCCAGCTTTAAACATTTTGAAATTTCAATTTCGAAATATTACGAACTGTCAAAACTAAAAAAAAGCACACAATTGTCAACTGATTGCAAAAAATCATTGCTGTTTATTAATTCAAGATGCCGAAGCAAAGTTTTAAGACATTTTTGGCAATCATTTAATTAATGAATCTTTTGTTCAAATTGAAAACATCTATCAATGAATCGGTAAGTATAGATCTATTTTATTAAAAATAACAAATTAAAATTTGTAATTAAACTTTTGAGAAAATAATTTCACAACTGAAGATATTTTGGATGACGAATTCGTAGAAGAGGAATTAACCACTTTATGATGATTTATCTTTAGTTTTGTCAGCACGTCGAGGAATTGAATAAATTTTTTAAATTTTCGTTTATTTCGTAGAACTTTGATTGTGTTTAAAAAAAAAACAGTGTTGGACAACGGAATTTTGTCATTAAAGGTTGTAATTTTAGGTACTGTTTACATATCACTATACACTTGTTAAAAATGTGGCAACGATACCAATATTGAAGTTAATAAGCTGAATTGTGCAACTTTTACCCTTGCGATTACGCTCCATCAAAAAGGTCTTGCAAAACATAAAAAGTAGTGGGAAATTATTTTCATGTGTTTGTTGTAGTGAAAAATAAAAAGTATTGCGATTCCGCAAGAGTAAAAATTCTGAGGTGAATACCTTTATTATGTTATTTAATTTTAGTAAATATGTATATCAAAAACAATCTATAAAATAAAATACTGAAGCACTTGTTAGTTTTTTTCAAGAAATAATTTAGATTTGAGACCTCCAACAGCACAGAGCACACAGAGGCGTCACGAGACAGAAAATATTGTAATTTTTTCGGTCATTTTCTTCGAAAGCTTTTCGTGTTGATAGTAGCTGCCTCTTTTTCACATTGCCACTTTACTACCAAAAAACATTTTCTTTCTCTTTCTTCGAAAGCTGCAATCGCAAATGATTTGGGCATTTTTCATACGTCACTTTTTTCATCTCTGTATGCTTTGTGTCCAACAGTAAAGATATAGAATTGATAGAAAGAAACAGTAAATGCTAGAAAGAGCAAACTATAAAAATTGTAAACAAAGTATGTATTTTAGTTGTTTTTCTCTTATGGTTTTGTTTCAGGGATGGCGTTGAGAATTTTTAAAATTGTACCAACAACCTTTTAAATTTTTACTTTTTTACCCTAATTGTACTTAAAGATTTTTTTAGTTGAAATTAATTTTATTTATGTTCTTAAAAAATACCACAAAAAATTATAAATCTTAGTTTAAAAAGTATCAACAAAAAAGTACAATTGAAACAACTTAGCCATCCCTGTACCTCAATTCTGTAACTTTTTTAATTTAACTGCCGATATCGTGAAGTAACGAGAAACCTCGGTTACTTTAACGAATTTGTTATTCTCTATTTTAAATAAAAAAATTTTTTTGGTTTAGAAATATTGACGACAAATATCGGTAAAATATAAGAACGTCAAAGTTGAAATTTTTTGAAATTAATAAAAAATATAAAATCAATTTGCTTGTAAAAAATTTTTTTTAACAAAACATGAATGAAAATGTTTAAATATTGCTTATATTTCTAAACAAATATGCAAGTTTATAATCTTTTTACACATAGAGAAAAATTTCGAGGGGCCTAACCCACTCTAGCACAACATTCTGCTCCTTCTTTTTATACCCACACAACTGTGTATAAAGAGGGTATTATGTGTTTGTGCAAATGTGTGTAAAACATTTAAATAAAGGTTCTGGACCCACCTTTTAGTATACCGATTGACACAGAATCAATTTTAGAATCCATCTAACGAGGTTCGTCCTTCTATCAGGCTGGCTGGTTGTCTGTATAAGATAACCTTGTGCGCAAATTACAGGTCGCGATCTTGGAAATAATTTGATCAAATCGAAACCTTTTCAAAAGCGGAGAAGTGGTTATTTATTTTCTATAGCCCACATTCAAACATCATTCCGGAGTAGGGTTTTTTGCCCATTTCCCATCTTGTTTTATAGACATTTGGGTTTAATTAGGTCCAAAAATATTTAGTTGTAATATTATGTTGTAAAATTGAATTGAATTGAAAATCAGCAAAACAAATTTAATTAGAATCGGCCCATATTTGACATCAGCTCTCACACGAATACACTTATAATAAGTTACCTTAGAAGCTATTACTATGTTATCTAATAGTTGTAATCATAGTTATAGTAGTAGATATTTAGTTAATATTTGGCACAAAAATCTCTCATGTTAATCTTAACATCACAACATACTCTTTTTGGCGGAAATATAATCGCCCAAATACTGTAATGTAGGGGCGGGCTTGATCGACAATACATTCTTACTTAAAATTGACTTCCTTGCTCTATAATTTTAATCTGTTAACCGTACATTTATTATCGTTATTATTTAACAAGAACTTTTTTGTGTCGTTAGTTACCGACATTATTTGCCGATAAAAATTGTTAAAATTTCATTACAGAATAACTCTTAACGACAATTATCGTTAGCTAACGAATTTGACTACTTAACGACAATTTTTTGTCGTTAAAAAGTTACAGAATTTCAGTACTGTTCTGTTAGTTGTATTAAATGTTGCCAACTTTTTCTTTATGAGAAAACTAAAAACAAAAAGCGGTTAATCGCTGAATTTGCCCATAAACTGCTGATGCAGCAACACTTTTAATATTTCAAGCTTGAAATGTCAATTTTAATTTGAACAATTTTACATTTTTTTGACATTACTTCATTTTTTATCGATAACTTTAATAAAATTTTTGACAGTTTGTCATTTATCTTAAAACATCTGAACCCTTCGCACTTGGTAAATTTTTATATTACTTTATATTTGCACTGTTCACCAAAACTTGAACAATGCATTAAAAATGTAGTGTCATAAGGGCTTAAGGAAGTAAGATTTGAGAAAAGTTTCCATTGTTTTGTCAGGCACTCATTAGTTCAATTAAGTGATAAAAACAACGAACTGTAGCCTGATAAAAAAAACTAGTTAAAGTTTTAATGTTCAATTAAAAACATTCAGTCGATAGTAATAGCGATATATCGATAGTGAAATCTGAACTATC
Organism: Pollenia labialis; assembly: GCA_949318255.1. Taxonomy (NCBI): domain Eukaryota; kingdom Metazoa; phylum Arthropoda; class Insecta; order Diptera; family Polleniidae; genus Pollenia; species Pollenia labialis. The sequence continues at coordinate 78,114,537 of OX439142.1, forward strand.
GATAAATATCGATAGTATCCCAGCACTAATAAACACTAGCACAACTTATAACTTTCTCTTTATTTGAAACAAAACTGAATTGAATTCAGCTTACATGATAAAGAATTTGTCGTAGAAAAAACTGTTTCCTGCATTACTTAGGGTTAGCGAAGAAGCTAACGAATAGCGGGCATCAAATGTTACAACTTAATGTGTCTGGATAAAAAGATATATATGTACACTGTGGTATCCACTATCACTAGCGCCATTTCGCTAGTCGCTAATGGCAATGGTTCTTTCTTATTAAAAGTACAAACATATACATATATGTATTATTTTTTTTGTTTTGTATTTATTTTTTTGCCAACCCTGCTAGCATTTGGAAGATCGTTTTTTAAAGCTTTAATATACATATGTATGTACATATGTATATGTATATGTATTCAAAAAAAAAATATATTTTTTATAACTACATATATGTATGTATATGTATGTAGGAGTAAAATCATTATAATGAGTTTACTTCTTTTTTAATGACAATAATGCGTAGGGATTTTTTGTAGGGGAAATTTGTTCAACGTGTAGGGAAAAATCGGATTATTTTAGCGCGTAGGTATTTTTTGAAAAATCCACTGGCGACACTGGTCTAACGAGACATTCACCCCTATTATGAAAGTCGACGTCGACAGAAGTCGACGGCACCTGAACAGTAATGGTATTTTGTGAGTCGTTATTGGCAATAATCGATTACTATTGACAGTCAATTGATATTTTCTAAGGCGCTTTTAAGTCGACGTCGAGTAGTATTGTCCCTGTTTTAGTCGACAGGAAATTTTGCGAAGACTCAAATGAAAGTTAAACAAATTTTAAATGAAATGTAAACATATTTATTAAAATAAAAAATGCAAATTTAAAAGCAGTTAGAGCACAAATTTTATTAGTAAATTTAACGCGAAAATTCATAAAAATTTGCTAAAATAGCGCAAATGTTTCATTTAAGTCGAACGCCTGAAAGAGCCAAAATTGCGAAAATTCCGAAAATTGATTAAAAGTCCCTAAAGCTATAATAAATTATTATTATTACTATTATTATTATTATTATTATTAGTTTTATTAGTAGTATTTATAATACTTTTTAATGACATTTTAATTAGATTATAAGAAAAATATTACGTATCTGATTAACAATTACAAATTTTTTACAAAATTCACAGTTTTTTTTCTAAAAAGATTTATATTGGATTCATTCTTCACATCATTCGGCATCATGTTGTATAGGTTCAATCCTTTGCTAAATAGTGATTTTTGCATTGCACTTGTAGCTGCTCTCTGTGGTCTAAAATCCAAGGCATTCCTGAGATTATACGGCTGAACCTCCCCCACATACCTTATTTGTTCGATCAAGTAATCGGGTGCATTTCCCATTTTCATTTTCTGGATAAAAAATATTGTATTTAACTGCAGCCTTTGCTGTATATTTAGCCATTTTAATGTGTCCAACATATTTCTCATTGAAGTGTAACGGTTGCATTTTAAGATTGTGCGCATAGCCTTATTTTGTAGTTTTTGTAGCCTGGTTATTTGTTGGTCTGAACAGCATGTGAACAATATAGTTGATCCATATTCAAAGTGTGGTTTTATCATTGTGTTATATATGTTTATTGCGGTTATTATTGTTACCTTATTTCTCAAACGTTTAAAAAAGCCTATTTTTTTGCCAATTTTTCTACATACATATTCGATATGTTCTTTAAAGTTTAACCCCCGTATTCACAAACGATTATTAATTTAAACAAACGTTTATTAAGGACAATTTTCATAGTAAATTTGTTCTTTAAACCTTTATTAAATTTAAAATTTTTTTATGAATACAGGCATAAATCTTTGTCAATTAAGAAACCCAGATATTTTATACTTTTTACTTTTTCTATTATCACATTATTTATTTTGAATATTTTATTAGAGTTCATATTAATTTCCATTAACTTGGTTTTATCTTCGTTTAATTTTAATTTATTCATTTTCAGCCACCTGTTTATATTATCCATATCATTGTTTAAGTTTTCATAACATAATTCTTCATTTGCTGCTTCGGTAAAAATCAATGTGTCTTTCATTTTCAATTTTCACTTTATAGATATTTCTTATTAATTTATAACTATTCCATGCATTATTTGTATTTTCTATTAGTGCAGATTGATATTTAAGAATTTTATCTCTTTTTAATGTTCTAAGTTCATTATTAAACCATATTTTATTGCCTTTTTCATTTATTTTCCTTTTGTTAGTAAATTTTTTTATTGTGCTTTCGAAGCATTTATCAAAATTATATACATTTTCATTTAATTCATAATTTCTTAATACTTCTCTTAATTCATTTTTGAATCAGTTTTTATTGTATTTAAAAATCTCTATCTCCTTAATTTGATTTTCCTGAGCTTTACATTCGCATTCGATAAAAATGTCAATGGATTCATGGTCAGCTATTTTATTATTTATATTATTTTTTACCGTGATTGTTCTATTGTTTGTTATTATATAATCTATTAAGGTTTTTGAATTTTTTGTTATTCTAGTATATTCGTTCATTATTTGTTTAAGTCCATTATCGTTAAGAATACTTTCCAATTTGCTTGTATAAAAGTCATTTTTCCAGTCAATGTTAAAATCTCCGACTATTAAAATATCACAGTTTTTTCACATATTTCTTCAACAAAATCTTGAAAAGTATCGCAGAATTCTGATTTTGAGCTACTTGGTGATCTATATACTATTATAATAATAATTAATGTTTTTTCATATTTCGCCATATAGGCACTAATCCAATGATGACTGTCTTTAATATTGTCTTTAATTTTTTTTATATTCCAATGCTTTCTAACATACATAATTACACCACCTGTTCTGGACGAATTTGTCAATGTAATGTAATGATCGTATTTCTTTATTTCAATTTCACTTTCATTTATATCTTTGGTTTGATGCGTTTCGGTCAGTAATAAGAATTCAGGTTTATTTATTTCGGCTATAATTTCCAGTTGGGTAAAGTTATTAATTAATCCTTGAACGTGTGTATACATGCCATATATCTGCTTTGGTTGTTAAAATGATAAACCAATCCTTTTCTTTTTAAGATTCTTTTTAAGATGGCAAAACTTTGCTAAAAATTGCAAAATTAGCGGAAAATTACAAAAAATTGCTAACAGCGACATGATAGCAAAGTCCAATATTTATTAAAAATCGTTAAAAATGTAAAGAATCATAAAATTTATAGTAAAAAAATCGCTCGCGAACATGGCGTAAATTCGCGAAAATGGCAAACTTGGAACCAAACCCTTAAATTGATTTGAAATCGCTAAATCTGCTAAAAAAAAATAACTAAATGTCGGTAAATAACAAAAAAAAAAATTATGCAAAAATAGCGAAAATTCGCGAACATTTTTAATATTCCAAACAAGCCATGAAAATTGCTCAATTAACGGAAATTCGCAAACATTTGCAAAAAGCGGCATGATAGAAAAGTCTTATATTTATAAATAAACGTTAAAAAAAAAAATTCAAAATTGGAAACAAACTCTACACTTTATTTTAAAAAGCTAAATCGGTTAGAAAATATGTAGGAAATAGCATAAATAGCGTTAAAAAGTGAGTAAAGAACAAAATAATAAAAAAATAATTGGAGATGGGCTTTTTTTTTGTCAAATTTTCGATAACTAGTCGACGTCGACACAACACTCTTATATAATACCAAATTAACGTCGAAGTGGTGTAGTCGTCGACTTGATGTGACAACAATTTAAAATGAATGTCGACGTCGACGACGACTTACATAATAGGGGTGATTATTTTTTTTTTTTTTTGTTAAATAATTGTCAATTGTCATTTTTTATTTTATTGTTTCCAGATAAAAAGTCAGCCACTTCATATGTTTTTGTTTCAGAAATCTGACGGAATTCTTATAAGATTCCGACTTTTTTTATCGAGGTTTCTCTCAGATATCTTGAAGGCGTCGGACTATTTTGCTAGCTGGGAAGTTAGCTGTTACATATAGGTGTGTTCCACAAGATCTCGGGCAAGTTCGGACTAATGAGAGTAAAATGAAAATTACTCTCTAATTTGCCGAAACATCTTCAAATACAAATGCTGCTTACTTTTCAAATTAAGATCTATTAAAGTGATTTAAGACGCTTAAAAGTCATAACATTATAAAACTAAAACATTTGCATCATTGTAATTTTTTATATATTGTTTTTTTTATATTAAAGATTAAGGGAAATATGTATGCAATAACGTTTTAACCACTTTCATTTTTCACAAAAAACTTACATTTTGCTTTTTAATGTTTTTTAATTAAAACTTAACTTTTCCTTTTACTTGTAAATTTCCTGAATTATTTATCAGTTTCATATGTAAACAAAAACAGCTGATTGTTTTTTCTTGTCCGAACTTACCCAAAGAAAAAGTTCGTGCAAAATTGTACAGGAAATGAAAAAAATTACTCTCTCAATTACTCTCTTTATTGCACAAAAATTGTTATGTGGAACGCTTTTGGGTAACTTTGTGGAAGTTCGGACTGTTTCGTTATGCATGTGGAACAGAGCTTATGTATCTGTGGCATTTTGACAAAACATCTTGTCAAATTTTAAAAGTTGAAAATAATGTTGTTTATCATACGAATTTTCATTCATTTTTTGTTAACGTTTTTAAAATGTTGTATTATAAACGAAATTTTTCTTTAATTGTGGTTTATTTTATTATTTAATAAAAATGATTTCTTCGCCGAGTTTATTTTAAAAACTTGTTTGTTATCTTATCTCGACTTATGTTTTGTCAAAATGCCATTGATATGTTTTTTTGGACTCCACAACAGTTTGTTTGCTAAATTGTATTGCAGGTGTTCAATAATTTAATTTAATTTCTAAATAAAACATAATTTACAACACTCAGGCCCGTTTTCACATCTTACTGCTAGCTAAAGTTAGGATTTTATCGGCCCAATAAAAGTGTTATATTATTATAACTTTATTTTTACCTAACAGGTAGGATGCACCTTAATTTACTTTAGGCCGGTTAAAGTCTACTTTGTGAAAACTTTTTAGCGGACATATGTATGTTTGAATTAACCTGCAAGTTTTTGCCATATTCCGTTCATTTACTTTTTTGTGCAAAAGCCAGTTTTGAGCGTAAAATTTTCCTATTTAGGGGTGTGCTGGAATTCGAACACGTAAAACGCAAGAATTTGCAAGTTGTTTTAATACACTTTTAATCTAATTTTAATAATGTGTGTTATAAAATTCTGTTTAATAGAGAGATCATAAAATTATTTTATTACAGAAATCTTATTAAAACACGACTTTTGAAATTCGTGCGTTTTACGTTTTAAATTTCCAGCACACCCCTGATTGCCCAAAATTTACTCACCTACTGGATTTTACTGGAAAAGTAAACAAACTTACCTATTAAAAACTTTCGAACATGTCTTCTGCTAAAGTTCTTTGTTGTGTACAACTTTTCGTTTTTTACATTTACTAAAACGGTTCATGAATATCTGTAGGAAGCAACAAAATTAAAAAATATGTATGACTTTGTTTTTGCTTTCAATGTAATTCTTTGGCGTTGCGTTTTATATAATTAGGGCTTGAATTTTTTCTATAATATAAATAGCTGCACAATTACAAATATTTTGATCCAATTTTTTGGATACCTTAGTTCTAAAATGTTTGTTACCGAATGGCATTAACATTTTAATAGGGTTACCCTAGTAACCCAGCTAACTATTATTTACGAACCTTACATTATGTCACATATAAGAATTTTTATTGTTGCTAGAAATACAAATTTTTGACAGTCAATAAGATTTTTCCACCAACAAAATACATGTTGTTTTTGCCCTGTTATTGAACTAGGGTCAACTTATTAATTGTACCATGATATTTACTCACCGGAAGCCTTCTTGCGAGTCATAAAGATTTTCTTAAATTTTACTTTGCCGTTAGCGTCCACTATATCCGAATTGTCAAAATTCATGCCAGTATCTTTAAAAGGATTCTCTGGTGGGGGTTCCAAAGGTGGTACATCTTGTTTTTTTTGTGGCTCAGGCAATGGCTGCTGAACAGGAGCAGGAGTAGACTGCTGTTGTGGCTGCTGTTGTGGCTGCTTTTGTGGTGTATTTTGCTGCTGATTATTCAAAGGCTTTTTAATCGGGGTATTTGGATCCTAAACAAATTTTAATAAAATTTTAAAAAAATGTTAAAAACAACAAACAAAAAAATCATAGAATTTACAAAACAAGAGATTAAAAATAAAACAGACAATACGTTTAAATTAAGCTTTAAATATTATAGATTCTAGTTTACGTAAAGCAATTTACCAATAACCCAAATAATGGCGGTTTTAATCCTGTTTAGCTGACCTCAACAAACGACTTCATTTCGTTTTTGCCACATCAGGTTAGTTTGGTTTTTCTGTATTTTTATGTACATTATTACTACTGAAACTATAGTTTAGGAATAGTTATGAACATTTTCTGTAGCTAAAAACCCAAGCGCGATGTTAACATTGTTTTCATATAATTTTTATTTTTAATCACAAATTAAACAAACTTTTGAAGTGAAATCAAAATTATTTAAAAAATTGATATTAAAACATTTTGACATACGTACAAGTTTGTTCATTACAGTAGAAAACCCTTAAGAGTTGACCAATGTGGTGGTTGATATGGATGTATACTAATTAACCTTTGTTTTAGGGATGTTTACGCTGCATAGGTACATACAAAACACCACCACCAACACTCTTAGGAATTTTCAGCCTTTTTTCGATTAATGTTGATGTTTTTTTTTTAAATTTTGTTTTAATATCAATAATTATTTTATTATTCTTGCTAAACTTTTTTAATAATTTAGAGAAGAGTAACAACATACCTACTCAATATTTAAACAAAATTATTTTAAAAAATACATGCCGCCATTTCTTTGCATAGAAATAAAACACTTTTTTGCTATTATTCGTTTGAGTAATAAGCAAAATAAAATGTACATAACTATAAGACACAAAACTAGTAATTTAAGCAAAAGTTCACATAGAACGATTTCCAATAATCGTTCAAAAGCGCTAAAATCTGGCTTATATATATAAACAAAAAAACTCAAGAAAATAATCTTCAAGTTGATATAACTCACAGAGAGAATAAAGAATGTGTTCAAGGGCAGGACTGTCAGATTTTGCGATTTATCGTCGAACGTGGCGATATTTAAAAAAAATTGGCGATAATTTTGATGATTTCTAAGGCATTTAAGCTTCTTTTTTTCTTATTTCTATGAACATTTTCTGAGCACGGGTAGTTTTTTCTTTGAATTTTTAATATTTAAAATCACAATTCGCATGCGAGAATGTTTTATGTATGTATATGATAAATTAAAAGAATTGCTAGATAATTACCTTGGAAACATTAAAAAAAATTGTTGCTATAGAAATTAGGAAGAACGTTTAAGCTTTCTTAAAATTTCAGACATTTTCCTTATCAGAGGTTATTTGTTAATATGATGTTTTCATAACACAAGTGACTGAACGTCTAATAAAATTTATATGGAAAACACTCAAAAAACTGAGTGCTTTTCATATCAATTTCACTAAACGTTCAGTCACTTGTGTTGTGAAAACAACACATAAGTATTTAAAAATACAAACATTATGAAATATTTCGAGTTACCCAGCTATCATATTGTATCAGAATCAATTCGTTTTTGAGCGTATGCATGAATCTTCATTCCACCGCTCAATTGATATGATACATCAATTTTAGATTGAAAATATTTAGAAATCCTTATTTCAACAAATATGTAAATGAATATATAAATCCTTTTCAATAGCTAAAATAATTATTTGTTTAATCAACCAAAGAGATCTAAGAAGTCTCATTTACCCAGGTGATTTTAACCAAAAATTATCACCTAAATGCTAGCTAGAAATACTATTTTCTTATCAATAATAAATTTTAACAATAATAAAGTATACTTGGAATTATGCAAAAATAGTTGAATTAATATCGAAAGTTAATCGAATTTATTTTTTAAATAGGAATTACATACTTATAATAGGTACCTATATAAAAAATTAATAATCACTTAAAATGATTTTTTAAAACCAAATTCTATTTATTTTGCATAATTTGCATGCATAAATTAATATTTTTGCAAGTCAATTTACTGGTCTCACAAAACCTAAAATTTAAGATATTTATTTTAAAACGTTTAACATACTTCAATACAAACACATTAATAGAATTAAATAATAAGGTAAAAATACATGTTTACTTCGAATTTTTTCACCAAAAATCTAAAAAAAAAAAACAAGCTTTGGCGATTTTCGATATATTTGGCGTTGAAGATGAAAAAAGCTAACAGTCCTGTTCAATGGGGATTACAGGCAGTTATGCCAATAGTAGGGAATTTACCCTTTTTGTAGGTATTAATTCGGAAAATTCCAAGGGTAGGGATAAAAGGAGATATTTTCTTTTAAGGCACATGTATGGAATTTTCAAAATATTAATCACCCCTATCGTGAATAATTTTTCCCCTTTTCACATAATTGCGATCATGAAAAACTCCCATGAAAAAAGGTCATTCAAAAGAGAATAATAACGTGAAAAAAATGTTCACGTGAAAAAAATTCCACTTATCGTGAAAAGTTTTTTCCCTCGTAATTTGTTCACATTTCCCTTAGATTTTTTCACTTTATTTTTGCTAGGGAACAGAACATGTATGTAAGTAGGTTTCTCCTATAAATCGAATATTAAGGTTTATTTCCGTTAATAAGGCACCAACCGATATATTGGTCAACAAAATGCAAAACAAGAGGTTGATTGCCGGCGGATTTGTAAAGCTTTCGAAAGACTTGGTGGCAGAATTTTGGGAAATATTTTACTACATAAAATTTAAAAAGTGCAAAAAAAAAACTAACGTTGCAATCAACCTATCCCTCCAATATTAATCATTTAGCTTTAAAATCGAAATCGATTTTAAAAACGAAACGATTTGAAACCGAAAATATCGTTTTTAGTATCTTTTAAAATGGATTTTAAATACATGCTCCTTTTATTTTCAGTCTTTATTCTTTTAAATATTATATTTTATACGTTAACTGAATTGTATTCTGACCGAAAACTTAATCCTTTAATTTAGAAATGGATTTTAAAATCCCTCGAAATTCATCATACCTTTTAAAAACGTTCGTTTTGAAATCGATCGATTTCCATCACATACCTGATAGGTACGTAAATATTTTTGAACATAAATTTCATTGATTTTAATATTTTCTAATCTTTCTTCTTTTTTGTTACATTCACTGGAACTGATAGCGTGAAAAATGTTTCACATGAGATTCATGATTGCTTTTTTTCCCTTCGAGGGGAATAAAAATTTCATGGGAACAAAAATTCCACTTGCTATTCACGATGGGGGTGATTATCTCATTTTCAATATGTCTAAAAATACGTATATATTCCGGTTATTGCCATTTTTAAATTGCAATTTTTTATATAAAATAGCATTTTCAAAAAGAAACCCTATACTATGAGTCCTAACAGCCGGGGAATCTTCAACAATTGCCAAAACCATGTACCCGAATATTCGTCGCCCACCCTAATATTAGATACTTATACCTATTAAAAAAAATAATTTGAAATAAGTATTCTTGAAAAGTATAAAGGCCTAACCATAATGTGCTTGAGTTGGCTAAAGCAAATGTGCGAATACATGTTAATTATATGAGGCAAACCATAATATACTTAGGAAACTTTTTGCTAAGTTTAATGAAACTGTCATTTGCTTAAGCAAGGTGCGAAACAGATCGCACATTCCTTACGGAATCAAATGTTTTTTTACTTTGTTTTTGTTTTTTTAAATACATTTGAGACTTTTTGTTAATTTTTGACAGTAGACTAAGCAAGGCTATGCATGTTATGGTTAGGCCTTTAAGCTCTTTCAAAAGGACAAAGGATGAAGAAATAAAAAATCAAATACGAAGCTTGACCATGTTTTTTGTCTCTAGATTAAACGATATATGTATACAGGCGTTTCTGCCAAAAAGAAAAATTTTAATTTGTCAGTGTTATTTTTAAAATTGAATTTTAATAGGTGCGTGTATGACATTTACATATTTATTTTGGTTTTTTGCTTGTTTTAAATTAATGCTTTTATTATAATATGTACAAAATTTTAACAAATTGTGTTTGTTTGCCTGTTGCTAAAAACAATGAATTTTTAACGTAAGGAAAAGTGTAGGGAACATTTTTTTAGTTGTAGGGAAAAAAGGGATTTTTTCTTAGACACGTAGGGAATTGTTGAAATTTCTCCTGGCATCACTGATTACAGGGCACAATTGGAGGATTTTGAAAAAAGAGCAAGAACACAACTTTTTAACTCTCTTAAGTTATAAAAACTAGTATACAGATATAAAATATTAGCGCTTCTAAAGATTATTGCAAAAAAGTCTAAGAATTTGGTTTATTGATTTTGTATTTCAACCATAAAACTGACTTTTTCGCTGTAAAAATTATAAAAAAAAAGAAATAAAAATATTAACATTGTTTTGTAATAAAAAAAAATATGTATAACATTTTTTATTAAAAATGACTAAGGGCTCTGCCGAAGACAAAAAGTATGTATTCCTAATAAAATCTTGTGAAATTATAATTGTAGTACTTACATAAACACCACCAGATACAAAATTCTTTTGATTGTTTACTGGAGCACGCCGGCGATTCATTTTTAAAATTTCTAATTATAAATTTTTTGTCCCGAAAACAATTTTTTTCTTGTATTTTTGTTCCACCGAAATCTAACTTCACCGACTTTTCTCTCTGACTGTTTCCGATTGAATGAAAATTGTTAAAATGGCGACCGGTACTTTAATGGTAAAATCACTGTTGCCAACTTTTTCCAAAGAATTTTACTCAAGGCGAATTTAAATTCTACTAAAACCAAGGCGAATTCGTGTAAACGGCGCTGCCAGAAGCTTTGGGAAGGAAAACATTATTTGGCAAAGAAATCATTTATTGAAGATATTGAATTATCATATATTTTTTTTTATTTTAACTATTTTATTACAAAGGAAGAATATATATATATATATATGTGTTCCTCTAACTCCCATTGGAGCATAGGGCGCCAAAGAATACATACATACATATCTACCGCATTTATACAAAATTACCCCCCAATTTCACCAAGTTCAGTTAAAACTAACTATTACTTTAACTATAACTGAACTTGGTGAAATTGGGGTTAGTAAGCTTAAATTGTGCGTATAGTAAAATTTTCAATACAAATTTTACTTTAAATACATTCCATATGGTGGCATTCCATAACGTCCATGGACACTGTGACGCTCCAAAAAGTGTCCATGGACACTACGACACTTTTAAAAATATCATAATGTCAGTAGGCATTAAGACACTTTGTAAATGGACATTATGTAAAAAAAACAAGTTTAATTATGGTCTCAACCAACAAAAATGTTTTAAAGAAACTAAATTAACCATAATATGGTTGTCGATGCCAATAATTTATTTAAATTAAACATAATATGGTTAAAATTTTCTTTAAAAATTGTTTTGTTGTTTTTTCTCTGTGTGCATTTATAAACAGTCTAATTCATAAACGCATCATTATAAGTCTTTCATAAGAAAGTCGAAAAAATAGTATTTATAAAACTTTTTACCTATTTTAAGCGTTTAATAAAGTGACAATTTCAATGTTTTTTAAAATAAAATTTTAATAATTGCACGAAAAAGTAAACCTTTTTGTCTTCTTATATATATTTTAATAAAAAAGTTTAACCCATTAAAGGTCACTTTACTCAAATGAGGACAGCTACCATTTTACAAGCTTCCAAGCAAAAACAAATAATTTTTAAATGTTGTAACGTTATTTATGTTCACAACAATAATACCAACAGCAGCTTAAAAATAATTTTTGTTTCTTTTTTTATGTTTGGATACAATAGTATAAGAGCAACTTCAAAAATTTACGACACCTAGACATTTTTTTAAAATTTTTTTTTTGTCTGACATCAATGTTGATTTGCGTGTGTATAAACCGATATTTGAGAATGTGAAATCCGTTCGCGTTAATTATTTTTATTACACGGCGCAAATTTTATTGCGGTTTAAAGTTAAAAAATTAAAAAAAAATATAAAAATTACAGTTTTTGTTAAAATTGAAAAAGGATAACGTGTGTGGATAATACCCCTTAAAGGCTTTCTTAGCACACTAAAATATTTGTAAAAGCTTGAATACTTTTTAAAATACACTGGAAAAAAAATATAAAAAAATTTTTTTTGATCGTGTATGCATATAAAAATTTATTTAAAATTGTTAAACATTTTACAAAATTACGGCTAGTATAAGACATAATTTGCAATATTTTGGGGAAAAAACTATTTGGCTATCGCTAATGGCTTAAGAGATATAACCATTTAAACTTTACCACTCATGATTTTTTTACCAAATTATTTATTTAGATCAGTAATACCTCTAAAATGGTTAGTTTTTCTGGGTTTAGTATAGTATTAATATATTTGTCAATACTTACTGAGATATTTATTCCATAACATTTAAAATGTATAATCTGAAACCAAATCAAATATTTCATACAACGATGCTTTTTAAGGTTAGAAACATTTTGTTTCCTCCATAAAATTTTAAATCCTTAAATCGTTTTCAATTTCAGTATCAAGCTCAGTAAAGTCTTCTATTCGATGTACGTTTGAGCGGAATTGATACAGCGCTTCCGTTGTCACAAAGCGAAATGTGTTTGGGAAAAACTGACGCTGCAAGCGCCAGGGTTGAAAAAAATAATTTTTTTTGCACTTTATCAGTTTAGTCCGTCGCGAAGAATCTATTTAGATACCTAAACATGTTCCCATGACATGTTTTGATATAAAAAAAAAAGCTTAAATATAAATTGTTTTTTTGCAAACATTTTCAAAAATTCATAAAATTTTTGCGTTTAAAAATTTTAAAGTGCGTTTTCGCCTCGGAGGTGCCCTTTACGAAGTAACTCACATCACGCAATACACTAGCTAGTGTTTGGATCTGAAAGCTTAAAACTATTACAAAGAAAACGGAATGAATGAAAAAACTCTTGCAAGTTTCAAGTCGTTTTTTTAATTTTTCGAATTTTAGATGACCACCAATTCTTAAGGTGAGGACTTTTCAACGTAAAACTTTGCACGTCATATCCTTCATGTATAGTCATCCAAACCCTGTACAACGTTTTTTTCAATTCATAAAACTTAACGAAATAAGAGCCTTAGTATGTCGGTTTCAGCAGGTGCTCAAAAAATTTGAAGTAGCCCATTAGTCTGATTTGTGTCACGAAAACAGTGTGAAGGTGCAAACACTATTTTGATAATATTGAAAACAATATTGAATTTTATTTTGATAATTTTTAAGTTAAAAATAAAGTATAAAAAGCTATTAAGATTTATTTTAAATAATGCATACCTTTTTTTAACCATTCATAAACCTTTTATTTAAAAATGTCTTTCAAATATGTAAAGCATTTGTAAAAAACAAACACAAAGTAGAAACCACATAGTGTATCGTGAGTTGGTTAATGGTTTGCCGCACGAAACAAAAATGTTTTGTTTAACATGCTTTGAATGATATTCGAGATATCAAAAAAGGGATTAAAAGTTAAAAAAGAGGGTGCCATTCTTATTATATACATATAATTGATTTAAAACTAAATTTTTGTAAAAATGTGCCTACCAGAAACCACCCGACGAAATTAAATTTATATTTCCGTTTAAATAAGTCAACTATCGAACTTGAAAGCGGGAGTTCAAAGGTATTTTGTTGGGAGACTCAGACTATAAGCTGCAGACTTATTTATTCACCCCACTATCCAAACCTCGGAATGAAAATGAGATCGTTGCTTCGTAGCTTGGAAGCAACGATTTCGCTGCTTGTTAGATGGGTTGACGGTTAATCTGGCAAAAGAAAAAACATTGATTATCGCCTGAAGAAAATGATATTGTTCCAGGTAAAAACATTTAAACCTAAACTATTTTGGCAGTTATAAGTGGCTAAAAATGTTTTGTTAAAACCTAGGAGGTTTTATTTTCAAAACATCTGAGTAATTTATAATAAAAATTGGGTAATTTATTCTTTAAACATAAAGCTGTATAATCTCTTTTGGAATCTACAGAGTTTGAACAGTTAAAATTTGATATTGCTAATAAATCATTTACATATTTTGCTTCTATTTTAATAGTATCCCAACAAACACGGAGGTTTGATTTCAAATTGAAAGTGATTTGAAATCAAACGTTTTCTCAAACGACAAACGTTTGATAATGATTTGAAAATCATTTGTAAATCATAGCGTTCTCAACAAAAAGGGGAAATTATTTTCAAATTGAAAAATGCCTTTATTTTCAACTTGCTTTCAAACGTAATTCTCAAATGTTTTTCAAATGTGGATTATAATAGAATGTGGAATATAAATAAAACTATTTAATTTTTTTAATTTAAATTTATTATTTATTTAAATAAACTTTGAGATAAACATTCGGTTCCATAGCAAAAAGATGAAATAGTGTTCTTTCCGTCTTCTAATTCTTGGAAAGACAAAATACTTGGCTCCCTTTTATTTTGAGGATTGTAGCACCGCAATCGTTCAACAATCTTTCTTCACTTTCCTGTTTTATTATTTTTCTTTTTTTTTTCGTATTTTTAAACATTGTAATTTCTCACAAATAATATTTTTCACTAGAAATAAACTGTTCACTTTATATTAAAATTTATTTTTAATAGTAAAACACATGTAACCACAAGGAAAAATAATTTAACTTTAATCGCCATTTTTAATGCTTACATTTATTTTTCGCTTTAGTACTGCCAAGTTTATTTTTGATTTGATTTTAACTTTGACAAACATTTGACATCAAATTGAAAAAACATTTGATATCAAATGTTTATTTTCAAATCATTATCAATTTGAATTTAAATGTTAAATCAAACAATTGAAAAACGTTTGAGAATTGCGTTTGATGTCAAATGATAAAGTCATTTCATATCAAAGGTTTGACTTCGTGTTTGTTGGGATGTATTTTATTATCAAAAAACAAACAAATAATAATTAAAAATATTACGTTTTAAAAAACAGAAATTAATTTTAAATGGAAAACAAAACAAAAATTCACTTAAAATTCGTTCGCTGTATGATACTTGTATTTACTCGTATCGTTTCATCCCTAGTTGTATGCA
Organism: Pollenia labialis; assembly: GCA_949318255.1. Taxonomy (NCBI): domain Eukaryota; kingdom Metazoa; phylum Arthropoda; class Insecta; order Diptera; family Polleniidae; genus Pollenia; species Pollenia labialis. The sequence continues at coordinate 78,129,791 of OX439142.1, forward strand.
TCCCTGTTACAAAAATTACAATTAAAATAACATGTTGCTGCACACAAAAAAAATCATAGGTAAAATTACCTAAATATATGGTATAAAATTAACTAAGCGCAAGGGTAGCATGGCAGTATCTAAGTTTCTTAGCTAATAAAACTATTAACTTAGGTAATTTCTATTTTCGAAAAAGTATCTAATTATTTTGTTAAAATTACTTAAAAACTTTGAAAATTTACCAATGATAGCAAAGTTATTTTATATTTTGTATTTTTGGAAAATTATCTAAGTTTAATTTTGTACCATAGATTTTAGGTAAATTTACTATATAATTTTTTTGGTTACATACTTTAAATAAAATTAATTTAATTTAATTTCATTGTAATATTTTATTTATTTTCATCAAACGGGGAAAGTTTTTATACTTTATATAATGATAAAATTTACACACAAACTAAACTCATAGCGAGCAATTCTGCATCATTAACTTCAAAATATTGGATGAGCCTATTGGAATTTTTTTGTAAAAAGTTCAGTGGAGATATTATTATTATAATATACTTACATAAAAAAGTTGCATCTTTATCCTCTATCGAATAGTTTTTAATTTATTTTAAATTCAAAAATTTTAAATTGAAATTTAAATTTGAACTTTTTTCACAAAAAAATTTCCAATTGAAAGAAAAAATCAAATAAACTTACATACATACATATATTAAAAAATTCGAAGAAGATACCTAACCCAATTAGTAATAATAACAAAAATTTTAGGCAAAACTTTTTTTATACATTACCAATTATCTTAGGCAACTAAACTTAGTTTTTTGTTTTTATATAAAAATAAATTACCTATGTACGCATTTGTAAAATACCCTAGACTATGTTTTTGTGTGTGCCAACATAAAAATGCAGAAGTTATATAAACGTTTAATTTGTAATCCACTGCTATTAAGCGTTTATAAATCAGACTTCTTATTAATGGTTTATAAAACAAAAAGTGTTTGATAACTATTGTAAGCATTAAAGCTGAAAAAACAAAATTTTTATGAATTAGACCGTAAATATATAACGAAAACACTTTTCTCATGATACAAATACACAAGGTAGTTCCACTTCTCTCTCAGAAATTATTTTTTGAAGTTTATCGGAATTATTTGAAGCTTGATACAAATAAAAACTTCAAATAATTCCAATTAAATTCAAAAAATAATTTCTGAGAGAGAAGTGGAACTACCTTGTGTATTTTTATCATGGTTTTTCTCCTCTATGGTATAACAAGTACCGGCTTCGATATAAAACGCTTCTAAGATCTGGCTTGTTTCCGAACGAAGGCAGACTACGCAGAGACGCTTTTTTAACCTTCTCATAACGAACAACCGCTATTGCTCTTGCTTTTGATTATATGTGTATGCCCAGAAATAATTGTTCCCTCGTAATTGTTCACCTTTTCACATATTTGCGATCATGAAAGACTCCCATGGGAAATAGGTAATTCAAAGAAGAAGAATAAGGTAAAAAATGTTAACGTGAAAAAATTCTCCTTATCGTGAAAAGTTTATTCCCTCGTAATTTTTTCACGTTTCCCTTAGATTTTCTCACTTTATTTTTGTTAGGAAAGAGAACATTTATGTAAGTAGTGCCTCCTATAAATCGAATATTAGGGGCTAGATCCGTTAATAAGGCATCAACTGATATATTGGTTAACAAAATGCAAAACAACAAGTCGTTTGTCTGCGGATTTGTGAAGATTTCGAAAGATGTAATAGCAGAATTTGGGAAAATATTTTACTACATAAAATTTAATAGCAATACAAACTAACGTTGTAATCAAACTATCCCTCTTATACTAAATAGTTTGCTTTAATATTTTAACTTTTCTTTAAAATATATACGTGAATATTTTTGAACAAAAATTTCATTGATTTTTAATTTTTTTAATCTTTCTTCTTTTTTTACATTTACTGGAACTGATAGCGTATACAATTTTTTACATGAGAGTCACGATTGCTTTTTTCCCTTCGAGGGGAATGAGAATTTCACGATAGAGGAGAATGATGCATTTTTGTGTGTGCGTAAAGGGTTTATAAAAACTGTAAAGAGATTTAGGCAATGCACAAAGTGTTCTATTTTGTCATATTGGCTACATAGATATTGTAATGTTATTCATATAAATATAGCAAATATAACCACTATTACACAATAGGACACTTTCTGAATTCCCTAATTGTGTATTTTGTACAAGCCTAAATAAAAAAAAATTACAATATTGAGAAAAAATCAAATTTATATTGGTCACAAAATCACCAAATATATGATTAATTCATTGTTCTGGCAACGCTGGGTGCAGTACTACAAAAAATACAGCACCAAGGCGAATTCATATATTCAATTCGCGTTACAACCAGCGTTACCGTTGGATATTTTCATAAAGTACCAAAAAAGGGGACATTTACAAAAAAAATAGCACCAAAAAGGTGATTTAAGAAAAAAAGGGGCACTTCTTTTAAAAGAAGAAAGAATAAGTACACCAAATAATGTTTTTCCACGTATTTTGTTCAATTTATTTAAAATTTCAAATAACATTTTATAAATGTTAAAGAAAAGTTCATGGATAAGAGCAATATATCACCCGAAATAGAGCGGCTATGCTAATACATTTTAACATATGTAAGTGTCAAAACAATTACAGATGATTATCAACAAAATTTACTTTGAGTAATCCAAGCACACTTTTTTATATTTTCAGCTGTTTCGAAATTATTAAAAAATTAGTAGCGATACATTTTTTTTTTTTATAAATAAGTACTATTTAAAAAATTCATACGGGAAGAAATTTGAAATTTTTCTGAAAACCACTTACATTACCAATAAAATATGGCATATCATCAAAATCGTAGGACAAACGATAATTTTATGTATTATGCATTATTGTGGGCATAACTTACATTTCGCCCGAAATAAGTCGATTATTTAATCATGACTTGAGGATATGTGTACGATTAGATACAATTATCAGCGAATGATTTTAATTAAATTCTCTTTAATTCATCTTAACAATAGTTTTTAATATTAAAAAAAGGAAATAACCAATTGGTAAATACCCGGTAAATAGAGAAAATTGGGTAAGAATTGGTAAATTCCCTGGTATTTTCCCAAAGAGTGGGTACAAAAGTTTTGTACAAAATTTGATAAAAAATGTTTTGTTTAATTTAATCAATATTAGCTTCACTAATAAACATATACACCTTCTCCGGTTTATTGTAGTTTTAATACAATTTAACAAGCTTTTTAAAAAACGACAATTAATTTAATATTAAATAAATTTTATTGACAGTAAATGATTGCCATATAAATTTGTATTTTATAAATACCAAAAAAAAAAACGAATAGACCTGGTATTTAGCCAGATTTACCAACAGGTAAATACCCGGTAGAATCCCATTTAAAAAGAATATAGTAGAGGTTCATTTTTTTCCAGCAAAATTAATGCTATTTTTGTTTAAAAAATTCAGAAAAAAAATTATAAGAACAAAAATTTGACATACATATACAGAAATTTCATGAAAGTAGTGTAAAAAATCAACTTTTGCGATTTACTGCGCATTTTTCTTAACGAAAATCTTTAGAAAACTAAATTTTGCGAATTTCGCCAATTTTCGCTGTATAATTGGCAACGAAGATAAAAAAAATTTGACAATCCTGATAAATACAGAGAAAGTATGATCAATTGTATACGCATTAAAACAAGTGTCACTTTCCAAGTGCAGGTGCCTGCAAATATGTACATGTTTACATAATTTATTAGCAATAAAAACATAAGCTAACCACGCATTTCATGAAAAAAGATTTCATATAAGCTTTCTTACATACATATACATACAGTTAAACCTCGATTATCCTGCTCTCGTGGGTCCGGCACCAGCACGGATAATCGAAATACACGGTTAATAGAGGTTATATTAAAATATACAAAAATATATTTTTTTTATTTATTTTTATTTAAACATTCGATTTATGTAACTACAGAAATAAACCACATATTTTTATACAAAACATACAAATCGTCATAGAGAATGCAAAATCAAATATTTATGTACATATCATCAAAAACATTAAAGTTGCTTTGGTTTTTCAAACTACATGTCTGAACTTAAAACATGAACTTAAAAGGGGGAAACACCGGATTTAGATATATGTACATAATAAAAAACATACGAATGCTGCACGGATAATAGATGTAAAGCACGGTTAATAGAGGTATAAATCTTAAGCACGGAAAATAGAGGTAAAGCACGGATAATAGAGCGAAAAAATAAAAAGATCTGCATGCCGGTTAATAGATGTAACCGATTAATAGAGGTCCGGTTAATCGAGGTTTAACTGTATATGTAAATTTCATTAAGGCTGTGATTTTAATAAAACATTTAGTAAAAGTATAAAGTATAGTGGCAAGAATTGCAAAAATTATCAAGAAGTCGAAAAAGTGGCAAATTGCTACTTTAAGCGGCTCATACACTAACAATAAAATTGTTCAGTTTTACGTATTGTACAATTATAACGCCAATGTGTATGTGATATACGATGATGGCACAATATATTGGCAACAATCAAAATACTTTTGATTTTTATTGCACAACGAAAAGATAATGAAATGTGTTGGCAACATTGTACAATGCTGTTTATGTTATTTCTATAGGTTATGTTCACCTTTTTATTGAATGAATGAAAATACTATGGCGAATATCAGATAAAATAATATTGCAAGAGTATGGGCCGCTTTAGTAGCTCCAACGCAAGGCGAATTCATAACAGGTAAGTGCAACTCTACAACTACAAAAAGCCCCATGTATTTTGTTTTTGCAATTTAATTGTTAGCTGTAAAAATTTTTTATTGTAAATTAAAATTAAATAAAATTATTAAATTCACTTCAATCATTCGCAGTTTTGAAATTTTTTCATTATAAAAATAATCAGCCTTATTGTGGTTGTCGTTTTCGTAAACAAACGTGTCGTTTTTTGTAGTAGATTAAAGAACACATGGTGTGTATTACTTTAATCTATTACACAGTCGTATACGACAACGACAACCACAATAAGGCCGAATATTTTTAGCACTTTTCAATCAACTTCTTCTCAAAACAAAATCATATTTTGACGTTTCACCATTTTTTTTTTAATTCGTAGTGGAAACAGCTGATGAACGGCTGACGAGATGGCCCTACAAGAAATGCATAACCAAAACTAAAAAAATTACTATTACTATAACACTATATTGGTCAACACTACCGGTCATATAACTAATAAAATGACCGGTAGTCTTCTTGTAGGGGAGTTTACCTGTTTGAATTCGCCTTGTTCCAACGGTAACTTCGGTTACAACTTTATATTTATATATAGCGTTGCCAAAAAGTAAGGTAAGAAAATCATAATTGGGCGAAAAAATTCATATCTTGAAGAGAAAAATAATTAGTGGACACCATATTTATTTACGCAGCTAACTTTGATGTTTTATATGAAAATATAGCTTCCCAAAAATATGATAAATATGCAGGTTAGAGTTGGGCAAAATCGTTATTTTTGTGGAATCGTTCCGACCGATCCGAAAGATCAAAGGAACTAGGTCGTTCATCGTTCCTGTTTCTTACATTAAACAATCAATGAACGAGGAACGAGAAAACTTCTTTGACGTTCGTAAAAACTTTGACAAACAAATACCTATTTGTTATTGTTTGTTGTGGCGTAACAACTACAAGCTGCCCAAAAATATGATAAATACCTATGCAGGTACACAAAATGCACGTAAGCAAGGATTTTTAAGAATAATTACAGAAAATACGTATTTAAGGCGGTTAAGCTTAAGTGCAACTAACTTGAATTTTTTGTAGGTAGGTAGGTTTGAAAATAATTTTAAAATGTCAAAAAAAATGCTCATCACTACAAAACAACAACAAAAAATTAGATAACTGTAATTTTTTCTTTGTAAACAATGTATTTTTCCTTATTGCCCATTACTGCATTAAAATCTCAATTTCTTAAAAAAGTAGACTTAGAGCCTTTACATGTTAAGCCAGCGATATGTAAGTGTACAAAAATAACCCTGCAAATATTATTGGACTTCTCCATGGACTGGTCCGATGTAATGCAGAATGGACCATGTCATTGTTAAAAAGTGTTTGTAGTGAGACGACATGTCTTCGTTTTTTAACGACATGTTTTCGTTTCTAAACGAAGTTAAAACTTATCCACTTGTGTATACAATGGAGTAGGTTTAAGAGTACTCCCTTGTAATCCAAAGCTGGGTTATATGGTCATGCCCTAGGACATCGTAATGTTAAATATACCATGTTTTTTCCATACGTTTGGGTTACTTTTGGAGTAGTCCTAGTCCTAGTGTGGGCTACATTTTACACGCGTGTTCGGACTTGTCCTATGATTTGCAGGGTAAGTAAACGAAACATATCGACCCCTTTGCGCGAAATTATCGTAGGTATATGCCAATTTTTTGAAATTGAGTTTTTGATGCAAAGAGACGTCACCTGACAAAATATTGTAGGCGAATTCCACTTCGTTGCTCCAAAAATTGAATGTATATTTTCATTTTTATATGCAAGCGAACGCAGAGAAAAGTAGAAAAATGGCTGTCCTGTAAAATTTGGTTTTTGTAACATACGATAATTTCGCGCAAAGGGGTCGATATGTACATACATACATATGTATGTACCTACCTAGTATGTAATGATCTAAGGGATTGCAATTGCGGAACAAGAAACGATAAAAAAGAACAACCTACCTGCAAACATGGAAAAGTCCGAACCGTTTCTATTAGGGAATCTTTCAATGGAACAAGGTCGTTCCGGAACATACAACTCTAGTTGACTGCCAAAAATAAGCGTCCGTAGTTACTAAATATGTATGTATGTATATACATATGTACATATGTATCGCGCTAGGGAAAATTTGGGCAAAACTGTCACTTATGATTGATAGTTGGTCCCCCTCTTAAGTTTAATTTTAATTAAAACCTGCAATTTTTTTTAATAAAAAACATTGGAAAAACAACACAAATACATTCATATCAACATACATATTTACATAGCTACATATGTACATACATACATAAATACTTTTTACAAAACTTTTAAGAAAAAAAGAGAATGGCACAGCCGGTTCGTTATTAAAGTAAATAAGAGAACAATAACAACAACTATTATGTTGTATACAATCTACAGGAGCCAACTATAAAACAAAAGCAACAACAAAGAAACCAGATACATACATAAAAAATACAAATGTTTCGCTTGTCTCTTTTGGGTTAACAACAAAAAACACACAAACTCAAATAAAAAAGGCGCGTAAAGTACAGTCATACATTAAAAAGAAAATGTACCTAGGAATAAGTTGTACCTATAAGGAAAACAGATTTAAATGAAAAGGGAAATCATTTTTAATTATTATTTTTTTTAATAATTTTATTCCCAAGGTATTTTAAATTTTTTTTCAAATACCTACCTACATACCTATAAAATACACATTGGTACCTAGCTATGTAGGTATGTACTACATATTTATGTAGGTTCCTATCTAACTGCCGTATTCATAAAAAATAAAACAATTTTAAAATGTGTTTTAGGCAACATTTCATACAAATTTTTCTTAAAACACATTTTAAATCTATTTTAATTTTTTTATGAGTACGGCAGAAAGTACGGCTGACTTCATAAACGCAGTTTGCAAAGCAACACTGAAATGTAAAATGTTCATAAACGCAGTGAAATTAGTTTTGGCAATGCCTCAAGTTCATTATTGCATGGCAATACTTTTTAATGCGCAACATTAGTCAAATTTGTGCAGTGGTTTTACTTGTGATGCTTTATACATGAAAATTTTTTTTATTTATGTAAACACAAACGAAACACAACAAATGATGCAAAGTATTCATGCGTTCATAAATGTGTCAAAATATCATTGCATTTTTTTACAATGCAGTGTTGCCACAATATATTGCTTTGCCTTGTCTACGCATTTGTTTGCAGTGCTGCATTGCAAACTGCGTTTATGAAGTCAGCCTACGTACCTACAACGTTGTAATGTAGGTACATATGTATGTACATGTTTAAATATTGAAAACATATGTACATATTTGTTTAAACATATTTTTATCATAGTAATGTACATATGTAGGTGTGTACATAGTTATAATAATATGTAAAGCACAATGTGGGTAGGTACCCATCATAGTTATAAGAACATACCTATGTAAGCTCCATTAAAAACAATAATTCGTCAGCTTAAATCTAAAAGGCCGTAGTGACAAACAATTTCAAGCCCAACTTTAATTGATTATGGTGTTCATATGTGCATACATATGTATGTATGTAGTACCTACCTACAAACCTAATTATGTTAAGGTACTGTAAACAATAAAACACTTATAGGAATTTTTAAATATTCAGGTAGGTATTTTATTTAAAACTAAAATAGGTACAACACTTAAGTAGAATGTATGTAGATAAATATAAATAGGTACCCTATTTAATAAATAAATCACATGCAAAAATACATTACTAATTCACTTAATAAATCTTTCAGGTATGTAGGTACCTATACCTATATGTAGGTACAAATAAATAAAAAGTATCTCGCGAACACTGTTGTTAGTAAAATTCACTGCAATTAAATATACAAAAACAAACGATTGCCCAATTTCTTGGCTAATTTTAAATAAAGAGATTTGATTTTATGAACATTAAATTTTTGCAGTGCATTAACTGTTACTTGATATGTATGTACATATCGATAGGTATTGTCACTTAAGAAAATCTTTTAAAAATATCGATTTATTGTAAGCACTTTCTTCATAACTATTTAACAAGGTGTTGCGTAAATTAAAAAATTATTCCGTGTAAAAGTTGAACTTGCTCGTAGCGTAGCATTTCTGAATTTAAGTGAAAAATCTAAATTTACAGAAAATGAAATCTTTTAGCTGTGTGTTATTTTATTTTTTATACCTAGTACGTATTCAGAGTTTGGTTAATGTCTGTAATATGAGTTTTGCTTTTTTATATTATAACCACATACACTTTCTCTACGAAATACATTTTTTCAATAATGAATAGTAAAACATGAAAGTGCAAAAATATTGCGTGAGAATTTTTTAGTCATATTGATAAACACACATACATACATACATATATACTTATATACTATACATATCTTTTTTGATTTGGGTTTGAGATACTTTTTTTCAAATACAATAGACGCTTCGTTATACAGTGCACATTAATACCGAAGACATAATGATAATACAAAGGAGGAGAGTGTAACACAAGGGTTGCCATTATTAATGTTGCAGTAGTTCCCGCTTAAGTCCGCATCGAAAAATGTTCAGTTTTTTACGCATTTAAACGGAGAATCATTTAACCGATAGCCCGGATAAATGCGCAATCAATGCATTTATAAAAACCTCGCTTAAAAAACATAATAATCACTTAAAAGTACTCAAGGCGAATTAACTACAGGTGGTGTCGAAACGCCTTCTGATTTCGATAGTTCGAGCCTATTTGTTTTGATTTGTTAGTGTTTTGCTAAAGGGCCAAATACACTTGTCAAATGTTTGTCCAGCCGGCGAATTCAACGTGTACATGTGCTGGACGTAATATTCGCCGTCATATCTAAATTTTTTGATTTTTCATCAAGCGTTGTCAGTGTCACACATACAAACACATTTTTACTAATAGGTACTACCACAATGCTTGATGAGTACTTTGATCAGTGTATTTGGGCCTTAAGAATGGTTGACATTTCGAGCCGTAAACACTAAAAATGCAATGCAAAACCCCCTATGTTTTTTCTGCTGTTTTTGGCTTGTTGTAGTTGCGACACCACCTGTAGTTTAATTCGCCTTGAAAGTACTTTTTTAGTTATAAGGGATAATAAAACTTATTATAACTAGTTCTCATACGAAATTAAATATATTTAATATTCAAACTAAAACTAATTGAATAAACATTCTTACATAAATACATATGCACATAGGTACATATTTTTTAAAAATATAAATATGTTTTGTATATAATATGTACTTTATTCGATCTTTATTATTTTCAAGTATTAATAAATTGTCGACCTTAAGGTCTTTTTTTTAAACTTTAAATGTTTTTTGGAACCAATATTTCGGCACTTCTTACAATTTATAAAATAAGAACAGAAAAAACAAAACCCTGAAGAAGGCACTCAAGGAAGTGCCGAAATATTGGTTCGAATAAACATTTAAAGTTAAATAAAAGACCTCAAGCTCGACTATTAATACTTGCAAAATGGGTATGTTTTTTTTATTAAGAAATTTACTTTTTTACTTCAACTGCCGTTTTAAATATTTGTGTTGCCAAATGCTTATTCGAACCAATATTTTGGCACGAGTGGTAATCATTTAAGTGGGGTGCATTTAAGAGGGAACTACTGTATTTATATGCTCAGAAAATAGGATTGATTTCTCTAATTTAAGCGAAAGTTTTATTTTATAAGGCTGGCTGAAATTTGTGAAGGTAGTTGTTAAGTGAAAAATGTTCTTATTCTGAAAAGCTTTATAAGGCTTCGTTATAGGTATAATTTCAGTTATATAACAAAGCTTAAATGGACAAACATAAAAGTTATTGTAAGTGCCTTTTTACACACGTCAAGTTTTTGTCATAAATTCTTTAACTTTTGGGAAAGAAGGGAAAAGAGAATGCAATTTGTTTTCCTCTCTATCCTAAAAACTCAAGATTTGATGGCTAAGACTTGAAGAGTGTGAACCAGTACTAAATAGCCTGATCCATTTACAATATTATTGAATATGTTATTTGCCATATTATTTTTTTATTCCACTATATTATTCAATGCAAGACAGCATTGTACGTTGCACTGCTGCCAACTTTTTTTGAACACTTCCCGCCAAATCGGATTTCAAAACCGCTAAATATTTAATTTAGCGGAAATTAAAAAAAAATTCCGCTAAATCCCAAACATTTTCAAAAGTTGTATATAAGCCTGGATATAAGTTGCTTTTTCAATGGTCTCAAGTAACATTACATACTCAGGTTTTGCTCTTTAGCTATTTTATTTCCAAAAAAGTCATGGTGATGTATTCGACCGTGACGAATCTTTGTTCTTTATATGGGACCTATGAAAAATTTTGGTCCGATCTTCACGAAATTTGAAAAAGTAGTTCATAGTCTTATAAAAGAATGGCCGAACAAATTTTATTCTAATATAACACAGATTGAGAGCGTTACGGTTTTATGCGGACTAAAGTTTTTTCCGAGAAAAGGCTTTATATGGGGCCAATGGTAAGTTATAGAAAGTTGACAGTGTAAATTATTATCATATAAAACCGTGGCAGACTAAACATTTATTCCAATAGCAATACTTGTAACCGTTTTGGGCGTACTAAAGTGTTTTTCGAGAGTGGGCTTTTTATGGGCCTATGGTAAATTACAGAGTGATTTCTAGTCATATTTAGCTGCTTTTTTGAGAGTGGGGCTTATATTGGGCCTATCGCTAATTTAACAGTATGATGTTTAGGCATATAGAAAATGAATGACTAGTTATGCTAGTTTTTGTAACAAAATGATTTTTAGGGTGGTTGTTTCACATTTTGATTCATAACTCTTTTCATATTTTGTGTTTATCCGTCGTAATTCTATATTACTGTTGTAATAATGAGCCCAAAAGTAAAAGAAATTTGTCTAAATATGTATAAGAAATCTATAGATTATAATTATATATGAGAAGCAATTATAATTGAGCAGCAAAAGTGGGAAGGCGTTGCGCGACATTTCTAAAATTGTTGGTAAACCAAAATCAAGTGTACAAACTGTGTTAAGAAATTAAAAAAATAACAAAAGAAAGTAGATTAAGAAGTGTATTAAGAGCAGCTCAAAACTAGAAACTTAATCCCCACAGTTAAACATGGAGGCGGATCCGTTATGGATTGGGGGTGTGTCGGCGACTGGGATTGGTTATTTAACTTTTATTGAGACAACGATGGATCGTTTTATGTATTTGAATCTATTAAAAGATGATCTCAAGGAATTAGTATACAAAATGGGCTTGTCGGGAATCTGGTTCTTCCAAAAAGATAATGACTTAAGTCCAATTGAAAATTGATGGGACAAATTGGACCGTAGAATCATAAAAGCGACGATTTAGAACAAGCAGGACCTAAAAAACGCTTTAATGAAAGATTAAAAAACTCGTTATTTATAAAAGTTTTTCAGTGTAAATTTGTATTTATTTATTAAAGTTTTTCAGTTTAAATTTGTATTATTGGTAAAGAAAAAAAAATAATAAAAGTTGCCCCAAATCGAAAGCAAGCATCTGTTGAAATTAGGCAGTAAATGGTGAAATTTAATTAAGAGGGTTAAACTGTGAGATAAATTTCAAAATTGTTTTATCAAAAGGTTTTATAATGAGTAAGGGTTAGATAAGAAAAGAAGAGTAGGTCAAGGAAAAATATTTTTAGTTCAAGCAATTAAGCAATTTATTATTAAAACAAAGAAGGAACTTTAAAAAAATAATCAGGAATGTTATGAAAAATTATCGTTTTCAAAATGATTGTTTGAGCAGGTGTGATGAATTTCAATCGGTTTTAAAATCCATTTCTGAAATAAAGTTTTAAATTTTTTGTTCAAAATACAGTTCAATTATGTTTGTATGTATGTAACCCCGGGTCTCCCGTTGCAATATTTATTGCGGCAAACGTCAAATTTGATTGCTCCATAAAATTTGCGACGTATAGACCGCATATTGCCATGAGTTGCAATCCATTGCGCAGTGATTGCTCTTCTTATTGCTTGAGCAATTATTGCTTAGCAATCTGCTGTAAAATGAGTTGTCATTTATCTGAAATTTCATTTCTCTGTATGTTTGTTTATGGCAAAGCAATTTCACGTGTTCTCCAGCAATATAGTCAGCAATTATTGCTCCATTGATCTGTCATTGTTCTGCCGACGTTATTGCTTGTACTTATCAATAAAAATTGCTACGTGGAGACCCAGCGTAATAAACAATTTAAAACAATATATGCAGGAAAACACAGTAGCCTTTAAGGCTACTTTATACTATCATACAAATCCTACGTATTCTGACGAAAATGTATCACTGATCTAATTATTGTTTCAAAATTTGCATAAAACAATAACAACTCATAATGACAGGGTTGTATTTTTGGCAGATGTTAATCACTGCAAAATGGCTGTTAAACTTGTGTGATAGTGTAAAGTACTGATTAGCACAATCTGAATACATTATCACCAACCAAATGGCTTATAATGAATATCTAAATATGTATAATGAAAAATAACTTAAAAATACCCTCAATCCCGAGCAGATTATTATGCTACCCATATAAGGTTTGGTGAAGTGGAATCTTCAGGTGGTACTTTGGTAAGTAATATGTTTTGCGTCAACTTACTACATTTAATTCGAATGACCACTATTCATAATCTATTCCAGAATCCATGCACTTTAATATATCCGTAATCGATCATCTAGTAAAAATATCGATTTATCAAAAGGTCGATATTAAAAATAATGGTGGATATATCGCTCATTTGCTACAACGCGCCATTCGTCGTCTTTCCAAAATTGCTTTAAAATATTTATCATCGTTTCTCCATGCATTCCTCCGAAATGTATGAAAGTGTACAAAGGGTATTACCACTTTTCTAGTGATTACACTGATAGCCTTTTTACACTTGTCAACATTTAACATCTAACATTAATTTCAGAAGATGTTGAAATTTTCCCATAGGAAATACATTGGGCTAAAATCAAAATTGTTTAACATCTTTACAAAATGTTCCTTCTCATTGTATTTCATTCTACATCTTCCGATTATTTTATTATTATTGTAGCATCACTGACAAAATAGCTTTTGGTTTGAAAGCAGCGTTACCACTTCTAAAGTTTTTCCTTTTTTGTAAGCCTTTTGTTACTTGATGTTTTTTAAATTATTAAACAAAATTACGTCAAAAATTCTTTTTTAGTACGGGGATGCTTGTATTCGGTCAGTACGCTTTGTGTTTTTATTCGTAGATATCAGAGATCAGCAATGAACCGTTTTTTCGCTACTCCTAGTAGGGAATTGAAAAGAAGTATGTAGATCATCAAAAGATGAAACATTTAAATTCAGACTTACTTAAAAATACTGTGACACTTGGTATCACGCACCGTGTTAGTAAAAAAAATACACAACGTGTACTTACTAATAGAGTTGTGCCGTTCCGGAACGACCTAGTTCAATTGAACGATTACCTAATACTCTTTGTACACTTGCATACATATCTGAGGAACTCATGGAATATGTTAAAATGTGAAATACGTGTTCACACTTGAAACATATAACATTTGCTATCAATAAAAAATGTCATCACTTTTGAAATAAAAACTTTAATTTTTTAAACACTTGTTTTCTATAAAAGTGCCAAAATTTTAAAAGATAACACCAAAATGTATTAAGAACTCATTTTGTTTAATAATATAAAAAAAATGAAGTAACATAAAGCTTGCAAAAAAGAAAAACTTGAGAAATGGTAACGCTGCTTGTAAATCAAATGCCATTTTGTCAGCGATGCTACAATAATAAAAGAATGAGATGGGAACATTTTGTATAGATGTTGAAAAATTTTGATTTTTAGCTTTCTTAAGGCCATGTCAGATAAAACTTCTTCGCTTTGCGTGACGTTTCTAACTTTGACAGAAAAGCGCAACGCAAAAGGTGTATGCCACAATAAACACTTTGACAACACACACGAATTGTTTGTTAAAAATAAATAAATAAATAAAAAAAAAATTATACTAGCAGACTGTCAAAGCGCGCAAAAAGACGGATTTGCCTAACTTTATGCTTTGCTCTGCGTTAAAAGTTCTTTATGTGACATGTTTCGTATAAGTATGAATTTTTCATCTTGGATGTCAAAGCGAATCCCTACCGCACCGCGAGGCAAAAATTTTATCTGACATGGTCTTATGGGAAAATTCCAACATCTTCGAATATTGATGTTAAATGTTGACAAGTGTGAAAAGGCTATAAAAGGAACAGTGCGGACTTTTTTAATACATAGTTCCGTTTTTTATCGTTCTGCAATTGCAATCCGTTGAATCATCCCATTTATTTCTGTACTTGCATTTTTCCTAAATTTTGTTTTTGTGTTCATGTAAATGTTCACTTCTTCGTCGTGTATTTTGGAAAAGCCACCATTATTTATGTAGTTGTTACGCCACAACATGAAAACAACCCGGTGGCGTGTTTTGAGCGACTTTGTCAAGTTGATATTTTCATCTATGATTCCTCCTGACAAACTGGGTCTCAAGGCGCAATTTCTATGATAATATCGAAATGTCGATGAAAGTACGCGACAACGACACTGCTAAATACAGTTTTGCAGACATTTTTATGAATGATTCACTGTATAAAAGAAAGTTGAAAGTAATCGACATTGTCTGTTATCACTCGATATAAAACGGAACTCTGCTGGAATTTGTCTGCTATTCTTCAATGGTTGAATAACGGATTATTAAATATATGTACATATGTATGTATGTATCTTATTTTCTTGTTTATCACCGCATTGAAGTATATTGAAACTTGACAACATTGTCTGAATATCGATGATATTGTCTGTTAGGACTCACTAATACGCGGAAGCCTAACGAACAAAATCAGTTCTGGTCATCTATGATATTTTGGACAATTGCTTAAAAATTCATGTATGACGCCAAAGAAAATTCAGCATATGTCATTGATGATTTAACATTGTCAGTATGTTTCATGATGAATCATCATGACGTTCGCCACCGGGAAACAGTATCAAATATTGATTTGTTGACGTTTTTTCGAATGATGAAGAGGTTTCTCGTTCCTCGTTCATTTAGTGTTCAAAGTAAAAAAAGGAACGATGAACGACAGGAACGACCTACTTCCTTTGATCTTTAGGATCGATTCCACAAAAGGAACGATTTTGCCCAACTCTACTTACTAAGCTTCTTCGTGAACTGATAATGGGGGACGTGCAATGCGGCAGCTACTTGAAATTGCAACCAAAAACAATAAGGCCAGGAACTGAATAAAGTAGTGTAGTAGTAGTAAGACCCCTTTCACACTCGGCGAGTTACTTGCGCAAGTCTCTTGCGCAGCTCTTGGTTTGTAGATGTCAGCGGTATAGTCGGGGTAAGGAAAAAAATGTTGTACAGACTTGCAAGTTACTTCCCGAGTGTGAAAGGGGTCTAACTGAAGCCTAAAAATGCTCTGTAGTGCAACAAAGTTAAAAATTTCAAATTATGCGCATCAACTGTAACTGCAGCAACTACCACAACTACGTATTCTGTTGCCACTACTTTAAAACTGCCGTTTTTAACTTATGACAAATTGCAGCGGTATTCGTAATGTTGTACTTCAGCAACTATTCTGTTCCCCACTTTTTTTTTTTTACTAAAAAAAAAATCGACATCGTCCAGTTAATATTTTCATTTATTTAATTTTTTTTATAATAATTTAACAATTTTTATTTCTTCAATTAAAGCCGTTATTTACAAATATAAAGTGTTTTTCAAAGCATATATGTACATATGTTTTTGAATACTTGCATACTATGCATTGCATTATTATATGTAATTAGGGGAAACCCCTTTTATAAACTAAAGACATGCTTAAACAATTTTGGAGACTGTGTGAACAAGTGTGAATGCCCAACTATAATATGCTTATGTTGGCTTAAGCAACTGTGCGAATACATATAAATCGTATGTGTCAAACCGTATTGTACTAAAGAAAACTTTTGTAAAGTTTTATGAATCTGTCATTTGCTTAAGCAAAGCGCGAAACTGATCGTACTTTCCGTACGGAATCTAATGTTTTTTGGTTTTGTGTTTTTAAATTCATTTGACAGGCTTTTGTGAATTTTTGACAGAAGCTTATGCATATTACCCTAGGTCTACACTAAAGATAATTATCTCAGCAAGTTGGCAATAACGTCGGCAGAATAACAGAGTAATATTTCTTATTGCTCAGCTTATGTTAAAGGCATGGGAAAACGTATTTATGTTAACTCATAATTTGAAAAAAATCAAGGAAGAAGGTGCAGTGTAAAAAATGGCGGTATCTTACAAGAATTATTATTATTAATATAATTTCTTTCTTATTCGACTTTATTACTTAAATTTATATTAATTTGTTTAAGTCTGGGATCACACTATGAAAGTTTTCTTTCAGAAAGTCTGAGTTTATTGGTGAGAGGGGAAGAGAACATGCTTTTCTTTTCTCCTCTCTCACCCATAAACTCAGACTTTCTGAAAGAAAACTTTCATAGTGTGAACCCAGACTAAGCTTGAGGGCATTTTTAATACAAATATATTAATTTTATTGATATTTTTATTTTTGTTAATGTAAAATTATTATTTTTATATAAAAAAGAACTCGAACTTAAACAAATTAATATTAATTTTAATAAAGATTGAATAAGGAAAAAATTATAATATTTACAATTTTATTTTAGTGTTTATTTAATTATTTTACTACAATTATAATTTGCTACAATCTTAAAAAACTTAATTTCTTTCCCACACAATTTTCTTCATTTTTTTTTCTTTTTTGCTTCTTTTTTTCAACTGACAACCAAATTGACGTTTTTTGTAAGCAATAATTGTCAACGAAAATGGACTAGCAATTATTGCAACATAAATTGTTAGCAATAAATATTTACAACAAATTGCTGTCTACATTAAAGATAACATAATTTTGACAATTACTGCAATATATGTCGCAATAATTATCTCTGGTACAGACGGGCAGTTATAGATGGTCCTTAAGATTTTTAATAGCAAGGAAGAATTTGAGCAGTCCGTAACACCGAGTCTACAACTGACATGAAATGCTGTTAAAACATGATGTTAAGACTCCATGTTGAATTTTTAATATGTTAATGGTGGAGTATAGTACTCATGTTAATGTTAAGAAATTTCATTATTTTTTGATTGTCGTCGAAGCATATTCCAAACAATAGTGTGTGTGAAATGAAAAAAAGCAACAAAATGGCTTCTGTCAAGCTTAAACGTCATTTTATGTTATAAAAGAGTTGTTAAAACACATGGCTTAACAGCCGTGTTAAAACATGAGAAAAACTCTAACATGATGAGTCTATACTTAACACTAACATCATGTTAGTGTTAATGTTAAGCATTTCATGTCTGTTGTAGACTACATGTAAGTATTAATGCAAAGAAGTTTATAACCTCGATATTGAAACATCGATGTATCGTGTTTTTACCGATGTTTTTTAACATCGATGGTTATCGTGGAAAAATCGATATTTTTAAACATCGTTGTTTTTCACAACGATGTTGCTTCCCTACTCACAAACCATTAGGTCCCCATTGGCGGGATAATTAACAAAGTTTTATTTTCCCTTTTATTCCCATTTTCATTTACAACGTTTTTAATTAATAATTTGGCAACACTAGGTCACAATGATTTGCAAATGTTATACACATCTATTTAATTGGAAAAATACTGACGTATATAAGGTTAGAAAAAGACACCTGCCACTGTCAAACCATTAGAGCGAATGAGATAGCCTGTGTACTATGCATTATATTATATATATATATCGTTACATATACGAAATAAAAGAGAGAATATACATTTTTTTGAGAATATACTCTCAATTTTTATGCTCTTTCCCTGCACTCTTTTATTAAAGAAATATATATGAAGTTGTTTTTTTTTTAAAGGCAAACAAGCTAAACAAGCCAAGGCATAAAGAAACTCAATTCAATAGCATTTGTAAAGGCAATTGCCATAGCATTCGTTGTTGGTACGTACAACACAGTGTGTTTTGTTAATATACCAGCTACGGCAGCATTATAATATACAACAGTATAGTGAGTCAAGTAAAACAAAAAAGAATAAAAAAAACAGAAAACAACAAGAAGTATACCTACAGAAAAAGAAAACAACAAAAACGTTTTAGTAGTGAGTTTTTTTTTCGCAAGTAAAAGACAAGCTAACTAATAAAAAAAGAAAAACAACAACTGCGTCGACGAAAACGATAAGAAGACAACAACAACATAATAAATAAAACGTATAAAAAATAGCAAATAAATATTTATACATATCACTTAGTTTTAGTGATGTTAATGGTGATTCTTCCTATAATTCGATTTTAATTTAATTGACTATAATTTGTATACGTTTGAGAGGATTTATTATCACTATTTTTTCTGTGTAATTTCAATAATAAGGATCTAAGAAAGACTTAAAGCGCAATAGAATTACATTGTATGACAACAACAACAAAAAACATTAAGAAGAAGAGTCACATGTAATAAAATGAATTCTATTGTGTTTGTATTGCAATTTTAATAACGGTTGATATTTGCTTTTGCTATTTTGACGTTTTGGTTTTTGTGTGTGTTGTTATTTTCTCTTTTGCAATTCGATTTTGTTTATGGTAAATTTTGTGTATGATATTTTTCTCTTTGTGTTAAATTATAGCGTAATAAAAATACAATTTAATAGAAAAGGCTTTATTAAAAAAGGCCACAACTTCTTAAAGTTAAGTGTATAATTTACATAAAGTATTATTTGTTCAAAATAAAACTACAAACGGTGTTAAATAAAAAAACAAATAGACGGTACACGAATAAAAACAACTGGAATAAAAAAGGCATTGATCCCACATCTAGATTTATTTGGTGTTATTCCAAACAGAATTAAAGAGGCAATTAAGGAAAAAATAGGAATTAGTCGTATATGAGGTCGTTATAAATCATCAACAAGAAGAACACACACAAATCCAACATACTGAACATGGAACATTTTCATCAGATACAGGTAAGTCAAGTATAATATTTGCATATTGATTTTTT
This sequence comes from Pollenia labialis, assembly GCA_949318255.1. Taxonomy (NCBI): domain Eukaryota; kingdom Metazoa; phylum Arthropoda; class Insecta; order Diptera; family Polleniidae; genus Pollenia; species Pollenia labialis. Next base: position 78,149,678 of record OX439142.1, read on the forward strand.
TGTTGTTTTGTGCCAAAAAAAAACATACTATTCATGTTATGAGAAATAAATAATTTCATTACTTAAACTACAAATGATAATAGATATTTTATTTTGTTTTTTTTTTAAGTAAATAATTGTTAATTGTCATAATTTTCCTTTGATTTAGAGAGCTTGGCAGTACTTTTGTTTTTTTTTTCATGTTGCAATATAAGTACCGGTTCACACACGTCAAGGCTTGAGCTTTTTGGAGAGAAGGGAACCGGCTCTAAGCCCCAGTTTTGTAAATAACAACCCTTCTAGAAATGAATGAGCGAGTAGTCACATTTTTCATTTTGGTGTTTAGAAAATGATAGAAAGAAATGACCGAAAACTTGAATTATTTCTTGTAGGGAATTCAATAAAAAAAACATCCCATCTCTTGAAAGGGAAATATAATGTACCGTGCAAACTATACCAGAAATGTCTTTATATGGGGTTTCCCCTCAGATTTAATTGTTTTTTTAAATTTAGGGTGTACAAATACATAAATTTATTTTTGGGGGTTTCACTATTTGCAGATTGGTGTTGGTTGAGCAAAAATAAAATCAATTCTCACGAGGGCTTTTACGACATCGTTTTTTCTTGATTCCCTTTTGAAGCAACTTTTAAAAATCCTTTGCGTTTATAGGTACGATGATGTTTAGTTGCATTTTTTTTATTTACAGTAGGGCCTTGATTATTCGTAAGTCTATTAACCGGTAGCGTCAATTAACTGGGAAATAAGATTTTTTTGCTTTGCTTGAATTTTTTTTTGGCAAAAGTTCACTTTACGGGGCGTACGAAAAAAATATGCTACCCGATTCAGAATAAAAAAAGAAAAAAACGAAAAGTAAAATTTAAGGAGGCTGAGGCCCGTAGGCCCCCCTGGATTCAAAAGCAAATTACCTTTAATTTGAGTACCCACACATATCACTAAGTTGGCGGGGCAGTTTTTTTGGGTCCAGGGGGCCCCATGGGCCTCAGCCCCCTTATTTTATTCTGAATCGGGTAGCATTTTTTTTTATTTTTTTTCGTACACCCCGTAAAGTGCACTTCAGCCTTTTTTTTGCACCGATTATCTACCTTTATTTTCCGGCTTTACCTCTGTTATCTGAAATTATAAACAAATTTTCCTTAATTTTTCGTTTACTTACACTCAATTCACATGAGGGCTTTTACGACGTCGTTTTATCTTGATTCCCTTTTAAAGCAACTTCCAAATTCTCTTTGCGTTCATACGATGATTTTTGGTTGCATGTCTTTTATTTGTTTACAGTATGCCCTTGATTATCCCTCATTCCGGCAGCATCAATAAACTGGAAAAAAATTTTTTTTTGCATTGATTTAAATCACCTCTGTTATTATTTTTTGTTTACTTTTGAACAATCAAAATAAATTTTAATAAATGAAGAAAGAGAATTTCCCAACGTACTGGAAGCATATTCTCCCAATTACTTTTTTCCCCATGTTTACATAATAATACATTAAATATTTATATATAATATGAAACAATCCAAAAAAAATTAATAATCAAGAATGCTGCCGGTTTCGTCTGTTATCGATAATCGGATTCACTGTATTTTCAACCACACACTTCAAAGTAAGAAAAAGAATAAAACGTAAAAAGAAAAAGTTAAAAAAGAAATATAAAAAACGACATGAAAAACACAAAACGAGTCGTTTAGTTTACCCCTCTTTCTTCTCTACTCCGCTCGCCATCAAATCAAAAGAGACGTCGACAAAGCGACGACGTAAAAGCCTCCATGTGAATTGCCTGTTACACAGTACAACACATGATTTCGGGACTCAATTCTGAAAATTGGTTATGAAAGTAAACCCAAAAAGAAGAACTTCTGCATCATTAGTTTGGTCATGGTACATCAAATAATAATAAAAATTAATTTGAAGTTAGTAAGTATTGCATAGGGGAATTTGTCACGTTTTAGGCTCTTTTGTTTGTCATAACTCGAGAACCACTAGTCCGAAAAAAAATATTAAAAACGATATAAAAACACAAACCGAGTGATTTTGTTTAACCCTTTTTCTTTCTATCAAGGTGAATTAACTACAGGTGGTGTTGACGGCAGCGTTACCGCTCAAAATTTTCAAAAAGGGGCACAAAAAGTTGATTTTCAAAAGAAAAGTGGCACAAAAAGGGGAATTCTGAGAAAAAAAGGGGCAACTTTAAAAATAAGAAAATGTTTATATTTATTAAGTTATTTTCACTGAAAATATAACCGATACAAAAATAAACCTATTTTTATGTATTAAAAATACCAGAATGTACTAATAAAGTGACCTCACAAGCGCAGCTGTTTGCAGTGATTTTCTTCGTATGTGACGTTTGGCCTATTTTTTTTTGTTTATTTACATTTTTTATAAAGGCATTTTGACATTTGCCGTCTCAATTCTAGCAACCAAATGCCTGTTGTTTTTTCTATTGTTTCATTGTTGTAGAACTGAGGTCACTTTGTTAATACATTTTGAATAATACATTATATAAGTACAGAAACTGTCGAACTTCCCTATAATCAGCACTGCCAGAAGTAAGATTTTACCTTATTTTTTAAGATTTTTTAACCGAAAAAAGATTTTAAGATTTTTTTTTTGTCTAGACGAAGGTTAAGTTCAATTAAAAAAAAACCTTTTTTCCCATTTAAAAATTTTTAACCAAAATACATAATTCAATTTAGTACCTTTGAGAAATTAAATTTTTTGTTATGTTTATCTTTTGTTTATTTTATGTACTACAAAAAAATATGGATTGTTTTTATCAAGGCTTACATGTACAAAAACAAAAAACGATTCTTTTTAGTTGTCAAAAATTTACTACCACATATACAAAGCAAAAAGGAAAAAACGTGTATGTGTGGCATTCCATAAACGTATACATGCACATGTAAGCAAAATGTAAACAACTTTTGACAACTAAAAAGAACATAAACAATGATCATCAGGCTTCTTGCGCAGACCTTTTCAATGGGCCTTGGTTTTTATTATTAGAAAATGGGAATTATTTCCTTTCGAATGTTACTTTATATTATATTCAAAATTTTTTATTTTTCGAATTTATTCTATGAGCTAAATTTCTGTTATGTATTTTAAAAAGCTTTTTTGTAATAGTCTTATCCTTCAATTTTTCAGAAATGAAATTTAGCTCTATAAAAAAAATAAGATTTTTTCTTTAAAAATAAGATTTTTTTGGTGAAATTAAGATTTTTTGCTGAAAATTTCTGGCAGACCTGCCCATAATAAATCTGTATGTATCCCTTGATGTACTGAACTTACATTTTCTTGCACATCTACATATATATATAAAAAGAAGTGTACATTTTGATTTTCACTCCATAACTCGAGAACGGCTCGACCGATTGCCATAAAATTTTTAGGGAAGGTACAGGGAGGAGTGATGATGGTTAGTTGATTTTGAAATCCAAAATCGGTCTAGCCATTCTCCAGTTATCTATCTATATAAAATGGATGTGTGTATGTATGTATGTAACGTATGGACTCCAAAACCGCTGGGCCGATTTTGATGAAATTTTCAGGGAATCTTCAGAATATTCAGGCGGGTGACACTGTGAAGTCTGATTTTTGATTTTCGGTCTGCGGGCGGAGGGGCGTGCCAAAATCCAATTTTCAAATTGCACCACCAATGACATATATATAATTTGGACGATTTTTTCTTTAAAATTATCGCCATGGTCCAACTTAGGTTTTTACGGAAAGAAAATTTTGCCCTGCCCACTTTTACGCCCACTTTTTTCGATTTACCTAAAATCAAAAAACTGCTCCATCGATATGACTAATTTTTCTTTTAACTGTTCGTATTAATCCATTTAACGTTTTCATCGAAAGATAAAATTACCACGCCTACTTTTACGCCCACTTTTTCTATTAAGCGCATAATTTGAGAACGGTTTGACCGATTTGGACGATTTTTTCATTAAAATGATCGCCATGGTCCAACATAGGTTTTTACGGAAAGAAAATTTTGCCCGCCCACTTTTTTCGATTTACCTAAAATCAGAAAACGGCTCTTTACACAAAATAAAAAAAAAAACAAAAAACATTGTCTATGCGCTGGTCTTAAGATGAAGTAATAAATAAATATAATTTCCAATTTGCCTTAAATACATGCGTTTCTTTTTTGATTGAGCCCATATCTACACCATATGTAAGTTATTTTGTAAAAAAACTTTATGATAGGTATTCCATGGATTTTTATTTAAAGGCCGTAAATGTCGTTAAAAGCTCAATTTAAACCGTGTGGTAATACAATACTAATGTTTGCTTAGGGCCAGCAACGTGGACCAGGTCAGCTAGTTTGTTTATAAAATTAGATCACATTTTACTAATTTTTGAACTTTGTTCATAATTAGGAGAGCTTCATTGTATATATGTAAGTTCACTTTAGAAAAGCTCGAATGTATATATGCACAGTGAAAATAAACGTCTTGTTTGCAAGTTAACCCGAACGAACTTTTTCATTTTGTGTTCGTTTGTACAAAAAATACAACCGTGGGAAAAATTTTTTAGTTCTTTTGTGAAAATGTTAATGTAAAACATGCAAAACATTGCATATTTTACCCTTACTTTAACTTAAGGTGTTAATACTGCCCTGTTTTACAACTTTGGTTGTATCTTCTTTGTTCCTACAACAAATGATTTATTTTGTTTGTCATAATTTAAACCGCTTATAATTTTGTGAAAGAAATCGCCATTAGAAATATACTTACATATAAAAACGTTATTCTTCCCAAAATACGGGCTTTGGCGTAATAACATCTATATCATGGGAGATAGGCGCGTCAAACATAGATCAGATATTTCTTATTAGGAGAAGTTAGTAGTGGTTCGATTTTTATTCATACAACCGTGAAGAGTATATCGTTACTTTAATATAGAAAAGCCCTAACTAATATTTTCCCTACTTTACAGGAGAAGAAAAAAACTTAATAAAATTTATAGTCTTGAAGTCGCGTTTTTTTTTAAACCAGTTTTTTATTAAATTGCTTAGAGAATTGAACATAAAACTGCGTTTAAAAAAAATCGTGACTGCAAGACTTTAATTTTTATTAAGTTGTTTCCTTCTCCTGTAAAGTAAGGAAAACATTAGTTAGGGCTTTTCTATATTAAAGTATCGATATGAGATTTGATACTGCCGAATAGAGCGATATTTCTTGTTTTGATTTTATCTATAATTCAAAAACACTTACTGAATTCTTGTTCAAAGGACAAGCTTAAAAGTAATAGTTTACCATTACTAATAAAAAGAAAAAATAATGAATTAATTAGGTTTGACGATTTATTTCTTTAGTTGTTATATGTTCAACATGGACTGCCAGTTATTTACTTTCAACCTATTTTATTCTTTTATAAAGCTAATTTAGAAAAAAAAAATCCGTTCGGCGGATGCTCTTTTATACATTTAGTTCAAAAAGGGGCGAAAGGGGCACAAAATTATACAAAATGATACAAAAGGGGATTTAAAATAAAGGGGTAAAAAAGTGGACAGGTAGTCAAAAAGGGGCAACATGCGACTTTAGTCGCATAACGGTAACGCTGGTTGCCGCATCTGATTTTGACAGTTCGACCTTTTTTGTTTTGATTTATTAGTGTTTTGCTAAGAATCGGGGCTGCCGTTGAAAACTTCGAAGAAGTGTCATAAAAAGGGTATTTAAGAAAAAGGGATAAAAAAGGGTATTTTAAAGTAAAATGGGGCCAAATTTATTAGTATATATCTATTAATTAAATACATTAAACTAACATAAAAGTAAAAACGCATTTAAGCAAATTGTTGATTATGTTAATCAGAGCCGTTCACATTTCATTTAAGATGACATGATTAAGTCTGTGTTCATACTGCTCATGTTTTAATGACATGATTGCTACTTTATAGGCGAGAGGGACGAGGGGAAAAGAAATATCACTAACTACAGTACAAATTCGATAATCCGGATAATTGATTGCAGACCCCAATCCGGATTAGCGAATATTCCGGATTAGCGAATGTATGTATTTATTAAAAATTATAATAATTCATAGCATAAAAACATAAATATTAATTTGTGCAGTTCAGTTAAAATAAAAAAAATTCCCATTTACATACATACATATGTACATACTTAACAATAAATAATATTAATTTCAAAGTTTTTCTTGAGATTCAAAAATTAATTAACAAGGTTTCTTTCAAATGTGCTAAATTTCCATTTCATACTATTGAAACCTTGTTAATATTAATTTCGTTTGACAAAATCTAATCCGGTTGCTTGTCGCGAACTTGTTAAACTTCTTTCTAAGGCTTGATCACGTAATTCATAAAGAATTAAGAGTTTTTCTACTCCTACATCATTTTCTTCGGCCCACTTTATTGAGACATCCAAACTTTGTACAGCATCCTTGGCTTTAACGACTTGTAAAAGGGGTACATTTTTATCCTCTTCATCTTCTGAGGATATCTGAATATCTGATACCGTTGAGTTATTATCGTTCATCCATTCTTCTACTTCTTCGTTATTAAAATTTTTTTGAAAACAATTTTGAAGCATGTCTGATAAAAATGTAATATTATTTTCATTGTCATCTAGCCTTTTCTGCAAAACTGACAAAGGCATGCCATCTTCAGAGTCCCTGAGATTTAAATAAAAATATAAATAAAAACGGCTGTTATTCAATCCGGACTACAGTGTTGCAATCAATCCGGATTATAGAATACGCAATGACTGTATTTTTTAAAGCATGCTGTGATTTGAATAAGAAAACAAATAAAAACGGGTTATATTCAATCCGGACTATAAAGTTGCAAACAATCCGGATTATAGAATACGCAATGAGCTGCAAAATTCTCTTCGGATTACCGAATATTCCGGATTAGTGGAGTCCGGATTATCGAATTTACACTGTATTAACAAAAATAGTGGTTACGCTTATTTCATCAAATATTTAATAAGTGTGACCGTAGCTTAAGAAAAAAGCTTCTTTACAAAAACCTTTGATAATGTTTAGTACTTTTTAGAAATACATACTTAGCCTATATTTTGTAATTAATTCTTTACTGAGTGCCCATTCTTCTAGCTCCGTTTCAATCAAGTTAATAGAGGAAAGCATGGACTCACAAGTTTCTTTTATTTTAAGTATGTTTGCAAATAGTGTCAATGGAAACTATGACACCGGACGTTATGACATGCTACCAATTTCTATATGTATGTTTACAAAACTCATGAGAACTTTTTTAAGGACTATGGAAACTTGTCGTTATTTACAAAAAGAGTCATATATTTAAAAAGGGTCACAAAAAGTGTCATTGGCATGAAAAAGGGTTAAAAGAGATACTTTAGTATCACAACGGCAACGCTGCTAAGAATGGTTGAGAACCGACACCACCTGTAGTGGAATATTACTGTTTTTTATGTATAACTTGGTGGCCACACGATCAAGTTTTACCTTTCAATTCCTTTCAATTTGCAACACACTCTCACTTTTTTACTAACACACTCACACTTTTTAAATTGACCACGAAATTACTTTCAATTTCACCTTTCCATTTGTTTGGAAATTTTCCTTTAATTTAACTGCTGATTAAAGGCCCAGTTAGGCGAACGTTGCTGTACCCGTAATGTACCGCACCGTACTGTAAGAACGTTGGTGCACTTATAGAACATTGAAAAACGTGTCATATTTTTTCCCATACATAAACAAAAAGAAATAGTATACATAAAACAATACACACAGTGATGGGAATCAAAAATTTTTAAATGGTGACCGCTGTGCAGAAAAAGTACCAAGTGATTTAAATGGTATTTAAAACAGTATTTTAATAATATTTATATTATTGATTTACCATAAACAAATTTGTATTTTAGCATATATATTTTAAGCATACATTTATTGTAAATGTGCTTACAACAAACAAGGTTTTGGTACCATTTAAAGCCTTTTATACGTTTCACATTTCCATTGTATGTGTACATACATATCTTAACATATGTATGTTTGTATTCACATATAAAAAATGTTGTTTTGTCACAATTCCATAGCTTTACTGAAAAAATTACCAAAAAAAAAGAGCAAAAATACCCGCATTCCAAGAAACATACAAGCCGCCCATCACTGTTTTACAAATGTCACGTAACAACGGTATGAAATTCTATTTTATACAGAATGGTACGTTGCAACTACGGTACATTACATTTCGGTAAGCTTTTGTATTGCGTTTCATATAACAAAAAGCGAACAGCTGATTGATACAGTACAGATACGGTACAGCAACGTTCGCCTAACTGAGCCTTAAGTCATTGGAATGGAAAAAGTAATTTTAAAATTTGTTTCTTCTTGCTGTTTTTATGTCGTCTACTTATTTTTATCATCAAGGATGAATAATTTTATTCATTCGCAGGATACATTAAAATAACACTGTGTCACAAATTGTCATCAAAGTCGTGTGACCAAATGAATCTGACACCTAATCTTTATGTAAAATTGTACGCTGATTCGGATTAAGTCAGAATGATCAAAAGTAGAACAGTTTTCGAGATATTCCAAAATTAGCGCACATGGTTACATGGCCAGCCAGCTATTTAGAGGTGACAAGCAATAAATTGTATAGTAAAATGTTTTCGAAAAAAAGGAACACAAAAAACAATGCCATAAAAAGGGCCACAAATGCCCAGTGTCGAATTATTATTTTTAATGTTTAATGAAAAAAAAAATAAAAAAAAATTTATTTTTGCAAAAATAAAGTCAAACAAATTTTTTTTTTAAAGATTGAGAACAGCTGTTTGGCAAAAATGTCAAATTTTGACCCCCTATAACTCAGAGAGTTCTTGACTGATCTTGTTGAAAAATTGTGTCTTAACTACTTTCCAATAGTACTAAAAAAATTTCATCGCAATCGGAAGACATCGTTTTTAAAATTTTGGTCACTTAACATGAAATTCCCCATATAAGTAATCGGATTTGCATTACTGGCAATAGGTTGAAAAAAGTAAATTTGATTTAACAGGAAAAATGTAATAATGAAAAGTTTTAAAAGGCCACTTATACCTTTAAACTAACTCAACTTTTGCAATCGGACAATTAATAGGCAAGTGATAACAATGGGCCTTAGTGTTGCATTATAACTGCAACAAATTGAGAGATGGCACTTGAAATTGATTAAAAGTGTAAGAACAGATATAAGACAATAAGGGTATTCACGTCACAAGTTGCACCCTTGGAAAAAAGCAAAAGTGCAAACACGTAACAACAACCACAAAGAAAATTATTTACGCACAACTAATTGTCTGTGTGGTTGTTGTTATATTTTTGCACTTTTGCTTTTTCGCAAGGCTGCAACTTCTGACGTGAATACCCTTAACGTGTTAGTAGTGATTTCAACTGTCGGCGTTTCTGTTAGAAGGATAAAATTGCAGGTCCAAATTTTTGGAGAAAAAAGGGATTTTTTCATATGCACTTATTTTCATAAAAATAAACAAAAACAAACAAAACTCAAGTCTCTGAAGATCTTATTTTTTAAATTTTTTTGTATTAAAAAATATCCTACTCACATAATAAAATAATATTCGTCTTGAAATTCTTAGGTTTATATAAAGTCGGTTCGGTAAAACACAAGTAATGAGTTTAAGACGACTAAAAAAAAAACTAGCAGTCAGATCGAAGTAATTCTTTTTAATTTGATTGCACCATTTAGTATTAAATTCCAAATATCATTGCATATTACATGAAAAAAAAGAATATGTTGACTATTTGACTTTTTTCGCGAATTCCCTAGAGTGCGGCGTGCACGTAGAGATGCTTCGACGAAGTATAAATGGATCTCTCTGTTCCTGCTAGGTTATCAAATCATCCGTTCTATGGCTTTTCGACCGTGATTGTTGTTGTAGCAGCGAGACCTAAAGAACAGGTGTTGCTGAGTTGACAATCCTTGATCGGTGTTTGTTGATCTCTGAGTTATTTCTTTGCGTTGAACCGATTGTCGTGGGAATCTTTGTATTTATATATAAAATATAAAAAGCAGACACGGTAAGTCCCCTTTTACAATGTGACAGACACATTGTCACATTGTAAAACGGGACTTAGCAACATCAGATTCAGGCCTTGATTTAAAAATCATGTCTTTATTTTAATTCTTTTTAAAAGTTGCTTTCAAAAACACAACAGATTCAAACGATGATTTTTTCCCATGATTTTAGGTTTGATTTTCCCGTTATTGGTAGTTCTTCTTTACTTGCTTAATTGTAAAAATAAAAACAATTTAAATGCGCTCAGTGTTTTGTATTGTAAAGAGCACGGTGAAATAAACTGGTGGCAGCACTACGCCAGATGGCGAATTTTTGCTCTTGCATTGTTTGTCTAGGTTTATTTCAAAGTTTTGTTCATGTTTACAAAAAGTTCACGTTTTGTGCTGTTTATATTGTATTTTATTAAAGTTTTTGATAATATTAAATTAAAATAAATAAGATATTGACCATAATTAAATAAAAATTATCTAAAAATTTATTTATTTCATCATGTTAAGCGGCACGGTTTGATTTTTGTTTAAAGTATTTTTTGACGTAAACGGTGATGTAATTTCCATTTTTGTTGTAATGTTGTACTTGTTGCCGTAACGATGCCACCTGCTTATTCCACAATGGTAAAGAGATGTTTCCACATTGAAATAAAAATAAAATGAAGCAACGTAACAAAAATACGAATGTGTGCAAAGGAAAATATAAAAAAAATACAAACTCCAAAAATCATGCCTTAAAAATCATGGTCTGAATCTGTTGCAAGATAAAAAATACAAAAACTAATGCTATTTCAAAGCAGAATTTAAAAAAATTGCAGACACAAAAACTGGAAGTCTGAACGCGGACTATGAGGGAGTTTACACGGTGTTGTTCCAGACATGTCTTTTGAACATGCTTCCAAAAACCTTTTGTCTTTTCACAATGTCTTTCCAAACATGTCTGTTTTCATGTATAATAGTCTAATACACATATTTTTTTTCCCACGATGGAACGGGGAGGTTTCCCCACATATTAACAAACATGAAAACTCATTTTGTGTCTGTGTGGCAACCCCTCTTTCTACTCTACCCCGATGGCCTACAAACAAAACAAACATGTTTGTTAGACATGTCTGAAAAGACACCGTGTGAACTCCCTCTATGTCAAAAACACAAGCAACTTTTGACCTTTCCTTTTTTTAACACTATAACGGCCGTAGATAAGTAGGTGATTTTATATTTTGGCTTTTAAACTACTGTTTCTTTTTGGGAAAAAATTTTTGCGAATTCCTGGGAAAAAAGTTTTTAAAATTTCTGGGAATTTTTAGACCGCTAATTTTAGCAATTTCCACTTAGAGTTTTTGATATAAATTTAATAGGTACCTATGTTGTGACAATAAATGGCATAAACTTATTGTTTATCAATTAAAAAAAAGATATTGGGTTATATTATTGATTTTGCACGGAAAGGATAGTTCCACTAAAAGAAATATTGATTGCAATTATTCATTTCTGAGGCATAAGCTTTCTGCAAAAGTATTCGATCCCGTATTTTTTAGGTAAAGTTCAGTAAAATAAGAGCAAACAAAGATTTCACTCACTAATAGACAAAAATGTACAAAAGTACAGTAACAATACAAACCAAATTTCTAACCCAAAAGAAAACGTTAATCAGGGGTGTGCTGGAAATCGCAAACGTAAAACGAAAGAATTTTAAACGTCGTTTTTTAATAAGATTTCTGTAATTAAAGATTTTTATGACAAATATTAAGCAAATATTTCCCTCTTAAGCAGGATTTTAAACCAAAAATTATAAGAATTAGGTTTAAAGTTTATTAAAAACAACTTCCAAATTCTTGCGTTTTGCGTTTGCGATTTCCAGCACACCCTGAAATATGAAATACATATGTATGTTCAAAAAAATACATAAATGACACATTAGCAAGTATAAAAGTACAACTCAAGCACGTACCAAGGCGAATTCACCTACAGGTGGTGTCGAACGGCCATATGATTTTGGCGGTTCAAACCAATTTGTTTTGATTTGTTAGGAATAGTTGACATTTCGAACAGTAAACACTAACAATGCAATGCAAAAACCCCCTTTTCTTTTGTTTTTGGATTGCTGTAGTATCCACACCACCTGTAGTAGAATTCGCCTTGAGCATTTACTTACTAACATTTTTTTATTTTAATTTACCGGCTTCACTAAACTACATTTCGCACTTGATCAGAAAGATAGTCTTAATTTTACTAAAAGTTTTTCATAACCTTTTTGCTTTAAATGTTTATTATGGTAAAATAATTTTTATATTCCATAATTCTGACTGAGTTTCATATTCCTGAAAAAAAACCATTCAAAAGTGCGAGCTCTAACAAGCCTTCGTTACCGTTTGCCTACAAATATTCAAACGAAATGTGTACTGAGTATGTCAGAATTGCTATTACACGAGTATAAAAGCGTAACCAAAATATGCATAGCCTTGCTTAACCTACTGTCAAAAATTAACAAAAATGTATCTAAAAAAACAAAATAAAAAACATTTGATTAGATTCGCACCTTGCTTAAGCAAATGACAGTTTCCTTAAACATAGCAAAAAGTTGTCTTAAGTTAAATATGGTTTGCATCATTTAATTAACATGTATTCGCACATTTGCTTAAGACAAGTTAAGCCTTAATTCTCACCAAGTATGATTGTCTAATAGCCGCTTAATTGATTGAACAAAAATGTTTGGCCTAAAAAAAGAAACATTTTGAAACTTTTATACTCACTCTTGAACGAACAATGAAAGAACGTTTCGGTAAAGGCATAGAATTAATAGTAAAAAGTGATTTAAAATGGTTTTGTGGCAAACAATACTGCAAAAAAAAATTAATTTACTATTGAAAATGAATTTAATATCTACCATGTCTGCCAAGTATTACAAATTTTTAATATTTCTACAAACATTTCTTCAATAGTTAACTACCAGTTATAACTTTCAAAACGTACTGTCAACTGGAAATTAAAGTAATAGTTAGTTTAAACTGAACATTGTGAAATGATCCGTAAATATGGTTTTTATCTTTAATAAAAATTTAAAACAGGATTAATATTAAAACGATTTTATTACTATAATCCGGATCAAAACTCTATAATTCAAAATTTGTTTTTTTATAAATTAAAAACTAACTACTAAATAAATTAAATTATTTATTATTTGTATTAATGCTAGAAAACTATTATACCGCAACGAGTTTGTTCTCATAATTTTAATTAACCTTTCTAACGTCCAATTTAACCAAGTTCAGTTAAATTTAACTATCACTATAATTTTCAGTTAACAATATGTTTCTTGATAGTTATATTGACAGTTAATTTTAACTGAACTTGGTAAAATTTTCTGTAATACACACATACATATGTATGTACAAACATAATTATAACAACAAAAAAATCAATAACAATATTATATAAATAAAACAAACATTATTAGTCTTAAGTACGTATTTTTACCCCTTTAAAAGCGTTATGTTCTGAACAAAATTTAACATACATAAGTATTTTTTAAAAATACTTAGATACATACATACATATAAACTTATAAAATTAAATTTTTGATTTTTTTATAATAAAACTTGAAAAAAAGAAAAACTTAAATGTCTATCTAAAGCTTGTAATGCGCAATATTTTATATTATATAAAGAAGTTTTCACTTGTTCCTACCTATACAAAATACTTATGTACATATAGCAAAGAAGTAAACAAATTTATAAAAACAAGGGTACCTACATACGTTACAATTAAAAAATTCACACACATAAAGTGACGCAATAATATGAATCTGAAAAATACATATTGGTATTACATACATATGTACATACATATGTATATTTTAATTACCTAAGAAGATATGTACTTAGGTATGTATGTATATTTTTGCTTAAAACAAACATATTGTTTTTGAGAAATTCTATTAAAAATGATTTAATAGATTCTATTCGTCACCTTTAATGCAAATGGACGTAACTACACAAACATTCGCAATTGAGGTTTTGATGGGTTTTTGTTCCTTTCTTCAATTACGTATGTATGTATATGTTAACGCAAGTTTTTAGACCAATACGATCAAAAACAGCGACTTTATTAAATAAATTCAAACGCCAAGAACACTTTGTTAGTATTGATTTTGTAATGTTTTTTGCTAAATCAATAAAAAAAAAATAAAAGTGTATTTACGTTCATTTGCATTTAAGGTGACGATATGTATTTACTACCTAATATAACTACATAATTGTATGAATAATGTATTAAAAAAACCGCCACATTGTCTACACCTTCCTTATCGAAATAGTAAACAAATTGAATTGATTGACAACCCGTAAAGAAAAATAAAATGATTCATTTCTACCTACAGTGATGGACTTAAGTATAGGCACAACAGCCATGTAGCATTAAAAGATTGTATTAATAGCAGAATGAAGATATTTTATATTTAAATTACTATTAATCAATTACTGACTGCTGTATATTTAAAGAGACATTAGTTTTATTTGTGTAGAAAGATGAGCTAGTCCGTTGTCAGATAAAGTACAAAAAGTTCTACAATACAATGGACAAAAGAATAGGCACACTTTTTTATGTGTATACCTATGTATGTATATTAAGATTTAATAATCTGACAACTACATATTTTAAAATTGACACACGCTGTTATATTCCGTTATTAACATTTTATTCAATTAAGTAACTGAAAAGTTGCAAGAAGTTAAGAAAATATTAATTTTGTTTGTTATCTTTTTAAAATGTGTCCTTGAATCTCAGCGGTGAATAATTTTACATTTGCTTAACCAAGGCAAATAGTTTGCTGAGATCGGAAAATAAAAGGATCGTTGTCGTTTTACCATACGGACCATTGTTAATCTGTTCAAAGGCGAGACAAACAAAAAAAATGCAAGTCGCTGTGGTCGTCATCGCAAATTAACTTGGAGAGAACGTGCTCACATTGTACGAAAAGTAAGAGTTGATCCAAAAATAAAATCTTTTCGGGTTGCCGCAGTAATAAAACAAGATTTTGGCAAAGATGTACACCCAAAATCTATTTGGAGAACGTTACATGAAGTGGGTATAACTCACATGTGGCTAGACACAAACCACGGATATCTACTATTAATCAGGAGAAAAGAGTGGACTATGCCAACAAATTTGAAAATAGGCAATGCGGTTTCTGGGATCAGGTACTGTTCACAGACAAAAGTAAATTTAATATTTTTAAACTGTTTGGCCTAGTTCACTCTCTTCTTTTGATTAATAGTATGTATATTGTAAAATGCTACGATCCATTAATTCTCCGATCTCAGCAAACGATGTAAAATTATTCACCGCTGAGATTCAGTAGTTTTACATTGTGTTTGACACATTTTAAAAAGATAACAAACAAAATTAATATTTTTTAAACTTCTTGCAACTTTTCAGTTACTAAATTGAATAAAAGATTAATAACGGAATGTAACAGCGTGTGACAAATGAAAAATTGTTGCCAGATTATTAAAATTTAAATGATTGTAGGTATAGGCACCTTAAAAAGTGTGCCATTGTATTGTAGAACTTTTTGTACTTTATCTGACAACGGACTAGCTCATCTATCTACACAAATAAAACTGCTATAGTCTTAAAATATATACAGCAGCCTGTGATAGATTAATAGTTATTTTAATATAAAAAAAATTCATTTTGCTTTTAATACAGTATTTTAAATCTACATGGCTGTTGTGCCTATACTTAAGTCCATTACTGTAGGTATGTATTTGTTTTTTAATTTAGATGAAAAAGTTGGAAATTATTTAAAATTAAAGAAAACAAAATAAAAAAACTATGTATTACTAAAACTATAAATTGCTTAATCTTTTAGTGTATGTGTGCGAGATTGCAATTAAGTTTTTTACGACGCAATGTAAAAACAGCAACAATCTTAATAATGAGATACACACAAGCATACGTAAGTGCATATATAACAATGTTGCCAGTTTAGCCATTTAGTGGCTAGATTTAGCCCTTAAAAATGAGTTTATGCCATTTGCCATCTTTTTTACAGCCATTTTTCAACTTATTTAGCTATAAATTTTTTATGCCGTTTATTCTTTTAATATAATAATTTTTAGTTTCTTATGAAAATTTATAAAATTGCTTAAGTAAAATAAACATTTTTACCAAATGAAATGCATTTAATTTATCCTACGTTGCTACAAGCAAGTAATTACTTGCTAGTAGTGTATTAACTTTATAATTTCTTCTTTATTTAACTTTTATGAAATCTTTGTGAAAAGTTATAATTATTTTTAAAAATATGTGTATACAGTATTGTCGTGTTTCCGATGTCATAAAATTACTAAAAAGAATATATTGAATTAATTTTTTTTCTATATGCCTGAAATATATGCTTAAAATACCATTAAGATGCGTTGTTGTATAGTTGTGTTATTTTTTATTTTTATTTTTTTTTAAATATACAGAAATCAGCTATAAACATAACTTTTATTTTGCTAAGTACTAGTTAATTGACACAAAACTCATCCACGGTAACACTATTTTGCCATCACTTGGTGGCCACACGATCAAGTTTTGCCTTTCAATTCCTTTTAATTTGCAATACACTCTTACTTTTTTACTAACACACTCACACTTTTTATATTAACCACGAGATTGCTTTCAATTTCACCTTTCCATTTGTTTGGATATTTTGCTTTCAATTTAACAGCTGATTACATGTTTGTCTTTATAAATTGTTTTTTTGATGACATCACGAAAGTAAAGTGCTTACAAATTGAGTGCGGCCTACGTCACAGCTTTCAATTTTTGTAAATTTTGCCAAGCAGTATATGTTAAAGACTATCACGAACAACTTGATTGTGTAGCCGCAGGGTAAGGAATTTTACTTGCGACAAGTTTCAAAAATTTACTTGCAACACCCCTTTCACACTCGTCACAATCTAAACCCCCTTTCAGACTCGGCAAGTTACTTGCGCAACTCTTGGTTTGTTGATGTGAGAGGCAAAGTTGGGTGAAGGGAAAAACATTTGAATACAGACTTTGTTACGCAAGTAACTTGCCGAGTCTTAAAGGCGGTTAACAAAAGGAAAATTCACTAAAAAATCTACTGTCCTTAATTTTGAAAAAAATCTTAAAGGACATCGTATAAAAGAAAAGGACTGTCCTCTTAAAAAAAGGACGAATGGTCACCGTAACTATAACTAACTATTTTTTATATAGCCAATTATTAATTAAGCCATATAAGCTATATATGTTTACTTACTTAAATGGCTATTACAGAACGTATGTTCCTGTAGCCGAACGAAGAATATTCTTACATGCGCCTCGATCTTCCGCACTCCTTCCTCCACCTGATCTTTCCATCGGAGTTTTGGTCTTCCTCTTCTGCGTGAACCATCACCATGCGCGTATTCGAATGCCTTTTTAGCTGGAGCATTTTCCTCCATTCGCCAACGCAATCGGTGTAGTTTTATACGTTTCACAATGTCAATGTCGGCATACAGCTCATGGTTCATACGACACCGATATGCTCCGTCAACGCAGATGGGTCCATACATTTTACGAAGAATTTTTCTCTTGAATACTCCAAGTACTGCCTCGTCTGCTTTCGCAAGTACCCATGCTTCAGAGCCATACAACAGCACGGGTAGTATCAGTGACTTGTATAATGTGATTTTTGTCTGTCGAGAGATGGCTTTGCTCTTAAACTGCTTACTTAGTCCAAAGTAGCATCTATTAGCCAGTATAGTTCTTCTTTTAATTTCAAATCTGATGTTGTTCGTTTTGTTTATGGCGGTGCCGAGGTACATAGATAAAATCGTTGACTATTTCAAAGTTATAGTTTTCAACTTCCACTGTTGGCTATATGTATGTATATGTTTACTGTAAACAATAACCACTATCTGGGGCAGTAATGTCATTAGTAAAGAAAGTCCTTATTTGTAGGGACTTGTTTCTAAAGAAATGGCCATAGGTAAAAGAAGGAAAGTTTTTTTGAAATCAATTAGTAGGGACTTTTTCAAAGTTGTAGAGATTTTTGTGGGCACAATTTTTTGAGCGCGTAGTGACTTTTCAAAAAAAATGTATAACATCACTGTTCTGGGATAAAATTTTCTCTACTCCTATCGATGCAAATTGAAACCTGATAATGTACAAAGATTTATAGTCTGTTAATTCTTCAAAAGCTTGAAAGTTCTAACTCATACAGTTTTTCAAATTAGACGAAAATATGTGTAAGCTTTGTTTGGGATTGGCACCTACCACAAAAAACCTTCGAAAATTTATAAGCACCTATTTATTGTACCTTCCAGTAGATCAGTAACATACTGTTAAAACTTATACATACACTGGCGAGCAAAACCGAGTACGTATTATATTATATCCGCTGTTATATCCGCTTTCCCGTTATGGTTTTTGAAATGTTATTGGATGAGCACGTTTATTCAAAGAATTAGCGATATCACTATTTTGGTTGCGCTTACTCTGGGATTTTGCTTCACTCCTCGTGGGTCATAGCTACACAGAAAGAAAAACATTCGGGATAAATCAAGTTTTTTGGGATTACTTTAAGTACGAGTCGAACTCAAAAATTCAAGTACGAATAACACTTAAACGTACTCAAAACAATCCTTAATGGGATTACTTTCGAAAATCAATCCCTTTTCAAAGTTTTTTTTTTTTTAATTTGAACTCATGCTACTCATTTAGTTTATATTTTTGGTTAAATATGTACATAAGATTTCTAAAATAAAAACCATATCGGGCATGATGTTGATGTTTTATCATTCCGTAATGTGTAATACGGGTAATCAATCATAATCATTTGTTCATTGTAATTTCTTTTTTTTTGTTTTTTTCAATCATGAATTCGGGATAAAATCAACTTTATATTACTTGAATCAAGCTCATTTTGAGATTGATTCAATATTAGTTTTACTTAAATCAATCTCATTTTCGGATTATTTGAGGTACGAATTCGGATTAAAACAATTTTATAATTTTTGAATGAAGTGCATTTTGAGATTGATTTAATCTTAGTTTTACTTAAATCAATCTCATTTTCGGATTATTTCAAGTACGAAAACGGTATTGAATATGGATAATTTAAGTATTTTGGGATTAAAAATCCGAACTTGAATCAATCTTTCTGTACTTGATTCAAGAAAATCCGTACTCACCGTACTAATAATACCGCTTCGGATTGATTTGAGTACGGATGGATTGATTTTTCTTTTGAGTGTAGGATGTCGTTTAGAAAGTTTTTTTGTTGGCCGCTTCAAACCATATTTTCAATTGAAGCTGTTTGTTTATTACCTCTAACGATGTTCTGGTCGCTGGAAAATAGTTAATTAACAATTTTCCTATTTATCGATAGGGGTTTCCCTCTTAAAAATGTTTAATTATGAAAGATCTTACGCCGAAATCTATCTCTTTTCCTTTACCCATAGTCTGCTTTAAATTTTACAATTAGGCATTAAAAAAAAACTTACAGCAACAATTGAACGATGAACAATAAATTTGAAATCAAAAAAAGTAATAATAAGGGGAACATAAAAGGACGAAATGGTAATACATTCAATAAACTTCAATGTGTATTTAAACTTTTTTCCTCATTATTTTTATGTTTTTTTTTTAATTACCGTTATGTATTCAAAAAGGTTAAAATTTTTTTCTTAATTTTATATTATCAACGAAGGGAAACAAAACTGCATAGGTACCACAAATTTTCGGAAAAACTTTAGTTTTCCAAAAACTCAAAATTTTAAGCGTGTATTTACATAATTTAAACATTAGTCTCTGACTGTAGGTACTAAAAAATCAAAAAAATTAACCATTTTTAATTAAATGTACATACATAAATGCATACGCATGTATGTATATAATTAGGCATGCACATATATGTATGTATGTATGTACATATAAATGTACATATGTACATACGTACATATACAAATAATAAACATGTGCTTGCATTTTTTAATTCATAATTTAATACCTATTTAGCTAGGTAGACATTTTCTGTTTGTTTTTTTTTTAGGTACAATACTTACATACATACATACATATGTACAACCTACAATGATTCGTAAACAAAACAAACATAGGTACCTCTTGTACATACAGTCAATCACATTTTAAGACGGGCAGACGCATGAAAATATTTTTTGACCCAATATCCATGTTTTGATAAAAGAAAACACATCTCATTTTTTCCTATTTTATTACAAAAAACCTTTTATTTAAAACCAAAAAAATAAAAAATTATTTCAAGTTCCGTTATAAAATGTACATCGTAGGCTAAACTAACATAAGGACACTTTTCTGTCTCACATTTAAAGTCGGGCATTACATAAAAATCAATAATATTAAAAAGAAAACGCAAAATTAGTATTTTGTTGCGCCACCTTTATGATTCTCAACAGCTTGTAGACGGCTTAGCTCGATTCAACGAGTTTTCTGCAAACATCAGGACTAAACTTATTCCACTCTTCCTGCAGAGCAGATTTTAAAAGTCCTGCATCCTGCGCCCTAATTCGTCCCATAAATGTTCTATAACATTGAGATCGGTTCTTTGTGCACGACTTTTGATCACCTTCGACAATTATACAGCAACCAATTCTTTACATCAAGTGTTAAATAAAATAACCGTGGCTCCACCATGTTTGATCGTTTTTCTTAAATTTTTGCCTTCTACTAGCTCTTTGTTTGGTTTGCGTAATACTTAACCTCTTCCATTACACCCAAAAAAATTAAATTTACTTTCATCAGTAAATAAGTAGTACCTAAAAATTCAATTTTAAAAACATAAAATTATTATTTTTGTTCCTACTTACTTACATTGCTCCAAAAGTCAAAACCCTTATCCAAATATTGACGAGCAAAAACAAGTCGGTCATTTTGGTTTTTCTTGCTAATAAGGGGCTTTGTTCGTACAACTCGGCCATGAAAGTTATTTTTTCGAAGAACTCTTATTGTTTCTGGATTAACCTCCGTCCCAGAAGCTTCTTTGACCATTGCAGTAAATTTTGGTGCAGATACAAAAGGATTTTTCTTCACTTCTCCTAAAACCATACTTTCATCCCTGGAGGATAGTTTCCTTCATCGGGGTTCACGTTGTTTGTTTGCAATTATGTTATCCATTTTCTTTATATCTGGAGATAATATCATGTACTATTGATTTGCTTTTTATAACCAGTTTAGATATTTCGCGTTCAGACTATCCTTCTAAATGCTGTAGGATAATTACATAGATTCCGCTCTTTCAAGGTGGACTGTCGAATATTCCGCGGCATTTTACAAAATACTCTAATAAACTTTCCTGAACGTTTGATAACAATGACCAATATTTTCTTAAATAAATACAGAAAACGCAAAAATAACGGTATATTTACCATTTAACTTTCTCAAAACAATGCTTGCCCGACTTTTAATGTGAGACAGAAAAGTGACTTTCTCAGTTAAGGCTTCATCTACATTTTATAACGGAACTTTAAATAATTTTTTTTGTTGTTTTTAAATGCAAGGATTTTTGTAATAATATACATATGTAGAAGAAAGTGTAATATATTTTCTTATATACAAACATAGATATAGCGTGTAGAAATGTGTTCATGGGTCTGCCCGACTCAAAATGTGATTGACTGTAGATACATTGATAGTAGTTATGCAGATTTTTTCCTAAATATGTACAGTGTTGGAATTGTTGTTGAATTGAATTTTTATTTACAGACCCATTAATAAAAAAAAAGTTTTGCATACGTTAGACTAACCAACAGAAAAAGAAAATGTATTCTGTTCTATAAATTTATAACAAAATATTTAAATACCAAATCAGCCTGGAAAAAATAATAGGGACGATTTAGTTTTTTTTTTTAATTTATAAATTTTATTCAATGATGCTCCCTTCATATTAATTACCTCCTTGCATCTGCGTTGCATAGATCCAACAAGATTACCACAGGTTTCCGGAGGTATGGAAAACCACGCTTCCTGGACTTTTTGCCACACACATATCGTCTTTGTTTTTACTCTTATATGGCCCTTCTTTGTTTTTAAGAACACTCCACAGATGCTCAATGGAGTTTAGGTCCGGAGACTGGGAGGGCCAATCTATAACATTCACGTTGTTCTCTTGAAACCATAACTTGACTAGCCTAGAGGAGTGCTTCGGGTCGTTATCCTGCATAATTTCCCCGACACGTAATCTCCTGCACACATGTTTTCTTTAATCCAAAAAATTGGACCGACGCTATATGACGAAAAACAACCACAAATCAGTATGGAACCTCCACCATGTTTGACGGTCTTTTTTGTGTACCTGGAGTAAAATTCTTTATTTTTTGGTCTTCGTACAAACATTTTACCATCAGACCCGAACAAATTAATTTCAGTTTCATCCGACCA
The DNA here is from genome assembly GCA_949318255.1 of Pollenia labialis. Lineage (NCBI taxonomy): Eukaryota > Metazoa > Arthropoda > Insecta > Diptera > Polleniidae > Pollenia > Pollenia labialis. The sequence continues at coordinate 78,172,107 of OX439142.1, forward strand.
CAGTACAATTTTTCCAATTTTCCCGACGTAGTTGTTGATTGGCGAATAGTAATCGTCTTAATATTTTTCTTCCTTAATAAAGGTACTTTTCTTGGACTTCGTCCCTTTAATCCAGCTTCTATAAGTCTATTCCTTATTGTACGACTTGTACCTGATGCACCTGATGCATTTTTTTTAATTTTAAAGGGAACATCATCAGAAAAGAACGCTTTACACTTTTAAAATAACAAATGTAAGTATTTCAGAAAAGAACATATGTACATAAATAAATGTAAAAGGCAGAATAAATGCAGAATTTTACTCAGAAAAGAAAACGCCATTAGTTTAATTTGTGATGACAAGCATCAAAAGAAGAACTGACAACAAAAAACCGTTAGACACTATATCTTTTTACAGTGCCCATTAATCGTATTATTCATTTATGTTAAACATAAAACTCAAAAGATAAGATCTTCGTCCCTATTATTTTTCTCAACACTGTATGTGTGTACGTATGCACGCATGTGTTTCCTATTCAAACGACTATATGTAGATTTTTTTTATTCTGCTTTCATTTATCAATTTTTTTTTCTAAAATATTGATTTCTCAAAAAAAAATTTAAATATGTACCTAACAAGATTACTCTGTTTTGTCTCAATATCAACCATAGATGCCAGATCAAATTTGTAAAATCATAAAATTTAGCTGTACAAATCGTCAAATTGATTATGAACCCAAATAAGTATGAACTATGTATCGGGGGTGTTCCGGAAATTGAAAACGCAAAAATTTGGAAATTGTTTTTAAAACGCTTTTAATCAAACAAGTGTTTGCCTAATGGTCCTTCACACCTTCACCCAGAGACCAATATGGTCCATTGCGACGACTTAATTAGGATAGACAAGGTGAAAAAGAAAAGGTAGATGAAATAGAGAATGACAGCCCGAGAATCAGAAAATAGAAAGAGAAATAAAGTAAAGACCAAACCAAAATTTACCCTACGCGCGGACAGCGCCCCATCTCCTCTCGCGCAGCCAGGTCATCCCCATTACGAATCCTATAAGACCCTCGATTCAACACCCCGAGACGTCCCCTAACTCGCCCAGGAATCTACTGCCCAGCCACCTCAGCCTGCTGTTCTGGAGCCTGGGACAGTGGCACAGAATATGCTCAACCGTCTCCAGCTCCTCCGGGTCCTCACACAACCCGCACACATCCGATAAGTCGGATCCCATTCTCACCGCCATCCTGCCTATCATACAGTGGCCCGTGATAACCCCTATCAAGGTCCTAACACAGACCCTACTCTTGCCCAGCAGCGATTTCAAATCGAACATCCTAAGCACCGGCCACATTACAATTGATACCCGGCAGTCCATTCGGCCCCCCAGGCCCGGTTGGTCGCATCCAGAATCCATTCCGTGATCCTTCCAAAGATGAAGCCAATTGGAGGCCTAACTGCCTCCACACGGTCAGGATCCTCCATCTCCGAGCCCTGTCTCGCCAACTCATCAGCCACCTCATTGCCGATTATGTTGGAGTGACCCGGCACCCAGCATAGCCTCAACGCATATTCCCCTAAGACTCCCCCTAGAGCCCTCCTACAATCATCAACCAGCCTGGATTTCACATAACAGCCCCTTACAGCCATAAGAGCTGCCTGGCTATCCACATATATAGTGACCTCCGAGCCCCTATCAATGTTGTCCCTCATCAGTCCAACGGCCCTCAAGACCCCTAGAACTTCCGCCTAAAAAACACTGCAGTCGTCGGAAAGCCTATATGACATTCTGATGTTCAGATCCTCAATGTAGACCCCCGCACCCGTGCCCCTCATCCTCGAGCCATCAGTGAATATAGCAAATCCACCAAATAATCTGCTCCTACCCGACCAGCTCTCCCTAGTAGGCATTATTACCTCCGGCACCCTCCCAAAATCCACCCTGGTGCTCACGTAATCAGTAGAGCCGGGCGATCCCAGGCAGTAGCCCCCAGCCTCAATCTCACCAAGGATCCGTGCGTGACCCTGTGTGACATTCCCCATCAATCCTAACTCCCTCAGCCTAAGAAGGCTCCTGGCTGCCATTCCCATCACATACTGCTCAATAGGCAGAAGATGCAGAATGACATCCAGGGCCGCCTGAGGAGTACTTCTCATAGCACCTGTCATGCAAAAGGTTCCTTCGACTAGTCAATCTCAATGACTCCCACCAAACACAGCATCCATACGTAAGAATGGGTCTAACGACCGAAGTGTACAGCCATCCCACTACTGACGGCCGGAGTCCCCAACTCTTACCTATTGATGATCTGCAAGCATAGTAGGCATTGAGACCCCTCTTTAGTCTCTCTTGCTTTCTGTCCAGAAATACTCCCAGATACTTAGCACTATCCGATAGTCCAAGAAAATATAGTATATCTTACTGGTTTTCCTGTGTCGATTTATAAGTATATAAGATTTATACTGTCGAAATATTCATGTATTGTGTACTTCTTAAGTAAATATCTTTCAAATGGTGTATATTTTGTTCAAATCGGTTAACATACAGAGGAGGAAAGTGTTCTTAACTGTTTTGCCTTTGCGGATTTATATATAGATTTTTATAATTTTTGTTTTTAAATTCTGTTTAATAGAGAAATATTTGTCATAAAATTCTTTTATAACAAAAATCTTATTGAAAAACGACGTTTAAAATTCTTGCGTTTTCGATTTCCAGAACCACCCCTGTAGTCGTCATTTGTAAAATAATACTAATTAACACAGACTATTCTAAAACGTGAACAAAATCTGGAAGCTCTAAAACGTGAACACATTTTTGTTTACTTTTTAAAATGTTTAGTTTAATTGGGGAATCCCCGAATTGATTTCACTTATGGGTTTATGTTACAGCGTTCTTTTTTTTAATTGTATCCACGTATGTATACGCTGACGTGTGATTTAAGGCTGTTTTACACTATCACACAAGTCTCGTATTTTGACGAGAATGCATCTCTGATCGAATTATTGCTTGAAAATTTTTAAAAAACAATAACAACTTATCATGACAGCGTTGTATTTTCCTCAAAATACGTTATACTTCGTGAAAGTGAAAAATGTCATTAAAAAACCGAAAGATGGAATTTATCTATTAGACTCAGCATGGAGTCAACTTTCACAAAAAATTTTACACAAATGCTGGAACATTTTAAATATATTTTTTGACCAAAATTAGACATAAGACATCTAGAAGAAACTTCTTTAGGCGCTTAATCCTCAGGTTTTTTTTATTATAGTTGGTTGTAGTATTTTTAGAGAGTTTTATTTAACTTATTAATTTGATCATAGATTGAAGTGACCCTTTCTACGGTGAAAGACTAGAACAACAATCCTGAAGAAAATCAGGATGACACCGAAATACTATTAATATCAACTGAATTATTGCATAGACATATATTTTTTTGTCACTAAAAATTAATAAAATATTTGTTTTAAAATACTTGTTTATCTATTTGGTGTTAATTTTTTAAAATTTTAGTTCACGTTATCTCGAGTTCACTGTATTTACAAAACATCCAGATTACCAGCACTGTATAGGTTTGTAGTTAAAAAATCGCCAAGTTTGGCCCAAAGATCGTCAAAATTACTTTAAATCTGCAGATATGGCAACTGTTATAGCAAAAACAAAATAAACGAAAATTTACGAAGTAATCTACAATTTTTTTGCAATACACTTATGCCACCATTTTATATATGATAAAAACAAGCGAAAACAGGGATGATAAAGTCAGTACAATTGTACTTTTTTCAGTACTATTTGCATTGCAAAAGTACTGAAGTACTCCAATGACATATTTAGTACAATTTAAAAATTTCCAATATCAGAAGAATTGTAAATGGCATATTGTCTACACAACATTCGTCGGCGAATATGGAAAGAATTTTTTCGTAGCAAAATATAATGAAAACAAAGCGCAGAAACCGCCTTTTTGTGAATATTGCATCGAATTTAATTCAGAAAATGATTTACTACATTCTAATGAATCTTCTTGATATAAATAAACGAAAACTTTTAAGCTTGATTTCTTAAAGTATAATGAAACGGGATATAGTGCGGCCCCACAATTCGATCAAGTTGTACAACCATTTGTTACGTTAGAGGTGTGGTTGGTCATCGGTTGAATAAAATATGAATTTGATTTGGGCTTTCAAATTGGTACGTGTGATGGCGATTTTTTCTTTCGTTTTTAATTTTCATTCTGCCGTTTTGAATGCAACAATGTGCGAAGTAAACAATATTTAAGAAACTAAAACGAAATTCCAATGCACAATTTTAGTTAAGAATATACAAACTACCGGAACTATTATTTATTTAATTTCTTGCTTCATTAATCGCCACTAGTGCTAAAAAATCAGTACTCATGTTGACTCTTTAAAAATAATTTCTTAATAAAGCTTAATTAAAAGTTGGTTAAAAAAATGTAGCATGTGCTGCAAACGATCAACTGGTCTATTCAACTCAATTGTACGACCAGTTACAACGTATTGTGGGCCCGCATAAGGGCGCTTAGACAATATCTTTTGGGCTTATTACTAGGTTAAAACGTATTTATACCCTGTTCTTCTTTGGCGCCCTAAGCTCCAGTGGGAGTTAGAGGAATATAAAAAATACCCTGTTGAGTATTTAAAAATGACAGATAAAAAAGCATCGTCTAAATTACTTATTACGTATTAACTTAACCCTCTAACCCGCAAGAGTGTCTCAAGGCACGCATTACAAAACACCAATTAACTCAGAAATTAATTATTATTTTTATTTTAAATTTAACGGTGACTTTAGTTATAGAGTGCGCGCGAAAAAAAAAGTGCACGTTATTATGGTTATAAAATTTGAACCATCAGGTTAATTCTTAAAATCTTTTTTCTGTGTTAATCAATATTTTATTAAAATTCAAAATTAAACAAACTATAACATATTTTATTTTTTTTTTATAAAATTTTTAACTTTTTCTGGAATACCTTCCATTAGGGCTTTCACTGTAACTTCCGTAACTTTTTTTGAGGAAGTTGCCCACTTTTTCTTAAACTCGCTTTCACTTTTTGAAGTTCCTTTAGTGTCCTTTAAATGTTTTTTAACTAAAGCCCAATACCTTTCAATTGGCCGAAGTTCTGGACAATTTGGTGGATTAGCCTCCTTTGGCACAAATCTGATAAAATTGGTTCGATACCACTCAATCGTTGCTTTACTGTAGTGGCAAGTAGCGAGATCGGGCCAGAAATATGATGGTATATCATGTCTTTTAATAAAAGGAAGAAGTCGCCTCTGCAGACACTCTTTTATGTAAACATCACTATTTATTGTACCAGAAGTGACAAAGGAACTGCTTCTTTGACCACACGTGCAAATGGCTTGCCAAACCAAAAATTTTTTTGGGAATTTAGATTTCTTTTGCACACGAAATTCTTCTGCAACATTTCCTCTACTATCTGCATCGTCGTCCATAATGCAGCATTGAAAATTTTTCAAAAAATCCCTTTGCAAAGTTTTCGCACGCTGTTTTGCCACCAAATTCTTTTTCGAATTTCTATCTGGAACTTTTTGCACTTTATATGTTCTCAGACCAGCCTCTTTTTTAACTTTTCTTACCGAAGTCTCGGAGCACTTTGCCTTTTGGGCCACTTTTCTTCCAGAGAGATAGGGATATTTGAACAAAATTCTTTTAATTTTCTCAGCCATCTTGCGATCCGAAAATCCACTTTTTCTACCGCTGCCTGGCTTTCTGTCGATGGTCAGGGACTGCTTATATTTTTTTATCACCCTAGACACCGTATTTCTGGATACATTTGCAAGCCTAGCAATAGTTTTGTACCGGCAACTTGGATTTTCGTTACAAATTTTAGCAATACGTTTACGGACGTCTTGTTGATTCGACATTTTTAGAGAAATAAATTTTGCTACTGACCTGAACTTTAGCACGAGGTTTTCTAAAGTGTATTAGCAATTATAAAAATATAACGGTATTGATTTTGAACACATGGTATTAAAACTAGATGCCTAAAAGTATGCACTATTTATTTCGCGCGCACTCCTTACAGATCTGGTAACATTTCACTTAAAGGTTGCAATGCATTCTGACTTTTAATTTTTGTTCTGTCAGCTGTTTTGTGGGAGAAATCATAATTTTAGCGCGTGAAATTTTGTGTGTGATTTTTATTTTTTCAAATCAAAGTTATACTAACTTTTAGTCGCCCGATCTATTCGAAATAATTTTTTTTTTAAAGGTAAGATATTCTTTTTTCAGTTTATGCGTTTGTAAATGTTAAACAATTAAAACAAGTGTGTTGAGAATGCAAAAACTGAGAAGTGCCTCAGGGCCCTGTTGCGGTTTGCGGCTAAATTTATCGGCGTGTTATATTTCATAGTTGTTTACTCTTTTGTTATATTATATTGCAATTTTTTATCAAAAAAAAAAAAATAATAAGAATAGGAATGGCAGATAGAGACCGCAGACGTATTAAGTTATCCGCCTTGACTGATGATCAGTTGGTAGAGTTTATGGATGCAATAGAAACAGACGAAGAAGACGATTTCAGTAGCGATGATGAAGAAAATGACCTAATTTATGCGCCGGATGAAATTTGCCAGGAAGACGAACGATGCATTTCACAATATATTAGTAAAATGCAAAATAGTACTTTGTTTTTCACCGAGACACTAAACATGTCTATGAATATAAGTGCATTTGACATACCTTCGGGATCATCATCATTGAATCCAATTATAGGAAACGAAAATTTGGTCGAAAATGTTGAATCAGTAGTAACAACATATTGTATCGACGCATTCACTCTGAAAAATGCAACTATTCCAGCAATGTTTCGGCTGAAGACAATCAGCTTCTTCAATTGCCTCAATTTCGAGAAGAAATTGCTGCTGGTCTTGTGTCATACACAAAAAAACGTACGGCTGGTCGTCCAGGCAGTGGGCCAAGAACACCACGTCCAGAAACTATACAAAAAGATCAACAGCCAGGAAGTTCAAAAGTTGGCGAAAGAGCGAAACATCCAGTTGATGACGTCCGTTACGATAATATCGACCACTTTCCAATCTGGTTAGGCAAAGAAGGTGGAAAAAGATGGTGCAAACTATGCAAAAAGTCGCAAACACAATGTGTTTGCTCAAAATGCGATCTCCATTTATGCTGCTCAAATGCCAAAAATTGTTTTTATGAGTATCATCGTAGAAAGTTAAACAGATTTCTTATTTTTTTTATATCTTTTCTATTAGTTTTTCAATAAAACCGTATCATAATTAAAAGTTTATATCTCATTGTTTTCTACACCTACACCGTCAACAGTGCCCTGAGGCTCTCTTCACCTTTTTGCACCTGGCTCCTAAACTTAGTTTGCAAATTAGTTTCTGAGGGCTTTTTTGAGTTAAGTGGGTCGTAATTACTCTAAAAAAAATTATTCGAAAACTTGTTTTTAGCTTTTTAAAGTTTGCGGGTTAGAGGGTTAAGCCTAAAGTACACGGAATGTAAAAAGCTACATGCGCATGTGGTTCTGATGTAATTTTGTCGTAATCACACAACACGAACTTGCTACTGTGGCTTTTTACATTCCGTGTTCTATACGCTTTAATATTTTTTTGTTTTGTGTATTGCAAATACGTATGTATATGAACATAAGTGTATAGCACAAGTGAATTTTAATGTGTATTGCAAATACGTATGTATATGAACATAAGTGTATAGTACAAGTGAATTTTAATGTACATATGTTCGTACATTATCTGTTATTTCAATAATAGAACTAGTAAAAAATATTTTTAGTACAATTAGGGTCGAAAAAGTACAATTCTTTACATAATTAAGTACAATTTAGATAATGTAATTTATCATCCCTGAGCGAAAAGCAGACACTTTAAAAAAGCTCTCTGCTCTTATAATAAAAAAGAGCAAGAAATTATTTAATTTGGGAAATGAAGAAAATACTCATTTAAAATGCCACTTTTTATACAGTGTTGCCGTTTAACTTTGTACTTATCTGTTTTGTTAATAAATAAAAGCATAACTAGTAATTTTATTTTTAACACAGAAACAAAATTGGCGCGCTTTTTTTTATTAAAGAATCGATAAAATTTCTAAAAGTACCTATAACCTATCTACTAGTACCTAGTAAATACAACTAAAATACGTAGGTGGTGGGTAGGTATGTAGGTAGAATAAAATAAAAAAAAACAAAATTTTTTTATTAAGCTAAGTAAATATTTTTAAATATGTAAGTATGTATCTACCTAGTGAAATTTTTTTTGTTTCATTTGTTTAAAATTGCAATAAACATAGTACGTAGGTATATACATAGTTATTTGTTGTTAAATTATAAATTTTTAGTAAATTCCTACACATCTCATTTGAAGTAAAATTACACTACATACCTACCTAGGTATACATATATATATGTACTTATGTACATAGGTACCTATATAGATAAGTATTATAAATTTGGCGGGAAAATAAAATTGTATTGCTTATTGTAGCTCTCTAATTTAAAGAGCAACAGTATTAATAAAGGAAATATATTAAGTAAATACATATACATACATATATACATATGTATGTAGGTAGGTACATATAATTTAAGCTTTGTTTTTGTCGATTATTTACGCACACCACAAAAAGTCTTTTTTTTATTTGGCAACAATGCCTTTTTAACGTTATACAACAGTTCTCAACAGTTTTTGTGTTCTCTTGGTTAGGAGTTGTCAGATTTTTTTTTGAGCTTCATCGCTGAAATGGATGTCAAAAATCGCCAAATGTCAATTTTGTTCAGTTAACGTTTTGTTTTTTTATTTAAAAAAATTTAATTTTTTTACACAAAAAAAATTACATAGTACAAATAATATTTATGCAAGTTAAAAGTCGATAAAAACTGAGAAAGAAATCGTCAAAAGAAAATTTAATTAAGTTTTTGTTAAATTGTTTTATTTAATTCATAAATAATTAGGAATACTAAGTTAATTTTGAGTTGACTCTCTTAAGAGCAGTGGTGTCCAGGGCTGTCAGAATTGTTTGACTCCATCGCCAAACCGGATGTCAGAAATCGCCAAACGTCAATTTTGTTCAGTTTTCGTAACATTTTTTTTTTTTTTTAAATAAATATTGCATACAAAAAAAGATCAGTCAAAAATCGCCAAAAACTGAGAAAAAATATAAAAAAGTCGCCGAAAGTAAATTTTGTTAAGTATCTGTTAGTTTTTTAAATAGCATAAAATGGAGATCATATCGGGCCCTAATTGCAAAAATGATGTAACCAACAAAAATAAAATTTTACAGAAGAAGGTTTATTTTTAATATTTTTGCTTGAAGTCTAGGGTTTCGTTTGAAATTGCTTTTGCTCTTATTTCTTAATGGTACTTCAAAAAACAAAAATTTTAAATTTTGTTGCATCATTTTTGCTATTATGGCTCGATATATTCAGTTAAAATAATTAAAATTAAGTCTATAAGACCGTGCACTTCAGTCTGATCGATTTCATTATGGGTGTTTTGACCTGCATACATACTATTTGGATTAAATAGTAACTGAATATGAAATTTACTTAAAATGATAAGTCTGTGTTCATACGGCTCATGTTTTAATGACATGATTGCTACTTTATAGGCGAGAGGGACAAGGGGAAAAGAAACGAGTACACAGATGAATGAACTGTCAGTACGCTTTGCTTTTTCATTCTTTGTTTAATTTTGTTTTTGTTTTCAATATCAAAAAAGCACACATGCATACGCACGACTATACAAAATAAAAAACATGTCGTCAACATGACATGAATCATTTGAACGCCAATTCATTTTCAAAGAAGAAAAAGGAAGAATCGTGTCAATAAAACATGAGCCGTATAAACGCAGACTAACAAAACAATAATCAAGTAAAAAAGTTGCAAGATTTTATTTAAATTGGTAATGATAACAAAATATGACAAACTGTTAAATAAATCGCTGAAGTAATACAAATGGTAAAAATAGCCAAATAAATCGCCAGTTATATCTAAAATCGCCATAAAAGTCGCCTGTCGCCAAATGGAAAATTGCACCGCCAAACACGTTTCAAAATCGCCATATTTGACAGCCCTGGTGGTGTCCATTATGATCAGGCTTGCCAGAAGAATTCAAATTTAAATTGCTAAATCGACAAAATAAAAGTGCTAGGTTTGTAACATTAATTTTTACGAATACAATCAAAAATGTCAAACTTTGACCCCCTCTAACTCAGACTCTTTTTGACCGATCTTGTTGAAAAACTGTCAAATAGGACTAACCTTGGTGCAAATTTCATCCAAACCGGGTCACTTGACAAATTTCAGTAAAATATAAAAAATTGGCGATTTGCGTTATTGATATTAGTACGTAAATTGAAACTGCGTCAAGTTAAATTAATTGAAAGGAAATTATTATCTAAATTTTTACATTTAGGTTAATTTTTTGCAAAGTACGTTAAATTTGGGGTTTTTTTAAATATGTTGGGGAAAAAATAAAAATTACCTGGCAACACTGGCTAACACTGAATTCCCCTTAACAGGGTTTCCAGTTTAATTTTCAGCTTTATCTGCAATTTGCGATTTCTCATCCCAAAAATAGCTAGTTTCTTATCCACAACAATCCCCACATTTCCCCAAAAATAAAATATGTACATAATCAGCAAGAATTTTAAAAGTTGTTTTTAAATAAGATTTCTGTAATAAAAGAATTTCATGACAAATATTAACCAAATATTTTCTTCTTAAACAGGATTTTATACCAAAAATTATAAGAATTAGGTTTAAACTTCCAAATTCTTGCGTTTTGCGTTTGCGATTTCCAGCACACCCCTGAATATTGTCAATAGAAAAATAAGCATACATTGATTTATTTCAATAAATTCATTTGTGTAATATTATTAAAACTAATGAATTCTTTAAGTTCTACATACATATCTATGTAAACATGTATAGTAACGTAAAATCGTAAAAACGCAAAAGAAAAATAAGTATCTATGCGTCAGTATTTATCATTAAAAAAACTAGGGAATGAAAATCTTCTGATACATCAGCCAATGCAATTTTGTTTTACATATTGTTTGTTTAAAAGGTGCATTCGAGATGATTAAATAAATTTGTCACAGCAAGCTGCATTTTTTTAAAGTATGTATTTATTCAAGAGGACCATCTAATTAATCATATTTCATTCTGTTGCAAATATTGATTTTGGTTGTATTCATTAACGAAAAAGACTCGATCTACAGAAGTAACACTTGTTGGTACAAAAAGCATATTAAAAACTAAACAACCTCTTGAAAATGTTTTAAACCACAAAAAAATTATTTAATTTGTACCCACATCTTGACCAAATCGGTTTTGCAATTGCAAAAATGGAATTAATAATTATATATTATCCCCAAAAATTCTCAGCGAAAAAAGTGGTTTTTCCCAAAAAATCCCCTGGGGATTTTCAGGAAATTTGTATCCCCAAAACTGAGAACGCTGCCCCTTAAAACGTTTCTTTTCTCTCGCGAATTTATGTGAGAGGACCTGTGTTGCCAGAAATTTGATTTCATATTGTGTGTAAAATTTTCTGTACAAATTACTTCATTGCTATCCAAAGCAAGCATCGTAACAGAAATATACAAACAAAAATTCTGATAGTGCATAGAAAATATTCCTGGAAAATATTGAAGGAATAAGACTATTAAAGTATGAAAACTTTATAAATTGTAATTTGACTTAAATCTATAGTACACGGAATGTAAAAAGCACATGCACATGTGGTTTTGACGTAATTTTGACGACACTACAAAGCTAGCAAGTTCGTGTTGTGTGATGACGACAAAATTATTTTCAGTGATAGGTATATCAATATTCATCTTTCTTTTAATAGTTTGAACTGTTGAACAACAAATTTTTTTGAGATTTTTTCCATACGATGTTGGCAAATTGGTTTTTGTGTTTCTAGTGATAATTTTGAGCATAATTATTACTAGTGTTGCGATTTTCATGCAAATGCATGTTTTTTGTCGATAGTCTAAGAACTATGTCGACCAGTTATCTTTCCGAATCATTAAATTTGCCATAAAATAGCATCGATTTGTTTTTGCATATTGTTTCATATTTTGTGTGAAAATGTTATTATAAAAAAAAATTACAAACAAAAGTTCTTAAACAAATTTTAAATAGATATGTATGTATGTACACGAAATAACGTTAAAAAACATTTTGTTAATCAATAAATAAGTTCTTTTTGAGTTTTGCTTTAAATACACGATTTTGAAGTTATCGACAAAAGATCCTTCTATTTTAAACCGATGCAGCACCTTACATTGTTAAGACTTCTAATGGTTTTAAAATATTTTATCCAAAACTGTTACAAGATACTTGTTTGACACATGGCAAATTCGTAATACATAAATACCTATTGCAATTTTAAGTTAAATGTAATTTAAATGTTTGAATGAAAAGCTTGTTGATACCGTTGATTATGCAATTAAAAAAGTAATAGAAATATTAAATTATAATAACATCAGCAGTCAATAAGCATCTGTATTTTCCAACTATGATAGATTGGTGAAACAATTAATAATTAGGAGGGATTTAGTTCACTTCATACTCAAGTCAAATTAATTGATATGTATTGCAGAAAGTAAAATTAACAATGTTGAATTAAAAATGCCAAATTAAGCTGCAAAAATGCTACAATTATAGCTGCTGAAAATGCTTAAATGGCATCACTGGAGATGGTGTAATTTTAAAAGTAATTTTGGGGTGTTTTTTTTTTGTTTGTTTTTGCTTATGGGGAGAAAATTTTGTATACATGCAGATACATACATATGTACGAGAACATTAATTTATTTTATGTACCATAAAATTTTAAGAAAGAAATATGTATGTAACTTCCTTTTTGTATACATACATACATACCTACATACATACATATGTACATATTAATTTTTAAATTTGAGAATAATAAAACCGGTTTTATAATTTTATAGACAATCAAATTTAAGAAATAGGTACCTATTCTAAATTAATTTAAGCCCATGTTGTCAAAATTCGAAGCCATTAGTTTTTTTCTCGTTTAATGTTAACAAAATTAAATAGGACTTACCTATAATATTTTTTTAAATCAATTTACTTATAGTTCCTTTAATAGGTACTCTGTTTTGTTACTAATTAGGTATGTACATACATACATACATATGTATGTACCTACAGTGGATCACTGTGAAATTGGTCCACCCGTAAGTAAGAACTTTAAAATGTAAAAAATCTACTAAATGAAACTCTAAAGAAAAATAAAGGGATTGGATTAGTTGCTTTAGTTACTCTATATACATACTTATGTACATACTTATGTACATACTGTGAGCGTCAAAATAAAGTAAACAGCTTGTTTTCCAATATAAAAAGCGTTATGTTAGTTATAAAAAAAAGTTAAATTTCTACTTTGTCAAATTTGATTAGACTTCATGCTAGCTGTCATCCAACAAATTTGACGAAAGCAAGTTGGACAAAAAAAAACCGTGATATAAGGTATAAATAAGAAATTCAACTGAAAATATACAGTATCTGTAGTGAAGCGTGATGGGGTTGGCTTTTGAAATTCCTAAAACAGCGGGATCAGACCAATATTCGGTCGATATCAACTCAGCTAAACATCTGGGAGCATTTGGACATACAAATTAAAAAAAAACATAATTAGCAAGTACACTCTGAAGAAAATTCCCCAGGAAGAATGGCCAAAAATGTGTACTCAGTTAACTTTAGAATGGGTGGAATCGATGCCAAAGAGGCTGGAAGTCTTCCCATAAGCAAAAAGAAATCAAACAAAGTATTAGCCACTCCACTTTTCTTAGTATTTTAGAACTGTACACTTTTATTGTCGCGTTAAAAAGGGGTATATTTGTTTTTTATAGCACCGATTTCAGGGTACTTTGGGGATAGTCTGTAGATGGCTTATGTGAGGTTGGCATGCAATCGTCCTAGTGGTACCGAAGATTTGTCATAGATTTTCCTATATATTCCCATTAGGGATGCCAATCCCGACCCCGAAAATCCCGGGATTTAGCGAATCCCGAATCCCGGGATTTAAATTTTTTAATCCCGGGATTATCGGGATTTTGTCAATCCCGAAATAGTTAACTTAATTTTTGTGTTTTACCTTTTTTTATAAAAAGATATTCATTATGACATTCCCCATGAGAGGATAGGGAACACAATATTGATCTTTAATATTTATTTGATTAATTCTGTTAATACTGTCATTGAAAACGTAAGAAAATAGTTACACTTTGTTTTTCTTTTCAAGCGTGTCCAATAATTATACAGAAATTTTAACGTGAGAAGTGCTGAAAATAATTAAACAAGAAAATTTATTAAAGAAAAAAATGTTTTTGAAATGCACAAAACAATTCACTGGTGTTAAGATTATTAAAGTGTTTTCCGAGAGTTGACATCGAACCTACGGTAATTAATGGAGCGATTTAACAATATTAAGTAATGTATTTTAAACACTACATAATTCCTACCGCAAGTAGTGGTGGTTATAAAAATGCTTTTTTGTTGAAATGAAATTTTAATGGTTAACTAAATATGTAAATTGATTTTGTTAGTTAATTTCGAATTCAAATTTCAATTATTTATTTTAATTCATTTAATAAAATTTTAATAAAATCTTACCAATAAATCAACTTCTATGTTGCGTTGTTCAATTAGAATATTAATTATTTTTTTTATTTAGTTTGAATGAGCTGAGGTAATTGAATCAAATATAGCTTTTATGGCAATTATTTGTTTATTGAATCAAGTAACACTAATTTTTATTATTTATTGCTTGAAATAGGGCAAGAGGAGTAAACCCTCCCCCTCCCTATATATTATTAACTAACTAATCAACCGGTTTTCTTATTTGGCATGCAGACACTGTAATATCTAAATGAACTGTAAGATATACATTTTTTTTTGTTGAAATTCAAACAATTAGGGCGTAAAATAGGGCAAAAGAGGTAAAAGCACCCCCTTTCTATATCTTTTTAATTAATTAACCGATTCTTTTGAAAAGTGAACAGGCTGTAAGTTTTTTCTCCGGTTATTCTACTTCGACAGCAATGGTACACGATTGGTCGTTAAAAAATTGATGAAAAACGTTATCGATGCTACCAGTTTGAATGGTAAATTCCGAGACGAAAATTTCTTGCTGACACGCACCATCGAGCTTATTTGTGTTGGCTAAAAACGGACTGACCTAAAATATCGTACACGCAATAGCTCTTCGTAATAAAACTTGATTACCTCTGTTTGATTTTCATACTTCAGGATAAAAATACATTCACATGAAGTGTGAAACAAAAATTCCATCGTTTCTCGATTTTTAAGAAAAAAGTATTTCTGTATTTGAATGCGAAAACACACAACACCGATTCTGTTTTAACTGGAATATTTTCAGGAATTAATATGTGGTTTACAGCAAGGCCCTATCAGGTCCGCATATATGTAGGTACAAAGCAAAAGGAAAAACGTGTGTGTGTGGCATACCATAAACGTATACATGCACATGTAAGCAACTTTTGAGAACTAAAAAGAACATAAACAATGATCATCAGGCTTCTTGCACAGACCTTGGTTTACAGAACACACATATGTAAGTGTCAAATGAAAGCGAAACGTCAACAAAAGAAATAAATATAATAAAAACAGGGCTGCCAGATTTGACGGTTTACCTTCATTTTGACGATTTTTGCTCCGAAATTAGCAAAGTGCCGATTTGCTGATTTTTTCTAAAAAAGTGAAGTAAGCAAAAATAAAATCAACAATATTTTATAACTTTGTTGGAGCTTTCTATAAAAACTCATTTTGAATTTTTAAGGCCCTTATTCTGTAAAACGCAACCGCAACGCCAAAAATAACATTAAAAGCAAAAACAATGTACAAAATTTGTCATACTTTTGTTGTTGCTTTCTATAGAAATTCATACTGCGTGTCAAAATTTTCACCGCCACAAGATATGCAGCGTTTGAAATTTAAAAATTCAATATGAATTTCTGTGGAAAACAAATCAAAATAATGAAATATTTTTTATTTTGTTTTTGCTTTCAATTTAATTTTTGGCGTTGGGGTTGCGTTTTACAGAATTAGGGCCTTAATTTTAAACACTTCATATTTTGTGGCGTTGAAAATATAAAAAAACAAAAGGTATGATTTTTTGTAGAAAGCAACAACAAATTATATATGATATTTGATATTTTTGGCTTATATGGACACTTTTGTGTCCATATTGAATTTTTAAATTTCAAACACTTCATATTTTGTGGCGTTGAAAATTTAAAAAAACTAGGTATGATTTTTTGTAGAAAGCAACAACAAATTTATATATTTGATATTCTTGGCTTATATGGACACTTTTGTGCCAAACCATTATTTCGTCAAGAAAAAAAGTTGTTTATCTATAACCCGTTTGTTTACGAACCGATTTTTTTTAAATTTTAACTACCAGCTACATACTATGTACTACATACCAAGTCTATTTCAGGTGAAAAAGTTAAGTTAATAGTTATAAGAATAGGTAAATTATAGATTTATAGGTACAAATTAGAGGCAAACGTGTTTTTTACTCTTATCTCAGCCATTTGTGAACCGATATTTTCAAATTTCAATAATATCCTTTTTGGATATAAAACAACGTCGTCACTATCAATTCCAGGTTTTCCGCAAAAATAAAAACCCTAAGTATTTCTAATACTGTTATCAAAGCTGACTTAATTTAAAAAATGTTCAAGGTGTCTTTCAAACGTGCTAAATTCCCATTTCATACTATTGAGAAACTGAAATTTATTGTTGAAGGATAAGCTATTCCTATGCGCATTTCACTGGTTGCTTAGGCCAGTTCGTCAGGAAACTTCATCCAAAGATTTTAGAAAAGCTAAGGATATTAAACAAATAAAACTGTTAAGCGAATAAGAATTATAAACCTCAGTTTTACTTGGAACAGTATCAAAGCTTAAACAAAAACAACAGTGAGTTTATCTTTTCTTACAGTCCCGACTACAATTGGTTGATTTTCATTTCTTGGTATTTGTATATGTATATCTATTTTAAATAAGTATGTATGCTTATTTTATTAAGCTTGACTTCTTTTTGTTTTTATAAAAATATTTATTTTATTTTTTGTTAATATTTATTTTAATATGATATTTTGTCACGCCTTTGTGTGACATCTTCAGGGAACAATAACAATTTTAAATTTTTATCGGATTAAAGAAAATATATAATTTTATAATGCTTAATAAAATAAATATAAATTTAAAAAAATAAAGTTCGAACAATAGACAATTTATATGTATATAAGTATGTATAAAATACCCATGAACTTTAACTATGTTTTTGTTTGATTATGTTTTAATAAAAAATCGAACAAAATTTGTTTAAAATAATTTTTAAATTGTACGATTTTTTAAAACAAAAAGACGATCTTTTTATTTTTCTCAAGAAATTGACTATTTTTACGCAAATTTATCTGGCAGCCCTGAATAAAACCAAAACAATGAATGGATACAAAAATTTTAACCCTGCCTTTACACATGCAAGTAATTACTTGCAAGTAGTGCATACGTATTATCAACGAAAATGTCGAAGAAAAAGCCGAAAGTCTTGCAAGTAGCTTGAGTGTTTACACAGTCAGTTGTAAGTTCATTTTTCAAATGTTCTCGAAGCTAAAACATTTTTTAAAATGGTTTGTTTTTCGGTTTAAAAACATTACCATGCTATAACAAAATATATTTAATAATTTCTTCTTTTATGTTTATTTTATAAAATATGTGACTCCAGTATTGCCGTAGTGGCGATGCCATAATATTACTGAGAAAATATTTTGATTAACAATTTTTTTTTTCAAAATGCTTAAAATATTGACATTAAGATGCGATGTTGTATAGTTGTGCTTTTTTATTTGTTATTTTTTATAAATACACTTAAAATCCGCTTTAAACATTACTTTTATATAAATAAGTACTAGTAAATTGATACAAAATTCATCCACGGTAACACTGTTTTTTCATTTGTCATTTTACTTGCTGCAAGTGTCAAATATTTACTTGCAAGCAAATTCTCTTGCAAGTTGGGCTACAAGTACGAAAAATGTGATGGTGTTAGTGAAAAAGTGTGAGTGTATTGAGTTTTTTGAACTTGCACTTGCAATTGTAAACCCTAGGTAACTAACAAAATACTTATAACAATGGTGTTTTATTTATTTTCATCATTTAAATTAAGCATTCATCATTTAAATTCTTTTTATTTATATTAACAAAATAGTATATAAACTTATTTTAAACTTAAAATACATATGTATGTACATATATATATTTTGTTTTTCTCACACAATATCAAATGTGACTTATTTTGACAGTTCTTGTAAGAAACTTTTCGCAAAATATTGTTACAGAAACACTTTTTCTCACATCCTTCCAATAATTGCTGGAAAATTGTTAAATGACAGATAATTCTCGCAACGGAAAGATACAGAAACACTTGTGTGAGAAAAACCATTTTTTGTTTCATCTTGCAGTGTTTCAATCCCGATTCACTGGTTTCATGCGGAAAATTTAACGATGCGAGAAATACAGAAATGAATAGTTACTTGTATACAGGGTTGCCAGATAAATTTGTAAGGAAATCGTCAGTTTCCTGAGAATAAACAAACAAAATCGTCTTTATCGTTTCGAAAAATCGTCGAAAAAAAATCGGACAATTTAAAATTTAGTTTTTTAAACAATTTTTGTTCGATTTTTATAAAAAAAAAAAAACATTCAAACAAAAACATAACTACTTCATACCAAGCTAGCATTTTCAATCGTGTAAGAGCTGCTGGGAGTCTCATGAAGAGCGTTTTTGATCGTCCATGACCGAATTACATATTACAGCATATTACAGCCGTACCTAAACAAAAGCGGCACGCTTTGCAATTGTAAAAGCCGATTATACCAGCTCGCTTAATAGCTATTTTTTGGTCAATCTAGCGTTTCTATCTATATTTTTATTTATATTTTGTGGGTTTTATTAAACAAGAAAGCTATCACTACTGTTCGTGACACAACGTTCTTTAAAAATGTCAATTTATTTTCTTATAAGTATTTATGTGAACAAGTGTTTGCCTAATGGTCGAAATTCGGCCATACATTTTTTTTATATGAAGAAAATATAGTGGACCGATTTGGCGTTATGGTCCACGTGAGCGATTGACAAACAAAGAAAGATATCGTTATTAACTGGTTTGCCTGTGCCGATTTATATAGTCGAAATATTCGAAACCCGGTTTCTTGAAAATGTCGAATTATCTATCGATCACCCTATTTTTTTTATTATGTATTTGATAATTGGAAAAAACAAAATTTTTATTTATTTGTTTTGCATATGTATGTGTTATTAGTATCAAATTTGAACGCTTTTTACTCTGAAAATATTGAACAGATTTGAATAAAATATTTATTGTGCACTTCTGGCAGTAAATACCTCTCAAATGGTGTATATTTTATTCTAGTCGCTGGGCAAACAGAGGAGAAAAGGTTCTTAACTGTTTTGCCTTAGCCGATTTACATATATATATGTACATATGTAGATATGTATGTATATTAGTGTGTAACTTATACGGCGAGAAATTCGATCGCATAACCCGTGCCGAATTCACGACAATCTATGTACATCACATCCCTACGCGATTTATTAAAAATAATTAAGGCTCAGTTAGCCGGGAGTTAACAGTAACGTTGCAAATCAGCTGATTCATTTTGTTGTATGTAAAGCAATTAGAACGATTATAGTTAGCAGTAAGATGTTACGTCTCAATCTGTAAGAAATAGATTGGTCTTACTTTTTTACGGTAAGGCTACTGTTACTCCCGGCTAACTGCGCCTTTAGTAGTGTGTGCTGTCCTTAAAGTGTAAAACGTAGGGTGCTGCTGTAAATAAACACACATTTTAAAATGCCGCTCAATCATCCGTCGATAACTCAAATTGATAGCTTAATACCGATGGTTTCAGAAAGTATAATGCTCTAGCCATCCACAGAGCTCGGTGTATTGCACCAGGTTGTCTTATTTTTGGCCCTTTCCATATCGCCACCTAGTAGGTATATGTATAATAGAGAGCTCTATCAGTTCTCTATAGTAATCTCTAAAAATATTTTCCAGCAACTTGGATTTGTAAAAGTCTATCAAAAAGGTTAATTCGGAGACGTTAAAGTGTTTTATTACAAGTTTTTCGGCAGATTGAATTTTATTTGGATTGACAGTTTTCCAATTATCCTTGAATGATTTGAAAAACGTAGAATCGAGGCAAGTCCAAAAGCACACAAGCTCCAATAATTCGACAAGTGTTCGATGCACAACACAGTAACCGAACTTTTCCTTCAAGATTCCAATCAGTGATCGCCTTCCAAATTGCTTGTAACTGTTCTATACCGTATAAGTTTTCCAACTTTGGTACAAAGAGAAGTAGTTCTTTGTCTGCATATGAAATTACAATGTAATGACGTTCATCTTTAGATTCCCGGGTGTTAAGAGGTGGCAACAACTTTCAATTCCAATGTAGAACAACAACTTTGGTACCTAATTTTTGGAAATCCAATTTCATACTTTTACTTCGTGATTTTTTTTGGTCGGCATAATCGACCTAACAATGTGTCCACAAACGGGAGAATTATGCGCAAATTTCAGCGAACCGAGTCTGTAGGAAATGTGAAAACACCTGTGCATGCTTGCACCGCTCGTACTTCGTTCGTACTGACGTTAGGTCGGCCAAGCAGTAACCGGGTATGGTGTTCGCTATCGCGCGATAAAAACGGACTTATTGGTGCCAGAAATTGAGGATATGGATCTGGACGATAGGTTGTTTCAACAGGATGGTGCCACTTGCTATACAACCAACGAAACAATGGCTCTTTTGCGCTTGAATTTCAATGGCCATGTTATCTCACGTCATGGCGGTGTCAAATGGCCGCCATGATCATGTGGTTTGACACCGTTGGACTTCTTTTTTTGGGGATATTTAAAAGAAAAAGTGTAGGCAATAAACCAAGAACAATTCAAGAGCTAAAAGCTAAGATAAATCGGCACATTAACGACATTGAACCTCAGTTATGTCTCAGAGTCATTAAAAATATGGACCATCGGATAAAGGTATGCCGCCGAAGCCGTGAAATTGTCATATATCATTTTACACAGAAAACATTTTTTGCGCCAGTAAAAAAATTAATCAAAAATGAAATCAGTTTTAGTTAAATATTTAATCAGGTTAATTAAATATTTAATCAAGTGTACTAAATGTTTAATTGAAATATGTATTGTCAAATTTGACATCAAAAAAAAAGTAATAATAACGGAACAATAACAATTTTAAATTTTTATCGGATTAAAGAAAATATATAATTTTATAATGCTTAATAAAATAAATATAAATTTAAAAAAATAAAGTTCGAACAATAGACAATTTATATGTATATAAGTATGTATAAAATACCCATGAACTTTAACTATGTTTTTGTTTGATTATGTTTTAATAAAAAATCGAACAAAATTTGTTTAAAATAATTTTTAAATTGTACGATTTTTTAAAACAAAAAGACGATCTTTTTATTTTTCTCAAGAAATTGACTATTTTTACGCAAATTTATCTGGCAGCCCTGAATAAAACCAAAACAATGAATGGATACAAAAATTTTAACCCTGCCTTTACACATGCAAGTAATTACTTGCAAGTAGTGCATACGTATTATCAACGAAAATGTCGAAGAAAAAGCCGAAAGTCTTGCAAGTAGCTTGAGTGTTTACACAGTCAGTTGTAAGTTCATTTTTCAAATGTTCTCGAAGCTAAAACATTTTTTAAAATGGTTTGTTTTTCGGTTTAAAAACATTACCATGCTATAACAAAATATATTTAATAATTTCTTCTTTTATGTTTATTTTATAAAATATGTGACTCCAGTATTGCCGTAGTGGCGATGCCATAATATTACTGAGAAAATATTTTGATTAACAATTTTTTTTTTCAAAATGCTTAAAATATTGACATTAAGATGCGATGTTGTATAGTTGTGCTTTTTTATTTGTTATTTTTTATAAATACACTTAAAATCCGCTTTAAACATTACTTTTATATAAATAAGTACTAGTAAATTGATACAAAATTCATCCACGGTAACACTGTTTTTTCATTTGTCATTTTACTTGCTGCAAGTGTCAAATATTTACTTGCAAGCAAATTCTCTTGCAAGTTGGGCTACAAGTACGAAAAATGTGATGGTGTTAGTGAAAAAGTGTGAGTGTATTGAGTTTTTTGAACTTGCACTTGCAATTGTAAACCCTAGGTAACTAACAAAATACTTATAACAATGGTGTTTTATTTATTTTCATCATTTAAATTAAGCATTCATCATTTAAATTCTTTTTATTTATATTAACAAAATAGTATATAAACTTATTTTAAACTTAAAATACATATGTATGTACATATATATATATTTTGTTTTTCTCACACAATATCAAATGTGACTTATTTTGACAGTTCTTGTAAGAAACTTTTCGCAAAATATTGTTACAGAAACACTTTTTCTCACATCCTTCCAATAATTGCTGGAAAATTGTTAAATGACAGATAATTCTCGCAACGGAAAGATACAGAAACACTTGTGTGAGAAAAACCATTTTTTGTTTCATCTTGCAGTGTTTCAATCCCGATTCACTGGTTTCATGCGGAAAATTTAACGATGCGAGAAATACAGAAATGAATAGTTACTTGTATACAGGGTTGCCAGATAAATTTGTAAGGAAATCGTCAGTTTCCTGAGAATAAACAAACAAAATCGTCTTTATCGTTTCGAAAAATCGTCGAAAAAAAATCGGACAATTTAAAATTTAGTTTTTTAAACAATTTTTGTTCGATTTTTATAAAAAAAAAAAAACATTCAAACAAAAACATAACTACTTCATACCAAGCTAGCATTTTCAATCGTGTAAGAGCTGCTGGGAGTCTCATGAAGAGCGTTTTTGATCGTCCATGACCGAATTACATATTACAGCATATTACAGCCGTACCTAAACAAAAGCGGCACGCTTTGCAATTGTAAAAGCCGATTATACCAGCTCGCTTAATAGCTATTTTTTGGTCAATCTAGCGTTTCTATCTATATTTTTATTTATATTTTGTGGGTTTTATTAAACAAGAAAGCTATCACTACTGTTCGTGACACAACGTTCTTTAAAAATGTCAATTTATTTTCTTATAAGTATTTATGTGAACAAGTGTTTGCCTAATGGTCGAAATTCGGCCATACATTTTTTTTATATGAAGAAAATATAGTGGACCGATTTGGCGTTATGGTCCACGTGAGCGATTGACAAACAAAGAAAGATATCGTTATTAACTGGTTTGCCTGTGCCGATTTATATAGTCGAAATATTCGAAACCCGGTTTCTTGAAAATGTCGAATTATCTATCGATCACCCTATTTTTTTTATTATGTATTTGATAATTGGAAAAAACAAAATTTTTATTTATTTGTTTTGCATATGTATGTGTTATTAGTATCAAATTTGAACGCTTTTTACTCTGAAAATATTGAACAGATTTGAATAAAATATTTATTGTGCACTTCTGGCAGTAAATACCTCTCAAATGGTGTATATTTTATTCTAGTCGCTGGGCAAACAGAGGAGAAAAGGTTCTTAACTGTTTTGCCTTAGCCGATTTACATATATATATGTACATATGTAGATATGTATGTATATTAGTGTGTAACTTATACGGCGAGAAATTCGATCGCATAACCCGTGCCGAATTCACGACAATCTATGTACATCACATCCCTACGCGATTTATTAAAAATAATTAAGGCTCAGTTAGCCGGGAGTTAACAGTAACGTTGCAAATCAGCTGATTCATTTTGTTGTATGTAAAGCAATTAGAACGATTATAGTTAGCAGTAAGATGTTACGTCTCAATCTGTAAGAAATAGATTGGTCTTACTTTTTTACGGTAAGGCTACTGTTACTCCCGGCTAACTGCGCCTTTAGTAGTGTGTGCTGTCCTTAAAGTGTAAAACGTAGGGTGCTGCTGTAAATAAACACACATTTTAAAATGCCGCTCAATCATCCGTCGATAACTCAAATTGATAGCTTAATACCGATGGTTTCAGAAAGTATAATGCTCTAGCCATCCACAGAGCTCGGTGTATTGCACCAGGTTGTCTTATTTTTGGCCCTTTCCATATCGCCACCTAGTAGGTATATGTATAATAGAGAGCTCTATCAGTTCTCTATAGTAATCTCTAAAAATATTTTCCAGCAACTTGGATTTGTAAAAGTCTATCAAAAAGGTTAATTCGGAGACGTTAAAGTGTTTTATTACAAGTTTTTCGGCAGATTGAATTTTATTTGGATTGACAGTTTTCCAATTATCCTTGAATGATTTGAAAAACGTAGAATCGAGGCAAGTCCAAAAGCACACAAGCTCCAATAATTCGACAAGTGTTCGATGCACAACACAGTAACCGAACTTTTCCTTCAAGATTCCAATCAGTGATCGCCTTCCAAATTGCTTGTAACTGTTCTATACCGTATAAGTTTTCCAACTTTGGTACAAAGAGAAGTAGTTCTTTGTCTGCATATGAAATTACAATGTAATGACGTTCATCTTTAGATTCCCGGGTGTTAAGAGGTGGCAACAACTTTCAATTCCAATGTAGAACAACAACTTTGGTACCTAATTTTTGGAAATCCAATTTCATACTTTTACTTCGTGATTTTTTTTGGTCGGCATAATCGACCTAACAATGTGTCCACAAACGGGAGAATTATGCGCAAATTTCAGCGAACCGAGTCTGTAGGAAATGTGAAAACACCTGTGCATGCTTGCACCGCTCGTACTTCGTTCGTACTGACGTTAGGTCGGCCAAGCAGTAACCGGGTATGGTGTTCGCTATCGCGCGATAAAAACGGACTTATTGGTGCCAGAAATTGAGGATATGGATCTGGACGATAGGTTGTTTCAACAGGATGGTGCCACTTGCTATACAACCAACGAAACAATGGCTCTTTTGCGCTTGAATTTCAATGGCCATGTTATCTCACGTCATGGCGGTGTCAAATGGCCGCCATGATCATGTGGTTTGACACCGTTGGACTTCTTTTTTTGGGGATATTTAAAAGAAAAAGTGTAGGCAATAAACCAAGAACAATTCAAGAGCTAAAAGCTAAGATAAATCGGCACATTAACGACATTGAACCTCAGTTATGTCTCAGAGTCATTAAAAATATGGACCATCGGATAAAGGTATGCCGCCGAAGCCGTGAAATTGTCATATATCATTTTACACAGAAAACATTTTTTGCGCCAGTAAAAAAATTAATCAAAAATGAAATCAGTTTTAGTTAAATATTTAATCAGGTTAATTAAATATTTAATCAAGTGTACTAAATGTTTAATTGAAATATGTATTGTCAAATTTGACATCAAAAAAAAAGTAATAATAACGGGAACATAAAGTTAGAAATGGTAATTAATTCGATAAACTTATGTGTATTTAAACTTTTTTCCTCGTTATTTTTTTGTTTTTTTTTTTTTAATTACCGTTATGTATTCAAAAAGGTAAAAATTTTTTTTCTGAATTTTATATTATCAACGAAAATGATAAAATTTGTTACAAAAAATAACATAAATGGTGGAACAATGTACGGAATGAGATAAGATTTTGCAAAAATGTGTTTTATTCGACTGGAAATCACGCTGTAAAATTTCGTGAAGATCCGTCCATAATTTACCCTAGGCCCCATATAAAACCTACTACCGGAAAACAGTTTAGTACGCCTAAAACCGTAAAAATAATGCTATTATAACAAAATTTGAATTGAAACTGTTACTAAAGCTAGTTTAAATTGCTAAATAATTTAATATAGATCTAAACCTCAAACCAACCAATTTTAATGCTGATGTCTCTTTTTATAAAGATTAATAATAAATAGACATCATATACATAGATATCCCTCCTGAAATATTCGAACAGTCGGTTTAGGGTATTAAAGATTCGGCACAGCCGAATATAGAACTCTAACTTGTTTTAATATAATTCTAATATAATCGTAATGTTTTTTAAGCTAAATTAGTAAAATGCCTATATTTTTATTTATTTTGTTATACATACCTATGTACATACATATGTAAAGAAACTTTAACTTTTTAAATACATATACATATAGGTATGTACATACATACATACATATCTACAACAAACAAAAATTATTTATTGTTATTTGATTGATATGATTCAAAAATAAAGCTATGAAAAACTATGGATTTTGCATACCTACTCTATATTTTATGTATGTACATATGTATGTATGTATGTACAATTGTACATACATATGTATGTACGTTATGCCGTAAATTATTACTTTCAATACTTTTTTTGCACTCAATGATGCGCCAAGCTGGCTGCCGTGTTAATAACGTATCGATCGTTCGCTAGTTTTTTTATATTTTTTTATGTACATACGTATGTATGTATGTAGTTATTTAAATTGTCTGTCTCTTCATGAATGAATCGAAATTAGCTGGACTTTATTTTGTCGTGTATATTGTATGTGTGTTTACTATTAAAACATTTCGCCTGACATTTTTAATTTGTGTGTTTGTATGTAACTAAAATGTAAATGCCGTTATTTACCCTGCAAATATTATTGGACCACCTGATCCAATTTCATGAAATGGTCACTCAATGGACTGGTCCGATGTAATGCAAGCATGGACCATGTCATTGTTAAAAAGTGTTTGTACTGAGACGACATGTCATCGTTATTTAACGACATGTTTTCGTTTTTAAACGAAGTTAAAACTAATCCTCTTGTGTACACAATGGAATAGTTTTAAAACTACTTTTTTGTAGTCTAAAGATGGGTTATTTGGTCCTGCCCTAGGACATCGTAATGTTAAATAGACCATGTTTTTTCCATACGTTTGGGTTACTTTTGGACTAGTCCTAGTCCCTTGTGGGCTACTCTTTACACGCGTGTTTGGACATGTCCAAATATTTGCAGGGTAAGTATGCGATAGAACTACAATTTACATAAAAACACACAAACACAGCTGCATGCGTAAACATTTTTAACAATTAAATTACCTACATATGTAGTTTGTGATTGTTTTGTTGTCTCCTTTGTTTTTAAAGATTATTCATTGTAAAGATTTGAATCTTATGGCAATTTTCTCAATGTGTCGTTAAGATTTTG
This sequence comes from Pollenia labialis, assembly GCA_949318255.1. NCBI lineage: Eukaryota > Metazoa > Arthropoda > Insecta > Diptera > Polleniidae > Pollenia > Pollenia labialis. The sequence goes on from OX439142.1 coordinate 78,199,359, forward strand.
GGTTTCTCAATATACCGACAAAAAACATTGTTTTCAGTTGGCAACACTTCTTTAAATACATGTAAAAGTTGGGAATCAGCTGGTTGAATTTAAATATTTGTACGGCAAATAAAAGTGAAATGCATACATACATATGTAAATAATTGGCGTATGAGTGCTGGTTAGCTTTGCGACTAGAGTTTTTCTTTCCCCGGACTTTTATCATTTCCCGGGAACGGGATTTATTTATCAATTTCCCGGAATCCCGGGAATTCCCGCTCAATACAAATCGATGCAAAATATTATTTAATTTAAGCAAATAACATTTAATGGGATCAATTAAATAAGTTTATCAATTTCCCGGGATCCCAAGAATTCCCGCTTAATACAAATCGATGCAAAATATTATTTAATTTAATTAATTTAAGCAAATAACATTTAATGGGATCAATTAAATACGTTTATAAATGCATTCAACTTTTTTTATTTCGGTGGCAAAAAGGAAAAAGTGTTTAATGGCACTTAAGATCTTCATGTTCAAAAGTACACATGGGCAAAAATTCAATTATTTTGTAGGATTTTTGAGGAAGTTAGAACAAAATGACGTTTTGGTTATTTTTCCCCAAGTGCAATAACATTTAAAATAATAAAAACTTCAGATCTGTGACATTAGGAGTGCTTAGGAATAAAAACTTCAAAGCCAACAGCATTTATATAAAATCAAAATAGTTAAATTATTTCAACAAATTATAACAAAATATTTCTTTTAAATTAGGATTTTAGTTCAGAATAAGCATTTAAAGAATCGTTTGAAAGCCTTTTTCTAATTTTGAAGAAGATTTCAATGAGTAAACACATTTCCTTTCTTCGGATGTTTGCCTTTATGTCAAAAAGAACATTATAAAATCTCCAGACACAGAAAGTTGTCTTAGCACTTCCTTCAAAACTTGTAACTCCTTTTTTGAAAAATTTGCTTTTTCGAATCGAATAAGCGTTTTCTTTATCAAAAACTTTTTCATAATCTCTTACAGAATCTAATACGAAAAATCTTTTATGCAGCTGATCTGCCTATAAAATCTTTAAATTTGTTCAAGCAAGTGGGAACAACTTTTTTTTGGTTTTTATAAAATAAATCTGGATCTTTAAACAAATAAAATATTCGGATATGAATTGACATCTCTTTGTCAACTGTAGTTGTTCGTTATTATAAATTGAAAACATTTATTTGGTATATGTATATCATAGACTATTTTCCTAAGAGAAGATGATAACTATTAGATGCAGTTGTGCTAGACTAAAGGCAGAATTAGTCTTTACTTTCTGTTTCTGTTCCGTGCCGTTCTGTGTCAAAATTGTAATAGTTACTTTTTCTGTAGCAACTTATCAGCCATTTATGACAAATTTATTAGTTTTCAATTGTCCATTGTTTTATTTCAATAAGTTTTATGCACATAAATTTGAAAAAATTAAATTGTATGAATTTTTAAAATCAAAAAATAGTTTTTTTCAATAAAAATATGTATTTTTTATTATTTATTTTGCTGTCACTTACAATTACTTAACAAGTTTTTGATTTTAACAAACTGAACCGCAACAGAACAGAAAAACTAATTCGTTTCACAGGTTCTTTAATAACAAAAACAAATCAGCTGATTCGTAACAGAACAGAAAGTAAAGACTAACTGAGCCTTAAAGTACTTTAAACTAAACAAAAGAGAAAAGAAATTGAATTAAACCCAATTGCCTTACGGTTAAAATCTAATTGAATTAATTAAATAAAAAAAATCCCGGGAATTCCCGCACAAATTTCCCGGGATTTTTTCCCCGATAAATGTTAGGGATCCCGGGATTTTTGTCCTGGGAAATCCCGTATGAAAAATACTATTTGCGACAGAATAGTAGCAAATGAGACTTTGAGAAAACCAAATTTCTTTAATGTGCAGTTTTTGGGAAAAAAGGTTGTCGTATAATGAAAAACGGCCATTTGTCTATTAGAAACGAGTCTAGTATTATAAATTATGTTGCAACTAAAGGCCCAACCATTATGTGCATAGCCTTGCTTAAGCCCTTATGACAATACATTTTTTATTCATTTATTGATATAGAATTGATAGAAAGAAACAGTATATGCTAGAAAGAGCAAAGAATAAAAAATGTAAGTGTCGGTTCACGTCAAGTTTGACTCGTCAAGTCTTGTGCTTTTAGGAGAGAAGGGAAAAAAGGGTGCCATTTATCTTTATCTCTCCCCAACAAACTCAAGACTTGACGGCTAAAACTTGATGATTGTGAACCAGCACTAAACAACGTCTTTTAGTTTTTTTTTCTCTTGTTATGGTTTTGTTTCAGGGATGGCGTTGAGAATTTTTAAAATTTTACCTTTTTACCCTAATTTTTAACAATTTTTTTAGTTAAAATAAGTTTTATTTATGTTCTTAAAAACACCACAAAAAGGTATTATAAATCTTAGTTTAAAAAGTATCAACAAAAAATAACAATTGAAACAACTTACCCATCCCTGTTCTGTTAATTTTATTAAATTTGCCCATAAACCGCTGAAAATTGAAATGTCAAATTTAAGTTGAACAATTTTACATTTTTTTTTTTGTCATAACTTCATTTTTATCGATAACTTTAGTAAAATGTTTGACAGTTTGCCATTTATCTTAATACAGCTGAACCCTTCGCACTTGGTAAATTTTTCTATTACTTTATGTTTGCACTGTTCACCAAAACTTGAACAATGCATTAAAAATGTAGAGTCATAAGGGCTTTAACGTACTGTCAAAAATTAACCAAACTGAAAAAAACATTTGATTCCGTACGGAATGTTCGATCAGTTCCGCACTTTGCTGAAGCAAATGACAGTTTCTTAAAATTAAACAAAATGTTTCCTTAAGTTCAATATGGTTTGCCTCGTTAAATTTACATGTATGTATGTATGTACTCGCACATTTGCTTAAGCACATTATGGTTGGGTCTTAAGCTGTTTTTAAATTTTAGCAACATACATACATATGTTCATACTAGGGTGTCAAATAAATCGGAGTTTGTTTTTGTTCCATTAAACGATTAATCGATATTTGGCATTTTTAACTTATTCGATTTAACGAATAAAATTTTAAAATTAATCGAATAATTCTAAATAATATATAATTTTAGAAGAAATTAGTACTTGAGAAAATAAACATTATTTTTTAAATAAAACTTGTCAATGTAGCTCCGAATTATTGCTTCACTTTCGGGAACTTAGATTGTAAAACAGTCAACATAACTTTAGATTTTTTTCAACTACGGTCATTATGTAAATAGTAATTGAATATAGATTATCGTTCGATTGCAATTTTACTTTATTTCGATTTCTAGAACATACCCGATAAACAAATATACATCTTTCGAATTAACATACCTTTGTTGTTTTTTTTTTTGTGAAATGAATTAGTTAATTGTGTTGAAAAAATTTAACAAAAATATAAGCAAAATTACTCACTAAACATGACTGTTTTTTTTAATTCCAACGGGCACATAAATTTGGTTTATTTATTCGACTTTTAAAAATTTTACATTTAACAGAAATACTATATATGTATTATTATTCTATTAATTGGCATACATTCTTCGATTACTCCTTAAATCGAAATTAGAAATTCTAAATTATTCGTTCAATTAATCGGCTAAAACTGTTCGAATAATCGAACAAGAATTAATCGACTGAACACCCTAGTACAAACATACAGTCAAATAGTGAAGTTTAAATACCTACAAACCTAAAATTTAAGGCAAACTGAATCCTTCCTGAAAATTTGTGTGGTTTTTCATTGGAACTCTTCATTATATCCGTTCTCCCGTAATGCTCTTGAACCATTTTTTAATAAAAATTGCGATATCATCAACGATTTATGTTGCGCTTTCTCTGGGGGTTTTCCCAACTTTTCGTAGGCTTACATCTCGACTAGAAAGTTTTTTTTGGTCGACCGCTTCTCGGCATATTTTCCACTGCAGCGGTGATGTTCTGAGCGATGAAAATGGTTAATTCCCCAATTTTCCTATCTTTTGATAGGATTTGTCTTCTTAAAAAGTTTAATTATTAAAGATTTTGCGCAGAAATCCATCTCTTTTCCTTTACCCAAAGTCTCCGGTACAGTTGTACCTAAACAAGAAAGGAAGAAAGGCAGAACGTTTGCTGCGCCACAACAGTAGTATTAACTCTCTTGTTTAATAAAACCCACCGAATACAAATAAAAGCTGGAGATAAAACCGCTAGATTGACCAAAAAATATCTAAACTGCCATAATTTATTAACAATAGCGGGTAACTTCACCCCTGGTATCCACGTAGCAATATTTATTGCCGCAAACGTCAAATTTAATTGCTCCATTAAATTTGCGACGTATAGACCGCATATTGCAATGAGTGGCAAACCATTGCGCAATGATTGCTCTTCTTATGGCTTGAGCAATTATTGCTTAGCAATCTGCTGTAAAATGAGTTGTAATTTTTCTGACATATAATTTCTTTGTACGTTTGTATATGGCAAAGCAATTTCACGTGTTCTCCAGCAATATAATCAGCAATTATTGCTTCATTGTTCTGTCATTGTTCTGCCGACGTTTTTGCTTGTACTTAGCAATAAAAATTGCTACGTGGAGACCCAGTGTCACTATTAGATGCTATTAAGGAATGCTTCATACAAATTGTATGGGCATGATCATTTTTGACAACTAGAAAACGCGTACCGCCTAAACTAAATTATGTAATGAGGTTAAGATTCATTTAAAAGTTCTTTGAACCGAATATTATTTATTTAGCTTCATCTATAAGAGTTTTTAGGATGGTGTTGATATGAGACCAATGTTAAATTTTGGACCCAGTAGGACAATATTTTGTTATGACATAGTAGCTTACGATAGCCAATTTATATGTTAATTCCGACATTTATAAGGCAGTTATGGCAATAAAAGCTATTTTAAGGAGAAGTATTCTAATGTGAGCTACCTATGGCCAAATATGAACCGATTTCAATAAAATTTGGTAAGGTGATTTTGATTGCAATGAAATAAGTTTGGACCAAATTTAATCGAAATACCAACATAAAACGATGGTTTATGGACACAAAGGCCCTAGTCCGGAAAGAAGCTTGTATGAGGGTTATGTGAAATTATGGACCAATTCGCCCCATTTTCAAAAGGCTTGGTCCGAAATTGCGACCTGTACTTTGCGCACAAGTTTACATGAACAGACAGACAGCCAGCCGGACGGACGTCGATAATACGTCTCAGAAAGTTATTCGGATTCTTAAAAGTGGGTCTAGGTCTAATATTTTAAGGTGTTAAAAATCTCAGCACAAATGCATAATACCCTCTCCACAATTGTTGTGAAAGTAGGATAAATATTGTAAGTGCGACTAATAATAAAAAAGTTTTCGAAATTATTAAAACTAACCTCCAAAACAACAAATTTATTAATCTCTACTTCCACCGCAATTGGGTCAGTTTTGTTTCTTTACCATAAGTACCTTACTATTTACGAATTTGTTTATTTATTCTTATTTGTGTGTGTGCTTTTGAAAAAAAATTAGTTGAGAAAACACAAAATCCCTTCAAGTCAATAACCTTTGTTTTTTCTTAGAATTTGCAAAAAAAAAATTATAAAAATGTAAACACCACATCAATACATTAAACATTAGCCCAACTTAAATTTACACCTGCAGGCATCGAAGTGTAGTTATGTAAATATGTATGTAGATATGTAACTATTTTTTTACCTTTTTTCTAGCTGTTTAATAGCAACAAAACATACACAAACAGCGCACAAAAAAGTCATAAAGTTGTGGTTTTCTTTTTACACAAAAAGCGAAAACAACACAATGTTTGTTTGCATGTTGTGTACTTCTTTCTAATAATTCGTATTATTTGCTCAGTGCAACTGAGATGACAACAAAGAACGTAATCAGTCACATTGTGAAATAATACAGGTGGCAGCACTGTGCCAGATGACGATTTTTTGCATTACATAGTATTGTTTGTCTAGTTTATGTTTACAAAAAGTCAACGTTTTGTGCTGTGATTATTATACCTATAGCATTAAAGTTTTTGATTAAAATTAAATAAATAGTAAACATACAGCTATGTTCTGACAATCGCACGATTTGAAATCACAAAACGCCAGATTTATTTTATGGTGTTCAGAAACTCGCAAGATTTGAAATCAAAAAACGCCAGATTTATTTTATGGTGTTCAGAAACTCGTGGTTTTGCTTGTCTCGGCTTATTTTTATTAAATCCCCAATATCCAAATGACTTTCTTTGTCCTTTTTGCTTGCACGAAATCCCCAACTTTGGGGATAAATCCCCAAGTCTGGCAGCCCTGGACGTAGGTATGTGCATACAATTTATTGCTCGGATACAAATGCGGCGTTATGAAATTCTTAAATCTATCTACATACATACATACATATATAAATCGGCAAAGGCAAAACAGTTAAGAACACTTCTCTCCTCTGTATGTCAACCGATTTGAACAAAATATACAACATTTACTCACAGAAGTGCAACATATATTTTATTAAAATCTGCTCAATAATTTCAGAGTTATAAGCGTTCAAATTAGCTACTAACACACACATATGTACAAAATACAAAATTTGTATTTTTCAGTTATCAAACAAACAAAAATAGGGTTATTGATTATTCGACATTTTAAAGAAATCGATTTTCGACTATAAAAATACGGGAAATTAAATTTCTTTATTTTATTTTTCCGTGCTGCATGTGGTGATTTTTAAATTTTCTATAATATTTAACTTGGAAACATAATATTATAAGTGCAGGGTCCTGAGTGAATGAAAACCTATAAGATGAAAAATGAATAAGAACATGTAATAATCTGAGTTTTTTGGTACTTTTTCGTTCAACATCTGGTACTTTGATTAATTTTTGTAAATATTTTATATTAGAAAAATAAAATTAAACATGCAATAATGTCCTGGTTGGAATACAATTTACAAAGGAGATTTTATGATACTTTTTTGTTTTTCAATTGATATTTTATATTGAACTTACAAAGTAAAATTATTAGAAGATAAAATATATATGACCCAGAGGTTGGTCCCTTGCTAAATCGAACAACTAGGATGGAACAAATGAATGCTCAAAACATGTTAATTCAGATATATGTACCTACTTATGCCCGTAATTTCTACAAACAGATATCCAGCTGTGTATAGATATCTATGATGTAACGAATTTTTGATAATTTTAACATGTTTGTTTTACCTACTGGTTGAACTGTAGTGTATATTACACCATCGATTTTTGAAAGTTAATTAAAAATATTAATAATAATACAAATGTTGCCATATTTTAAAAGAAAACTTACAGGAAAAAACACGTAGGCAAAATTAACGTTGAAATTACCAAAATAGTTTTACCGGATGGGTAAAGATAACTGTTAGGTACGAACACAAATAGATATTTGTTTGTAGAAATTACGGGCATTAGATGTAGTACATATGTTTTCTTCATATGTACATAAAAATTTATGGTCTAATTTCGACCATTAGGCGAACACTAGTTTAATTAAAATTTTTAATTTCTTGTGAATAAAATCAAAGGCTGTCGACCGATTTTCTATAAAAATTTTGAAAATTGTTTTTGTTTAAAATGTTAGTTAAACTGGCACCTTTGCACTCGGATTCTAAAAACCGGCAGTAAAGTTCAATTTGGCACGTGTTAATTTTTTACCGATTTAAAAGGTACCGCTTTAAACAAAGTGTTTTAATTCAAATAAGGACCAGTCTCATATACATTTACCATTAAGGTCGGAGCCGGACTTTAAAAAATTCAGTGGTTGAAATCGGCATATACATAACATAGGTATGTAAATATGATGTGCTCTTGAAAAGACTAAATAAGAAAAAAATTAGATTAAAATTAAGAAATTTTTGGCTTTGTACTGTGTGAACATTAATGCAAATAGCACGACATTCGACTATGTTTTCGACATTTTCGATGTTAATTCCTATAGATACTCACTCTTGCAAGTAATAACTTTGTTGTGTATAGGTGCATACATACCTACTTGTATTTTAGATAGGTACCGATTTTCTGTTTAAGAAATAAAACTCAATAAACAATTGTTAAATTTTAACAAAAACAAAAAAAAAATCTCGAAAAATAACTTATTTTCAGAGTAAAAAAATTAAATTAACAAAGTTAAAAAAATCATTTAACATTAACCCCCGTATTTATAAACGATTATTATATTTAACAGACGTTTATTAAGGCAAATTTTCATACAAAATTTGTTTTGTAAACCTTTATTAAATTTAAAATTATTTTATAAATACGGGCGTAATTTCTTTAATAAAACTTATGTAGTTATAATTGTTACGGTCCCTGGTTTTTGCTGTTTAGACTAGAGTTATTCATAGAGAATTTAAAAACATAAATGAACATACATATGTACATACATACTAACGTATTCAATTTGATTGTACATACATACAATGTACCTATGTATGTGTATGTAAAAATTCAAGGCTAAATTATTGTGCAAAAAAAAAATGTTTTGTTATTTCTGGTGTTTACAAATCAAAAAGACAAAAAAAAAGTTCAAAACATTAAAGTTTTGGGGGAATGTCCTTTGTCTGCTGTTAATATTTTTGCACGCGTTAAATTTGTAACAAAAAATAATTTTGTATACTGATATTATTGTTTGATTGTTCTTTATGTGTCATAACCAGGGAAACCGGAAATATGCTCTAAAAAGTGCTTGTTCGCATTAAATATGCAGTAAAAACGGGAAATTACCACAATAAACAGAAAATCTTTTTTGAAAAAAATTGGGTTAAGCCTTTTTTTATTAAGCCATCGATATGTATTTTGTGTATCAACAAATGCTGCAAAAAGGTGAAATATGCGATAGGTATGCACATATAAACTTCAAAAATTCTGCAGAAATGCTCTTTAGTGCGAAAAAAATACTGGAAAGGATAAAATATGCACTAACAAATCGATGCCAAAATTCATAAAAAGTTCTAAATCGAATAAATAAATCGTTTCTGCCTTCTTACGTCCCATAAGGAAAATCATACAATTCATATTTACGGTTTCCCTGGTCATAACCAACAACAATAGTAACACTTGGATACAAAAAGTAAGATATAAAAAAATGTTAGTAGGAATGTATTGAATTTATTCCAACACACAGAGGTCAATCATCGTTTAATGTTTGGGAAATAAGGTTGCCAGAACATTTTAAAGGGCATTTTTTTATATTCCAAAACAACTTGAGAATTTGTTTCTTAATAGAACTGCGTTACCAATTTAGTGATTTTATCGCGAAATTTAGCGATTTTTCATTAAACTTTGCAAAAAACATTGTGATTAAGACATAAATACCTATGTAGTTACCTACGTATGTAAGCGGAAATTTATGATTTTTTTCCTTATAGTTTTGTGCTTTTAAAATTTTTTTTAAAACATTGTTTAAAATTTACCCAAAATAAACCAAGAACATACACACTTTAGAGTAATTCATAGTCAGCGTTGCCGTTGTTTCTCTTAAATGTCAATGGAAAACCAAACCAACACCGCATACAAATTTGTTTTTGTTTATCGTACACATTTTTTGTATTAATTAAGAAAATTAATCTGGGACGTTTTTTTTCGCAAAAGAACCTAGGATAATGTTTTTTGCTAATAAAACAACATCGCCCACCTCGTGGTACTATGCGAAAAAATGGGTTATTACCCTAATGTACAGAGAGAGTTGCCTATGGAAATTTTCTAAAGTGGGCACAAAAAGGGAATTTTTCCAAAAATGTATTTCAAAGAAGAAAAAATGGTCAGGTTGCTTATAAGCAGTATTTACCAATAAAAGTGTCTTACAAAGGATATTAAAAAAAAAAAATAAGAACCAAGTTTAAAAAAAAAAAAAATTTCAGTTTTAGTTAAAAACATGTAAGAGTGAAGTACCTATATGTTATTCCACGCCTACTTCTCCAATCACGCCCACATTGTCGGATGTTGTGTATTAATAACCAAGATGCATGTACCTAATTTGTAAACCATTGCTCTTGCCGTTCTCCAGATATATGTACATTAAAAATCCTATTTAATCGGACAGATGCACATCGTTAAAACAACTTCGCACAAAGACACAGAATATGTATATTCTTTATCTTGTTGGAACCAAATGTCGTTGATGTTTTAGGAACAAAAATTCAGTCAGCATGGTACCGCGAAATAAGTGCCAGTTCAATAACTCCCAATTTAGTTAATCCCAAAATAAATGAAATAAGTCCCGAACTGGAAAATAGAAATAAGTCCCAAAGAAAATGAAATAATTCTTAAAGTTCCTAAATCTGACCTTGAGCTCGACCGAAGGCCATCTTTGCAGAGACACTTTTGTTAGCGAAGCCACTGCTTGTTATACCATAGATTAGCAAATCTTTGAGCCGGCTATGCAGAGAAGATTTAGTTAGCGATTCTGGGTTTTAAAATTTGGGATTTTCGAATTTGAGATTTTAAGCTCGGGTATATGGACCCAAACCCAAATAAGTATGTATGTTTAAAACTACTTTGCACTCTGTTCCTGGAAATTTTACACATCAATTTATCAAAAAACTAACGAATAAAAATGGAAAGTTATAAAAAATTAAATTAATTTCAAAAGTTTAAAAAAGAAACAACTCCCACAAAAAATGAAATAACTCCCACAGCAAATGAAATAACACCAAACACAAAATAAAATGAAATTTTTTTGGGACTTATTTCATTTAAGTATTATTAACTTTCAGGCAAAAAAAAGGAAGTAACTTCTAAGAAAATTAAATAAAACGAGAGGGCTGGGAGCAATTTCATAATAAAATTCCTCCTATATTTGTATGAAAAATGTTTGGGCCTAATTTAATTTTTTTTCTTAAGACTCATTGCACCTGGGATTAATTTCGCGGCGCCAGTCGCTATGGCTCGATAGCTTCTGCCATTTACCGTTTTCCTTGCTCCTTGTTCATTTGAAAGAGCCTGTAAACCACACCAAACCGTCAATTTTAATGGTGACTGGTTAACTGTTGGATATTGTCTTCGCTGCAAATACGCCAATTTTGCTTATTGAAGTAGCCATTTTACCAGAAATGAGCTTCTTAAAATAGACGATTTGCTTTATGAATTTCGCGAACAGATTTATTTAATTCAAAGTAAATTTCCACAATTTTAAAGCGTTATAGGTAGGTACATATTTAGGTACTTGAAATTTTTTAAAATTCATAAAACATTTTAAATTTCTTAACGGTGCATAAATGCGAGAAATGCATAAGTAGGTAGGCATAAGCTAATTGCAAATACAAAAAATAATTGACCTGTTTTAATTACGAATAGAAAATTTCTTAAGGCTAGTTTACACTGTCTCACAAGTCTTATGTATGTACATATGTATGTATTTCATAATACTTTGTGAGATAGAAATCTAATGAGTTGTGTTGCGACTGTCAAAAAATCTAATTTACCATAATGCATTAAACACATTCACCACAGCAGGATACACGAACACACGACTACAAATGCTGCTGCAATTACAGTCGTGTAGACAGCTACTGAATTATTTTGAAGACGACAGCTACAATTGAAAAATTAAAAACAGCTGTTTTTTTTTATTGTGTATTTATATTTCAGTGGTGCCACTATCATTTTTTTAAACTTTTATGAAATGGAAAAACATGCATTATTCAAGACTCGTAACAAACTTAATTTAAGCCAATAAATATATAAATACTTATTTATAATACATTTTATAGCGTAAAAACAAACGAATTTATTTAAAATCATTTAAAATATTTTAATTTTGTTTGTTTTTTTGGAACTAATAAACAATATAATTTTAACAGCAGATTACATAAAAAAATATATAACTACTGCTTATAAAATAAAAATTTTGTTCCGTCATCGCACGTCATAAAAGTTTCAGAACACGTTGGGTACGTACGTAAATATATAAAAGCTATGCATCACTGCTGCAGTGATGCAAAATGTTGTTGCTGATGCGTGGTTACCAGTTGCAGTTGTAATGCTAAAGGCCCAACCATAATATGCAAAGCCTTGCTTAACCTACTGTCAAAAATTAACAAAAAGTATCTCAAATGTACTTTAAAAAACAACAAATAAAAAAACATTTGATTCCGTACAGAATGTGCGATTAGATTCGCACCTTGCTTAAGCAAAAGACAGTTTCATTAAATTTAGTAAAAAGTTGCCTTAAGTTCAATATGGTTTGCATTATTTAATTTACATGTTTTCGCACATTTGATTAAGCCAACTTAAGCACATTATGGTTGGGCCTTAATACTTTTTTTACTGCACAACAGCTGTGCAAAGTTTGAATTTTTGAACACGAGCTAAATTTCAAAAGTTTAATGGGCAACATAAAATAATAAATAAATGTTATCAACAATATCGATGACAAATTCTATTGAAAATATTGAAAAAAAGTGACAGTGTTCTTATAAATTACAAGAAAAAGCATCACAAAAGAAAAATAAAACGATTTTTTTTTATGTCAAAATTTATTGCATCAGAAGAAAATTTGCTGCAGAACTGCGGCATGATAGCATAACAAAACTTTTGAAATATGAGAGTGATGCCAAGTTTCTTACAAGTGATGCTTTTATGAACATTAAACTTTACTTCTGCGCAAGAGACACCCAACAACTGCATTTACGAACGTTCCCCTTATCAATAACTTTGAAAACTGGATCTAAATAGTATTGGTATTATAAGAAACTACTTTGAAATATCTTTCACATGATGAATTAAAAATTCCGATTTATAAGCCTGTTAAGAACCAATTTCAAATATTAATATTTCTTGATAGATTTTTCAACAACACTTAAAATTTTGTCAAAATATTTAATCAAACATATTACATATTAGTAACTCCATCATGTAAAATTTTAAATTTATTAAGATTTATTGAGTAAAAATATATATGTGGTAGTAATTAATGTACTAGTTACAAATTTAATTATTGCAATGTGTACATAATTAATAAGTGTTCCGCAACGCTGAAAACCCGCAAAACGTTATTAAGCAAATATCTAAGGGTTAGATAATAATTGCTATATCGATATTATTTATATTTTAAAAGCTAATTAAAAATCAGCCACGGAATACGAATATAGATATTATATTGGCTCTAAATTGGTTAATCGCCATGTGAAAAACACTTTGAATAATTTTTCTTTTTAAAGCTAAAGAGATATAGATAAAATATTTTACAAATTTCAGTCCTATAACTCCTAAACGAGGAAAGCGTAAGCACGAAAAAATCTTCCTATAGAACTTCTTTCAAGGATACTAAAAAGTTATATAATTTTTTCAATTTCAAGCGTATTCTTTTCTGTTAAACAAAAAAAATATTTTCAAGCACTTATTCCTTAAATATTTTTTAATATTAGCAACACTTTTTCTGTTTTGTAGTGGACAAAAATAGAAATTAGTTTAATTTGACTACAACGACAAAATAAGCACAGACAACAACCTGCAGCCATGTAGCCGTGTCGTCGTGAAAATAATCATTTCCATATACACACATGTATTCTATGTTTGACATATTGAAGTCGGTAGCTTGCTGTCTCGAATGTGTTTATAGCATAACAGTTTGTGTTCACACCATCTCACAGAGAATAAACGCACACACATGAAATAAAATGCAACCCTGGTCCAATGAAAATTATTATTGCTTAGAAATTTTTTAAAAAAACGATGTAGTCAAGGTATATTTACACAAGGTAGACTCATTTGGGAGTGTAGACATGCTGCTCTATAAAAATAACCGAGTGGAACGGAACTGTCAAAATTGTCTTCATATAAATTTAACGCACACATGTACAAATTTTGGCTCATATACACGGAATTTGACATTGGTGTTCCAACTTAGGTAAACAGCTGACAAACATATGGGCCAACGAGTTTACCTTGTGTAAATATATCTTGGATGTAGTCGTATGGGATGTCAAACTTTTTTCACAATACTTGTCATTTTCATCATTTCACACTACCTATCAGACTTTTATAGGTATATTACCTAGGTAGGTAGGTATTTGAGTTTTTGACATGCATTAATACAAAGTACCTATAATAGTGTAAACTATCCTTTATTGGGATGCATAGGTAACTATAAAAGTTAAATGCAAATAAAAACACTTTTAATTAAAACAATCTGTCATCTCTTTAAAGCTTGAAAAGTTTTCGTTTTGTAACTAAACAGCCGGTCGATTTTTCTTCGCTTTTTTTGCTGATGCGCAAATCAACCACTGATATTGTTCCTATAATTTGTTGTACGAATTGTGTTTGTTGCAATTTCGTTTTTTTTTACATAAAAGTTGCCGCTTTTTATTTGAGAAAACGCATAAAATACCTACATACATATGTAGGTACATATAAAAATAAAAAGATACTAGGTAGGTACCTACCTACATCTTAAAACTAAATAACTTAATTATTGCCACCAAAAATCTATAAACAAGATTATGATGTAGAATAATCAAACGATTAAGAATTCTTAAATAAAACACATTCATACACATACATACATATCCATTTAAATTTTAAACGAAACACTTTTTACCAGATACTATAAAGCTTCGAAGGGCAACAATGCAAAGAGACTAGAGAGCAAAAAACTAAATAAATTAAAGCAAAAACAATAATTCAGGCAGGGCAAGTTAGCACATGGTATATAGAAATAAGAAAAAAGAACCAAAAACATTATATGCATACAATTGATATACACACGCACACGAACATCCGTATATACACTACGAAAACACGAAGCTAAACAACACCACAAAAAAGAAGAGGATAAAGAACCACCACTCAATTGAAATGAGTGTATGGAAAAAGTTCTGTTTTTTTGGGTAATCTTCAAGGTTGCCAATTCAAAGGATTTAAAAAAACTCTTAGATACATATATATCAAGCTTAGCGTTTTTGTGGATTCATTTCAACTGATTTTTTAATGAAAGGACTTGAAAAAACTAAAAGCAAAATGTCTGAATTATTAGATAAATAAAACAAAATTTTTTTTATAGGTATTTTTTATTAAAAACAAAAATTCTGATTTGATAACCCTTTTTTTTTAATTTAACAGAAAATCAAATTTTGTTTGAAATTTCAATAAATACCTTGAACTATTTCCATTTATTACCATTTGGAGCTGAATTTTTTTTATGTTAAAAAAGCGGCCCGGCCCATACACTTTCAATATAATTGTTCAATTTTTCCTTTTGTACAATTATATCGCCAATGTACTTGTAATATTCGAAGGTGGCAACAACCAAAAGACTTGATTTTTATTTTTTTTTTTAAATTTCGTAGTAGCTTAAAGTACGAATATTTAAACTTTTTATCTCTCATGCTTAAAGTCCTTTTCATATTTAAATTTCTTTGTTTTTTTAACTCTATGTGCTCTATGTGCGCCAAACACCCTTAATAAAGCTTTTCAGCATACACAAATTTTTTACATTACAGAAATTTAGTCATAAAAATATATATTTTTTTATTACTTTAAAAACGTTCTTAAATATTTTAAATCTTAATAAATATGTAGTACTCCGAGGGAGAGGGTAAAAAGTTGTTTAATAAATCTAATAGTGCTTGCGTATTAATACATTTTTAAGACTAAAGCATTTTTACGAAAAAAGTAAAAAATAAATAAATTTTAATTTAAAAGCTATTAAATTTTATTCAGGGTTGTCATAGAAACCAATATTGGTTTTGCTAATTGTCGGTTTTGAAAACAAATATTGGTTTCATTTGGTGTCACGAAACCAAGTTGGTTTGGTTAATTTCGAATGTAAATAAAACCAATATCGAAACAGCTGTTGTTTACATTTTTATTATTTTACTTTTTTGCAGAAAATTGACAAAATGTATTTTTTCATTAAAATATCAGTAAAAGGGGTTTTTGTGAAAATAATTGATATCAAATAATAAAAAGGTGATACCTAAATGCTTAAAAATTAAATAAAATTACATCAGCAGTTGTAGCATTTTTGTTATTGGAACATGATCTTGCATTGCATTTGTTGTTTTAATTTGTGTAATTTTTTTGTTTTGTAAAAATATGTAATTATAAAAATATAAACAAATTTGTTGTTTAATGCTATAAATAAGTAAATTGACCACTGCTGTTGTTGCATATTTGTTGTTAGCAGAAAAAGTGAGAAGACTTTTGCCAATTTGCAGCAGCCCGCTGCCGGAGACTACCGGAAATATGCAAAAAATACTATTTTACCCATTTATCAATTTTATTTACTTCTATCTGTTGAAAAAATCTAACTGTTGAAAAAAATTAAAAATTTGTCAACTATATTTATTTCCAATATAAAAACAAGAGCTGTAAGCTGCTTGGTTTATTTCCAATAAAAACCCGATAACATTGGTTTTTGTGACAGCTAAAACCGACACTAATTCTAGTTCGAACATAAAACCAATAACATTTATAACAATTATGACACCAAAGCATTTTTTCTTGTCGGTTTTAAAACCAATTCTGACAATATTGGTTTCTATGACAACTCTGAATATCCTGTCTTCACAAATTATTTCTGGTGCAGTGTTATAAAGCTATAGGCAGTGAAGCCATAAGGCCTTATTTCACATCACATTGAGAAACGAGGTCATATGCTCATTTAAACATTTTTTGTTTAATGTAACTCTAGGCGCTTCGAAAATTGCCTCCAAAAAGCAAATTTAAATTGCAGAGAAGCTTTAGTTTGCAAAGCAAGCGGTTGTTATAAAATAAAGGAGTAAATCTTGTGCGCTACCGAAGGCCGGCTATGCAGAGAAGCTTTACGGCTAACTAAGGAGTCGATTACGGATAGCAACCCATCTGAAGTTAAGTTGATTATGCAAATTATAATTTAACATGAGTGGCGTTGCCTAATTTCACTGCTGGCAACTCAACTTCAGTTCAGTCTCAACCGTAATTGACTCCTTAGTTAGCCAAGTATGTGATATATCATAGCGGAGAAACCTCTTGCGCTCAGCCGAAGGCCCATTCATGCTATCTATTGCGCGATTTTTAAAACTAATATTGCAAATTGAAATTTATAATTTTAATTTCGGGATTTTTAATTCCTCGGCTTCGCTAACTAAAGCTTTTATGCACAGCCGGGCTTTGTCCGGCCGCAAGTATTTTCTCATCTTTATTAGAACAAACACCGCCTTCGCTTACTAAAGCCATTTTGCATAGCCGGCATTTCCGTCTTAGTATTTGCCAATGGAAAATTTTTTTTTGGCACTTAAGAACTATAACATTTACACTGTTTGGAGTTGCCACTTTGGCTGCTAAACGAAACCATCTGCACTTGGGTTTTAGAAACAAAGCCATATGGTTTAATTTCTCCCTCCATTGAGAAATTAGGTCATACGGGTGTATTGCCGTGCAGACAATGTTTTTGGTGACAAAACATCAAAACACATTGCAGTGATGCGGTTCGATACTATTTCGATACAAAGTAACTTTAATTTTTATTTACATTGTAAAAAATTTCAACAAAATTGTTTAATTTTGTTTGCGCATAGATAACTGTTACATATTATACAATTAGGGACGTATGTATAACATTCTCAATGTTTAATTGGGTGCGTTAAGCAATGTATGACTTTGTTTGGTTGCATTGCTGCAAATGACGTTTTAGAATTCACCCTTTATTTGTTGCTCTTGTTCAAGCAGCCATGATCTAACCTTTACTTATACAGCCCTACATGTTGTTACTTGTTGTACAATTTGATCAAGTTGTACAACCAATTAACACGTTATAGGTGTGGTTGACCAACGGTTGGTTGTCGGTTAAATAAAAAATATGGATTTTGTATTCCGTTGACGCTCAACTTAGCAATCAAATTATTACGTTTGAAAAAAAATATATGGCTATTAGAAAACACGTAACTCATCTTTACTCTTTAAAAATAATTTATCAATGAAGTTTAATGAAAAGTTGGTTGAAAAATTGTAGTCTGTGCAGCGAACGATCAACTGGATTATTCATCTCAATTTTACGATCAGTTGCAACGTGTAGAAACCGGATTACAAGGATATCTAACGTCCATAAGAGTATTGCCACATAAATAAACTCCATCATCATTGTTCTTATTGCTTTTTTTTTATGAGTTTCCGTGTCATGCGTGTTCTGTTGTTTATTAAAACGCACGATTTTAAATAAAATTTCTACATTTTTATCTAAAATTCGCGAGTTGAAACAAAAATTCTCTTCTACATAAATTTTGAACAACATTTAGCATCTTTTTATACCTATTTGTATATTTAATTTTATACCTACCTAGGTACTATTTAAATTCCTAATGTTCTGTAAGAAATTGTAATACCGATTCTGTGTTTTAAATTTCAATTCTATTAATTGCTATGGAAAGTGGTGTAGCTTATTTACTTTAGACGTTAAATAACATTTCACTGTTAATTTTTGCATTCAAAATTAAAAATTTTTACATATTTAAATTGCCCTTAATAAGCACTTTATCATATAAAAAAACGCTTCATAACAACACTGTTTTTTGTTACCTCGTTTTTGTTCGTTCATTCGTTATTGTTTGTTGTTGTGTTCTTATTGTCGTCAACGTCGATGACGATGTTTGTTGTTAATGTTTGGTTCTTTTTTGCCTCTACCATACATAAACTCTAGCAAACATAAAAATATATACAAACACACATTGAGGGTTTTTTGCCGTAGACAAACACTCAGCTACACTCGAATAAACTAAATAAAATAAGAAGGGGAAAGGGAAGTTGGCAGCGCTGCGCGCAGAGAGTACAAAAAACTTAACTAGCAAATACAATACACAAGCGTGGTGGAAAGCATATAAGCAAGTATACACACACACTACAAAACAATAACAGCAGCAGCTATAACAACAACACCACTGCCTTAAACGAATGTATATGGATGGATGGTAAAGGCAAACGTATTAGTGGCCAAGGGCTAGTAGTATACTACGGCAGGCAAGCAATAAACATACGGTAAAGAAACGTCGTTTGCATTGCATTGTGTGAATTGTGTGTTTTATACAGGCAGCTCTTGTGTGTATTATAATAGAATATAGTGTGTAGAACAAAAAAATAAAGCAAGCAACACAAAAAAGTACAACAAAAAGAAAATAAACCAAGCAAGCCAAACCAAAGAAGTTCCTCGTAATTCAAAGCGCGCCCTATAATAATAAAACAGCATTTAAAAGTTTCTTTTCGTACAAAAAAAAATATTGTTTTTTTTGTGTTATTTTTTTTTGTATTAAATGCCAGCCAGCAAGTAAAAAAATATACAAAGGAATAAAAAAGCAGCAGCATAGCTACCGTGTGCATGTTGTGTAGTGAGTAGTGTAGTGTATTTTATTGTATTAAAAGTACGAAAAATAAGAAAAACAACAAACAAATATTGTATATGCATGTAGATTGTACATATAACATGCATTGTATATACATATACGCACATACATACCTTCTGTAATACTTTTTTGTACAGTGTGAAAAATAACTTTTTTTTTGATTTCTCTCAACATTTATCTGTCTATAAGATAAAAAAAGAAAAAGTAATAAACCTTACCGTTGCCAGCCATTTGTAAAAACCAAAACAATTCATAATTTTTTACTTAAAAAAAATTGCACTTTATGTCGAAAAATTTGACTGACTTTTTTTTGTGATCAATAGGATAATGAAAGTGTTTTTTTGTGTACCTATAAGAAATGAGGAAAGATGTTTGATAAGAGTGTAATGTTATAAAATAAAGCTAATTTAAAAGATTTCTTGGGAAATAAAAGTAAACAAAGAAAATTTTTTTAAAGAAGTTCTGTTTTTAATAAAAATAAAGAAACGTAATGGTTGCCTCTGAACAATAATTGAAACAAATTTTAATTACCTACCTACATAAGTTATTTATCGTGGTAAAATAAGTAAAAGGTATAGGTACCTATGTATGTACCTATTTAGTCATTAGAAATTGTGTTCTCCATTTTAAAACCCTTTTTATAAAATCTCTTTGGTAGGAACCTATAAAGGTACATTTTGAAAAGTTTAATCGCATTTTGCCAAGTTAAATTTGTTTGAGATGTGACTAGGTAGGTATTATTACCGCATTTAGAATATGCAATTAACGCCGAGTTTTTTTCTATTACATTAGTTGCTACGAAACTCTTCACATTTACATTTACTTAAATTGTTTCAAACATTTTTTAAGCTTTTTCAACCCCGTTTTCTTCCCTACACCTCTTCCTAACAAACAAAAAGTTGCATGCGAAAATTGCGGCGTTCATTTCATAATGCAAATAGGTATGATCTTATTTGCAATAAAGGAGCGATATGGTAAACGCTAAAAGACTAACTACCTACTAGGTATCTAAACAACTGTTAGGTTTTACAAGAAAAATAATTTATGTAGGTACATACCTACTAGGTAGGTAGGTATAAATAATGAAAGTCTTAATTTTAATACCTATAAAGTATTAACGTTATAGGTACCTAGTCCATTTAGCGATATTAGCACATTTGACAAATACCTACCTATTCCATCTATCAACAGTCATCGTTCTATCTATTCCTAAGTTATTCCACACCATTCTGTGCATCCACTAAGTCAGTACATTTGATGTTCAACTATTATTTTTAAAATTTTTTGTTTAATTTTTTTCTCTGAATAATCGATTGCTGACTTCCAAAATAAAAATTAAGAAGTTTGGTTCTGTGCTGAATTTTTTCATCGTAAGTTTCCCAAGGTTTTCAAAGTTAATTCTAAAAAAAACAAAAAAAGGTATTTTCTTACCCTACAACTAATACGTTCAAGTTTTTTTTTGACATACCTACCTATACTTTTTGTCAAAATTTCCAAAAATTAAAAGCTGTGATGTAGGAATATTTAGTTCCGGTTCACACACGGTAAGTTTGACTCGTCAAGTCTTGAGTTTTACCCTGCAGCCACACGTTCAAGTTGTTCTTGATAGTCTTTTACATAAGTATCTAGGTATACTGTTTATCAAAATTTACATAAATTGAATGCTGTGAGGTAGGCTGAATTCAATTTTAAAACAATTTTCTTTCAAGATGTCATCATGAAACCAATTTATAAAGACAAACTTGTAATCAGCTGTTAAATTGAATGTACAATTTCCAAACAAATGGAAAGATAGAATTGAAAGCAATGTCATGGTCAATTTAAAAATTGTGAGAGGGTCAGTAAAAAAGAGAGAGTGTATTGCAAATTGAAAGAAATGTAAGGGCAAAACTTGATCATGTTAGGAGAGAAGGGAAATTTCTTTTCTAATCTCTCCTAAAAAACCAAAACTTGGTTGAGTCAAACTTGACGTGTGTGAACCGGCACCTATAAAGACAAACGAAACATTTGCTCACTAACCTTGTAATCAGCTATTTTCTTGAACGTAAATTGAAACACAACTTGAAAGAAAGTTCAAGCCAAGTTCGTTTCAATTTTAAAAGTATGAGTTTTGGTTAAAAAGTGTGGGTGTATTAAAACTTGAAAGGCAACACTTGTTCGTGTAACCCTCAAGTTGTTAAATCAAAACGTTTATTATGCGCCCTCTGTAAATTTTTTTGGTGCCCATTTGCGTAAGCTCAATCAGTTCCTTTGAATTATCTATTTGAACATGCATAAAAAGCAAAGATTATTGAATGAAAAATTGTTTAAATACCTATAGCAGAAATAACTATAGTTTTCAGTCTTTAAACTCTAAAAATTCCTAATTTGTCAAAGTTTTGGGGAATTTAAAAAAAAACTTCAAACTTTCAGTATACTTACTATGTATGTTTGTGATCTGCCTTTATTTGTTTTTATTGTATTTTTTTAAAGATACAAAGTGAAGGACTAAAGTCTACATGCAATCTACTATTTTACGATTTTTGGTTTATAACCCAATTGAGTAGAGTTTTTGGCTGACATAAGTGATTTTTTCAACATTGCTTTTAAAGCCATGCCCTTGCAAAGTTCGTTGTATGTATAGCTTTTGGGCGGACACGCTTTTTATACTTTTTTTTCAATGTATTCCTAAAATTTTGGCGTACTTTTTTTCGGATCCGCAGTTAATTCTTTAAGGTCTAGGATAATTTTCAGTATTTCCTTTTTATCAGAGTTTCTAATAATGGTTTGTACCAAAATATGTAGGAATGTATGTAGGTACATACATAGTACCTATGTATGTATATAGTTTGTACTGTAAACAACTTGATTTTACCATTTTTGAAATTTCACCATAACTTTTTTGTTCTTAACGGATATTTATTTTAACATTTTTGACTGGGTCATGATACAGAATTTATGCGGATGCATTCATGACAGGTTGGGAGGGTAAAATGAGAATAACATCAGTCTCAAAATTCTTTATGTGGTGGTAGCAAGGTATATTTACACAAGGTAGACTCATTTGGGAGTGTAGACAAGCTGCTCTATAAAAATAACCGAGTGGAACGGAATTGTCAAAATTGTCTTCATATATGTAAATGTAACGCACACATGTACAAATTTTTGCTCATATACACGGAATTTGACATTTGTGTTCCAACTTAGGTAAACAGCTGACACACATATGGGCCAACGAGTTTTACCTTGTGTAAATATACCTTGGGTGGTAGATTGTTGTGTAGTTGTCAGTTTTGTTTGTTTTCATATTTTTTTCGTGCTCGGATACGTGGCTGGTGCGGAGGGTTGGAACCTCCCGAGAAAAAAAATGCAGAAGAGCTAGTGGGAAACCTCGCCGGTCCAAATCGTATTTAAAAGTGCCTCAATTAGTGATATGTATGTAGGTACCTATAAACATATTTTTCATTATCGTTACAAATTCCCAAAAATCGTAAAAAGTAGGTTGCATGTAGACTCAAGTCCTTAAGGACACATACAAATTCTTATGTCAACATTAAAGGGTTAGCCTTTATTTTAGGATTTCCCTTCAATAATAAATATGTACCTAGATAAATTAATTTTTCTCAATTAAATTAAAATTAAAAGATGAAAACAAAGTTTTTTATGAACTGTATGTACCTAGGTACCTATATACCTAAGTACATCTTGTCAATAATATCTCTCTTTGCCAAAAAATTAAGGTACCTACCTATGTACATATGTAGGTATAAACTAATTTATTCAACAGCGAAATTAGAAGGAAAGTATGTATGTATGTATGTACGTGTGGATATAGGTTAGGGTAGCCAGATTTTAAATTCGGAAAAACAGTACATTGACCACAAAAAAACAGTACAATCAAGAAAAAAACAGTACATTTTTTTTTGGCGAAAACAACTATTTATTTAAATTATTATATATTTAAAACTTTTGATTGAATATGCAACAATTATATAACTTGAAATGTGTAACGTCAAAGGAATGATTTCCGTTTTATGGCATTTTAAACGTATACGAAATTACTTCATTTGTGTAAGTAGGACTTTCTTTAAGCATACTGGTAGTTAAAGCAATTTCCACCACACACATAGTTGCACAAATCAAATAGAATTTGAAAAAATGTATGTATGTGTCCAAGTTAATTTTCAAATTTCAAAAAAAATTTTTTGCTATTTACGGACAATTTTACCAAGTTCAGCTATAATCTATAAAATCCAAAAAAACATAGTTAGGTGTATTTTTATTTAACAAAATCTGAAAATATTAAAATAGTAAAAAACAAGTTTCAATAAAATTTATACGCCGAAGATATTCAATAAAATTTTTGTAAAAATTAACGTAGCTTTTCTTTATTTCAAAAGTAGTTTAGGTAGAGAAAAGTGGTCCTGAAAGGAATTAGGTATTTTTATAAATTTTGAGCCCAGAGAATTTTTTAAATTTGTACGTTTTCAATTTCACGTGATTTCGATTTCCAGAACTCGCCCGAATATTAAAAAAAAATTCTAGGAATTAACGATAGTTGTGTTGGAATAAGTATTTATTTACCCCCGTATATATAAACGATTATTAAATCTTACAAAACTTTACTAAGGAGAATTTTTATACAAAATTTGTTTTGTAAACCTTTATTAAATTTAAAATTTTTTTATAAATACAGGCGTTAGTATTTAAAAAATATAATATTTTAACAAAATTTCGATTTTGTTTTTATCTTTCTCAGGTGTTTAAAAGAAAATACTATTGGAAGATGTAGCTATAAAATCATATGTCTTAAAAATAATAACATGAAAATATAAAACTGCTGCGAGTCACCCATTATAATTAAGATGTCTACTGCGTGTTTATGAGAAAATAATGACCACAGCGTAAAAAGTCTTATTATTTTAGAGCTTTTTTGTTTGGAACACAACCTTTTTTTTAATCTATGTACTATTAAATATTAGGATATTTTCAAAATATGACTTAAACAGGGTTTTTCTTAATATCTTGGTTTTTTGTAGACTGAACCAAAAAAAACAGTACAAAAAACAGTACAAAGTGTAAAAAACAGCACATTTGCGTACTGTTTTGGACATAATGCATAAAACAGTACAATTGCAAAAAATCAGTACATGTACTGTTAAAAACAGTACGTATGGCAACCCTAATATAGGTGTAGACCGTCCGACCGGTGCCCCATTTCTTGAGCATACAAAGGTATGTAGGTACCTACCTACAATTTAACAAACCTATTGTGTCCTGGTGTAACTTATTAAAGCTATTTTAACATTTTTTTTTAACCTCTGTTACCATTAATTTACCTAATAGGCCTAGGTATATCCTTTTACTGTTAAAAATATTACAATATTATTCAAAACAAATTAAAATAAACCTACGTACCAACCTATCAAGTAGCAACTAAAACCGATCTGGTATCTGTAAAGGACTACATTTTCAATAATATTCTTTTTCAATACAAAAACAAAACATTTTTCTCCTGTTTTTATACCTACATATGTACATACGTATATTCTCCCTTTTTGCATCATACAAACACATGCAGACGCACACACAAATTCTCTAGCTCAAGCCACACAACAACAATAACAACCACAGGAGTAGTAACACACAACCAAATAATTTATAAATATAGGAACAAGAATTTCAATAAAAAAAAATGATAAAAAAACAAAATGAACAAGCATCAACGCTGGCTGTTGTTGTCATATACCATCATTAATGTCTGTCTGTGGTACATAATTTTTGTGTGTTTTCCTATATTTCCCCCTTTTTCTCTTGTTAAGAATTAAATGGTGACTGAAAGTGGTGTTTAATTTTTTTGTATATTTTAAGCTCGTTTGAAATTTAATTAAAAATATTATAATTTGTAGTTAAATAATTTATAAAAATTTAATTAAAATTACAGTTACCTATGTTGTTAAATAAAATAAAAAACATAAATTTTAACTGCGCGCCTGAATCAATAAAAAAGCAAAAAAAAAAATAAAGAGAATTGCAAAAAGAGAATAGGTACATATAACCTACAAAAAGTGTTAAAATAAAAATAATAAAAATATGTTATTAATTAATATAGAATTTATAATTAAATACCAATTCTAAGGAAAATATTTATTATATTCCTTAAATAAATCGACAAAGTTACTAACTTTACGAAGTACTACATGCAACAAAAAATAGTACCTACCTACATTTAGTAACAGCAAAACAACATTACAAGCACAAAAAGTAAACAAAAATAAACAAATTAAAACTTATAGGTAATAATACCTACATAGGTACATACATTTGTATATAGAAATATGTAGTATTAACACAAGTGAAAATTTCTTTTTATAATTATAAATTATTTAATTAATTACAATAATTTCTTAAAAAAGAAAAGAAGAAGGTGTTTACCAATAAACTAACCTAACTTTCTTGTCATAAATTGTTATTTTGGTTGGTGGCATTGTGATACTTTTTAAAATTCTTCCAAAAATACCACCATTACCAAACTTCAAAAACCCCACACCTTTTAATTTTACATTTATTGGGGTTTATTAGTTTTTTCATAAGCGCAATTAAAATTACAAGCCAAAATATAGAGAAACGTAAGCAAAAAAGACCCCAAAAAATTATTAGTATGTCAGAACACAGCGCTTGGGGTCAACGCCAAGCGACTGCTGCCGAAGCTGCTTTATGGTGGCCCGGTGCACTCGCTGCGGCAGCTACACAACACCAACAACAACAGCAACAACAACAACAAACAATTGATCAGCAAACTTTACAACATTATCAGCAACAATTGGTTGCACAGCAACAACAACAAGCCGCTGCCGCAGCCGCTGCTGTCCAGCAACAACAACAACAACAATTGCAACAGCAGCAGCAGCAGCATCAGCAGCAACAACAACAAGTTGTCGTCCAACAGAATCAACAGCAGGCTCATCAAAATAACGCCAACACAACGTCCGGCGTGGGCACTCAACAATTGTTCACGTACAAAATGGCCAGTAGTTTTCCAAATCCAGCCACAACAATGGCACAAGTTGTGGCGACATCAAATGCAGCCGGCACACCCGCCTACGATTATCGTTTGAATATGGCACAGGCCGCAGCGGCAGCCGCTGGGGTGCCTGGTTCTCAATGGTGGTATTCTGCAGCCAATCAAGGACAAATCGATGCTAATACTGCAGCCGCCGCCCAATTGCAGCAACAGCAGCAACAACAGCAGCAACAGCAACAGCAACAACAACAGCAGCAACAACAGCAGCAACAACAGCAGCAACAACAACAGCAGCAACAACAGCAGCAACAACAGCAGCAACATCAACAGCAGCAGCAACAGCAGCAAATACAACAGCAACAGCAACAAAATGCGGTAAGTTTTTTATCCCATAGATTGTTAATCCGTTTCTCTTATTTGATTTTTTGTATTGCGTGTTGTTAAAGTCATACCTATTCATCCATTTTTTCAGAACAAAAATTTTCGCCCACACATTTTTTTATATGCATAGTTTCCCTAATGTCCATTTTTTTACTTCGTAATTAAATACGTACCTACATATGTATTTAGTTAATTTTTATATAAAATTAAATTGAATTTAAATACAGTTTAATTTTTTAAGTGCTATTGAAATGGTCTTATTTAATTAAGGTCAAAGTATATTAGAACCACTAACAAGCAAAAAATATCATTGGGGCACTGCTACACTTTCAGAAGTGAACAGATGCTTAAGCAAATGAAATTTAATAAAAAGTTGAGCATATTATAGTTGGGCCTTCAACCGTTTTTTAGCAGTTAAAAGATAACATGTTGTGTATTGCTCAAATCTATTACAAAAACGACTTAGTAGTTTAGAAGATCGTGAACCGTAATAAGGCTGAATATATATTTAACGTCCCAAATGAGTCTACCTTGTGTAAATATACATTGGTTGTACCTAGAAACTGTATTTTTACAAGTTGATCTCAAAAACAGCTGTCTGTTTTTTGCTTTATTTATTTTATTTTAATTGTTTCATTGTTTATCTGTGGTTGTTGTGTTGTTGAGATATTGAGGCCACCTTGCTAACCCTGCAAATAATAGGACCAGTCCAATCACGCGTGTAAAGAGTAGTCCACAAGGGACTAGGACTAGTCCAAAAGTAACCCAAACGTATGGAAAAACATGGTCTATTTAACATTACGATGTCCTAGGGCAGGACCATATAACCCATCTTTGGACTACAACGGAGTAGTTTTAAAACTACTCCATTGTATACACAAGAGGGTTCGTTTAAAAACGAAAACATGTCGTTAAAAAACGAAGACATGTCGTCTCACTCATACTCCTTAGAATGAAAGCAACTTCAATGAACTATCTAAAATAGGATATATTTTTTGCGCAACGCCCCAAAATAAAGCACTTTTGTTTTTTTTATAAATATATAGCGCCGCCATTTAATGTCTGATCTCTTTATAGCGCACTTCCTTAATTGTGGCTTGACTAAGTCTTCATATTTTGCCTAACAACAGTGCTGCTTTAATAGAATAAATAGATCCTAAAGAGGACCCCTTGGAGCACCATTTCCATATTGTTTGTTGCTAGCACCATTCCATATTTTTCCAAAATGGTCACTAATCCAAACCAGAAATTTTCGTAAAAATGGAAATTTATAAAATCTCAATTTCTGAAATTCAAAAATTACTTCAGATATCCCACTATGTACCAGAATCCTCTTTAGGACTATCTTCTCCCCCATTCCTATATGGTGTTATGTTAGTACCTATCACCATTTCTCCAAATTGTCCAATGTCCATAAAGTCCACTTTTAACATTTTTCAAAAAAGCACTTTTTTTAAAATTCAATTTTCTCAATTTTTTAGAATTATTTCAGATATACCACTAATAGGTTCCTAAGATATACCACTAATAGGTTTCCAAAATGGTCACTAATCTAAACCAGAAATTTTCGTAAAAAACGGAATTTTTAAAATCTGAACTTCTGAAATTCCAAAATTATTTTAGATATCCCACTACCAGAATCCTCTAAAGAACTATATTCTTATGTGCAACCGGTTCCATTTCCCTGAAAATCGTCCTAAATTAACTTTATTTTATTATTATAGCAGCACTGTTAACTGCAACAGTTGCTGTTAAGAAATAGTGGTGGATGTCTCCGCTAGTTAAATACGTATTTATCTTCACACACATGACTTTTTAATCCTTCATCAAATTTTGGGCGCCACTTATGCCATATCGGCACCATCCCCTCTAATGTTAAAGTTTTGCTCCTATTGATCCAAGTTTTGAAAAAAATAAAATGGCTGCGTATTTTATTGTATGTAGATCGATCCAAAAATTTTTTAAATGTCATAAAAATCTGCAGAAATTGCCCATCCGTCCCTTCACGTTCCTAGCAGTGAAAAAATATAAATCCTATGCATTATTTTCGCTGATCTATCTATGATTAAAATTTCATCAAAATTCGTTAGATATTTTTTGAGAGGCAGAAAGTCTCCCTATTTTCGAATATAAATTGTATGAAAAGATCACTGCATGTAGGTTCTTTCTTCACTAAAATAGTAGCTTAGGGAACACATTCGAAAAAAATCGGTTAAATTTTTATTTTTGTTTCCAATTTTTTAGAAGTAGATATATTACTTGTAGATTTGAAAAATAGGCCCCTGGGGCCCAACAAAAATTGTAAATTGTAGTTTTATGAAATTGGTCACAAGGTAGACTCGTTAGCCCATATGTTTGTCAGCTGTTTACACCAGTTAGAACCCAAAAGTCAAATTTCGTGTATATGAGTCAAAATTTGTACATGTGTGCGTTAAATTATTATTGTTTTATATCAAGGCCCATCTATCAGTAGTGGGATTCTGTAACTTTAAACAATAACAACAGTTGTTATAATTGTCAACCTGTTTTGTTGTTTGCACTAACGATTATGTGATTCTGTAAATTGTTGTTAACAACATAGATAAAAATTAACGTCAATGCCACTGTCAAAAAAATGGCAAAATAACGAAAAACACAAAGAGGAATAAGAAAAAAACAAATAAAACTAAACAGAATTTTTTTTTAGTTTTGTGTTTTTTTTAAAACAAGCCAAACATTTTACTATTAAATTAAATGTAAATTATTTCTTTTAACTAAATGTTTTTATTTTTTCGACATTTAACAATAAATAAACAACACTAAAAAAGTTGTCGTTTACTTAACACAAACAGCTGACTCAGCGATAACATGTGTTGTTTAAAATGTTACAGAATAGCAAAATCGTTAATTAGCTTGTTAAATTTTTTAACAATGACAACTATTGTTTAAATTAATTACAGAATCGCACTACAGGTCTGCTTACTTGTACAAAAACAAAAAACGATTCTTTTTAGTTGTCAAAAATTTACTACCACATATACAAAGCAAAAGGAAAAAACGTGTATGTGTCGCATACCATAAACGTATCCATGCACATGTAAACAACTTTTGACAACTTAAAAGAACATAAACAATGATCATCAGGCTTCTTGCGCAGACCTTTTCAATGGGCCTTGTTTTATATGAAGACAATTTTGACAACTCGGTTCTTTAAATAGACCAGCATGCCCACACTCCATAATGAGTATACCTTGTGTTAATGTACCTTGGTCACAAGTATTAAATATTGATTGATGCATGTTTTTTGGACAAATAGATTTTTTTTTTTGTAAATCACTTTACAAATTTTCCTTAAAAAACATGTTTTCAGAATTTGAAAAATTTTAATTTTTTGTATGAAATTTGCTTACGATATAAAATTGTAATGTTACCTTATGTGACCATGACATTTTAGAAGATGATGCAAGTGCTGCCAATTTAAAATCATGTTAACAAGGTTTCTTTCAAATGTGCTAAATTCCCATTTCATACTATTGAGAAACTGGAATTTATTGTTGAAGGGATAAGCTATTCCTATGCGCATTTCGCTGGTTGCTTAGGCCAGATCGTCAGGAAACTTCATCCAAAGATTTTAGAAAGAAAATCATGTCGGTATTTTCGCGTTTAGGGCTCGATATGCATATGTTTTGATAAGTGAGACCTGTAAAAGAATCATACATTTTGTATTTTTAAATTCAAGAGCAGATCTAGGGGAATTTCTAAAATTTACTATTTTTATTGCAGTAAGAAGTTTTCAATACAAAAACTATAAAAATTTTCCAATTGTAGTTAAAAACATCAAAAAATGTTTATGAGATTTAAAGTTGCTGAAATACAGAGTTGCCACTTCGCTGGTAATTACCCAAATTTGGTATAATTTTTACTATCGTGGGTAACTTCTCTTAGGTGTAATTCAGGTGGTTTTTTAATTTTTTTAAATTCTTCAGATATCCAAATAAAAACGAGATTCGATTTTAGTGATGACATTTATTTCTGTTTAAATATTATTGCTAAAAATCGATGGGTGATTTTCAAAGCAAATTTGGATAATTTGACAGCGTTGTTAAAGCATGAACCTATTCATGATGATGTGCCTGAGCAAAAAGAGAAACCAGTTTGACAGTTCGTTTGACAGCTAACCTTTCGTAAGCTCTATGGGGCTAAAAAAAAAGCATTCATTATAAAGGAATGGCAATGGGCATTTTTAATCTTCCCTAGGTATATGCAACCAAGTTTTATTGTATGTTTTTAGCGGTTTTCGCCCTTTGTATTAAGTGTACAACTCTGCTTTTCTTAATACAAAGTATATTATATACTACAAAGAATGAGTGTCTTTTTCGTTAGTATTGTAATTTAATGAAGTTGCTGAGTAAGGGAAAGAGACAGATATAGTTTCTTCAACTGTCTTATTCTGGGTTATTAAACAAAATTTAGTAAATTTTAGTCTAATACATTTTGTTGTTGCAGTGTTGTAAATCTTAGTACTTTAACTAAATTAATAAGATTCACATGGACTACAAGGGACTTTACATTCTATTTTATTACTATGCTACTTTTTTACAAATTCATTTGAATAAGAAACGAATTGCAATTCATTGTACAAATTCATTTGAATTGGAAACAAATTGCAATTCATTTTTAAAAAATCATTTGAATTGAATCAAATTTCATTCAATTAATTTTTTTGTGTGAAAAGAATCAATTCAAAATTTTCTTATTCATTGCATAAATGATTCGCGAACTAACTAAAAAAAGAAAGATTAATTCACAGCTCTGCTCTTGTGACATCGACATTCAACTGTCCACATAAGAAGCAAGGGGCGTCTAAATATGTATATTTCGGCCACTCGACCATATGCAATCCATATACCAAACTTTTCCAAAAAAAAAAAAAAATTACTAAATGTACCAAATGTTAATCTGAGCCATATGCTATTTGTCATTTTAACATAGTTTAAACTTTCTATAAAATGATAATATTGGCATTCCCTGCAACATGTTCTATCATTGTCTGATGTTTTCAAAACTACAAAAAATTTTACGACATAGGTACACACACTTAGTGTTTCTCCCTATAATTTAAATTTAAATTGTTCCACCGGTATATTTTATTATCATATTTTTAACTTTTCTTTTTACAGTATTTTATTATAAAACTAGATGTGTTTTTGAATCCAATTAATTTAATTTTTTATTTGTATGCTTTTATCCGTCCCTATCCTCTTTGTAAATTACAAATTGTAACAGCTGTTGCTTTCTGCTGGTATTTTAATACAAAATGAAAACCACACTTTTTTAACTTTGGCTGATAAGAAATGTGTACATACAAACACAACACATGTGCTTTTTTTAAGGTTTCGCTTAATCAAGAAGAATTTCAATGAGAAAAATGTGTTTAAAAAAAAAATAGCGCAAAATTTTTTATCAATAACTGGCGCATTTTGCTGTTTTATTTGCTGGAATTCTAATCAATAGTAGGCAGGTCAGAGATGGCGTAACAGTTTTTTTTGTTGTTGTTTTGTATTTCATGTCGGCATGAAATTTATTTATTTATTTATTTCATTAAATGTAATATAAAATTTAGTCTCGCAGATCTCTGTAGTGAGTAAAATCAGCATATTCCTAGGACTTAAATACGCTGTATTTGTGTGGTCATGTATTATAAGAATTGATTGTGCGCTTTAACACCTTACCACTTGATTCTCTTTTGTTTTTCCATACGATTAATAGTAGGTATATAATGTTTAATATTTGTCTTTTTTATAGACTTCTTAATAATTGATCAAATTGTTGAATTTTATTTACGTTTTTTTTTATTTATTATTTTTATAATTTTATGCATAACTTTTTTTTCTGTGGTTGGGGAACTAAAAAGTGATTTGGTTTATTAGTAATCAACAGGGAAAGTTTTTCATTCTATTTGCAAAAGCATATTTTTAAAGTTTTTCCAAAAAATGTTTTTGTTTTTATTTTGCATACATTTGCATATTGCGTAGGTTAGCAGCTGTTTTTTACCAAAAGAATTGTATAGTTTCAATTACAAAAAAAAATATATATCGATCCCTTTCTTTCATAAGCATTTTCTTATACTGAAATTTTTAACAAGAACTACTAAAAGAAACAATGTGAAGGTTTTGTTTTTGAAAGTGATTTATTAAATAATGCAAAAATAAACTAAAAAAGACTTTAATGCTCGTATGGTTAAAGATGACCAGTAATTTTAAGAGTTAATTGTTACGTTATGTTATGTGTGCTTTACATGAAAGCTTATCCATCATAGAAGACGTAACAGTAAAAGTTTGAAATATTTAGAATGAAACTTTTGCTAAAAAACTTAACAATTAAACTATTTTTATGAAGAATACCACTGATAGTGGGAGTATGTGTACATATATTTTAGTAATAGCGAAACCTATGAACATATTGACACACTATCTTCATCTAAGCTAATATTCACCCCTTTTATGTATGTCGATGTTGATTTTGAGTTGCCACATCAAGTCGACAACAACATTACTTCGACGTAAATTTGATATTCACCCTTATTATGTAAGTCGTCGCCGACAATAATTTAAAAATGTTGTCACATCAAGTCGACGACTACTTAATTTCGACGTTAATTTGGTATTTTATAAGAATTTTGTGTCGAGGTCGACTAGCTATCGAAAATTTGACAAAAAAAATCCAAGCTCAAATTATTTTTTTATTATTTTTGTTCTTCATCAATAAAGCTCACTTTTTAACGCTGTTTATGCTATTTTTGGACATATGTATTTATTTAACCGATTTAGCTTTTTCAAATAAAGTGTAGAGTTTGTTTCCAATTTGGAATTTTTTCGCGAATTTTTGCCATGTTTTTATTTTAATAAGAGATATTTTTATTGTAAGTTTTCTGATCGTTTATAGCTTAAACGTTTCTATCATGCCGCTGTAAGCAAATATTTACCGAATTTTTGCCATTCCTTATAGTTTAATCACTTTTAATCAATTTTATGGCTTTTATTTTTCCAAATTTTCGCGTTAAATTTACTAATAAATTTGTGCCCATAGCTTCTTTTTAATTTGCATTTTTTTATTTTAAACTTATTCAATAAATATATATCATTTAATATTTCTTAAACTTTTATTTGAGTCGTCGCAAAATTTCTTGTCGACCAACACAGGGTGATTCTACTCGACGTCGACTTAAAAGCACCTTACAAAATATCAATTGACTGTCAACAGTAATCGATTATTGCCAATTACGTCTTAGAAAATAACATTACTGTTCAGATACCGTCGACTTTCATAATAGGGGTGATTTTATAACAATGTTGTGTCGACTAGTTATCGAAAATCTTTGAAAAAATACCATCTCTTATTACACTGTGCTAGTTAAAAAACAGACAATCCGGCCACCTGGCATTTTAACCTATTTCGGGTACGTTGAATCCAGTGGTACTAACCGTTTTTTTATGTTAGATCTTGTTTTCGGGGTATACCGTTATTTCGAAAATGGAGAAGGTTGCACAATATATATTCGTTTAGGTTTAGTTTATTGAAACTGCTAGAAAAAACGAAATTCCACAATAAAATTATCTTTAAATAAAGTTAAACTGTTATATTTATTTTTTTTTTGCTAAATTTCGAAATGTTTGTTTGTTAAAAATTCCTAAAAAGTTGAAAAGTAGCTAGGCTTCTAATTTTTTTCGGAGATATAAAAACGAAGTTGCAAACAAAACAAGCCATAAATGATTAAAACCTATTAAAAATTTTTGATTTTATTTACAAAAGACGAAAAATTTTAATGAATTTAAGAATTTCATTAAGGACAAAAAACTAATTGAGGTCGGTTTCTTTAAAAATATCATTTGCAAACTAATAAATTATAGCTTTTTCATTAAAGTCTCTTCTAACTACACACATATTTTCCTTAAATCCTAAATAGGCATTTTAAGTAAACGATTTCCTAACTTATACATATAATCAAATTACTATTTTTTCTTTGTTTATATTTTACTGATAACACAATAAAAAGTATTTTTAACAAAATTTCTATTAAATTTTAAGAAATTTATCAAACTCTATCACCACTATTGACTTGTAGCTTATTTAAAAAATATGTACATATGTTATCATTTCCTTCTATTTCAATTAAATTTTATGAAAAATCAATTAATCATGTGCTAACATTCCAGAAAGACAAATAAAATATTAAAATACTAAGAAAAGTGCTTGGGACAGTAGAAATGCAAATTAATTTATACACATTTTAAAAATAATTAGGTATTAGGTATAAATCTGTGGCCTTGTGGAAAAAATAGATATGTAACTCCATTTTTTTAAAACACGAGAGAATCACACTTATCACAACTTATCGATAGCTAAAGGTAGGATTTTATCGTCAGTATAAAAGTGTTCCATTATAACAAATTAACTTTTACCTACCAGGTAGGATGAACTTAGTTTACTTTATCGCTCACTTTTGGCTAAAGTACAGTTTTAATCCTGGAACACTTTTTATAAGGCTGGTTAAAGTCTAGTTTTAGCTATCGGTAAGTTGTGAAAACCGGCCTTAAAGTTTTAAACATATTTCTCTTATTATTTAATATGAATTTAGTTACTATTTGAGTTTTTTTCCCGGACATTTTCGATTCCCGGGAAAGCGGGAAATTGTTTTAAATTTCCCGGGATCCCGCTACATATAAATAATACAAAGTAAATTTTGTTTTTAATTAATGAAAAAAACTTTTATAAAAATACGTAAGGGAACTTGTTTACAAAGAAAGTAAAAGAAATGGCCACGAAGGCTTCTTTGTATTGATATTTAATAAAAATTAAATAAATGGTTCAATACTAAAAAATTAATTGAAGATTGAAATAGGAACTTGAATTATTATTACCTCACGCTTTTATTACCTATTATAATGCTTTTATTCCGTACTATTATGCTCTAGAAATTTTTGATTTTTTGAGATATGACTATGTTGCAATAAAGGAGCGATAGGTTTAGGTATCTTCTATTTTTAAGACTTGTTCATGGACAATGAAACTTTACTGCCTGCATCTTATTTTGAATTAATTTACTTTATTAACCCTTTACTTCACTAAATGTAATAACTATCAACTGTTGCACTGCCCATTCTGCTTTTACTAGATTTATTGCATCAGGAGACATTGTTTTAAATATGTACTCACTTCTTGTAAAATTGATCTAATCCTCAACCCATCCACAGATGCTAAATTTTAGAGAATATAAAACTAAATTTTAAAGTATAAATAGCTGTTTTCTGAAATGATGAGGAATTTTTCATTTCCCGGGATCCCGCAAGAAAAATCCCGGGAAAACGGGAAATAAAATAATTGATTCCCGTCCCGGGAATTACTATGCTTGCGCATTAAACTAACAATAATTTAAATAATGTTAAAGATTTCTGGTTCCACTGAACTTATTTTTGGACATTAAAACAGAAAATCAATGTGAGTTATCTTGTTTTTTCGAAAAATGGAGTTTAGTTTTTCCGAAAAAAAAAACTTTTTTTTCAATTTATTTTATAATATTCGGAATTAAGGGAATTTGACTCAGCACGTTAATTTACCCGTTGTTTACGAACTGTATATCTAAAACTAGCATTAATTTCGCTACTTCGTGAGCGTCACCATTTCTTTCGTATACATACATTTGTATGTATTTATATGTCAAAGTTTATGGTTCTAGATTAAAAAACGACCAGTTGTAAAATAAAAACAGTTATTCTCATCCGCTCAGGACATCGCATGCTTAATTTTATGTTTCCAGGTCCAATACTAACGAAAATTCAAAAAATACTAGTTAAAGAACATTAAAATTACCAAAATATCACACACAGGTACTTATCCACTCAGGACGGTACATGTTGAATTTTATCTTTATAGGAAAGATATTAACTATAATTAAAGGAAATACCAATTGTAAAACAAAACGCTAAACAAAAGAATTTAGGCCCTAATTTTGTAAAACACAACGCAACGACAAAGAATCACATTGAAAGCAAAAACAAATTCATAAATATTTTGTAATTTCGTTGTTGCCTCTAAGAGAAATTCACATTGGTTTTTAAGATTTCATACGCCTCATTGCTTGTGGCGTTGAAAATTTTAAAACGGTAAATAAATTTCTGTACAAAGCAAAGCAAAGAACTACTAAAAGAAACAATGTGAAGGTTTTGTTTTTGAAAGTGATTTATTAAATAATGCAAAAATAAACTAAAAAAGACTTTAATGCTCGCATGGTTAAAGATGACCAGTAATTTTAAGAGTTAATTGTTACGTTATGTTATGTGTGCTTTACATGAAAGCTTATCCATCATAGAAGACGTAACAGTAAAAGTTTGAAATATTTAGAATGAAACTTTTGCTAAAAAACTTAACAATTAAACTATTTTTATGAAGAATACCACTGATAGTGGGAGTATGTGTACATATATTTTAGTAATAGCGAAACCTATGAACATATTGACACACTATCTTCATCTAAGCTAATATTCACCCCTTTTATGTATGTCGATGTTGATTTTGAGTTGCCACATCAAGTCGACAACAACATTACTTCGACGTAAATTTGATATTCACCCTTATTATGTAAGTCGTCGCCGACAATAATTTAAAAATGTTGTCACATCAAGTCGACGACTACTTAATTTCGACGTTAATTTGGTATTTTATAAGAATTTTGTGTCGAGGTCGACTAGCTATCGAAAATTTGACAAAAAAAATCCAAGCTCAAATTATTTTTTTATTATTTTTGTTCTTCATCAATAAAGCTCACTTTTTAACGCTGTTTATGCTATTTTTGGACATATGTATTTATTTAACCGATTTAGCTTTTTCAAATAAAGTGTAGAGTTTGTTTCCAATTTGGAATTTTTTCGCGAATTTTTGCCATGTTTTTATTTTAATAAGAGATATTTTTATTGTAAGTTTTCTGATCGTTTATAGCTTAAACGTTTCTATCATGCCGCTGTAAGCAAATATTTACCGAATTTTTGCCATTCCTTATAGTTTAATCACTTTTAATCAATTTTATGGCTTTTATTTTTCCAAATTTTCGCGTTAAATTTACTAATAAATTTGTGCCCATAGCTTCTTTTTAATTTGCATTTTTTTATTTTAAACTTATTCAATAAATATATATCATTTAATATTTCTTAAACTTTTATTTGAGTCGTCGCAAAATTTCTTGTCGACCAACACAGGGTGATTCTACTCGACGTCGACTTAAAAGCACCTTACAAAATATCAATTGACTGTCAACAGTAATCGATTATTGCCAATTACGTCTTAGAAAATAACATTACTGTTCAGATACCGTCGACTTTCATAATAGGGGTGATTTTATAACAATGTTGTGTCGACTAGTTATCGAAAATCTTTGAAAAAATACCATCTCTTATTACACTGTGCTAGTTAAAAAACAGACAATCCGGCCACCTGGCATTTTAACCTATTTCGGGTACGTTGAATCCAGTGGTACTAACCGTTTTTTTATGTTAGATCTTGTTTTCGGGGTATACCGTTATTTCGAAAATGGAGAAGGTTGCACAATATATATTCGTTTAGGTTTAGTTTATTGAAACTGCTAAAAAAAACGAAATTCCACAATAAAATTATCTTTAAATAAAGTTAAACTGTTATATTTATTTTTTTTTTGCTAAATTTCGAAATGTTTGTTTGTTAAAAATTCCTAAAAAGTTGAAAAGTAGCTAGGCTTCTAATTTTTTTCGGAGATATAAAAACGAAGTTGCAAACAAAACAAGCCATAAATGATTAAAACCTATTAAAAATTTTTGATTTTATTTACAAAAGACGAAAAATTTTAATGAATTTAAGAATTTCATTAAGGACAAAAAACTAATTGAGGTCGGTTTCTTTAAAAATATCATTTGCAAACTAATAAATTATAGCTTTTTCATTAAAGTCTCTTCTAACTACACACATATTTTCCTTAAATCCTAAATAGGCATTTTAAGTAAACGATTTCCTAACTTATACATATAATCAAATTACTATTTTTTCTTTGTTTATATTTTACTGATAACACAATAAAAAGTATTTTTAACAAAATTTCTATTAAATTTTAAGAAATTTATCAAACTCTATCACCACTATTGACTTGTAGCTTATTTAAAAAATATGTACATATGTTATCATTTCCTTCTATTTCAATTAAATTTTATGAAAAATCAATTAATCATGTGCTAACATTCCAGAAAGACAAATAAAATATTAAAATACTAAGAAAAGTGCTTGGGACAGTAGAAATGCAAATTAATTTATACACATTTTAAAAATAATTAGGTATTAGGTATAAATCTGTGGCCTTGTGGAAAAAATAGATATGTAACTCCATTTTTTTAAAACACGAGAGAATCACACTTATCACAACTTATCGATAGCTAAAGGTAGGATTTTATCGTCAGTATAAAAGTGTTCCATTATAACAAATTAACTTTTACCTACCAGGTAGGATGAACTTAGTTTACTTTATCGCTCACTTTTGGCTAAAGTACAGTTTTAATCCTGGAACACTTTTTATAAGGCTGGTTAAAGTCTAGTTTTAGCTATCGGTAAGTTGTGAAAACCGGCCTTAAAGTTTTAAACATATTTCTCTTATTATTTAATATGAATTTAGTTACTATTTGAGTTTTTTTCCCGGACATTTTCGAATCCCGGGAAAGCGGGAAATTGTTTTAAATTTCCCGGGATCCCGCTACATATAAATAATACAAAGTAAATTTTGTTTTTAATTAATGAAAAAAACTTTTATAAAAATACGTAAGGGAACTTGTTTACAAAGAAAGTAAAAGAAATGGCCACGAAGGCTTCTTTATATTGATATTTAATAAAAATTAAATAAATGGTTCAATACTAAAAAATTAATTGAAGATTGAAATAGGAACTTGAATTATTATTACCTCACGCTTTTATTACCTATTATAATGCTTTTATTCCGTACTATTATGCTCTAGAAATTTTTGATTTTTTGAGATATGACTATGTTGCAATAAAGGAGCGATAGGTTTAGGTATCTTCTATTTTTAAGACTTGTTCATGGACAATGAAACTTTACTGCCTGCATCTTATTTTGAATTAATTTACTTTATTAACCCTTTACTTCACTAAATGTAATAACTATCAACTGTTGCACTGCCCATTCTGCTTTTACTAGATTTATTGCATCAGGAGACATTGTTTTAAATATGTACTCACTTCTTGTAAAATTGATCTAATCCTCAACCCATCCACAGATGCTAAATTTTAGAGAATATAAAACTAAATTTTAAAGTATAAATAGCTGTTTTCTGAAATGATGAGGAATTTTTCATTTCCCGGGATCCCGCAAGAAAAATCCCGGGAAAACGGGAAATAAAATAATTGATTCCGGTCCCGGGAATTACTATGCTTGCGCATTAAACTAACAATAATTTAAATAATGTTAAAGATTTCTGGTTCCACTGAACTTATTTTTGGACATTAAAACAGAAAATCAATGTGAGTTATCTTGTTTTTTCGAAAAATGGAGTTTAGTTTTTCCGAAAAAAAAAACTTTTTTTTCAATTTATTTTATAATATTCGGAATTAAGGGAATTTGACTCAGCACGTTAATTTACCCGTTGTTTACGAACTGTATATCTAAAACTAGCATTAATTTCGCTACTTCGTGAGCGTCACCATTTCTTTCGTATACATACATTTGTATGTATTTATATGTCAAAGTTTATGGTTCTAGATTAAAAAACGACCAGTTGTAAAATAAAAACAGTTATTCTCATCCGCTCAGGACATCGCATGCTTAATTTTATGTTTCCAGGTCCAATACTAACGAAAATTCAAAAAATACTAGTTAAAGAACATTAAAATTACCAAAATATCACACACAGGTACTTATCCACTCAGGACGGTACATGTTGAATTTTATCTTTATAGGAAAGATATTAACTATAATTAAAGGAAATACCAATTGTAAAACAAAACGCTAAACAAAAGAATTTAGGCCCTAATTTTGTAAAACACAACGCAACGACAAAGAATCACATTGAAAGCAAAAACAAATTCATAAATATTTTGTAATTTCGTTGTTGCCTCTAAGAGAAATTCACATTGGTTTTTAAGATTTCATACGCCTCATTGCTTGTGGCGTTGAAAATTTTAAAACGGTAAATAAATTTCTGTACAAAGCAACAACAAAATTGCAAAATATTTATGAATTTGTTTTTGTTTTCAATATAATACTTTGGCGTGCGTTGTGTTTTACAAAATTAGGGCCTTAGTTTCCCGTAATTCCCCCTTTTACATTAGGAGCCTAAAAATAAACGTTAGAATTTGGAAAAGTACCGAATTCGCATTTGTACTTTTTAGATTAGTTTCGAATGTGATATAAACTATATTTCTATGTTTAAAAGATAGATGGGATGACACAAATTTCCAAAATACAGGTTTACTCTGTTTACTTCCTAAAAGGACCGAATTTCAAAAAAAGTACTTGTCCGCTTATCTTTCTAAAGAACAACGATAAGTATTAAACTTTTGTTTTTAATCTCTTTAAGTTCTGGAGATATAAGGTTATCGAATTTACCCGTTTTTTAACATATCTTTTCCCTAAACATTCGAATTTTAAAAAATCCCGTCCTAGTGGATCAATTTAGGGAGATACTAATCTTAGTTTTTAGCCTCAGACTTTTAGGCTGTGCCATGATGAATCAGTCAGTAACGTTACAATTTTATATACATATATGTACATATGTATATAACCCGAGTTGTCTATTTTTATGCATAAACTTAATTAAAACGTTTACCCTTCTTGATTTTATGAAATTAATAGGCCAGTTTTTGGGACGTGGATTAACGTTATACTCAGTTTAACAGAGGTTGAAACGGAAAAACAGCTTTGTGTTTTTTTTTTATTTAAATAAATATCAAAATTTAAAACAAAAGGTGTTCCGTTAAATTTCTATACTACTCGATAAGACTTCGGATGTTTGTCAGTCGTGTTATATAAATGAAACTATATTAAAATTTCGATCTGACAGAGTGATAGTTAATGAAACACGCCTTCTATTTTTGGAGTTATCTCAATTTTTGCAAAAAGTGGAGTTAAATAGTTTTTCCATACGGCCACAGAAATATTAATAAAAAGTCTACTTTTTAAGAAATTTTTTTTTTAAATTTCAAAACTTATTCTAATAAAGGGTATTCACGTCACAAGTTGCACCCTTGCAAAAAAGCAAAAGTGCAAACACATAACAGCAACCACAAAGAAAATTATTTACGCACAAGTAATTGTCTGTGTGGTTGTTGTTATATTTTAGCTCTTTTACTTTTTCGCAAGGGTGCAACTTGTAACGTGAATACCCTTATAATCAATAATGAAGGAACATATTTAATTCCACTCTTAAACATACTTTAGGGATGTTTGAGAATTCGCTTTATATTTAGGTTTGAATGTTTTAAAAGTGTGGTTTAAAGCCCAAGAGAACCCACAGAAGGGTTTACTATCAAACAAACTGACATGCCACACCCACTTTTTGGCATTAACGGTCCGTATACTCTGGCAAATCGTCATAATATTGATAATATGGGTTATCCGAAGACCCCAGGAATAATGGGTAGGTTGTTGTACATTGATGTCACATATACTCCGATAAAGTTTGATATTGAAATACAGCCAGATCCGTCCATAAATAGCTGGGATATGAGCAAAACGACAACTGCCTCTAATTTTTTTACATATAAAATATGTTGGAATATTCAGTGTCTGAAAAGAAAACGCCGTTAATTAAAATAAATGTTAATTTTATTAAATAAGAAAAAACTTATATCACATTTTATTTAAAAACGTGTAAAATAATGAAAAACCGCACTAAATGCCAAAACAAACGTCTTTAAATTTACTTTTAATTTTAAACCTCTAATTTGCAAATCATTTTAATCTGGCAACCAACACAAAAATACCGGATAAACTTTTACAGCCGGTAAAAATACACGAAAAAATAAGCAACAAAAAAAAAAAAATCAAAGAAAATTCTTTGTACGCTTATATGCAATGTAAAATTATTAAGGTGGCCCCAATAGCCCAATTGAATTTTGTTTCGAACCTTATTATTATGTCACAATTTGTTTACAATTTTGTTTGTTTACAAATAAGAGCATTAATTGTTGTTAGAAAAACACATATTTTTTTTGACAATCTATCAGGTTTTTCTACCAACAAAATACATACATGTTGTTTTTGCCTTCTTATACTTGTGTAGAACTAGGGTACCTTATCAATTACACCATGCTTATATGTAAGTATGCATGTTAAACACACCCATCCATACACTCGGAACGTATTTTAAGAAAACTTTTTCACACACACACACACAAAGATTTTCTTTGTAAATATATATAGGAAAAAATAAGTCTGCGAATGAACATAAAAAATGTTTGAAGACAAATAATGATGTCAAATAAATAAATAAAAAAACGACAAAAAAGGTAGTGTATTCGTTTATACAAATTGTATAAAAAATAAAAGAAAACACAACAAAAAGTTGCAAAGGCACATTGTTGTTAAAGCATATTGCTGTTGTTGATGTTGTTGTTTCTTTTTTCTTTTTTGACGTTTATGCTCATATTATCACTGGGTTACCAATGGAAATGACATTGACATTGAATCACAAAAATATAATAACAACATATTTAACACACAAAACAATAAAAAAAAACAACAAAAAGTTTTACATACC
The DNA here is from genome assembly GCA_949318255.1 of Pollenia labialis. Lineage (NCBI taxonomy): Eukaryota > Metazoa > Arthropoda > Insecta > Diptera > Polleniidae > Pollenia > Pollenia labialis. The sequence continues at coordinate 78,242,881 of OX439142.1, forward strand.
ATAAAGAATTTTACTCATTTTATGAAAAAGTATAAAAAATAGGTATGTAGGTAGGTAGTATAAACAAACTGAAAAATTATTTTATTGGTCATAATAATAACAATAATTGCAACAAAAACAATAAAAAAGTTTTCAACCACGTGGTGGAAACTTATTTATGAACTCGTAAATACAAATTTACTTATAAACATACATACTTACATACATATGTACGTAAATAAATATATACATACATACAGATACATACATGCATATAAAGTAGGTACATATATAATTATTTATATATTTAAATAATTGTGTTATTTACATATGTATGTATGTATGTATGTATGTATATTACAGCAGACCTAAAATGCGTTTGATAACTAAATTTTGTAAAACCTTCTAGCGCAGATTAATTTTTGATCTAATTTTTTTTAATTATATTTTGGCGGCACGCAGTCAAACATAATTATAATCAGTCATCATTGCTACGAGTATAAAATGAAATCAGTGTTTAGTTAAGGATGTTTTAGATTTCTAAAGACAATTTCTTGAGGCCTTCGTATATTTGTAAAATCGCCGGTATTGTAATTTTTTTTGTATAATTTTAATCACTGAAATAATTTGCATTGCAGCGGTTAGACAACAAATTAGAAAAAAATTCATTGACATCTAATAAAACAAATTCGTTTAAAATAAAAATGTGAAATAAGAAAAACTTGGCTATGTATGTATGTAGTATATACATACATATGTATGTAGGTACTATAATTTATGACTGAAATATTCGTTAATACTTATTTTTAAAACTTTCGTTCGTGTCTACACATCCAAGTTTTTTTTTAATGAAATTGTATTTTTTTTATACTCAGATCATAGAGAGGGTATTATGGGTTTATGCTGAAGTGTGTAGCACATAAAAATATTGAGTATAGACCCACCTTTTTATATACCGATCGAGTTCGAATCCGTCCAGCTGATGAGAATAGGTACATCCGAGTCCCTAAAATAGCTTTTAGAACCTTGACTTCCTTATAATTTATGGTTTTGATATACAATTTGCCAATGATAAATAAATCGCTTGGTGCAGAAAGGCAACTACATACCTATGTACTTTAAAACATTCATTTTGGAATAATCAATTAAATCAGTGTAGTTAATAATAATAAATTCAAGTTTTATGTTCTTAGCTCGATGAGGGCAGAACTGGCTTAAATTTCAAGATGTCTAAGATGACACTTTTAAAATTAACTACATGATGTTAATGTCAGTAGTTCCCAGTAGTGCAAACACTTAGTGATTCAATTGTTTTAATAGCTTCTATGTCATGGCAAAATTTTGACCATAGGTCCGATATAAACCCCCTCTCAAAAATCGCTTTTAGATGAACAAATTTTACATATGTATGTAGATGTTGATATTCAAGCAATATTCGGTACAAAGAATTCTTATACCTCATAACATACTTAGGTAATTTTGCTTTCAAAAACTTAAAGCCCAATTAAAATATGGGCAGTTCCAGCGAAAAGTCTACTTTTTTTTAACGCAACATTACAAGTAATTTTAAATGTTTCTCAAAAAATTTTACATGTATACTTAGTTTACTTTTTCATATTTTGGTGTAAAGTGCATCTAGCTATACATTTAGTAACAAGTGGGATAACGGTTGGACAACATGGTCCTAAAATACAACCTTATTTGCTTTCTGGCGTTACATTAAAGAAAGTAGACTTTTCGATTTTTAAATTTGATAGCTGGAAAAATAAAGCTACATAAGTCCAAAGCTAACTAAAAAGGTTTTATACAACACACATTTTTACATATGTATGTATATGTATTTGCAAATCCTTAATGTCGATTGTTGTAATTTTTTTTCTGAATATCGACCCCTAACCGCGAAAATAGTGTAAGCGCCAAAAATCAAATTTTACAGGAGAGAGCTTTTTTATTTTATTTCATATAAATTTTGTATGAAATTTGTCGCTTACATTAAAATTGTTCTTGCTATAAAATCGTAACGGTACCTTATGTGACCATGACATTTTAGGAGATGATGCAAGTGTTTCCAATAAAGTCATTTATTAAAAAAAACGAAAACTGAAATTCATGTCGCTTACGTTATTTTCGCGGTTAGGGCTCGATATAGTGCTACTTCATTACTTTGCATATAAAAAAGCCTTTTACAAATTTGACAGGCCTGATAATTTTATTTGATATTAAAAAAAAATCCTATTTCTATAAAAATACAGTCCCAAAAGGTGTATGATATATGTACATATACATAATTAGCTCGATGTGGACTAGGGTGTTCAATTAATCGGGTTTTATTTTTGTTCGATTAAACGATTAATCGATATTTGGAATTTTTAACTTATTCGATTAAACGAATAAAATTTTAAAATTAATTGATTATCAGAATAATTCTAAATCCGGAAATATTAAAAATTGCGAGATTTTTTTTTCGATAATTTTAGAAAAAATTAGTACTTAGTAAATTCTTTTTAAGTGTTAACTTTTTTAAGTACCTATTTAAGTTATTCACAGTTGGTTACTTTCAGCAGAAAAACTGCACTTAATTATAGGTAAAGTTGTAACCAAATGTTAACTTAACTAATACATACAAAGAACAGCTGATTAATATTATCTTAAACTTTATTTGAATAGCAAAACAATTTTGGCAACAAATTTGTGTCACTCTAAAATACAGAAAACTATAAATACTCTTACAATTTTTGCATCCTTTTCCTCTAGAGAATCGATCGAAGTATCTTGTTTAAAATATTTATTCATTGGACCACTTGTAGCCCCTTTTTGTTTTACTGGTGTAGCATCTTCCTCAAGTACTCTGTTATAGTCACTGTGTAAGTGGTAATCTAGTGAAGTTCTTGAAGAACATTTACGTTAATACATTTTTGGACACATGTTACATTTAGCATTATAAGATTTATCCTTCGTGCAATAATTTTTAACCAAACAAATTTTAAAGAGCGAAACGCATGAACTATTTTGTTAAAAAATAAGGGCGGGTTCTAGAAATTGAAATAAACAAGAGTATCTGGCGGGAATCGAACCCGCAACCGCGGCACTGATAGACTAGCTCGCTACCAGCTAGCCTACTGGGGGATTTTAAATCGAGCCAATTTTTAAAACGACCCTGTAATAAAAGTTCATAAAAATATTCCATTTCATTTACTTCATTCTTTAATGGCCAATTTTCAGGATTGATATTAAAACACATTTATTTTTAAAATCGTTTTAAATACAAAATTCTCTTCTTCACTAAAAAATTAAGTGGAACTTAAGTCACCGATGTGGTGCACTTAATTTCAACTTAAGTTTCCATTGTAATATTTTAGCAAGGTGGCCTCAATATCACAACAATACAACAAAAACAGGCAACAAAGCATTATCAGTCAGCTGTTTTTTCAGACCACCTTGTAAATAAATACACTTGTTTATATTTTTTTTGTATTTAGTAGTGCTACCATACTTTTATCTTAATTAAATAAGACTTTTCAAATAAAACTCAAAAAATCAATTTGCATTTAAATACGGTTTAAGTTTTTATGAAAATTAACTTAATATAGATTTAAATCCAATCCTGAAAATTGGGCCTAAGTATCTATTATTTGGGCAAGAACAACACATAAAACCACGAAAAACTATGGTCATTTTGTAAATAGTAATTGAATTTAAGTTATCGTATAATTTCAACTTCACTTCATTTCGATTTATAGAACGTACCTGATAAATTAATATAAATCTTTGAGTTAACATACCTTTGTCTTTTTTTTCTTTTGTGAAATGAAATATTAAATATCGTTGAAAAAATGTAACAAAAATTTAAGCTAAATTACTTTTATTTGACTTAAAACTTTTAAAAAAAAATTATACATTTAACAGAAATATTATATACTATTATTATTCGATTAATCGGTATAAATTTTTCGATTAATCCTTTAATCGAAATCAGCAATTTAAAATTGTTCGAACAATTAATCGTCTAAAATTGTTCAATAAATCGAACAAGAATTAATCGACTGAACACCCTAATGCAGACGTACGACATGGACATGCTCTTATGTTTGCGCCAGCTATGGTTTGCCTTTGTTTGAAACATTATACGTAATCACCTTTTCTACTAAATATTCGAGGGCGGGTGACTTAAGTGAAACACGGGGGTTTTGCCCAACGTAGTCCCCTTTGAGCCCTAAGGGGAGTCCAATGTTTCTCAAATTTTTTTTATTTCAAAAATAAGATTTGTCAGGTCATCAAAATGAGGTAATTTTAAGAAAGATGATTGAAAATTTAGGAAAAAATTGAAATAATTCTGTATTTTGTTAACCCTTAATCCGATTGGAAAAAACTTCAGATGACAATTTAGGCCTTGTATTTGTACAATTTATACCATTGTTATTCGGAAAGTATTTCGCTACGATCCTCCAAACCTAAAAATACTTTTTGGATTATTTATTAGCACGTTCGTGAAATATTGAGCGAATAATACAAAAAATGGTGAAAATTATGAAAATATTAAAAGCCGCTATATCTTCGAAACTTTGGAAAATTTTGGTGTGTTGCCCTTATTTTTTTTTGTTGATTTAACGAATTTGTTGTATCACATATTTTATGAGTAGAAATTTGTTTTTATTTACGATTTAAAATTTTTTTTTTTACAAATTAGGCCGCTATAAAATTTTTCTTTTTCAAACTAACACCTTAGTTTATGCTAATTTTTTTATGCTAATATTTTTCTATTAAAATTTATGGCACTCTCCTCCAAGAAACAAATAATTGTGAAAGAATTTCTTAATGAGTTTTTTTTTCATTAAAAATTTTTTAATAAAAAATTCCAAAAAATTTCATTATGCATAATTTATTAAAAAAAAAAACATAAAAATAATAAAGTAGATATGTATGTGCCTAGAAATAAAAAAAAACTTAAATAATTTTGGTCAACGAACTTTTAAGAATATGTAATCAAATAATGAATGTAACGCCAACTAACTCTAACCAACCAACCAAACACAGACAATTTTTAATGGATTTTTTTTCAAGTTTTTCCATTTTAAAGTTTTTTTCTTTTTTCGTTTGGTTAAAACCCAGAAGACGGGAAAAAGCTGAAAAGGAAAGGCAAATTTAAACAAAAATATTAAAGGAAACTAAAGAAAATACGAACGAATGAAAATAAAAATAAAGATAACTCTCTGGTAAAACGTAGAAGTAAAACGAAATACAGCAGAATACTACGCTGGGATTTCTGGTTGAGTGAGTTTCAAGCAAAAAAAAAAAAGAAAAAACAGAAACTGGTGGTGGGTAATGAAAAAAAGTAAAACGGGGTCTTAAAATAAAAACCTTCTTGCTGCTAAAAAATCACATTTATTTTTAATGAAGCATGACTTAAACTTTTAACGAAATTTCAAATAAATTTTCTATATAAAATAAATTTTTAATTTAATTTTAAAAACAATTTTACAAATTTTATTAATTCTTCTGTTTGCTCGTAGCTTAAAAAAAAATTAGGTCAGATTTTTTATTTTATTTCAAAAGATATTTTTAATTCAAAGTGAAAGTTATAAATTATGTACTAAAAATGACTGAACAACAAGTAGAGATTAGAGCCTGTTCAGTTTTAAATGTGTATTATCATAATTTGTTTTAATAGCCAAACAAGTTCTTGGGATTTTTTTTTTAATTTTATTTAAAAGAACGTGTCTTGTGTTTAAATCATTTTTTTGTTTTTTTTTTTGTGATATTAAGTTTTTATACATACATATGTATATACATTGTTTCTTCAAACAGAACCTGAAATTTTATTTATCGTATGCATTTTTTTTTAAGAATATTAATAGCTTATCAACTACATATGTATATACTGTAAAAAATGTTAAAATAAAATTTATTAAAATAATAAAATTTAAGTCAATGACCATTAAAAATTTTTTATTTAATTAAACATTAGAGAACAAAAAGAAAAACCAAATAATGGCACTAAACCTCGTTTAACAATGATTTAATTTATGTTCCTAATTTTGAACTTTGAGATATTTTCCTAAATTCATTATTTTATAGTTAGAAATTTCTTTTCTTAGGCTTTAAATCTCAAGGCCCAATCATAATATGCATAGCCTTGATTAAAAGTCTCTTAAATGTATTAAAAAAAAATTTTATTCCGTACGGAATGTGCGATCATTTTAGACTTTGCTTAAGAAAGTGACAGTTTCATAAAACTTAACAACAAGTCCTTAGGTTCAATATGGTTTGCCTTTACCCTTAACTTCTCCTATTCATTAATATATATCATAATTATTTCGCTATCTAAGGCCGAGGCCACGTTAAGAGCGGTAAAGCGGCGAGAGGTGAAGCGATGAGCGACAAGTTGCTTTTTACCGAGCGTCATTTCTGAGCGGTTCAAGAGAAAAAGAGTTGTTTAATTATATTACGCAAACATCGTATTCATATTTATAAGAATTTAAAGCGTTTAAGAAAAAAAGATTTGGTGTTCATCCTATAAATCAAGCAAATTTCCGGACAGATTTTGGCAATACTGTCTGTGAATGTGAAATCCTTTGATTTTCTGTTGCAAATATGTTGTCAACAGCAGATTTGGTTAAAAGTTCACAGAAAATTTGGTCGGCTTTGTACAGATAAAATTATAAGTTTTACATTCATTTTTGCAATGTTTATTCCTTGCCGCTCAGAAAACAACTAAAAATTAATACAAGTTTTACTCCTGAGCGGCGCCGCTTATCCGCCCAGAAATCCCGGTCATTGCATGGCCTCGGCCTATGGCGTCACAATGGACCATATTGGTATCTGGGGAGGGTGTAAAGTTTACTTCGCATCAGCCTTTCTAACCTAACCTAAAGTAGTCATAAATTTGCTTAAGCCAACTTACACTGCAGTTACTCGGTCAATTTTTTCTTGATAGTCTTTGGTATACACTGTATTTTAAAATTTAAAAAAATGGAAAGCTGTGTCGTAGACTGCAAGCAATTTACTTTTAAGATGTGGTCATGGTCCAATTAGTAGGTCTGCGCACAAACTACAACAATGCAACAATTGAAAAATACGCATTTTGTTTGTGTAAAAAATGATAAAGATGTCAAAAACAATTGCACGTAAAAAACGCAACTCTGCAAAAAATCAGCGGGCGTTTCGAGCAGCCCTACTATATGGACTATGGGTTGGGCCTAAGGGTAGTTGTCATTTCCATTCAATGGACAATCAAACCGCCCTTCCTTGTCTGCCTCCGTCAGTTTTGCATCTTATTCGCATTGGCTAATCGCTTGGAATAGTATAACTGCACCAACCGCGTTAGGGGGTTTCGACCTAGCGGGAAAACTCTGAAGACCTTCTTACTTCAGGCCTTTTTAAAGGCCTGCTTAAAAGTTTATTTGATTGAATTATTATTCTTATCTAACTGCAGAAGAATGCCTCATATAAGGACTCGGTTCTATAGCATTTTTTGTAATGTTATTTTTTTTGCACTAGCAAAAGCAAAATAATTATTTATTTTTATCCCGTTACCATTCTTATGTACCTGGTAAAGAAGCGAGAGCGGAAGACCTACTCAGCAATGACAACGTGTGTTAAAAAGATATGAGTATGGAATGGAGGGAGAAGGTTAAAAAGTGAAAATCAAGATATTTTAATTGCGATTTGAGAGAATTGTTTCTTAGAAAACACAATTTTTTTAATGGATCCATGAACTTCAGGTATTTAACTAATTTACTAATAAATTTTTGTAAAGAACAATATTGAGGAAGTATTCTTAATTTTTTTTAAATTGGTCAAAAAAATACGTTTTTTTTTAAGGAAATGTTGATTTTCAAAATGATGGTGGGAATCCTTGGGCAAAACTTTTTATATATTCTTAAAATATGGTATTTCAACTTACATAATCTAAAAAAAAATCTTGCCCGTTTTTGCCCCATTAGAAAATACTTGAGATTTAGTGAATGAAACACATTAACTTGTTTTTCTGTTTTGTTTCGTTTAAATGATTACACTACGTCACAAAATTTCAACAAAGTCGTGACTAAATAAATCTGACAGCTAATCTTTATGTAAAATTTTCCACTGAATCCGAATATGAAGTCAGAATTGTCAAAAGTAGAAAAAAGATGATGTGACTGAAATGCAAATATCTTCTAAAACGGATTATGTATTTCTTTCTTTTAAGTGAAAGGTTATAAAATTTCTAAAATAACTATGGATTTCTAGTGAAGATTGGTCAAGAAATGACAGAGTTACAGGGGACAAAAGTTCAAGCTTCATTGAAAATTTTATGATTTTGTTAAATTTTGCTCTTTTCAAATTATTTTTTTAAACCAATGATTTAAGAATGTAAATGTGTTACTGTATGCGTCAATAGATTATTTTAATATGAACATATTGACCCCAACAATATATACAGAAGATTTAGTAAATTATGATAAAAAAAAACTACATAATTTAAATTTACATCAAACAGCACTTGATTTGCTTATTCTGCTAAATATTTCCGATTTTGCTTATGATAACATGAAGATTATGATTTTCATGAAGGTGAAGATAATTATGAAGATGATTTTTAATTCCACATTTTAGCAATAAATGTGCCTTGTTTCAAAAAAAAAATATATTTTTCGAAAAAATTATATTGATTTTTTTTTTAAGTTTTTAGTTTATTTAATAAAACAAAATTAAAGTTCTACTAAAATTTTACAACAAAAGTTTTTTTTTATTAATCAATATAGACAGAATCCAAAAAAAAAATTGTTGCCATAAATTACAGGCTTCCCTGAATTAATCCTCGTTTTGCATATGTTTCACCCCACTGTGCGATGGGGAGGTTCAAAATTTACCATATTTAATCGATTTAGCTAAACTTTTGTATCGTGCTGGTGGAGTACCAACTAAAATTCTATTTTAAAGGTTCAAAGGGGCTGATGGGAAGTTTTGACTTCCTGTAGGTCGTTCGAAGGATGCTGTTTATCAGGCTTTGACTATATGAACATTTTTCGATGCCAAATAACTTCTCTTCTGTGTTTTTGCTGTTAAAAACAAACCAATTCAAATTTTAAAAATAGTTTAAGTTATATTTTGTCTTTATTCATTTAATTTTTTTAATTTAATTTTAAGATAAACAAATATGAAAAAATAAAAATAAACTTTTTAATGACTTTTATGACCCAATTTTTCTAAAAAAAAAAAAAAGAAAAAAAAAAAAAAATAGAAATCTTATAAATACATTTTAAAATTTTTGGTTTTTTTTTTTTTTTTTTTTAAACTTAAATGTCTACCTATTTTGAATTTTGCAAAAATTAATTAAGCCAAATATTATTAAGGTCGCACATATTTTCATTTGCGTACATCTATTGTGTTTTACCAGAAAAAGTAATAAAACAACAATTTTTTTTTCAAACATGAGAACCTATAGAATACGAACTCTATAGAAGCATTTTAGTTTTAGGCCACAACTAAGGAAGAATTAGTAGCTGCGAGAAACGAAACAGTGTGGCAAGCTGGCATTTATACCATCAGTTAGGCGGTCTGGATGACTGTGAAGTAAATGAAAATTGTTCTTTTATTTTACTCACTTTTTTTACCCAACTGACTTACAAACCAATATGCAATTTTTTATGTTGTTTATTTTTCTATTTAACACAGCTGTCTGTTTGCGCGGTATATGTATGAGTTAATGTTGCTTATACATATATTGGATAAGAGCAAAATAAATGTAAATTGTTGGCGCTTAACTTTATTTTAATTTTTTTGTGTGATTATGTATTGTCTTGGCCTTTTCTTTGAAACCATCATTTGGTAAATGTTCATTTATGATGACGCGATAGGTATCTTCATGCCATACTATGAAGTTTTTTATGTTAAAAAAAAAAAAACAATACGCAGCTGCATGAGTCTGACTATCGAAAGATGTGTTTAAATGTGACTAATAAACACTGTTTTATATTAAATAAGTGGGAATTTACAATTTTCTTATAAATGTAAAATAAAAAATTTGTTATTTTTTATTGGAATATTCTAAATTTATAACACAGTAAAGCTTTATTCAGAATGAGAAAGCAATAATTTGGATTATCTTCAGTCTCATTCATTGTTTTTTCAAAGAATCTCATTATTGTTAAATTTCGAACAATATAGAAAATAAGTATATGCACTATAAAGCTTTGTTTACAATAGGCAGCAACATTTTCACTGGTGTTCATAATAGAGCAACAATTTTTTTTCGCGACCACACACATTTTATAAAAAGAAACCGGTTGCAAATTTTGCCTAACACAATGTTATGTACATATCTATTATTATTTGTTGAAACATTGTGTTAAAATATTCATTCAAAATAAATAAAATTATTTTAAACGTCAGAAACAATTTCATACAAATTGTTGCTGAAGTTCTAGTTGACTCAACTTTTTTAAAAGAACTTTACCAAGGCCCATCTATCAGGTCTGCTTACTTGAACAAAAACAAAAAACGATTTATTTTAGTTGTCAAAAATTTACTACCACATATACTACAAAGCAAAAGGAAAAAACGTGTATGTGTGGCATACCATAAACGTATACATGCACATGTAAGCAAAATGTAAACAACTTTTGACAACTAAAAAGAACATAAACAATGATCATCAGGCTTCTTGCGCAAACCTTTTCAATGGGCCTTGAACTTTACTTACATTTTTGTTTATAAAATGAAAGGAAAATTTATGAAGTGCTTTGGGAAGAAATAAGATAGAAGAACAAACGAAATTGTTGCTCTGATTGTGAACAAAGCTCAAACTTGAAAAATTTCCATAAAAAATCGTTTTTTAATTTAACTTAAACAAAAATAAAAAAATGCAGTTTATTGTTATTCAAATATCTTAAAAAAACTTTAATATGTAACTAATTAAAATGGTTGTTTGTTTAAATAAATAAGTATTAAAAGTAAAACTTTGTCTTGTACTTAAAGAAGCCAATGCATTTTTAAAAAATTTATTTTCAGATCACACTTTGATTTCAGATCAGATCAAAAATATTCGAAAATTATTTTTTGAAATCCTTGATTTTTTTTTTAATTTTTCTGGCTATTCTTCCTTCCAAACTGTTAGTTTTACTTTCTGCATTATCAATTATTTTGACTTGAGCATTAAGGAACTAAATCCTCCTAATTAGTTATTGTTTCACCAATATATCCGTAATTGGAAAATATAAATGCTAATTGACTTCCTTTTTTTATTGTATAATCATCGGTATCAACAAGCTCTTCTAACATTCTTAAAGTTGTTTGAATAGAATTCTGAAGCATCTAGCCTGGCCACATCTTGTTACTACTGGATGCGGTGGAAGTTGAACCAAGGGATACATTTCATTAAAAATTTTAATATTATCGAATTAACCCATGTGGCAAGCAAGTAACTTGTAACAGTTTTGGATAAAATATTTTAAAATCATGAAGGGTGCTGCATCGTTTTAAAATAGAAGGATCTTTTGTCGAAATCTTGAAAATCTTGTATTTAAAGCAAAGCTCCAAAAGAATTTATTTATTAATTTTTTTTCGAAGATTTTGTTTGTGTATTAAAAATTTTTTTTAAGAACTTTTTTTATAATATGGAAATTAAAAAAATCACTCAATAATGTCAAAATATGCAACAATATGCAAAAACAAATCGATGCCATTTTATCGCAAATTTAATGATTCGAAAAGATAATTGTCGAAATCGTTCTTAGACTATCGACAGAAAACATGCACTTCCATTGAAATCGCATCCCTACTTATTACATATTTTTAAATCCAGCAAATGAATTGTTTTGAAATTTTTTTGCAATTATTTTTTTATTAGAAAGAATTTATTAGGGAAGTAACGATATGGCTTTGAATTCAAGTTAAAATCATTAATAAACAGTGTATGTTCAAAATTTGCGGAGATAAACGATATCGCAAGCAGTGATGCCAACTAAGCTATTATGGGGATAGTTTTAGCTCTTTTTAATTACTCCCTGCCATAAGGTATCTCTAGACTTCTTCTTTAGCTGAACCACAGCGTAGGAAGGAAGGAGGCTCAACCTCCTCAAAACAATAGGTTTCATTATTTTCTAAAACCTCAAATCTTTTAGTAAGAGCCATGGTGGAATAAGCTGGTGGAATCGCTACGGCAACAAATACAATATTACAACAAAAACGAAAATTAGGTCCCAGCTTACGTCAAAAAATATTTTAAACAAAAATCAAAAATGATGAAATAAATACATTTTTAGGCAATTTTTGTCTAATTATTGTCAATATCTTATTTATTTTAATTTAAAATGATCAAAAACTTTAAGAAAATACACACTTATCACAACACAAAACGTGGCCTTTTTGTAAACATAAACAAAACTTTGACAATTGATTGGACAAACAATGCAAGAGCAAAAAATAATCATCTGGCGTAGTGCTGCAACCTGTATTATTTCACCATGGTTAGAGCTAATGCTAAGTCAGCCGCTAAATTTTGAGACTCCAAACTATTTTCCATCTTCGTTGATTCATTAAACTGTGCTCGAAATTGACAATTTTTTTAAACAAGCTGGTCACTTGACGTTTTAGCATAATTCGGGTATGCTGAATCCAATGGTGCTAACCGTTTTCTCTTGGCCGACCCTGTGTTATCACGGACTCACAATTAATTACAAAAAATCTTTAACGTTTTTTTTTGAGTAGAATTTAAATAAATCTTGTTTTTTAATTTATTCAGTGCCCAAAATCTTAAGTACTATTGGTTTAACTAAAAGAAACCAAAATCCAGAAACATAATAGCGATTTTCACTCTTGATAGTAAAGTCCCTTGTAGTGATTGTGAATCTTATTTATTTAGTTAAAGTACTAAGATTTACAACACTGCAACAACAAAATGTATTCGAGTAAAATTTACTGTGGTTGAAAAATCCAACAAAAAGCTGCAGTAAACACCAGAATAAAACAGTTGAAGAAACTATATCTGCCTCTTTCCCTCACTCAGCAACTTCATTAATTTAAAATACTAACGAAAAAGACACTTAAGCTTTGTAGTCAGGGTTGTTAGATGTGACGATTTTTCGTCATTTTGACGATTTTTTTGAGAAAAAACAGTAAAATGACGATTGACGATTTTTTGACTAAAATTAATAGTGTTATGACGATTTTTCGAAATTTTTTTTGGAAATTAAACAAAAAAATTCTTCCCCCATCACAAACGGTGGGGTGCTTTAATACCATGGGAGATAAGGCCATGATGGCTTTATCTCTCATTCAAAGGGGAGATAAAGTCTTTTATTTTTTTTTTTCATTTGAATGGGAGATATAGCCATCATGGCCTTAGCTCACATTAGTAATATAAGAAAATGGTTTTATCTCTCATTTCAGTTTTGAAGAACTTTTGCATTTTACATTGATTAATAGTTTTCTTATTTTTTAATTAAGAGGTAATGATTTGCCCTTTTACTTAAGTTAAGTATTGAAATCTGGCTTCGCATACTAAAGTTGTTCTGCGTGGCGGCCTGCGGCCGTGCTTACAGGTTTTCTCCTCCAGTAGGACGCGGCAGGTGGCTTCGCTGAATAAAGTTTTCCTGCGTGCGTCACAAGAATAAAAAAATGTATTTTCTCGGAAACACTAAAGTAAAGTATTGGAATCTGGCTTCGCATACCAAAGTTTTTCTGCGTGGCGGCCGCTCTTAAGGGTTTTCTCCTCCAGTAGGACACGGCAGGTGGCTTCGCTGAATAAAGTGTTCCTGCGTGCGTTACAAGAATAAAAAAATGACTTCCCGGAAACACTAAAGTAAAGTAACAATATTCTGGAAAAATATGGTTTTATCTCTCATTTGCGAAAAAAATATGGCTATATCTCTCCTTACGTAAATTTTTAAATATGACCTTACCTCTCAATGATTGGGCAATATAAATGCCATCGATACTGCAAAAAAAAAAACCACTAGAGCCCTGATTTGCGTCGGTTCTATTTGGTCCGCTTATTAAAAATAGGTTTAATACGCTTTGCGTTTTTATGATTTTGATTTCTACATACGATTGCATTTTTTTAACTCTTCAAGTTTTAGCCGTCGAGTCTTGAGCTTTTAGGAGAGAAGGGAAAAGCGAATTTCATTTCTTTTCCTCTCTCTCCTAAAAACTCAAGACTTGACGGCTAAAATTTGAAGAGTGTGAACCATCACTTACTTAGTTTGGAACTTAAATTGGACGTAATAAAACGTTTCAAGTTGGGTAAAAAGACTGTTGATATAAACGGAACCCTTGGTTTAGCACCTTTAACAGTAACAACAATTTGCAACAGTGATAGCGCTAAAAATTAATCATTTAAAGATAGCTCAACTTAAAAGCAAATGAGATTTTATTTTTGATTTAATGGATTTGTGAATATGGTAAAATGAAATAAATAAATTTTTGTTATGCATTTATGAAAATACAGTCAAATCCCGATAATTCGTACCCCGATAAATCGTAATTCCCGATAATTCGTAATAAACTGTCGGTCCCTTGAAAAAATCTCGTTAATTCGTAAAATTTCCATACATATTGGTCCCTTCGCTAATTAGTAATTATTGTTTCAAATAAAATCTTCTTTGCCTCTTATAAATCGTAATTGTTTGCTAACTACCACTTATAATTCGTAATAAAAACAACAGAAACATGGAAAGAATGATTTTTTGTTTACCGCTATTTTTTTTTGCGTGGGTTATTTTTCTTGAGTGTTTCTTTGATTTCTTAAGATCAGTTTGTTACATGAACAATTTTTTTATATTTTTTCATTTTAACCATTTTTTATGTATTTTTTTATCGTTTTAGTTAAGAAATTGAAAAACCCCGTTAATTCGAATTTATTTTATTTTAACCCAGTTAAATCGAAACCCCGCTAAATCGAAAACCCCTATAATTCGTAAGAAATGGCCGGTCCCTTGCGATTACGAATTATCGGGATTCTACAGTATATTTTTTCTTATGTATTTCTTTTCAAATGATAAATATGTATATGTATTTCAGCCCACTTGCTGAAATAAATAGAATAAAACTTAACCATACATATAACTTTCATCGTCACAAATAGAATTTCTTGCCAAAAATTTATATTTTTGAACCAATTAATGCAATAAACTGGCTCTAATTTGTAAAATTTAAATATTTGACGATTTGTTGACGATTTTGTTAAATATTCGTGACGATTTTGACGAATTTTGTTAAAACTTTTGACGATTTTTGAAGAAAAAAGTCTAACAACCCTGTTTGTAGTATAAAATCGTATTAAGAAAAGCAGAGCTGTAAACTTAATACAAAGGGTGAAACCCGCTAATAATAAACTTGTTAACTTAACTAATACTTTTCAAAGCCATTAAAAACATCTGTTATATTTTTTTTAACAATATTTTCAGTATACTTACAATTTTTTTTCTATAATTAAATGCACATTACGTCAATATGCCATGTTTTTTTAGGATTTTATAGGTACATATGTATGCATATCTAAGTATGTATGTGTGTGTGGACAGTAACGCACTTACAACAAAAACTTAGACTGGAATATCAAAATTTTTATGCTATTTTTAATGAGTTCTCTCCCTGCCTTTTCTTTTTTTATGTAGCGCTCATGTTCGCTCTCAATTGCTATTTTCAATATTTCTTTAAGCCTGTTTGATCGTAGATGCTCACACAAATAAATGCATATTGCATATTTATGTGAGAATAAATGTTAAATTTAACAGAAGTTGGGCTAGTAGAACAGTCTGTAAAGTTTTTGTTTGAGTTTTTACTTTTTATTTGTTGATAATGTTGCTTTTTGCGGAGTAAAAGTGAATTTTTTTTGGTTTTGTTTTCCTATTTTCAATGACTATTCGTTAATTTATTGTATAACAAATATTTGCTTATTAAGTAAACATTGCTCTTTCTCGTTCTGGTTATAGCGAAACTGACTTTAATCGGAAAAAGGGGCAATCATAATTTTTTATCTACTAAATTTAAAATATGTATTGCCAAATATGTGATTATATTGGAAAACATTTATTGTTTCTAATAGTATTTAAGTTTTCATAGACTTTTTCTAAATCATTATTTCATGAGTATTAAACAATCACTAAATTATACTTATTAATAGTTATACACTTCACCGAAGATAAAAGGGTACATAAGTATGTGCTTATAAGTTCTACAATATTGGTCCTAGAACCTACACTGAAAAAACCAAACAATCCATCTGTACTTAAATCAAGCCGAAGCGGTGTCAATAGTACGTTAAGTACGGATTTCCTTAATTCAAGTACATTACGCTTGATTCAAGTAAGGATTATTCAAGTGCGAAATACTTAACTTATTGAAAACAGGATTGACTAAATTTAAAGTGAGATAAACTTAATCTCAAACTGTGATTGAAATAATCGAAATGTTAGATTATATTGACTCTAACCTTAACACTAAAGCGGGGAACAGAATAGGCGCTGTAGTACAACGTTACGAATAGCGCAGCAAGCTGTTAAAAGTTAAAAACGAAAGTTTCAAAGAACTTTCAACAGAATACGTAGTTGTAGTAATCGTTGCAGTTGAAGTTGAAGTACAAAATTCAAATTTTTGAACTTTGTCGCGCTACAAAGCATTCGTCAGTTTCAGCTACTACTACAACTTCTTTATTCTGTTCCAGGCCTTAACCCCACAGAACCAGAGATAATATTATTATTTTACTTACCCGTTACACATGTTTTTTTTCACTTTTGTTGTATTCCGCCCTTGGTTTACAGAAGATCTCTCAATTATAAGACACCAGCAGCATGCCCAATATTGTTTCCGTAATCATTTTGCTTTGAAAATTTGATGTTTTTAACAAAATAATTTTAACAAATAGAATATGGGAATTATTGCTTCTTTATTTTCTTTTTAAACATGAAAATAAACTATATTTTTCGTCTTATAGTATTGTTGTTGGTTTTAAAATAAACTTTAACAAACACACGCGTATGCTCGCATATTCGTTTTCGAAAGTTATCTCATTATGGACTGTTTTAAGTAGTTTTAAGTTTGAGTACGACTCGTTCTAAAGTAGGAAGATCTAACTGGATCCTTATGAGAAGGGAAGTTCAAGTCAGGATGCGCGTGTGTCCGTTGAAATGGGTTTTCCGACGACCCTAGAAATGATGGCTGGTTCACATGTTTATATAAACTGACATGACTGACGTCTAATAAGACGGTCATACTTGGTATGTGAGAATGGTATGGCATCATAACGTCATACAAGGTTAATAGCGAAAATTTGTATTCTCATCCTGTGATCTCGTTTGAGCCTTCCTGTACAACTTAAGTTTATTAAAAGCGTTACTTTAAAAAGTTACGCAATCTCGTTTAGAGGTATCCAGAATTTTACAAGTAACTTTCACAGAGCAGCAATGGCAGCTTTGCATTTCGTAGGCATATGATTATGCATGTGTCTCTCGAATTTCGAAAATACCTCCTCAGTCAATAAGCTGCCAGCCATTTGGCGACAGCCTAAAAATCTACTAGTTTTTAAACTGAAAAGCTTTTCTTTCAACATTTCAATAGAATTATAAACTATTTTTGTCACAAAAAACGTAAATTTATAAAAAATTTTATAAATAAATTAAATAGTTTTTCCAACAGCTGTTCAATTTTCTTACAGAAAACCATATCAAACACGAATAACAAAATCATTTTAATTAAATTTTGTATTAAAATAATTTAATATTGTTACAGAATCCATATATGTATATAAGAATTTTTTTCTATGTACATACATATGTATGTATAGTATGTATGAGGAATGTATGTACATATACATATATGTATATTGCACATATGTACATACTCGTACATACATATATGTACATAGAAAAAAATACATATGTACATACATATGTTTTTCCCAAGAAAATCCTTTTTTCTAAAAAAAAATATACAATTTTATTTTTAAATACATATGTATGTATGTATGTATATAAAAATTTTTTTCAAGTAAATAAACATACTCGTTTATGCTACAAAATATCACTTATGAAAAATCTCCCCTCTCTGAAAAAAATTAAGAACAAGTTCATGAAAAAGAGTACTAAAACCTGCAAGATCAAAAAAGTTAAGTAAAAAAACGAAATAATTCACAGAAATCTTGAAAATTTACAACAACAAAAAAAAAACAACGAGTCATGAAAAAAGTAATAAAACAAGTTTTTATTTTTTTTTTTGTTTTAACAAGAAATATTCCATAAAAATAATGGAGATTTTTGTTGTATAGACAAAAATGAAAAAAATTAAACAATAAAAGAAACGATGGAAAACCACAGCAGCAACAATATAAAAAAAGTGTTAAAAGGGAAAGGTTAACAGTATTAGAACAATTTTAAACCGCTGTTTTTTTGTTAATAGAAATTTACGACTAAGTTCAATTTATTACTTGGGTAATTCCATGTCAAATCGACCAAGAGTGGGACACGACCCTTTTCGCTTTTAATGAAATTTGGTGAGAAGGTTCCTTTTTTCCTATTCAAAATGTCATAATTTCGTCGAATTAGCCGAATGTGTTAAGATTATTTCTTCAATATCTCGAAAACTTCTTTACATACCTACTAAGATAATTTTAATGTAATTTTTAAAGAGAATACTTGGGGCTACAAACCATATACATATGTACATACATACATATTGGAAAAAAATTTTTTTTTGGAAAAATATATGTTGGGCAGCCTTCTCCATATTCGAAATAACGGTATATACAATATAATTGCCCAAAATCTGTTTAATTATAATACACATCAACACACAATAATGCTACTTACATACATAATAACGATTACAAACTAAGAGAAAGATATGATAAAATAACAGGCTTCAAACTATTTCACTGTCTGCTTTTTACCATATACTCGCTTAAAGCATTTGCTCTTATTATGTCAAACGAGCACATAAGCAATGCTTTGTAATGAATTAAAGCGCCATTCAAAATATCGTCGTTTTATCAAATGGCTTGACAATTTAACAGCCTGTTCATCGATTTCGAACGTTAACGTTCACATAAAAAAACTATGGCCTGTTCCTTCCTTCGTTATCGACGAAAAGGCCCTTTTAATGCAACTCTATTTTTTAAAAATTTGTTCTGGCAACACTAGTGATATTTGACATTTCCTCAAAAATAAAAAAAAATTAAGTAAAAAAAAATTTACTTCTATCCCAGACGAATTCATCCCAGGTGATCTCGGTACTACAACAAGTACAACTCGTACAAAAACCACAAGCAATTTGTTTTTGTAAAATCATTGTGCAATGTAAAAAACAGAAATAAAACAAAACAAAGACAATAAACAACATTTTGACATCCAACAATGATTAACCTAAAAAAAAGTTATCAGCAGGGCTTTTAATACAACCTGTAATAAATTCGCCTTGTTTCTATCAGTAAAAATGCTAAAACAATATTAAGAAAAATCGAATAAATAAAGAAAATGTGTCAAATGTTTTAAAATATTTAGCGAAGGATCAAGGCCCATTGAAAAGGTCTGTGCAAGAAGCCTGATGATCATTGTTTATGTTCTTTTTAGTTGTCAAAAGTTGTTTACATGTGCATGTATACGTTTATGGTATGCCACACATACACGTTTTTTCCTTTTGCTTTGTATATGAGGTAGTAAATTTTTGACAACTAAAAAGAATCGTATTTTGTTTTTGTACAAGTAAGCAGACCTGATAGATGGGCCTTGCGAAGGATAAATTTAATAATGATTAAACGTAAAGGTTCTTTAATATCTTCACAAATTTACCACTTACGGCAGTGACTTTTACATGCCAATAAAATAAGACATACAGAGACGCAGTAAAGTAATTGAACGAACTCTTAACAAATTTTATAAAAAAAAAAATTTTTAAGTGCCACGGCATTGAAGGGAAAATACTAAAAAATAAATGAAAAAAACATTCAGTTGGTAAATCTAAACTCACCAGTTTTCATATGCGTTGAAAAAAGCGCTTTTTGTGTCAAAAATGTATTGCTTCAAAGTGGGAACTCACCATATACAATTCATGCCTTCCGTAAGCGAAATGGTAAGTGCCCATTCACATTATACGATTTTTGTACTTGCGATTCTTACTTTATTGGCAAGAGGGGTGAGATGAATTAAAAGGGTTACACAAGCGAGTATACTCTTCGATTCGTTTTGTTCGCTAATTCGTTCTCTTATTTGACGAAAAATGTATTGAAGTTCGGTTGCACAAAAATCGTACAATGTAAACATCAGACCGACTTCAAGGAGGAAACGACAATAATCGCAACGACAAAAATCGTATAATGTGAATTGGGACTAAGCGAAACTCTTACATTTTTACCTTACAAATCTGCTTCGCTCGAATCACAATTTTTTTTTTTATTGGGATAGTGCTTGAAAAAATAAGATGCTCCACCAACAACATCAAAGGAAGCTAAAAGTGGTCCAATGGATAAATATTTTTTACAAAATACTTCGATCGATTCTCTTAAGGAAATGATTTGCTGAAGCATAGCAGAGAATGGAATGTACGTTAAAAGTTAAAAAAAACCCAAAGTTATTATGTTGACTCTTTTGAAATCTAATGTCATGTTCGGACGGTGCTTTGGATTACTTTGCCCTCTGTGTTTATTACTTATTTGAATAACCATGTTCGCACGGCATTTTCCTAATTGGTTTTGACAGTTCTTCTTCTTCTTCTTTTTATTAATTTAGTTTATTGCTAAATTTAATTGTTTGTTTGCGGTTACTTGTATTAAGAATGGAAAGAAAAAGTAAGTAAAAAATAGTATTTCAAAGAAATACATGCATATAAAATATTTATTTTCTTTTTTGTATTCCATTAAATTTTATAATGTAAAATTACTTCCTTTACTTTTGTTTACTTTTCTTTGTTTATGTGATATTTTGTTTGTTTTTTTAGTGCTTTGAAATCTGGTGATGAAAAAAAAACGATAACAATTAGAGATCACATTGATTTTAAAGTAATCCACAGGGTAATAAAAATTTAATTACATACAAAAGAGATAATCCGCTCTCAAAATTTTGTATGACAAATTATGTAATTTGGATCATAAATAGGCTGTGAATTACGAACGAGAGAGTGAATTACGAAAAAACACTGTCGTGCGAACATGGTATAAGGGCTTAAATATGCCCGAAGTGAAGCAACAACTTGGAGCTACATTGACAAGTTTTATTTCTAACTACATAATACTAAAGTACTAATTTTTTCTAAAATTATCTCGTAATTTATGAAATTAAATTTAAAAATTTTAATCGCTTAATCGAATAATGCAAAAAAGTCAAATATCAATTATTCGTTTAATCGAACAAAAAATAACCCGATTAATTGAACACCCTAACAATTACTACCGAACATAGCGTTTTGCCGACTCCGACCTCTAATGTTCGGTCGCACAATCGTTAATAGTTATGAGTTAAAATGTTTTTATTAAACTTTATTTTATGTCTTTATGTCCTTTTTAAAGCTTTTTTAATAACAACAAATAAACTGTTAAACTTAATTGATTAATTCAGGAAAAAAACTACAAATCAGTTTCTCTTAGGTTTCATTAAGTGTACTTTGTTTTTTTTTTTTAATATTTTTTATGACGTATAAAAAGGTCATTAAATTTTAAAATAACTTTTCTAGTATGTAAAAAGTGTATGTATGTTAATATATTTTAGGGAATGGCCATTGGTGGGAGTTTTTGGGGTTGACATTTATTGCTACTACTATATTGTCCATCTATAATCTATTTTTTTCCTTTTATTTTTCTTTCCTAAGAATTTATAAATTTTACGTAGAATACATGAGCTTCTTCAGTTATTTTTTATTTATTGGTTTTATTGATGTAAGGGGTGTTTTTTTTAGAGGCATAGAATTTTTTTTAATAAAATACAACAAATTCAATGGAACGACCAAAATGTTGGCTTTAGTATAGTAGGTTTGCCGGTCGGCCTTGAATTTTCCTGATTTACAAGAATTTTCAATGCTCGTCAAGAACCAAGAAAAAATATCTAAAATTATTAATGTAGTCGTAAACAGATTTATAGTATTGCGTATAAATGGACGATTATGCGCAAGCTCTATAAGTTTGGCGAACAGAGCACGAAAAAATGTCCACTGTTTGGAAACGCGCTTCTGGTTTAATTCTTTGCGTGGTAATTTGCCAAAGTATATTAGAAAAAGTCAAACACTTCATTAGTATGTCAGATAGCAAGGCGAATTTACTAGAAAGTGTGTGGTCAAGTGACAGATGGGGTTTTTTCCGGTAGTCGACTTGTCACAGTTTGTATACAAACTAGCAATAATTTTGACAATCCAACCACAGAAGCAGTGTTGTTGTAGAGCAGTGTTGTTGTAGAGCAGCGTTGCCGTTGTGACACTAAAGTATCACTTTTGACCCTTTTTCATGCCAATTATACTTTTTGTGATCCTTTTTTTAATTTATCACTCTGTATCATATTAACAAAATTTATGACACTTTTTGAACCTTTTTGAAAATATGTAAGTACAAGTTTCCATATATCTTACGAAAATTCTCATGAGTTTTGTGAACTTAGATATAAAAATTTGTAGCATATCATAACGTCCAGTGTCATATGTGTCAACGGACACTATATTCAAACAAACTTAATACAGAAAATTGTGAGCCCATGTTTTCCTCTCTTAATTTGCTCGAATTGGAGCTGGAAGAATGGACTCCAAGTGAAGAATTAATAACAAAATATAGAATACGTATTTCTAAAAAGTGATAAACGTTTTCAAAGGTTTTTGTAAAATTATCTAATTTTTTTGATCATATGACCATATTGAAATGTACCTGTGGATTGTTTCTTAGTTTAAACATTGATTTATAATTTAATTAAGTAAAATTACTTTTATTTTTCTCCCAAGTGTTTAATTAATACATACTAATAAACTTGACCCAATTTTACTTCAAAATAACCTTTGTTGACCCTTTATTTTCTTAAATACCCTTTTTATGACACTTTTTCGTAATTTTCAACGGCAACCCTGTTGTAGAGTTAACCTCACTTTATAGTCAATTCGCCTTGGCAGCTAGTTTTACAGTTATCCCTATTGTAAGTTCTATACGTCTTAAAAAACACCCTTTTACATACATACATACTTTCTAAAAGTGTTCAACGGTAGACTTTTTGTAATTGTTAATATGTATGTACATACATATGTATGTGTATATTTAAAGGAAGCAACAGTTGATTTTATTTTGTTTTGCTTTTGTTGTTCTTTATTGATATGTAGGAAAATGATGTTGGGTTCAGTTTTTTCTGCCTTTTTTACATATTGTTTGCTTTGCACATTTTTTTTTTGCAGTTAAATGTTACTTTCATCTGTTTGGTAAAATTTTTTTGTGCAAATATTTGTGTGTGCAAATGTTTTGGGTGTAAGTTAAATTTTTTATGAGAATTTCTATTTTTCATTTTCTTAAAAAAGCCGGATTGAAATACTTTTTTATTTTTATGTTAGAAATAGATTTAGTTGTAGGTATTTAATAAAAGTTGCTGTTAATAATTCGAAGTTTTACTATGAGGATTTGCGAGGGCTGAGGGGTACAGGATTTTTTTTTATAAACTTAGCTAGTTACAAATTTTACAGATTGTTTTTGTCGGCATCAATCATAGATGCTAACTAGAAATATGAGAGCTGATAAACTTGATAAAATTGTTAAAAACTTTTTTTTGACAGTTTAAGGATTTTTAAGTCGTCACCCTGTACCAATGTTCTGTAACTAAAGTGAGAACTTCTCGCATCGAAAAGATGTGAAACCAAATATTTCATCGTTTCTCAAAAAGTGAGGAAAAAGTTAGTCTGTAACTCATGTCGAAAACTATCAATAGAGATTACGTCGTTACGTTATAAATGTCATAACATTGTACTCGAAGCCGATGTGACATTGCAGACTTTAAGAACGCCAGTCACACATATCGCTGACGGCGACCAAAATTTACTAAATTTGAAAAATTTTCAACGACGGCGGCGTTAATACATCCGTCGGCTATACCAAATAATATAAAGTGCGACTTTAATGTTTGTTGTTTGCAAACGAGCTGTGAAAACATTCGTATATTTTATAAAAATGTTAAAAGGAAAACAATTAAACAATAAAAAAATGTGCCAAGAACAAAATATTATTATTCTTTGTATTTTGCATTTTTAATTGTTTTAAGTGTTAAAATTTTTTCTCGCCCCATTTTTATTCGTGAGCTTATTTGACAGTTCAAAGCTGTAACTTTTTTCAAAAAAATTTTATAGACACAATATTTCTGTAAATTGGCGAGTAATTTCCTGGCGTGACAGCTAGTGCTCGCCAAAAAAAGTTACAGACACAGTTAAGTGAGAAAAACAGCTGTTTGTTTCAATATATGGCATTTTTGTTTCATTTCACACATTTAAATGGAAAAGTTTCTCGACGCGAGAGTTACAGAACATGGGAACTGGATTCTTATGAGAAGCGGAGTTTATTTAACAATATACCTCTGTACGTGTGTTGGTTAAAATGGGATTTTTAATTTTTTTTTTTAGTTTTGCAGGAAAGAATTTTTTAACGAGCTAGAAGGACCAAATTTGGGTTAAATATTTCTTTGTATGTGTATAAGAAGTATTTACCACTATGTATTAATTCATACATCAAACATTTTTGACAAATCTGCATTTAAAACTCCATATTTTAGAAAATAATAAATAATAAATAAATAAATAATTTTAAAAGTCGACCCTAATTTAGGGGTTTGGTACTATGGGGTCCTTAAAAAACGAGTTAAGTTGATAAATACAATTGAGTTTAAACATTACTAAATCCATCAATTATTACTAAAAATTTTCCAAATCTGTGGGACTTCCCCCATGCGCGTTTGCGTATTTGTTTTTCGCATCTTTTTATTTGTTCTGTTTTCGCAAATCATCCCTATTTTATTTATTTTGAAGAAAAATTTTGCTAAATATGATGATTTTTTATGGCTAAATATATTACCCAAACTAGTGAATTGGCAACACTGTTTCCCAGCAGTCTTTGTTTTAAAGACTCAATTAATTGTGTCCTGCTCACGGACTTTCAAAATATTTGGATATTCCCAACAAAAGCGAAGGTTTGATATGAAACTTTTCTTATTTAGTTTTTTTTTGGAGAATTAAAGTCTCCCATTTGGAAACCGTTGATATAGACTGCTACTTTGTCTTCGTTGTGTTATAATGTAGTTTTACATGTAGTGAATTCACACTTCCTATCCGTTGTTTTCATTATTTAAGGGCAATTCAAGTATCAGGTGCTGTTTTTTACAGGTTGAAAATGTCAAAATCGCTTAAAAAAACATGTATTTTGACAGTTTCAACAAGAAAACAACCAGAACTAACTGATCGGTTGAACCCACCCGATAAATGAATTCGCCTTTGCGTTTTCATAGAGAAATTTTGCAACCTTTTGCTATATTTCTAAAAAAAAGTCTTACCTCTTTTTTTTTTTTAACTAGCTATGTGTTTTTTTTATCTGTCGTTCTGTCCGTCTTGTTTGTATTATACAATTATTTATGTTGTTGTTATTTTCTTTTAGTAGTATTTTTTATTGTCTAAATTCTTTTAAATGCAAATAACTTAAACGTACCTTGACTTTGTATGTTGATACATATTTTTTTATTTTATTTTATATAAATTTTGCTACTAGAGTCAGACATTTATTTAAGCGTTTTTTTTTTAAATGAGTTTTTTTTTGTTGTACACTTTTTTCATTCATATCTAAACAAAAACGCTTTGTACGTGTTTTTTATACTAAATTCATTCATTCATTGATTAAAAAGCAAATGAGTAAAAAAATAATACAAGAACGAAAACGTATTTAAAAATTTGCACTAAGTATTTGTTAGCCACAATCAATGGAAGCTGCATTTCGCTAATATCACCACAACAGCTGTGTTTATTGGAAAATTATAAACATACATACATTCATACATACATACATAAATACTTATGTATATTTATCTACTCTTTTGTTTTTAAATATAATTAATATTAAACAGAACTTTATGAATGAAAGGAATGTGTTGTGCAAAAATTCATATTATTTAAAATTGTATAATAAACTTAAATAGAAAAAACTTTGATATTTATTATTGCCTAAGAAAACTTAAAATAGGTTTATCATATTAATTTTTATAAATATTTGTTGTATTACTAATAAACAACTTGAATCATTTTTTTTTAAGAATTTTATTTAGAAAACTACAAAATTGTATGTAATTTTAATGAAAAAAAAAATCTCAAGTCTTACCTTAATCCTTGTTTCTGGCATAACTTGTTCAACACCATAATACAAATAAAATTTAAGTTGGAAACATTTGTTTTATGGTTATTTCACTTATGCATAAACGGACTCTTTTTTTATCCTAATAAATGCAGACTCCTTTACATCCTCAAAAATGCACCGTTTGGTGCGATTTTCACGCTGGTGGCACCATCGGACCTTATTGCTTTAAAAATTAAGCCAAAGCTCGCTTAACGGTCAATAGAAATAGGTGTTGCACCTAGGGATTCAACATCGTTGTGAAAAACATCGATGTTCAAAAATATCGATTTTCCACGATAACCATCGATGTTAAAAAACATTGGTAAAAACATCGATGTTATAAACTAATTTGTATTAATACTTACGGACTGCTCAAACTCTTCTTTGCTACTGAAAATCTTAATGCCCAACTATAATATGCATAAGCTTGCATAGGCTTCTGCCAAAAATTAACAAAAAGCCTGTCAAATGAATTTAGAGATACAACAACAAAAAACATTTGATTCCGTACGGAAAGTCCGATCAGTTTCGCACGTTTCCTTAGCAAATGCCAGATGAATAAAACTTAACAAACATTTCCTTATGTACAATGTGGTTTAGCACATATGATTTACATGTATTCACACAGTTGCTAGAGCCAACTTAATCATATTATAGTTGGGCCTTAACACTTGTTCACACAGTCTTAAAAATTGTTTTAACATTTCTTTAGTTTATAAAAGGGGTTTTCCCTTATTACATATTCTTAGTTATGCAATGCATGGTATACACACACATATGTACATCTATACATAAATGCTTTGAAATACACTTTTTATATTTTTTAAAAAAGGCACTTTTTTATATTTTAAATAAAATTTAAATTTGTAAAGTTATTATAAAAACTGGACGATGTCGATGTTTTTAGTTTTGAAGCCGATGTATCGCCGGTATCTCGTACATCAAAACATATTTTCTAAACATCGATGTATCGTTTGCATCCCTAGTTGCACCATGATCAATTATTTTTTGTTTAAAAATATGGATGACATTGACCCGAGCGAGATGGGACTTTAACAGGATGGCGCTACGTACCATACGGCGATCGAAAACATCGACTTATTGACATTAACATTTGGAGTTTATTTCGAGAAATGGACCTGTCAATTGAACTCCAAAGCTGAACGATTTGACACCTCGGTATTTCCTTAAAATTTTCAAATTTTCCAAATTTTCCTTAAACTTAATGATACATTTTTTATTTCGACTACAAAGTGTTATGAACTTAGCCTACGGCTAGCAATGCTCGAAATAGTGCCTGAAAATTTAACGTCCAGAATGCGCTATGTCAAGCACAGCAACGATGTCCATATGCCGGAAATCATTTCAAATGCCAATGCCATATCTATTTAATTTTTTATCTAATTTTTTACAATTTCAAGTTTTATTCGGATTAAAGAAACATCTTTTACATACATACATACATACATATATAAATTATTACATATGAACAATGACTTAACAAAAACTGGCGCCAAAAAAACCGTTAGTTTTTTGTTTTGCTTACTTTCTACCCGTCAAAAGAATGCCAGATTGTTTTTAACCTACTTAAGTGTAACCCCTTTTAGCTGCTCTGGCAAGTTTTAAATGCATTGCATGATTTTTTTTGCTTCTATTATTAGAAGCATCGTTGTTCATGGGGAATATTAATTTTTCTATATGCACATGAATATTTATGAATGCATTCCAATGAAATTTTCACTATTATCTGTTATAAACATGTTTTTTGTTGTTTTGTATTATTTTTTTAAGGTTGTTGACATAGTTTTGCAATTTACAATAAAAATATTTTATGACGTTTTAATGCAACAACATCAGCAACATGAATTACAGAGTAGGAGAAGGATGAATAATTTTTATTTAAGAATTAAAGTTAAAAAAATAAAAAAATTTTTTAATAGAGGAATATGACTGAAATAATTTTATTGTTAAATGTAAGAAGTTTTTAGATAGAAAGTTAATATTTCCTTGAAAACAAATGCATAAGTATATACATACATATGTACATAAGTACATAATTATAGAAAAACGTGGGTTTTTACAATAACAATTAAACCGGTATGTATGTACGTACATATACATACATATATTTTGATGTCGTTTAAAAAGATAGCATTCACTACAGGAATAAATAGGCAGGTGATCTCAAACCTTCAAATGCACATACAGGTAAAGCCCGTTATAACGAATGATATAATGTCAGCCCCTTTTGTTAAACTGACTGACAATAAATCGAAAATACGTTTTTTTTTGCATCATTTATATCTGAATAAATACTGAGTCGATTGGTCCCGGTCCCATATTTGTATGATGAATAAAAATTCACCTTTTTGTTTCCATAAAAAAATAATTGTAGTTACAGCATTTTATAGGGCTGTGGAAGAAAACTCGTTTGATGTAAGCCGCAGAATCACCGGAAACAATTGACTTGAGAGGAAATGTTAATAGCCGAAATATAAAGCGAGAAAAAATAAAAATACATTTTAAAAATCATGTTCCTAAGTTGTATAGTTTTTGTGATATGCATTTTATTTTTCTACTTTTATACAGTTTTTTTTGGCTCTGGTGTCCATTTTATGTTTTGTCAGTTACAGCGTTTTTTAATTCTTGCGACGATATGTTGAAACAGCAAATGTATGCTTACACTCATATGCTTAAAAATAATAACAAATGCCTCTATCAGCGTATTCATATTCAATATGCGATATAAGAAAAAGACTTACAACTTTTTTACATTCTTCTAAAATTTTTATTTTTTCACTGAATGATATTCTTTATATTCCCCATCTTCCTTCAATAACACTTTAAACCAAACTTATTTATTATGCTTAAAACTAAACTACATGTTCTATTACTTTGTAACAAACAAAAAAAAAAACATATCCAAACAAACGGCATTGTAACGACTTTTTGGTTTTGCTTTGTTTTTTTTAACCATTCGTTAAACCGGGAGCAAAAAAAATTGATCGTTCGTTATATAAGGTAGCTAATGAAAAAACCTTGCTCATTCGTTATATCGGATTTTCGGTAAATTGAGTATTTGTTATGTCTAGCTTTGCCTGTAGTACTTACATAAGTATGTATAAGGCATTATTCGAAAAGCGGACACACCAAAAAAATATTTTACTGAAATTCCTTTTTATTTGGCATAACTTAACACTCGTAGGTGTGTGTGTTGCATGATGTTTATTTGTCGAGTTATGCGGTGCTAAAGTGTTACCAGTTTTGAAAAATTGTTTTTTAAAATGATTGTTTCGACATGTTTTTCTCATCTGACATGTCAAATTTCCCACTGCAAAATCCATACATGTCGTGTGTTACCTTTTTTAATTTGCTTCTGTAAAAGTCAAACGCAAAGTCATCTGACAAAATTTCAATAAGAGCGTGCTCTATTTTCTTCTGACATCAGAAATCTATACCGGGAAGAAACCGGCAGCGGCGTTCACTATTGACGGAATTATTAGCCGGCTGAAGTTAATATTTTACAATACCGATACATGTATGATAATTTCACCATTGAATAGAAATTATGTACATATATTAAGAAAAAACGTTTCATTATAATATCCTAAATTGTAAACTGAACTGTTTTTCGGCGTAAACAAAAATTTGTATGGCGGCTGCACGCTATTTTGAAACCGAGAAATACTTTGGTTTCTGCAATAACTATAGACAATGTCAGAAGCAAATTACATGCACGTTTGTGACCGAATATTATAAACCGTATGTAAAACAGCAATTTTGACAGACATGCACAATTACATGAGGCTTGCCAAGTTGACAAGTCAGATGTAAAAAACATGTCGTCTATATGCTCCTTTAGAAACAAATGAAACAAAAAAAGTTTGATCTTTATAAAAAAAAATTAAAAAATTAAAATTACGAGTTTTTACGAGTTACGCAAATTTGTTTACACGCCTAACGCACCTAAAAACCGGATGTGATAATTTTAAATTTAAATTTTTCTAACTTAGACCCAATATTTTTGTGGTTTTTTTAACCGAAATTAGCTTACGGTATCCTAATTATATTGTAAAAGTTTTGAAATCGGATATCCATAAGTATAAAAGTTACAAGCGTAACGGTTTCTTATGTGAACATGACATTTTAGGAGATGATGCAAGTGTTGCCAATAAAGTCATTAAAAAAAAGGAAAATTGAAAATGATGTCGGTTACGTTATTTTCGCGGTTAGGGCTCGGTATGTATGTATGTATGTATTGTATGCATGTGCTAACCCTGCAAATTATAGGACCAGTCCAAATACGCGTGTAAAGAGTAGCCCACAAGGGACTAGGACTAGTCTAAAAGGAACCCAAAAGTATGGAAAAAACATGGTATATTAAACATTACGATGTCCTAGGGCAGGACCATATAACCCAGCTTTGGACTACAAAGGAGTAGTTTTAAAACTACATGTCGTCTCCCTACAAACACTTTTTAACAATGACATGGTCCATGCTTGCATTACATCGGACCAGTCCATGGAGTAGTCCATTTAATCAAAATGGATCAGGTGGTCCAATAATATTTGCAGGGAATATCAATTCAGCTTTATTGGACTTTATCGATTACAAAACTGTTTTAAATTTTTTTCGCGTAGTTAGTAACCCTCAAGTTTGTTTGTTATAAACTGATTTTTAAAGCTTCTTCTTTATTTGAAACATATAAATATGTATGTATGTATATGTACACCCATAAGTTTCAATTTTATTTTAGTATGACTAAACAAATTTTTTATTGTTTTATATGCAATGTACATATGTATGTATACGAATTTTAATAAAAATTAAAAAAAAAAGGTTTTAAAAACATGAATTTTTAGGCAGTGAAAATACTTGTATTCCCAAAAATAACTGACAATATTTTATTTTTCGGGAATTAAATTAATATCATGTGTTATGTTGACTTTGAGGAACGATGTTGGTTGTAGCGACTTAACACACCTACAAAAGAAAAAGTCTAAAGGGGTCAATATCACGATCTTTGTGGCCAGTTCAAATTGCCTCCACGTGAGATGAACATGACCCCAAATCGCTCTTGCAGATTGTTCAATGTGGTTGATCTGAGTGGCACCTAGCAGCGTACTGTTAAAAACATAATGTCGTTGATGTCCGTCAATATTATTTAATTTTCGCCAAAATAAGTTGGTAATCATCGAAATATAGTGTACGCTGTTGACGTCGTTCTCAAAGAAATGTGGAATGAAGATGCCACCAACCAAAACTTCACGCTTAACAATCCCTTTTTTGGGATGCCTTGGACGCTATTATATCTGATGTAGATTGGTATCCTAGATTCGACAATTTTGTTGACGTACCTATGTATTCATATAGAAATTAATAGGTACGCTGTTTTACACTATCACACAAGTCTTACGTATTTGCACGAAAATGAATCCATGATCTAATTATTGTTTGAAAATATTTAAAATACAAAAACAACTAATCATGACAGGGTTGTATTTTTTTTTTTAACACGTAAGACTTGTGTGATAGCGTAAAGCAGCTATAAAGACTATCATGGGTTGTGCTGGAAATCAAAAACTGTAAAATATAATTTATTTATTTTCAGTGTAAGAGTCCGCGCTTTGATCTTCCGTTTTGTAAAATTTTGAATACAACAACAAATGCAGTGTATTGCAGAAAAGCATATTACTGTATTTTGAAGACTTAAGACCCAACCAGAACATGCATGTATTAGCTTAAGCAACTGTCAAAAACTAACGAAAAGTCTGTCAAATGCATAAGCAAATAAAAAAAGACATTTAGGTGGCCATATCTATTTAACCGTTGTTGCATATTTGTGCAATATTTTGTTTTTTTGCGAGTACTTTAAACTTAAAAGTACCAAAAAGTCCAACAGTGTATTTGTTTATTTTATGCTATTTAATTTGTAAAGAATTTAAAAATAGATAATTTGTGAGTGTCTTAAAAAAAATGGAAAATAAATTAAAATAGGTATGTAAAAGTCCATTTAAATTTATTTTATTTTTTATTGTTATACATACAAAGCTGTTTTCGTACGGAATGCGCGTTCTGTTTGGCACTTTGCTTAAGCAAATAACATTTGACGAAACTTGACGAAAACCATCATTAAGTCAGAAGCAGTGTTGCCAGAAGTAGGGGAAAATCTCTACATATAGATATGATTAATACTAATAAGAAGCGTAGGTTAAAACGGATAGATTTTTTATAATCCCAAATACGTAGGGATTTTTCGTCATATCGCATTATTTATGACATATTTTTAGTAATATTTTCTTGTCCAAAACGGTTGAAAATTTTTCTTTTCCCTAAAATCTCTTCAAATAAAAATAGATTCCCAGAGTTGTTTGTGATTTAAAAAGATGGCAACACTAATATTTATGTATGTATATGTTTTTTCTAAACAATTGTTTGCTAAAATATACACCAATGCCTTAGTGACAAATAAAGAATTTGTCGTAGAAAAAATATGTTTCATGCATTACTTAGGGTTAGCAAAGAAGCTAACGAATAGTGGGTAGCAATTGTTACAGCTTATGCTATGTTCATACGACGATATCAAGGCAAATTAACTACAGGTGGTGTCGAAACGCCTTCTGTTTTTGACAGTTCAAGCCTATTTGTTTTAATTAAACACTGGTCAAAAGCATTTATGGCCCCTATTATGAGTTACATTCGATAAACGATGTACGCTGGCTATCGAACACGGACTATTGAATGCTAATTTGGTATTATGTGGCAGCACTGTCGAAAATTTCGTTGTGCTTCGAATTTTTTAACGAAAAAAAATTTGCTTTCGACGGTGCAAATAAATGTAAAAAACTTGTTGAAAATGGTACTATTTGTAAATTTTTTGTGTTCGTATACCAAATACCATATTCTTTATCAGTTTTGTTCATTTGATGCAAGTCCAACGCCGTAAACAGCAATTGGAAACGCTCATATTCCTTATGGAACAAAATTCTTTTTTTACCAAATTAGTTGCAGCAAAGTTCAGCATGTAAAAAAGTGGGATGAAACCCCACTGAAGCTAAATTATTTGAAAACAACAATAACTCCAAAGTGGTCACGCTTAACTTTAATATTATTTTTTTGTAGAAAGGAGCGTCTTTCCTTATTGCGATAATTAGTGTCTTTTCTTGATTCTATGACAGCGTATGAATAAGCGGATGCTTTTTTTTTTAAATTTAAATTAGCTACGAAGAAAGGTAAAAAATCACGGACTTTTTGATAAGTTCAACATTTTTTTTATTTAATTTTTTTGTTAATTTTTTGTTTGTAATACAAAAAGCCTTCAAGGCCAAAGCGCTTATATGGCCTTGCCCTTGCAATTTTAGGGAGATATACGTAATAAAAATCATTAAATATTTTTTAAAATATCTATTGATAATTAAAAATCGTATGATTTTGGCAACACTGCTCTCATATTTTTTATCATTTAATTGACTGTTTTTTTCCTCTTAACTTTTCCTCCGTCTCCCAAAGTAATTACAAAATGTTAACTATATAAGTACATACATACATACTTATGTATGTACTTTTCTCACTATCATTACCAAATTAGATGACGTTCGTATCAATTTCACAATGAATAACTTCCAATAATAACAATTAAGATTGAATTCATTTTTTATTTAAATGTATAGATAAAAGTTAACGTTTGCGGTTTAATAAACGCCTTTCTATATATAATTTTTATTTATTTTCCGGTTTTTATGTACATACGTATATACATACATATGTATGTACATACATATGTAAGTATGAGGTGATTCATTTAAGTAAATCAACCACAGTTTTTGTAGAAAATATTTTTTGCACGTAAACACACGTACTTTGTTGTGTACTACTTATTTTGAGCCAGGGATGGAAGTTATGGTAGCTACTTTTTCACATTTGAAGCTTTTTTGTTACCGTAGTACTATCGTAATTATCTAATACAAGTTAAAAGGGGAAACGTTTTTTAATCCACAGTGGATATTTCTCCATCTCCCATATAGTGAATGAATGAATGCCTAGGGTTTGACCAGCTCCTATCAAATCTTAAATTTCATATTTTTGACCTATTATTGTTAATGAGCCCTCTACACTTTGCAACTGGTCGTACAATAAACCAGTTGGTAATTCGCAGCACAGGGAGTCTTACAAGGAAGACTTATATTGCTTAGACTATAAATATTGTTTGCAATCCTCTTATATGGAAATGCCTTTTATTAACCCTAGATGGTTTCTGTTCGTCAAATCGACGTATTTTATTTACATATAACTTTTTAATGAGTGTTCAAATAACGCTCTTTTTGTCAACAACATTAGCTGATGGCGTAAGCTTGTAGTGAGTGGACGTACGCTGGATCCTCATTTTTTTAAAGTAAAAATTCAGGTGTGTACACGTCGTAACGACGAAGAGTAACCTTAATGTAAGTTTTTCTGTCCTTTTTTGGGAATTTTAAATATTACTTTTGTCAACAACTTCGTCATATTTACATACATACTTACAATACGTTCCAAAAGATCAAAAACCCAAAAACCGACGACAGTATCTGAAAAATCTTCATTAATCTCTCGTAGCTCCCTATTTATGTGCCTATAGCAAACTCAGAATGTATGAACATGAAATATTTGCCAGAAAAGAATCTCATGCGTAAAATAAGGCTTATAAATAAATATTTTTTTCTTTTGTATTATTTGACCGATTTGAAAAAAGTTCAAATTCGTATCGAATTTTAGAGAGAAAAATAATTTTTTTTTATGCATATTTAATTTTTATTTTTTTAATACTTTTTTCTTTAAAAATCGTTCCGCTAGAATTAATTTTTTTAAAAGTTTGTCGGTTCGACGAAGAGTAACCTTAATCTACTAAAATGAAGAGTAACCTTTCATTACAGATTATTAAAAAAAATGTCACGAGACAGAAGATTTTGCGTTTTTTTGTCTCTTCAAAGCTGCCATTTTTTCATTTCTCTTTGTATCGTTTTTTTGCCGCAATAAGTGAACACAAATTTGTTAAGTTGAGATTTGCATGAAAAACTGTTGTAAAAATTAACTTTAAAAATTACCACCACATGAGTAAATAATATTTAAGTAAGTTAATAAGATAATAAAACAAAACAATATACATAACTAAATAATTTTTTTTTTACAAAACAGTCAGTTTTATGTAAAGCCTATAGTACACGGAATGTAAAAAGCTACATGCACATGAGATTCTGACGTAATTTTTTCGTCATCACACAACACGAACTTGCTTTTGTGGCTTTGTAGTGTCGTCAAAATTACGTCAGAACCACATACGCATGTAGCTTTTTACATTCCGTGTACTATAGGCTTAAGTTACGCTATAGTAGGTTAGGTTCCATGGGCAGCCATCAAAAGACAGCTCACTTGGGTCCTTTATTGGTCCCTTTGTGATACCCCGCGCCAATGCCCATCCCTTAGAGCAGTCACTCAGATGGCGTCACTGCAAAGTCCAACCACCTCGTCTTCCTAGTGAAGAGAAGGAGCGATTTCAGTTCCATCCCAGATAGATCCTCCAAACAGGCAAATACCGGTTCCCCCAGGCATTAAACCCTAATACCCCGCAGTCCAGGGCAATGACAGAGAAAGTGGAGCACAGTCGCCTCTTCCTCCTCGTTCTGACAACTCCTACAATAGTCATTAAATTCCAGACCCATTCTTCCAGCATGAGTCCCCACCGGCCAGTGTCCAGTTACAACCGATATCACAGTCCTAATCTGGTCCCTGCTGAACCCAAGTAGAGAGTTAGTTCTCCGTCCATCATATCCAGGCCAAAGGATCCTGGATATCGAGCAGGTGGATTCACAGGTCCACCGCGTCTGCGCAACTCTATAGGACTCGCGCCCTATAAGTGATTTACAGTGAGCCATTGGAAGGCCAATGAATTGGTCAATGAATGCATCATCCATGCGACCACCCTGTTTGGCCAGCTCATCTGCTACCTGATTGCCCGGGCACCCAGTGTGCCCCGGTATCCATATTAGCGTTACCCTTGAATGTTTCGCAATCTCATCCAAAGACATCCGACATTCTACAGTTAACCTTGATTTCGTGTAGACACTCGCTAGGGAAGCAAGGGCAGCCTTGCTGTCAGTAAATATACGTATATCTTCCGATATGCGATGATACCTCAGCCAGTTTGCCGCCCGCCTTATAGCCGAGATTTCCACCTGCAGGACACTAAATCCATCCGGCAGACGAAAGGAAACCTTCACATCCAGTTCCTCTATGAAGAAACCTCCGCCGACCCTCTCACCTTTCCTCGAACCATCAGTATAGACCCCTAGGGTCGGTTCACGGAAAGTATCCAACAGCACACTGCTGTGCGCCATAGTAAATAACATGTAAATTATGTATACATAGGTATACATAAATATAAAAGTAAAAGAAATCGTTATGATTGCAGGGTAAAGGCAAAACATTACTTATATAGAGTATTATCCGATGTGATAAAACATAAAATATATTAGTTGTTATAAATATTCCTGAGAGTAAACAGTTTTATTTTCGGATATTTAAAAATATGTTGCAAAAAATCTATTAATTTCACACATTCGTTAGCACCTTTTTTAAATCTTACAAAAATTTCTGTTGCTACATTTTTTTAAAGTTGGTACATTTTCCATCCCTGGTTTTAACTTTCCAAACAGCTGTGCTAATTAAAATGCAAATAATAAATGAGTAACAAAACTAATGACCGCAAAAAACACGCAGCACTAATAACACATGCGGGGAAGACAGATCTTGTCTAAATAATTAAGTAAACAAATAAATAAGTAATTAAATAATTGTCAAATAACAAGAAATGTTTTTAAATAAATAATAAACATTTAAATTGTAACAGAAAATGTGTTTTAAGTTAATAATAAAAATTTTAATTGTAACAGAAAGATATCAAGAACTTTATTTAAAAATACTTTAGAGCAAAAGAGAGGCTGAGTGCTAGTTATTAACGTTTTTTTTTCGTTCAAAGTGCTGCCAAACTATATCAGGAAATCTACATACATACATATGCATGTATACTTAAGTTTGGTTTAGGTTAGCTACACTATGGAAACAAACATCGGTGGGGATTAGTAAGGAAAGGGCTTTGATAAACAAACATACCACATTATATTAAAATAAAACTAAATATTGATGACGTGTTCAGCGTTTTATAGAAAATACACCCGAATCAATAAAAAATTCCAATTTTTATTAACTTTTTGTAAAAAATGAATTTGTGATAAAAATCTTTTGATAAATTAAAAATCAACAATTTCATTTGAAATGAAAATTTTATTAATTAAAAATTATTGTAAATTGTTTTTCAAATAATTAAACTAATGGCGTTTTCTTTTCTAAAAAAAAGTGTTGCATAAGTGTTACATGTGACTTGGCAACATTTTTAAATGCTCCCCTAATTTGTAAGAAGTGTTTCATATTTTACGTTTACAAAAGAACACAAATTTTGGCATAAAACAATAAAGTACAATTAGCGCAAGGTAAATTCAATTACAGGTGGTAGCAAGACTACAACAATTCAAAGCCAACAAAAACAACAGATGTTTTTTGTATTGCATAGCTAGTGTTTACGGGTCGAAACTTGCCACCACCTTGTACTGAATTCGCCTTGATCTAGTGCTGCACTCATGCCCCTTTAATTAAAATGAGTGTTGAACATGAAGCTTTTTTTTTAATTTTAAAGGGAACATCATCAGAAAAGAACGCTTTACAAATAACACATGTTTTCCAGAAAAGAACAAAGGAAATGTAAAAGTTAGAATAAATTCAGAATTTTACTCAGAAAAGAAAACGCCATAAATGTTATACATAACTTAAGGCCGCGTCGCATAGAATCCTTTAAACACTGTTTGTTTGTTCAGGTTACGCCTTAGTCCTATTACGTCGCTTTTTTTTTTAACTGACAACTAAGTTGATATACCAGTTTTCTTATTAGCTTTGTCCCATTTCGTACGTCTCCCTCCGTTCACGAAAAGTACTAAAGTTGGGCAATTTTTAACGGACGTTTAAAGCTATCAGTTGGTTTTTTGGTTTGATTTGTGTTAATTAAATAGTTTTTGTTTTGTGCCCAAAAATAAAATAAATAAACTAAAATTAAAAAAATATAATGGAGATCAAACTTATGGTCTCCGGTGTTGATAAAGCATTCTAGCCCAAAATCGTCGACCTCTCACCATTTATTGAAAAAAAAACCAAAATATCCTCGAATTCCATTGAAAATGTGTGTAATTTCATTAATTGTTTCATTAAAAGAGCTGAATGTCATATCCGTCATCTAAGTGGCGACTTAGAAAGAACGAAGGATTCTATGAGCCTTGGCCTTAAAAACTAAATTTTTTATTTTTAAAATTTTCTTGTATTTTTTTCCTATATTGTGGTTTATAATGTTAACCGCATTATGTCCTTGCCATATGTTTTAGTTTTTTTTATTATTGTAAGCCAACAACTTAAATCATCACACAACTACATGTACATTGTATCTCCAGCAAATTTCCAGATTGGTTTGTTTTTTACTCTTGTAACTTGGCAGCTGCCTAGTTACAAAAATATGTATTTATGTATACATCTTTACCTGAAACGCAAATGTTCCTAACCAAGGCGAATTAACTACAGGTGATGTCGAAACGGCATCTGATTTTGACAGTTTGAGCTTATTTGTTTTGATTTGTTGGTGTTTTGCTAAGAATGGTTGACATTTCGAGCCGTAAACACTAACAATGCAATGCAAAAAACACTATGTTGTTTCTGTTGCTATTGGATTGTTGTAGTTCCGACACCAACTGTAGTTGAATTCGCCTTGTTCCTAACAATCCAAAAATTTAAAATCGACTTTATTGAAGAGTATTGCATTAACATACATACATAATTGTCCACAAAAAATTTTGTAATCTTTTGCGAAAATGTTTAAAACGTTAGATAGCGGTTTTTGCGTTTAAGGTAACCATATATACACACATACACACGTTGGTATGTAGAAGTACCAAGCAACTAAGCAACAATGTAATAACTACTTACAAAGTGTATCAGTATCTTCATTATTATAGTTGTTATTATCATCAATCACGAAAATGATTTATCTGAAATATTATTATGTATGACTTTTCTGCATTTTATGTTGACACTTAAATGTTGTGTGTATACGCAGGGATTTTATAAAAT
Source organism: Pollenia labialis (assembly GCA_949318255.1). NCBI lineage: Eukaryota > Metazoa > Arthropoda > Insecta > Diptera > Polleniidae > Pollenia > Pollenia labialis. The sequence continues at coordinate 78,282,351 of OX439142.1, forward strand.
ACAAAAAGTTCAACCTGTCCTGGGGAAAATGGTGCTATAACTATGTATGTACATATGTACGTTTGGACTCCATTTAGAACCGTTTCTCTGTTTTCGACACATCCTAAAAAAGTACCGCCTTGATCTTGATTCTTGTTTATTTTTACAAGCACCAACTTCTATTCATTTTCATTTTGTCTATATTCTCTCAATTATCATCATAATCATCATCATGCACAATCTAACATTCGTATGTAGGTATACATAAATTCCAAGTTACATCAGTCATAACAACAGCAACAAAAAATGCAATAACAAGTGCAGCCTAATTTTTTCTACTGAATTTTTTTTGAATTATTACTCAATGTGTGGGGGTATAAATGTACATATATACATATACATATGTATGCATGTGTGACTATTTATATTCCATTTTTTTACTCTTGCAACAAGGTGCTGCCAGACGTTTATTTTAACAAAAAAAGTTTGTTTCTTATATAACCTGTAGTTATTTAATTTAAAATAAAGTTAATGATACCCAAGGCGAATTAACTACAGGTGACAGTTCGAGCTTATTTGTTTTGATTTGTTAGTGCTTTGCTAAGAATTGTTGACATTTCGAGCTATAAGCACTAACAATGCAATGTAAAAAACCCTATTGTTTTTGAATTGTTGTAGTGCCGACACCACCTGTAGTTGAATGCGCCTTGATTATACTCTTCACCACAGAATTTTAAAACACATTTGCGAGAGTGCACCCTATTCGGGAACCATGGAGAATCATGCTTATGTGCATATAAATATGGATCCATCTATCAGGTATGTGATGATAAAAGATCGATTTCAAAACGAACGTTTTTAAAAAGTGTAATGAATTTCGAGGGATTTTAAAATCCATTTCTGAATTATAGTCTTAAATTTTCGTTCCGAATACACTTCAGTTAACGTATGTTGTATGAAATTTAATAGAATAAAGACTGAAACTAAAAGTTAAATGTATTTAAAATCTATGTTAAAAGAAACTGAAAACGATATTTTCGGTTTCAAATCGTTTCGTTTTTAAAATCGATTTCAATCACATACCTGTATATTTTAAATTTCATTAAAATCGGGTTGAAAGTTTGTGAGAGAAATAAATTGTCCCCTACCTCCCCTTGGGGTCCTATTTTATAAAAATCCCCCTCGTGGTCCTACAATTCGGCCCATTTTCTTGGTCCTTGTGCCAACAAGAACCTATAAGCCAAATTTGATCAAATTATCTCCAAAATTGCGACCTGTACTTTGCGAACAAGGTTACATGGACAACTAGCCAGCCAGCCGGACGGACATCGACTCAGAAAGTGATTCTGAGTCGTTCGGTCCACTATTGTGGTGTGGGTATAAATATGTCACAGCGGTAACAAGAAAAAGTAAAAAGGCCTAATAGAAAGCCTTATCAACAAGACCTTCTCGCCGCATTCCATACTTATTTTGTTTCTTAAACAGGTTCTCAGTGGGAGCAAACCCTTCCACACTCCCTTTAATAACAACTTCGTTCTCTTCCCAAGGAGGGTGTAAGGTCACAAAGAAAAGAAAAGAAAAGAAAAAGAAAAAAAAACTGAACAACTTCATCTCTCCCTTCTTAAAGAAGGGAGTAGCGAATATATACTGAATATTTTGGAAAGTCTTTAAAAAAAAAATATACCTTCAGAAGGCAGGATATCATACGAAGCGAACCTTTTAGATATTTACCGCTGTTGTACTTAAAATTCTAATACCACTTCTAATTCAACAACACGCAGTATAACTTACTCTATAACCCTTTCGCAAAACTTCAATTTCTATAACTGCTCTATTATAATAAATATTTCCCAATTCTTCTATTCCTTTTACACATATTTCTTTGCTAATCCTGTGCAACAATTAAAACAACAATATACTGATCGTTTACGTCATAAACAGAATAATATGGTGCGCACTGGTACCGGAGGTGGAGGCGGCAAAGCGGATGCCAAACCTCGTGGACGTATGACAGCCTATGCCTACTTCGTTCAGACGTGCCGCGAAGAACATAAGAAAAAACATCCCGATGAGACAGTTATATTTGCTGAATTCTCCCGAAAATGTGCTGAGAGATGGAAGGTAAGTTATTTTTTCTTGAACGTTTTTAATTTTTTTTATTTTAATATACAACCAAATTATGAATAAAAATTTTCTGGGTGCCTTTCCCTTCTCCCATCTTTTCCTTTTTAAATTCAATTGTTCAAATGGGAAAAGGGGAAAACTCTTGGGGAATTTTTATTCATAATTGGGCTGAAAGTTTTTTACGTTTAAAAGAAATTTGTGGTCTCATATTTGAACGTTTTAACGTTTTATATGAATCTAGACTAGATTTTTCTTTTATCTGACTTAATCGCCAGAAACTTTTTTCGTTATTGTCTTAAAAAAAATCCGTATGATTATTTTTTCACGATAATTATTCGATATTATCGCTATTCATAAAATATCTGCAAATTTAAAGTATTATGGTATAATTTTTTCAAATTTTAATTTCATTTCCAATTTAAGCCACTTTTGTGACATTTTCAAATGTTTTTTGGCTAAAATAAAACATATTAACTCATTCCGTTGATTATAGTTTGATCAATTACATCTCCTTCCGGTGTTATTTTAAAACTTATTCGGGCATATGCCTGCTTTTTCCAAAGAATCAGTCAATTTCTGAAACAACAAATCAATAAATTCTTAAATCTAAGTTGAATATTAAAATTTCCAACCATTAAAATTAATTTCAAACCGTTTTTGAAAGCACGCTTTAATACATTTCTATATAAATCCCGTTTATAAAAAGAAAACGTTTTTGTTGTTCTATCCAATGAAATTAAAATTCAATGTTTCTGTTCGATTTAAGAATTAAAAAACTTAAAAAACAAACAAAAAACAAAGTAGAAATTGACTGATTTTTTTTTCTCCCTTTTTTTCATTCCTAGATACTCAAATCCACCGAGGAAGGAAAAGATGTAAGTGATTAGGGTCTCCCCCATAACGTGGTATTTATACACAAACTCCTATAAACAATTATTGCGTGAGTTTTAACTAAGAAAGTATTTGAAAAATTGATTTGTTTCAGTTCATATTTCATTTTTAAATTTTTAAGAAAACTTAAATTGATATAAAAAAAATATAGCATGCCAAACATAACAAGAGTGGCAAGCTGTCAAATAAGATTTTCCAGCCGTCCGATGTTTAATTCGCGATTTTTTTTTTTTGAAAATTTTAATTTATAATAAATAAAACCTTAAAGAATTTGAGTCAGATCCGCCAAAATGAATGAAAATATATCGAGGATAAAAGCAGATTATTATTTTTTCGATACCAGTTTTGGATAAACCATGAGGTGTGTCATGAAAATTTATCGATTTTACAACTGTGATGTATTTTTAGCGATTTTTAAATCTATTTCTGAATTAAAGTCTTAATTATAGGAGGTATAATATAAAATTTAAATGAATTTATACAGGAAATAAGAGAAAAATGTAAAGGGTGGTTCAGCCAAAACGCAAGATGTTAATTGCAAATAAAACAAAAAGTTTTCAGAGAATAATCTTAATATAAAACAATTTTGTGTGAAACAATATATCGGCCAAATGCTCGCTAAGGCTTCGGTGACATACCTCTATCCGATGGTCCATATTTTCAATGACTGAGACATAATTGAGGTTCAATGTCGTTAATGTGCCGAATTAATCATCAGCATCATCTTTTAGCTCATGAATTGTTCTTGGCTTTTTTAAAGTAGTCCAACGGTGTCAAATCAAATGATCGTGGCGGCCAATTTAAATCGCCACGACGTGAGATATCAAGGCCATTGAATTTCTCGCACAAAAGAGCCAGTATCCAGCAGATTATTTCCGAGACATCACTGCAGCCCTGCAAAACAAAGAGATCAACTATAGTTCTTAACTAGACATGGCGTCCAAACATGGCAATTCCGCTATCCTTAAATGCCTAATCCTAATATCCCCATGACCGGGGCATTGACCAAGAAAGTAAAACGCCGTTTCCTCTTCCTCGTTAACATGACATATTCAAAAGTAGTCATTATAATCTAGACCCATTCTCCCCGCATGAGTCCCAATCAGCCAGTGACCCGTCATTACCGGCATCACTGCCATAATCTGGTCCCTACCGAAACCAAGTAGCACGCGCGATCTCACCGCGTCGTACCTAGGCCACATAGTCCATCAAGCAGATTCTCTCAACCTGTCATCTCTCCTAAGATCTTCTGAACGACTCACTTCCAATTTTAGTTTTACAGCGAACCACTGAAATTTCGATCATGCCGTCGACGAACATGTCGTCAAAGAGACAGCCATGTTTCATGGTAGTCATGCCAGCGTTACCTTGGAATCTTCCGCAATCTCATTTAGGGACATCCGGCATTCCACAGTTAACCTAAATGTCGTGAAGACACCAGTCATAGCAGCAATGGCGCAGCCTTGCTGTTTGTAAATATGCACATTTCTCTCGATATATGATAGTACCTCAGCCAGTTTGCCGCCCGCCTTATGTCAGAGATTTTCGCCTGCAACACACTGTTGTCATCTGTTGGCCATTTCCTCGATAAAGAAACCTCCACCATCTTAGAACCATAAGTGTAGACCCTAAGGGCCGGCTCCAGGTGTTGCGTTTTATCGAACAGTTCATCACCATTATCATGATAAACTGTGAACAAGGTACAGAAAAAAGGTTCCGGAGTGCAATAGTCCAGTCCCGCCGGGTCACATGGTGCGTGCAGCGTGATCCTCGCATGATTATAGTCCCGCGTATACCAAAGACCCACCGCCCCCAGCCTAATCGCAGAAATTAGAGCCAACTGTTGCGAAATTATGTCAACTGGCAACCAGTTCAACATAGTAAACAGCGCCTTACGACCCCATTCACTAACACTATTCGCCTTCATCAGTGTCGAGTGATCCTTTCATCATCAACGCCATTTTTTTCTCAAGCATCCCACAGTACCGCCCACTAACCATTGTAGGTCACCACACTGCAATGCAGATTCAATGCAACGGGAAAATGTGTGCGTGGTGCCCCTGTGCAGCAATCTTCAAACATTGGTAGCGCCCATCGTTGATTTAATGATCCAGTTACCGAGAAGATTTTCCAATAAATCTAAAAATATCATCGTAAACATCTAACTCAATCTTTAATTCTAACATGCAGTCGGATCTAACATTATTGGAAGCTTCCTCAATGTCCAGAAAGGCTACAAGCGAGTATTCCCGAGATCCAAGGTATTTCAAATTATAGCTAACTAGTGAGTGAAGCGCCGTTTCCACCGACCTGCCTTTGTGTAGATAGGTAGAGTGCAAGTGTCTAGGAATAGCCAAAGGAGTAAGGGAACTAACACCAAACTTGTCACGTGACAGTTCGAATGTGGTATGAAACGATTCTTGTGCTTACACTTTATATAAAGGGGACTTGTAACTTTAACACGGGGTTAACTTTAAGAAGGGGTTAATTGACACCTTTTCGACACAAAATCCAGCCACGTGGCTTATTTTGTGTCAATTAACTTTCCTCTGGAGTAACTACACTTTAAACATATGTTCACGAATTAAGTGATACATATTTTTTCGCCTATCCCAATTCGTTCCTTTCTATTAAAAAAATTGTGTTTACTAGTCACGGGAACAATTGACACAAATTTCCCGCAGGGAGACACCCTCAGACGAAGATCAATGATCCTCTCAAAGGTCTTGTATTCCTAAGCTTTGTGTAAGAGGTTTTCCCTCCCTTTTATAATGAAAACCACCCTGCACGAAGCCCAGCGAGTAGAAACGTACGAAAATCTTATACATTCCGTTTATATAGCAAACAGTCACGGAATTAGCAGGTCCGCATTCTTCCGATGGCCGGCCGGAATGATACCTAAGGCCAAATTACGGCATACGATATCGTTCGAAATTTCCATTATTGTTTAGTAATTTCGATCAATATCGATTGCCGTATATTGGCCCCTGGTTAGTTAAAGGAGTCGAAACGCCTTATCAACCAGATGAGCCTATCATAGCACAGAGAGATGGTCACAGATCCAGCCTCTGACAAGCAATTGATCTCCCGTGGCGCTGAAAGAGGGTTACTAGGAAAGCGTTTGTCAATTAACACCTTTAACGGCGCCTTACTCTCCGTAGTCGAGCTGCAATCAGCTTTGTGAATGTCCTGTAGGCCAGTGCCCTTGCCTGACGCAGTGTCTCCAATAGAAAGTCCACCGCCATTTCACTCTCCATATGGCCACTAATGAAGGAGACAGATTATAGAGAATTTTCGAGCAAACTAGCCTGATAACCCCACTTCACTCGTCTCTAAGGGGCGTAAACCTATTTGAAACTCCACATATCTGTGGTCCGAAAAAGAACAGTCGTTAGAGACCGCCCAGTTACTTACTAAGTCAGAGTGTCCCGAGCTAACCAAAATCACATCGATAACTTTGCCTATTAGGTACGCGCCAATGTTTGCTTTTTCCAAATTACTATTACAGATAAAAGAAAATAGCGGCTTACCTCTAGTATTGATGCCAAAGCTACTCCACTGATGTGGTGCGCATTACCATCAGCACAGGTAACAAGCGGAGTACCCGTGGAGCCAGCTTTGGGTACTTAGTCACGGACCAGCCTATTGGGTGGCCCATCACCATGGTCGTGTGCCATGTAGCCCGAGACAATTTAGATCGGCTTATCGCCATCTCTTCACTAGACACGGAGCATTATCCTCAGTGACTTCAAGAAGTCCTTATTCAGAAATACGATTGCGTTCTTAAAAATCCTTGAGCTGCTGAAACCTTGACATCTTTCCAGTTATGAGTGGGAAATTGGGGATTGCAGCACTTAATTATTTGCAGGATCTCTTCTGTTGCAAAAGGTGGATGGTACCGACTGATCTAGGTCTTCGAAATATCTCACTCACCAAAACCACATCGAGCCTAGCACTTTTTCCCATAATTCGCCAATCAATTCAATGTCCAGTTTTAACAGAAACGCCGAGCGCTCTTATACGCACGCTATCAACTTAACGTGACCCTGGTACCAACAAGGAGGTGCTCCTGGATTCTCGCTCAGGATCTTCTAGAAGACACCCTTCATTCGCTGCTTCACCAAGTCCCACTGTAAATGGGAAATGAATCCCTTCTTATTTATTTCCACAGTTGGCATGTTTCAATGTTATATTATTTTCTTTTTTCGACATTGACATTCCTCACATTTTTTACAATGCTGCCAAATAATCAATAATACCACAGTTATTCCTTTTTGAAATGTTATTTTAAGAACTTTTAATAATTTTGTTCATTATTGTAAAAGATTTATAAAGTTTAATCTTTAAAAAGTTGCTATAACACTGCGATATTTATAGTTTACGTTTCCTATTGCAAAGGATTTTTCTTAGAGTTGTCATTTTGTGAAAATATAACTTGTTAACATTCTTCTTATTTTGTTACAAAATAAAGAACTATATGTCGTTCTTTTTTAAATTAAAAATTTACCTGCCTAGCGGCTTTTAGGCAATGCAAGGTGTTAGTTATAACAAAAATAAAATAGCAAAGTTTTACAAGCGTAAAGAGTGAAAGTTCTTTTTATTTGTTTTATTTATATTTTTTAAGTGGTTCTTTATTTTATACGTCCTTGTAAAAAATTTGTTCTATACTTGTTGTTTCCTACTTTTTTTTATATGTTCATACATACATACATACATAATATGTACTTATCTCTTCACCATAACTACTTTTTCTTTTATCTAAAGATATTAAAAAAATGCATCACTTTTGTTTAGCAAAGATTGAAAACAAGAAACTTGAAAAGAAACAGGCAAACAAAACTATGTTTATGACTTCTTCAATGTGAACATATATTCAGGTTTTGTTCATATTTATTATAATCACAGGTGGAAAATAAGTTTGTCATTCCGTTTGTAATTTCTGCATTACTTATCTCTTCTTATGATTGGCGGAATTGATTAAACTATGTACGTCTGTGACGTGAAAAGGTCATTCAGACTCCCGGATTAGTCCAGTGTCTTCCAAGCTGAGATCCTAGCGATCTGGAGGCTACGGAGGTGATACTGGATTACATCGTGGGTGGATCTGTGGTGATAATTTACGGCGGTAGTCAGGCGGCGCTAAGGGCAATGAAAAATTATACAGTGCGATCGTGCCTGGTGCCTCGGTGTAGAGATGCTCTGAGGGAACTCATGGCGGTATTCCAAGTAAGGCTGTGTTGGGTACCCGGACACTGCACGGATGATGGATATGAGGTGGCGGACAAACTCGCGAGAGAGGGTTTAGATTTTGACTTGGTCCTAAGTGTCAGGGTGTAAAGCCCCCTATGTTAATACTATGAGGTGATACGGGAAAGATTCCGAATTGGACGCAGGAGCAACCAGGTTTCTACTGACATTGGAAAGGGGTGGTCTTATTACACTTTAAGGGTTCTTGACGAGCCATTGTCCTTATAGGGATTTTACGGACAAATGGGACAATACCATACCGAACTTCTGCATATTATGCGATGATTCTAAGGAGGGATAGAACGGATTGCAGGGTTTTTAGGGCACTATGGCCCGGATTGGACGCAGGGGCAACCAGGGTTCTACTGGGATTGGATAGGGGTGGTCTTAGGACAGTTATAAGGTTCTTGACGTGTCATTGTCCTGTTATGGCTTTTACGGGCAAATGGGACAATACCATACCGAACTTCAGCAGATTATGCGATGATTCCAAGGTGCTAGATACGATTGAACATGTACTGTGCCACTGTCCTAGGATGCAAGGTCTCAGACAGAAATGGCTAGGAGATATATTTCACGATGAACTTGGTTGTATCGCTGGATGTAATACATTCAATCTATTGGGGTTTGTCAGGGAAATAGTGCGGTTGTTTCTGTTGAGGGGACTGTAGAGGGTAGTACATGCTAACTTTCCTTATTCTATCTATCTATCTGTTATTTCCAGTATTCTTCACTTCTCTCTCCGAGTGGAAATGCGCCCTTGGGCGCATAACCCTTTTTAACCTAACCTAACCTATGTACGTCTGTTGGTTAAAATTGGTTTTCCCCAGGTTGTTATAAAGGGTGGTCGAATCAAAACGCATGATGTTAATTGTAAATAAAACAAACAGTTTACAGAGAATTACCTAATATTATGATAGAAAGATCTAGGACAATTATCAGCCCAATTATGAATAAAAATTCCCCGGAAGTTTTCTCCATTCTCCCATTTTTTCTACGTTAATTCAATTGTAAAAATGGGAAAAGAAAAAAAACTCCCGGGGAATTTGTATTCAAAATTGGGTTGTAATTGTAAAACAAAATATCGGCCAAATATTCGCCACGGCTTCGGTAGCATACCTCTATCCGATAGTCCATATTTTCAATTACTCTGACACATGATTGAGGTTCAATGTCGGTAATGAGCCGAATTATCTCATTCTTTAATTTTCCAAAGAAAGAAGCACAATGGTGTCAAATCACATTATCGTGGTGGCCAATTAACATCGCCACGACTTGAGATAACACGGCCATTGAATTTCTTGCGCCAAAAAGCCATTGTTTCGTTGGCTGTGTGGCATGTTGCCACATATCGCCCATGTCCATGTCCTCAATTTCTGGGAACACGGTAACTGTACTTGGCCGACCTCATTTTCGAAGAAGTACGACCCGATGACGCCGCCAGCACATGAATCGCACAGACTTCAACAATCTTAACGCGCTGCTCTATTGTGTACCTCTGCATGGTTAGATTTACCAAACACTAAAACAAAGAAATGTCAAATTAAGTTGGGCAAAAAACCAGCGCTTAAAAAACTGCAATCAAAGTAGAAAACAGTCACATTCATTCCAACTCAAAGTTGTACACAAATTTTCGTTTTTTTGTTCGAAAATTTGTGGTTTTGTTTTTTGGTCGGCTGTTTTTGGTTTCGATTAAATGTCTGTGGTATTCAAACACTAAAAAGTGTTCACATTGTTCCCAAAATTTTTAATATTTAAAGTAAATTACATATGTATATTTAAAGCCTTGTACATTTTCTTTTTATTCAAATTTTATACTCGCGCTCTTCAACATATGCAATTTATCAATGTAGATCTTACTTAATTATCAAAAACATTTTGTCAGCATTGTCATCATTATCTTGAACTGGTGCTGCCCTTTTTCTGTATGTTTTTGCGTGTTGGTTGTTCAACAAATATTTTTTTTTTCTAGAATTAGTTTATATGTTGTCTAGTTAGACCAGAAAGTTGTGTCGTCTTATATAGGGTTTCTAATTTTTCAAACTTTTTTATTCCCAGCAGCGCATGCATTTTTTTCATTTCCAGAAATTTCCTAGAAATTGTTTGCCTCATTGCATCACAAAATATTTCATACAAATCGTGACAAAAATGCTTGAATCCAGAAAAATTAACATTCCTATTTCAACATGTATGTATGTTTGATAAAGATTTTGTTGTCCTTGACACAAAGTTACTGAAATAATTTTTTTATTTTTGTTTTTTATTTTACGTTTCCCTTTCTTGGTCCTTATGTTGATGATTATGTTCGTAAATGCATCACTGCGCTGCAAATGAAAATTTAAGTGTCCTAAAATACTTTGCTTAAGCAGATGCCGCACAAACAATTGTCGAATACATAGTAGAACGATGGCGTCTACGATTAAAGATCATCAGCAAACTTGCATTTGCAGCGTAAAGCAATGTTTGCTGGTATGATGCACAGCAGTGTTGCATTTACGAACATTACCGTTACTGATAAACTGTTTTTAAAACTTTGAAAATGAAATCAAACTAGAACCTGTCTAATGCCCGTAATTTCTACAAAAAAAAAGCTGGCCATGTTCGTACCTAACAGTTAAATTTACCTATTTCAACCAACGTGTGGCCAGCGTGTTTTAACCTACAGTTTTATTTTAAAATATGGCAGCTTTTACACCATGGATTTCTATTCACAGCTAGATTTCCTTTCGTAGTAACTACGAACACAAATACAACGTTTTGCTTCTCAAATTGTGGAGATGCATTTGAATATTATTAAATTTTTCCGTCAAATATTTGTTAAGCGTAGACATATGTACATACCTTTAAGTGTCTGGACATTTTACAAAAACAAGTTTGTAGTCGTTTACATTATGCAATTTTTGTAGCTGTAATTTGTCTTGTTTCCTTTGAGTTCACACTATGAAAAGTATTCTTATAAAAAGTTTATTGGCCTTAACTTCCTTATAAATGTTGGTATTAACTAGGGTATTCATTTAATCGGGCTTTTGCTTTAATCGGTTAACCGCTCGAATAATTAACCGAGGTTTTGGTTTAATCGGTTAATATTGCTATTGATCGATTAACCGATTAATAAAGTTTTATTATATATTAAGTAATTTCAATAAATAAAAATGCAAAAATTATTTATTATTTGGAGTTTATTAGTAAAAAAAACAATAACAAACAAAACAATTCTTGATCCAAAAACGAGCAGACAATAAAAAATCTTTCGCTTAGCTTTTACGCTGATATGCCATACCAAAGCCAGAGTGTCAACGTTATGTCACAAACAGTGGTGATAGCTTTCTTGTTTAATAAAACCCACAAATAATAATAAAGAAAAATAAAGATCAAAACGCTAGATTGACCAAAAAAAAGCTAAATTGCCATTATTATTTTCTGCTGTTGTACTGTATTTTAGGAATGTATTGCTAGAAGAAAATATATTGAATGAAAAAATATTTTCTGAACACATATACATATTTTGAATATGAGACGAAAAAAAAAATAAAAAAAATTAAAAATTTTGGTATATCGGTTAATCGACTGAAATTAACCGGTTTAATCGTTAATCGAAAAAAAAACCAATTTTAAATTAACCGATCAGTTAATCGGGTAGTAATTAATCGGATAACCGGTTAACGGATAACCGAATGAATACCCTACTATTAACATACAAATAACCGAGAACGACTTTTACGTTAGCCACTATATTATGACAAACTTTTGACCAAAATTAACCATTGGTCCCATATAAACCCCCATCCTAAAATCTCATATGGGTGAAGATATCTCAGCGCAAAGAAATTTTACTTGAATCTTAACCTTATAACATAATTTTGTTTAGGCGGGTCCATGATTGCTAATGGGTCCCAAATAGGGTACACTAGTAATAAATTGTTTTTATATACTGTGCTGTAGGGTATCATATGGTCGGGCTTCACCGACTTTACTTTCATTGTTGTGTAACTGCTTTATTTGCTTTTCTCTGAGCAGTGGCAACTATAAAGATGCTTTGTCATCGTCCATACTAGCAATTGTTGTTGCCGCAATTTTTTTTAACCCGGCTCCGGGGGGATGGGTCAAAATTAGCCGTCACTTTCCGATTTGATTGTGGTTTTAAAAATGTACTTCTCTATGCTCTTCTGATTTGCTGAAGATATTGAATCTCTCTGAATGTTATAAATTTCAAATCAGTCGCATGGCGATTGTAACGGGTCCGCCATCTACCGTTTTTTTTCAACTAGTGCATATTTCGTGAATGGTGACACTTAGCTCATGTCTGATTTGACAGATAATTAGTTTTATCCTTCCGCTGAATGGATATGGTTGTGTATACGCTTGATCAACGCTGGGAAACATGCGTTTTCGGTAAGTGGGCTGCGATCGACTTACAGAAGATGCCGATTTTGCCAAAAAAACCATCTTTTCAGATGAAGCCTCATTTTGATCTTGGCGGATATGTAAACAAGCGAAATTGTGGCATTTGGGGCACAGAAAACCCGCACGCATACATTGAAAACCCATTGTACCCAAAACGAGTCAATGTTTGGTGCGGATTTTCGTCCAGAGGCATGATTGGCCATTTTTCTTCGAAAATGGCCGTTACAGTCAATGGCGATCGTTATCGGGCCATGTTGAACGAATTTTTGTTCACAAAAATTGAAAAGGAGGATATTGGCAACATTTGGTTTCAACAGGACGGCGCTACGTGCCACACAGCCAAAGCTACACTCGATGTTTTGCGGCCTGTTATAATGCGCTTAACAATTGGACCGATCGTGTAGGCTACTGCATGGCCAGCCGAGGCAGCCATTTGAATGAAATTATTTTCCATTATTAACCGGAAGGGCGTAAAATAAGGCAAAAAAGGGTTCAAGCTTCCCCTCCCTATATCTTACTAATCAGCCGGGTTTCCTAAAATTTCGCATGCAGACCTGTAACATCTAAAAGGAAATAGGGTGTAGGTGGTGAAATAGGGCAAAAGGGGTAAAAGCTTCCCGTCTCTATATCTTCTTAACTAGTCAACCGGTTTTCTTAAATTTGGCACGCAGACACTAACATCTGAAGGGAAATAATAGGGAATAGGGCAAGAGGTGTAAAAGCTCCCCCTCCCTATATCTTTACTAATCAACAAGTTTTCTTGAAATTTGGCAGGCAAATAGTGTAACATCTGGAAGGAACTATAGCATTTAATTTTTATTATTTAGGGCGGGAAAAAGGGCAAGAGGGATTACAGCCCCCTCCCTATATCTTCTTAACTAATCAACCGGCTTTCTTAAAATTTAGCATGTAGACACTGTAACATCTGAAAGGAAATAGGGAATAGGGCAAGAGGTTTAAAAGCTTATCAACCTGTTTTTATAAAATTTAGCATGCAACCACTATAAAAGGTATAAGTTATACGGCAAAACAAAATTTGCCGGGTCAGCTAGTTTACCTTTTAACTATAAAAAACTACGAATAGTGTTACCAGCTTGACTAGTTATCTGTCTACATATTACAGAATAACTAAAAATTCCCCTGACTGTTGCAACAAAAAACGCAAAATATGAAAGGAGATTACGAAGAAGCACCAAAAGAAAATACTTAGTTAGAGGCAGGTGCGAAGCGCAACGTGGAAACTGCATATTTGTCTCGAATTTATTTTGCAACCTTCCCTAGTGTTCCATAATGTCAGCAGCCACTCTTCTTTAACTTTGTCTGGCATTTAATATTTTCTGTTATCTTTTCTATTATTCTTTAGCACATACATACATACATATGTACACAAGTATGTACATATATGTATGTATTTTTTTTCTGCAACCTCTTCTCCTGTCTCTTGTTCTTCTTATTTTTTGCTCTTTCTACTTCTGCTCATTTTCATATTATTGCATGACATGCCGTTTCTATATATTTGCTGCAATATGGACGAACGAAGAAAAAAGCAATTTATAAAGTGCCAAATTTGAGGCTCTTGGAGGGGTTATAGAGGCAAGAAAGGAAACGGTTTTTGCTTGGATGGTTGGTTAGTAAGATGGCTGGCTGGTTTGTTCGTACGTTCATTATAGAGCTTTTGCAGTTGTTGGTTTGCTAAATGTGTAGACTGTAATATAAAATACAATGCAACGGAGCGTAGTAAAATATAGGGTTCTTGGGAAACATAAATTTGAATTATATATTTTTTGTTACTGTTTTTTGTGTGGTGATTTCATCATTTAAGAAATCTTTGTTATGAAAAATGAAATCAAGTTTGTTTTTTAATGGTGAAAATCTTGCTCACATTCTTGAATTGTAAATGTTTGAGGTCAACATTTTACATATTTTTTATGGTTTATGTTTAAATTTATTATGTTTTGAGATACTTATGTATGTATGTATTGATTTTTCTTACCTTAATAAAGTAATTTTCAGAATTTAAAGTGTCGTTGGGAAATTTTTTTGATAAAAGTGCGGTTAAATTTTTATGAATCGACCCACCCTTTTATATACCGATTGACTTGAATTGATCTACCGATGTCAGTACGTCTAGCTAGCTGTCCATGAAAAAAAACCTGTTGAAAATTGCAACAATCATTCCATAATGTAACATATGTATGTAGCCCCCATACAAACTTTGTACGCAGGGCTGCCAGAGTTGACAATTTCTCATCATTTTGACGATTTTTGGTTCAGGAATTACCAAAGTGCTGATTTGCTAATTTTTTTTCTAAAAAGTGACGATTTTTTTCAGTCTCCAAATTCTGAATAAAACATTAAGGTGCCTATTATGAACTAAATTCGATTTTCGACAGCAGTCGAATTAGCTGATCGAACGAATTTTCAATTGGTATTATGGCGCGCATTCGATAAAAATTTACTATTGTGATTTTGTTAATTCACAGTAGTACATTTTCGATCAGCTGTCACTTAAAATAAAAAATGTTGTTTACAATTTAAAAAAAATTAAATTAAAGTTAAACGTGACCATGGCGGTATTATGGTTGTTTTCAAATAATTTAGCTTCAATGGGGTTTCATCCCACTTTTTTACATGCTGAACTTTGCTGCAAATCATTTGGTCAAAAAACAATTTTGTTCCATAAGGAATATGAGGAATTGCTGTTTTCGACGTTGGACTTGCATAAAATGAACAAAACTGATAAAGAATATGGTATTTGGTATACGAACACAAAAAAAAATTATCAAAAAGTTACATTTTCAACAAGTTTGTTGCATTTATTTGCACCGTCGAAAGCAAATTTGTTTTCGTTGAAAAATTCGATGCACAACGGAATTTTCGACAGTGCTGCCAATTCAAAATACCAAATTAACATTCAATAGTCGGTGTTCGATAGCCAGCGGAAATCGTTTATCGAATGTAACTCATAATAGGGGCCTAAATTTTCTGACACGTTCGTATTTAAATCTTGGAATGCTTAACAGCCGTACCTTAACAAGAGCGGAAGGCGGAACGTTTTCTTTCGCTTAGCTTTCACGCTGATATGCCACGAACAGTAGTGATAGCTTTTTTGTTAAAATTATAAATAAAAATAGAGATAAAAACGCTAGATTGACCAAAAATAGCTAAATTGCCATATTAATTAACAATAGCAGCAAACTTCACTATTAAACGAGCTGTCAAAATCGGGTTTTCAAATTGCAAAGCGTTGAGGCCGCTCTCTTCAAAAACTACGGTACGTCTGTAATATTCAAGTCTTAAGAAAATCTTAAAATAATTATTTTTAGAGAACAAAAACAACAATGCTACACTTTGTTTATCTTTCTTAAATCATCGAATTCATCGAATGAACCTTTTACGACTCTGTATAAATCATATTTTTAACAATTACGGCGAACATTTCACGGATAGTAAGATAATCAGTGGTGTTCTGGAAATCGAAAACGCAAAACGCAAGAATTTAATGGTAGTTTTTAATACACTTTTGCTGCCTGTTTGTAGAACACGAGCGCAAATGTGACTCGTTTAACTAACATTCAAAACAACAACAAATTTTGAATTTTTTGTTTTAAATGTTAGTTAAACGAGTCCCATTTGCAAACAGGCAGTTAATCTAAATTTTATAATTTTTGTTATAAAATTCTGTTTAATAGAGAAATATTTGTATAATATTTGTTATAAAATTTTTTTATTACAGGAATCTTTTTAAAAAACGACTTTAAAATTCTTGCGTTTTCGATTTCCAGAACATTTCTGAATATCTACATTAGTCTCGTACGATTCTTTACATGAAAGAAGCCCCTTTTGCTGTGCTTTAGAAGAAACTCAGTCTCAGTTATTTCCTTGTGAGGAATCTTCTAAGATTAAAAAATGCGGTCATCGACGATCATAGACGCTCTTCATGAGACTCCCAGTATCTCGTACACGATTGAAAATGCTAGCTGGATATGTTTTTTTTTTTACCAAAAACGAACAAAAATTGCTAAAAAAAAAAAAAAAAAAAAAAAAAAAAAAAAAAAAAAAAAAAACTAAGCTGTCAGGTTTTTTTTGACGATAAAACCAAACCATTGGTTTCAGTTGGCAACACCTCTTAAAATGCATGTAAAAGTTGGGAGTCAGCTGATTGAATTTATCCGTCTCATGACGAACAACCAAATTTCATTTTCGTTGGGAAAAAAATAATCGTGTAATGAGAAAACGGCCATTAGACTATCGAATGGGCAAAACAGGGGGGTTACTGCATACATATTTCGATTTGAAAGAAATAATTTACGAGTTCGAATAATTTGTAATATTATTTTAAATTACGTGAATTGAGTTAGTCATTTTCAGAACAGGCCTGATTATCAGGCATGTTCTGCAAATCGAAATCACATGAAATTTAAATCGAACAAATTTAGAAAACTTTATATACCTCATACTTTGCGGACCCCTTTTCTCTACCTAAATTACTTTTGAAATCAGGAAAAGCTACGTTAATTTTTGCAATAATTCAATTCATAAAATTCGTCGAGTTCAATTTTACGTGATTTCGATTTCAAGAATATGGCCGAATGTTCTAAAAGAAGTTTATTTAATTTTCTCTTTTTCATTAAAATAAATCAATCGACCTAATCTCAGGTTTTTTTTTTGTAAAAAAAGCTACAAATTCTTATCAATAATAAAGGAAAATAACGTTTAAAGTTATGTTTTAAAACCTTTTTAAATTTTACAAAATAACATGCTAGACTTATAATAATATCTTAGGTTTTACAAAAATTTTAAAGTTATCAGTCCTCACAATGATTGATGAGTGAGAACAAAAGAAAAAAATTAAACTTATCTTTTAAATATTTAAAAAAAAAAAACATTTTATTTACTTCCCTTTAACAATGTAGCCCAAATTTAACACACATTAATCTTAAATCATTATGTTTTCATTTATTTGTTTTTCATTACTACAGTTTTAGATTAAACTCTTGCGAAAAACACTTTAAAAGCGTACTCAACCTAAAATAAAAATTTATTATACTTTGTTGTTGCTGTTGTTGTTATTTTAGTGAATGCTACACCCCAATTATGCAACCCCCATCATCACTACCACCACTTAGTTTAAGATACAACCCCCATTCTCCCTCCCTGCCTTGCCTTCTACGGCTGGTGGTGCTGTGCTTAAAAACACAATTGTGGTTGCTATTTTTGTGTTATACAGAACTTTTTTAAACATTTTTGTTAAACAGAAAACTTAAAAATAAAATTTTGCTTAATTTTATTATTTTATTTCAGATCATCTATATTTATTTATTTTAATAGTTCGTATTGAAATCTGAAAATATTAAATAAAAAAAAATATGTTAAAGGAATTTATTTTGATTGTATTAAATTTAAAAACTGGTCATAACAAAAATTTTGAAATAAGTTTCAATATATCTGTTAAATTTTTTACTTCTGGCACTATGTGCAAAATTTACACTTGAAAAAGTCTCCAATTTTTCCTTAAAGTCATCAACAATATTACTCATCCCATTTGCTAGCCAGCAGTTTATAAATGTTGCAGAGAACCAACTTTTTATTTGGTTCCCAACATTCAAAATCTTTCTATGGTGTTGTTCTTCATCATCATCATAGTCATCGTCAGCTCTTCTACTATTCTGTGTTGTACTCTTTGCGTTCTGCTTAGTGTTTCATCCATTCAGTTCGGTTCGTCGGTGCCTTGAACAGTTCAGGCGTGATTAAATAAATTATGTTTTTTGTTGTAGTAGTTGTTGCTGAAACAGAAAAGAGGTGGCATTGGTAGTTGGGGATACAACAACAACAACAACAATACAAGTAATAAGGGTTGTGTGTGTATACATACATTTATTGTGGAAAGTTCACGAAGGGCTCACAAGCAATTTATCCAAGCTGCTGAGCTGTGTTTTCTATGCCATTTTTTTGGCGTACAAAATAACAATTTATAGAGTTGCCAATTATTGTTTAAAAAAGTTCAAAAAAGTTTACGCCGCTAGAAATTTCTTTTAAAATAAGTAGAAGGATCTGAATTTCGACAAAAGGCTTAACATTCAATAATCTTCCGCTTGCGCCAGAGGAAATGGTCATAAGGGAGGAGCTAGCGTGGGCGGTCAATACTTTCGTCCCATATAAGTCAGGAAGTGCCTCAGTAGGAGGTATTCGCCTAAAGTGTGGAGAGAGGTTAGGGTGATTTTTATTCCCAAGGCTGGTAAAGCGGGCCACTGGAAGCCAGGGGATTTTAGACCTATTAGT
This sequence comes from Pollenia labialis, assembly GCA_949318255.1. Classification (NCBI taxonomy): domain Eukaryota; kingdom Metazoa; phylum Arthropoda; class Insecta; order Diptera; family Polleniidae; genus Pollenia; species Pollenia labialis. The sequence goes on from OX439142.1 coordinate 78,301,278, forward strand.
CTGTCTTGAAGACTCTTGAAGGACTAAAAGATTTCTATCTTAGAAGTAATATTGAGCCCCGCCTTATTAGCAACGCTCAACATGCCTACCGTAAGGGTAAATCTGTTGAGAGTGCGCTACATGAGGTGGTGGGTTTTATTGAGCACGGTCTGAGGCATAAGGAATATACTCTCGCCGCGTTTCTGGATATAGAAGCAACCTTTAATAACATTAGGATTGAGGCAATTAGGGATTCGTTGATGGAGTTGGGAGTTAAGGACTTTCTGGCGAAGTGCATAGTCTGCATTCTTAGCAGTAGGATTAAAAACTCGAGCCTGGGGGATCATGGGATAAGGAGAAAGGTTACCAGGAAAACGCCACAAGGGGAGGTTCTATCGCCTATATTGTGGTTTCTTGCGGTCAACGGGATTCTCAGGTCATTTGATTTCATGGCAGGAAGGTTGTTGCCTATGCGGATGACATGGTTCTGCTGGTTAGGAAATTATGCAGGTGATGCTGGGCGAACTCTCGTCATGGGCCAGGGATAGGGGGCTGTGGATCCAATGGCCTGCTGAGGGCGGGCAGTATTTACGGACGGATCCAAGATGGAAACCGGCACTGGTGCCGGTGTATATATTGCGAACACCGACGTGAAAAGGTCATTCAGACTCCCTGATGAGTGCAGTGTCTTCCAGGCTGAGATCCTAGCGATCTGGAGGGCGACTGGATCTCATCGTGGGTGGATCTGTGGTGACAATTTACGTCGATAGTCATTCAGCGGGCATCGACAAATTGTACGCTGCGATCGTCGCTGGTAGCTCTGCATGGGAATGCTTTGAGGTAACTCATGGAGGTATTCAATGAAAGGCTGTGTTGGGTACATGGACACTGCATGGTTGATGGAAATGAGGAGTCGGACAAACTCGCGAGAGAGGTTTTGGATTTGGACTTAGTGCTATGGGACAGGGGGTCAAGCCTCCCTATGTTACTACTATGGGGTGATACGGGAAAGATTCCGTGATGACTCTAACGGATTGCAGGTAGTCTAAGGCACTATGGCCCGAATTGGACGCAGGGGCAACCAGGGTTCTACTGGGATTGGATAGGGGTAGTCGTAGGACAGTTATAGGGTTCTTGACGGGTCATTGTTCTGTTATTGCTTTATCGGGCAAATGGGGCAATACCATACCGGACATCTGCAGATTATGCGATGATTCTAAGATGCTAGAGACGATTGAGCATGTACTGTGCCACTGTCATAGGATACAGGGTCTCAGACAGAAATGGCTAGGAGATATATTTCACGATGAACTTTGTTGTATCGTTGGATGTAATGCAGTTAATCTATTGGGGTTTGTCAGGGAAATAGTGCGGTTGTTTCTGTTCAGGGGACTGTAGAGGGGGTAATAATTTCTAACTCTTATTTGTTTTCTTCACTTTTCTCTTTCTCTACCTTTTCATTGAAGGGAATCACAATGGACCGATTTGTCTCCGAGTGGAAGTGTGCCCTGGTGCACATTACCCTTCTTAACATAACATAACCTAACCTAACCTAATAATCTTTTATGATGTTGTGATAAAAATGTAAAACATATTAAAGCAAATAAGTAAAATTTTAACAATAGTTGCCACAAACAGAACTTATTTTAAACGGAAGTTGGCAACATTAAAAAACATAATGAAATTTGGCGTCGATAACTTTTATATGAGCTTGCAAAGTTATGGCAAGTTTGTGCCGGTAGGTAGGAATTGACCATATGTCCCGTGTAAACCTTCTGACTTAAATGACGAAAAAATATAATTTAAAGCACTAATAACTCGTAATATATGTTACCTAATAACATAATTTTGTTTATGCGAGTCCATGATTGCCCATAGGTCCCAAATGGGGTACACTTTAGAACACACAAATTGTGTGTTCCAATTTACGGTCAAGAAAACAGCTGATTGCAATTTAAATTAGCAAATTTTTCTTATTCTTTTTAAATTGTTTTCTTGATGAGATTAACAAAATGTGTAAAATCAGATGAAAATAAGGAAAAATCTTCAAATTGGCAACAGTGATTATAGTACATATACATATATTTGTAAAGCTCGCTCACACATGCACATGCACACATGTATAGTATGACGATAATAATCCCTCTCCAGTGCTATTATTATTTTTTTTCTTGTTGTTGTGCTTTGCATTACTGTCATTTGTGTGCCTGGCTGACACTGCTGTTTCTTCTTGTTGCCTTCTGGTATTTTTATTATGTTATTTTTTTTTTTTGTTTTACACCCTGTTTACTTCCCTACTAACAAAATTGAGTTTCCCTGTTCCCTTTAGGAGATTGGCGTTACTGTAAGTGTGTGTATAAATGAAGCAAGCAGTCCTGTTGTCCTGTAGTGAATTTTAAAATAAAACGAAAGGAAGAGAGTGTCTGTAAGGAACAAAAAAAAAAGTTTAAAAAATTTTATTAAAACTGGGGAGTTGGGCGTAAAATTAATTGGTATTCTTGTATTTTGCGTCATAGATTTGTCCGTTGTTCTTGTTGTAGATGGTTGGTGCCCATCCAAACTTAAATGTGTTATATTTTTTTTTTCTTTATTATTTAGTGTTCTTAGAAACTTAATTTAATTTTTATAACGGTTTTTTTACTTTTCCTTTGAATTTAAATGAAATAAAGAAAAATTAAGTTTTTTATTACAGGCAAATCCCGATAATTCGTACCCCGATAAATCGTAATTCCCGATTATTCGTAATAAACTGTAGGCCCCTTGAAAAAATCTCGTTAATTCGTAAAATTTCAATACATTTTGGTCCCCTCGCTAATTCGTAATTTTTTTTTTCAAATAAAATTTTCTTTACCTCTGTTTGCTAACTACAACTTATATGTAATTCGTAATAAAACAACAGAAACATGGAAATAGTGATTTTTTGTTTACCGCTATTTTGTTGCGTTGGTTTTTTTCTTGTATGTTTGTTTATTTTTTAAGATCAGTTTGTTACATGAATAATTTTTCAATATGTGACCTTTTCCGAGAAAAGGGACCTAGTGTGTGAAAATTAAGTTTTGAGAAAAACTCATTTATCTTATTCTACACCCTTTTAGGTACCAGAATCCACTCTTAAGTTCAAACTCGTTTTTTAACACACTAGGTCCCTTTTCTCGGGGAAGGTCACATATATTATTTTTAACAATTGTTGTTTATGTTTTTTTATCGTTTTAGTAAATAAATTGAAAAATCCCGTTAATTCGTATTTATTTTATTTTAAAACCGTTAAATCGAAACCCCCTAAATCGAAAACCCCTATAATTCGTAAGAAATGGCCGGTCCCTTGCGATTACGAATTATCGGGATTCTTCTGTATTTATGTAAATAGAATTGGATTCGATTTCCTTTTAAAATTTAAAACCGAAAATTTGGATTAAAGTACATATCTTTCCTTTCATTTTTAGAACAAAAATGTAACTTAATTTTTTTTTCAAAATGTAACTGAAGTTGAGTCAGCAATTTGTATGAAATTGTTTCTGACGTTTAAAATAATTTTATTTAGGTTAGGTTAGGTTAGGTTCAGAAGGGTTATGTGCCCAAGGGCACACTTCCACTCGGAGACCAGTACGGTCCATTGTGAATTCCTTCAACATGAAGAATAGAAAAAGAAGATAGAAAAAGAGAAAGGTTAAGAAAAGAATTATGAGGTAGATAGAGTATAGAATATAGGAAAGTTAGTAGGTGATGTGAAGAACAAAATTCCCTCTCTACTGTCCCCTCAACAGAAACAACCGCACTATTTCCCTGACAAACCCCAGTAGATCAGCTGGACTACATCCAGCGATGCACCCCAGTTCGTCGTGAAACCTATTTCCTAGCCACTTCTGTCTGAGGCCCTGCACCCTGGGACAATGGCAAAGTACATGCTCGATCGTCTCCAGCTCCTCCGAATCCTCGCACAATCTGCAGAAGTCCGGTATGGCATTGTCCCATCTGCCTACAAAAGCCCTGACCGGACAATGACCCGTCAAGAACCCTATAAGCGTTCTAAGACTACTCCTATCCAATCCCAGTAGAACCCTGGTTGCCCCCGCGTCCAATCCGGGCCATAATGCCCTAGACACCCTGCAATCCACTCTGTCCCCCCAGGATCGGTTAACGTCATCACGGAATTTCTCCCGTATCACACCATAGTAGTAACATAGGGGAGGCTTTACCCCCCTGTCCCTTACCACTAAGTCCATACTCGAACCCCCTCTCGCGAGTTCGTCCGCCACCTCATTTCCCTCAACCATGCAGTGTCCAGGTACCCAACACAGCCTCACATTGAATGCCTCCATGAGTCCACCAAGAGCATTCCTACACCGAGCGACCAGGCACGATCGCACCGTATAATTCGTCAATGCCCTAAGCGCCGCCTGACTATCGACGTAAATTGTCACCTCAGATCCACCCACGATGTGTTCCAGTATCACCTCCGTCGCCCTCCAGATCGCTAGGATCTCAGCCTGGAAGACACTGCACTCATCGGGGAGTCTGAATGACCTCTTCACCTCGGTGTCCGCTATATATACACCGGCACCAGTGCCGGTTTTGAATGAAAATTTTAACATAATGTTGTAAAAAATAATAATAAATGCATCATATTGTTGTGGGTAAAATTTGCAACCGGTTTCTTAATGCAAAATTTGTGTGGTATAAAATAAACCGCAGAAAAATGGCCTTTAGCTACTTCACCGACGTACTAAGTTTTATTGCTTTACGAAAAGAAATACCAAAGTTACAGGGGTTTTTACCCCAAATCTCCCACTGTGCGTGCACTGAAATTTATTGTTGATGGGATAAGCTATTCCTATGCGCATTTCACTGGTTGCTTAGGCCAGGTCATCAGGAAACTTCATCCATAAAGATTTTAGAAAAAATTAAAGATTAAACCAAATACAACTTTTAAGCGTATAAGAATTACAGAAATAGTTCTATTTGTAACAATAACAAAGTTTAAACAAAATCATCAACAATAAACAGTGAGTTTATCTCTCCTTACATTCCCCACTACAATTGATTGGAATTCTTCCAACATTAGTTGTAGTTGTAATTAGGTTAAGAAAAAACAAAATTAAAACAACAACAACTCGCTTTATTTAAAAAGCGGGTTGCCAGTCAGTTTTTAGGCCGTGCACCTGCTAGTTTATTATCACAGAAATCATGAAAAAAAAATTCAAATTTTACGAACTAACGAGATTTTTTCAAGGGACCAACAGTTTATTACGAATTCTCAGAATTAGGATTTATCGGGGTACGAATTATCGGGATTTGACTGTATTCGTATCGGTAACAGTATTGGTGTCATCATCCTTAATAATAATGCAAGTATGTATACATACATATTAGAGTTCTCCAAAAAAATCCACTTGCGAAAAGTACATCGAATTCTATGTGACAGCCTTTAACACTTCAAAAAAGTGAAAAATAAATTATTTAAAAAAACTTAAATTTTAAGGCCCGTTTTCACAACTTACCGATAGCTAAAGGTAGGATGTTATCGGCCGTATAAAAAGGGTTCCATTATTACAACTTTACTTTAACCTACCAGTTTGGATCAATCTTAATTTACTTTATCGCGCACTTTAGATTAAAGTAAAGTTTTAATAATGGAACATTTTTTATAAGGCCATTTAAAGACTACTTTAAGCTACCGGTAAGTTGAGAAAACGGGCCTAAGATATTAAAGAAAAAATTTAGTTTACTGTAATTTGAATGATAATTTTATATAACTAAGTTTGTTTACTTTATTTTTAATTCACAAAGTTGCCATATTATTAAAAAAAAGAAAAAAATCGTTAAGAAAAATTTGATATACTACTACATATTTTTATTTTTCTATTTTTAGACAATGGTTGACAAGGAAAAGAAACGCTTCCATGAAATGGCCGAAAAAGACAAGGCTCGTTATGAATTAGAAATGCAAAACTATGTACCACCCAAGGGTACAGTAGTGGGACGCGGCAAGAAAAGGAAACAAATGAAAGATCCCAATGCGCCGAAACGTTCATTGTGAGTTCGTAGATAACAATCTTTTAGAAATTTATTACAAAAATTTTTAGTTTCTAATTGTTATATGAAAATATGTACATATTTACAATTATTTATTAATTTTCAACCTTTTTGAATATTTTAGATCTGCCTTCTTTTGGTTTTGTAATGATGAGCGTAATAAAGTTAAGGCTCTTAATCCAGAATATGGTGTTGGCGATATAGCTAAAGAGCTAGGACGCAAATGGGCCGATGTAGAGCCAGAGGTTAAGCAAAAATATGAATTAATGGCTGAAAAGGACAAGGCCAGATATGAAAGAGTAAGTATATAATAGGGGTATTCACGTCACTAGTTGCACCCTTGCAAAAAAGCAAAAGTGCAAACACATAACAACAAACACAAAGAAAATTATTTACGCACAACTAATTGTCTGTGTGGTTGTTGTTATATTTTTGCGGTTTTGCTTTTTCGCAAGGGTGCCACTTGTGATGTGAATACTCTTAATGTAATTTTGCAATTTTTTGTGCTATTTTAAAAAATGTTCCTTTAGGAAATGACCGAATATAAAACAAGTGGGAAAATTGCTATGTCTGCCCCCTCCATGCAAGCACAACAACAAGCGGCGCAAAAAGCCGCCTTACTGGCAGTGGCTGCTCAACAACAGGCAGCCCAACAAGCAGCTCAACATCATGATGATCATGATGATGATGACGGCGAGGGTGACGATGATGAGAATCAATAGATTTAAAATTATTAATATGCCCAAAATGTTGCTTATGAGATACAAAAAAAAATTACATAAAACTAACAAAAAACAAAAAAAAAGAAAGAAATTCACCAGTTCCATTCAAAAATATTTAAAAACAGCTTACAGAAAATTCTCCCTCTTCAGACACTACGATTTTTCTCTTGCTTTCTTGTTTAGTTTTTAACCTCTAAACGTTACTCAACCATATTCTTTTTCTCTCACATATTTTTTATGATTTTTTTTTCATATTTTTCTTTTTCTTTAGAATAACAGCATTATTAAATGATACATTTTAAACTTTTTCACTTGGAAATGTTAACAATTCAAAACGTAATTTTTTCTTTCATTTGTTTTTTAAATATTAAAAATACATTTAAAAACTATTTTGAATAAAAGCAAGCAAATTTCAATGGCGTTGCCATTTGACAAATTGAAAACAAAGGTTGTCAGCTTTAGTAGGTTCACTAGCTGATGGTTTCTGCTATAAGTTGCCAATTTTTTTTTAGGCAACGCTTAAAAGTTTGTTTGCGTGAAAAAAACTCATCTAAAAAATTACTGTGTAATTTTTTTCTACTTTTTTTTTGCAATTACGACAAGTAATTTATATTTTACAAATATTTTTTTTATCAATTAAATAAAACAACCCTTTTGCAATTTTGAAGCATAAATAATTTTGAAAATAAATTGAAAATAAGAAACCTAAAACTCCCTCATAATAAAAAATTTTTCATGTTTAATATCGATGAAAATGAATTTTAATTTCCATTTTAATTTTTGAATTAATTATAATATATTTTTAAAACTAAGAAATGAAGTTTTTTATTTTTATTATAAATTTAAAATATATATTAAAAAAAAACAAAATATTGCATGTAGATGATTACACGATTTGTTTTAGAATTTTTTTATTTGATTTTATTTTTTAGTTTTCGCCATTCAAAAAAAAAGTGTAAAATATTTATTTTTTATTTTCATAATTCAAACAACCAACTCAATACACATTGAACAACCAAACACAACAAATAACACAAAAACTAACAAAATTTATTTAAAAAAAAGAAGAAAATTTAACAATCAAATACGTATATTCAATTATATGAAGAAAAATATTTAAAAATAATAATAAAATAGAAATTTAGAAAATAAAGACAAAATACAGCAATATATTGAAAAAAACACCCAAGAAAATCTTTAATTTTTGTACAACGTACGTATGAATATTTAAAAAAACATCATGTCTATTGTTAATAATCATAACACAATTCATAATTAATTTTTTCTGAACAAACTTCATGTAAAAAAAACAATTTTTTTTTCTTAATAAAAGAGAAAAGCGACAAATTAGTCTTTGAAAGCAAAGAAACATGCCGTTTGCTTGTACTGAAAACCAAAGGCGATTTCGGAATGTAATCAACCGGCCTTATTATGGTTGTCGTTTTCGTAAAGGACTGTTTTTTTTTTTTTTTTGTAATAGATTAAAGTAACGCACAAGCTATGTTTTTTAGGGCTAAAAAATCAGAGGGAGTTAAACTCTCTGTTTGGTTTAAAATGTGTTTAAACCAACAAATCTATAAATCACCAAAGAGATAAACCATTTTTAAACGCATAAAATTGGGCGTTTAAACTACCAATGCAGACCATATGAATTTGCTAAGATTTATCGTAGTGCTGCCACATGTTATTTTTTTAACAACATATAATACATGGGACACTGATTTATAGTTGTTGAGTTTAAACTACATATAAATTCAAGTTTAGTTCAACTAAACCAACGTTTAAACCATCAGTGATTTTTTAGCCCTTAGTCTACAACAAAAAACGACTTGGTCGTTAACGACAACCGTAAAAAAACTGATTGATTGCAAGCTAATCGTTTTTATGTATCAAATTGGAAATGTAAAAGTTCCAAAAACAAATAATTGACAGCCAGAATAAGAATAACAATTTCTCTCTCGTATGCATATACCTTATGAATGTGTCTTGAAGCAATTTATACAGAGCAAGTTTTCTTGTCTAACTTTATGTTTTTTAAAATTCTTAGTCGCATCTTAGAAATTTGTACAACGCCATTATAAAAAAACCTTGAACAGCTTGATTTCCTGTTTTGAAAAGCACTTTAATTTATATCACGTGATTTTAAATCACACGTGTGATATTTCGTTCCGTTTTTGTGTGTTTCGGTGTGATATTCAATTGTCAAAAGCCCACGGAGAAACACAAAAACGGTATGACTTTCAGAACACCACAAAATGACACGTGCTATTTTCGGCCTGATTACGGTTGGCGTTGTCGTAAACGGCTGTGTCTTTTTTGTAATAGATTAAAGTAACACACAACCTATATTCCTTAATCTACTACAAAAATCAACTTGGGCGTTTACGCCAACCATAATCAGGCTGTTTAAAATAACGTGATTTTCAGAACAGATCCTATAGTTTTATTTTAGCTAAAATCTAATATTTTAAAGTTTCTGTAATAAATTCGAGATGTGAAAATGTATAACGTTAGAGTTTGTTTGACTTGTAATTTTTAAAAAAAATTTTCATATAAAAACCTGAACTATTTTTTTTTTTTTTTTTAATTTTTTAGATTCGTTAAATTAAAGGCAAATTATAAAGATACATTTATTAAATCTAGAATGATTTCGGATTCATAAGAATTATAATAACCCAATAAGGAAGTTTAATTTCAAATTGAAAATGATTTAAAATCAAACCTTTTCTCAAACGGCAAACGTTTTATTATTTGAATATCGTATTTTCAAATTCAGAAATGCATTTATTTTATTTATTGTAATACAATATTTTTTTATTTAAGCTAATTTTTTACTTAAATATCAAATGAAAAAAAATAAATAAGGATTGTCATTGCGAAGCACCGCAATCGTACAACAAACTCCCGTTTAATTTTTTTTTATTTATTTGAATTCTTTCTCATTGTTATTAATTTTTACTCGCAAATAATTTATATTCTTGACAAGAAATTAAGGTTTTGAAAAGGCGAATACACCTCACTTTATATATAACATTTTTTAATTGAAGCAAAGCCACGAATAACGTTGTAAGTGACAAAATAATATTTTTTTAAATTCGAAATTATTTTTTTTTATTTAGATTATGAAAAATATTGATATTAAAACTTAATTAGGAATTTCAATTTTTTATATAAATTACAATTAATTTTTTTTTATACATATATCCAAAAACGCGATGACTTAAAAGGGTTTTCCACTACGAAAAGCATTATGACTAGTGACTTTATAAATTTTAATCCAAGTTTCACAACAAAAATTTTACTCAAAACGTGGAGGTATGCTCTTATTTTAATGCATATCTACTAGTTTTTAATCTCTTATTTTCATTGTCTTCGATTTTCCACATAAACTTTTATTTTTGTACCTCTGTTTAAGATAACAGTTACTTTCGAAAATTTCGTAAGCTCTTACGGTTTTCACCCATTTGACACACAGAATATTCTTTTTTTGAAATGAACAGATATATCTTTAATTTGTTTTAAAAGCTTTTCAAAACGGGATCAACCATTTCATATACATACATATTTTATTTGGTTTTCAAAATTTTATTTGTATTGAAATTGATTTTTTATTTTTTTTTTTAATTTTATATGAAAGAACGTTATAATCGAAACAATTTAATTTTCAAATCAAAGTTCGCAAAAAAAAATTAAAATTCTACGAATATTAATTCGCCTAAAGGTCTGAGTCGTTTTTTTGTAATAGATTAAGGCTGGGTTTTTGAGATCTCAGTTGAACCAGGTTTAGTTAATCTGAAAACAGATTTGTGCCGCCATTACCGAGTTGGTCTATATAAATTATTAGTTGTTTTTGTTTGGCTGCAGGTCCTCGTAAATAAATAAAATAAAAATTCGTGATTTTGTTTTGTTATATTTTTATTATGTTCCCAATATTTCGGTTAGCATCGCTAACCATCTTCAGGGGTCTGAATAAATAAATACAATAATAATTATTATTAATATTAAACAAAAAACAAAACATAATATTACAAAGATAATTTTACATGTAAACAATTAAAAAATATACAGGGGTGTGCTGGAAATCGCAAACGCAAAACGCAAGAATTTGGAAGTTGTTTTTAATAAACTTTAAACCTAATTCTTATAATTTTTGGTTTAAAATCCTGTTTAATAGGAAAATATTTGTTAAATATTTGTCATAAAATTCTTTTATTACAAAATCTTATTTACAAACGACTTTTAAAATTCTTGCGTTTTACGTTTGCGATTTCCAGCACACCCCTGATAATAACACAAAACTTCACAATAACACTTGTGCCACAACTTATTAGATAAGGTCTTAAATGAAATAATAACAAAAAAAAATTACATTTCGCCGGAAAAATCCGAGTTTCAGACTACGCTAAACTAAGTTTAAACCTAATTCACATCTCAAAAACTCGGCCTAAGTAACACAGACTGTGTGCTTTCGATCAAGGCGAATTCAGGCACATGGTGGCTCCAATACTACAACCATACCAAAACAACAGATGTGGATGGCTGCTATACACTGCGACGGGAAAAAATAATTGTAGCAAATCGTGTGAAAGTACCTCTAAATGCGTTTGCGCATTTGTCTTTCGCATCTTTTTTCTTTTCGCAAATTACTATTTATTTATAAAATTTTCAAACAAAAACAAGTAAGCGGCTTTACCTTATTTTTTTATAATTTGGCATTTAATTACTGTCAATTTTCGGCATCTTTAATTTGTATTGTTAGTGTTGATCTTTTTCAAAAAATTTTGCAAAAGCAATAGAGAGTACCGAAAAGTCATTCGTATCGAAAATGAAGAGGTTTTTAACATTACACTGTTAGGGCTTACAGCTCGATATTCCAATAATTTCTAAAAAAAAAACATTGTTAATTCGAAACAAATTTGTTTGAACATTTAAACTTCCTTTGTACAATAGATTATAAACAATTTAATTGGAATTTTATTTTGGTTTTTTTAATTAGAAAACTGGTTATATTTATGAAAACAATTTGTTGATAGTAGTTTTGTTTTCTCTTTCCTGCATTCGATATCGAAAAAACTATCAAATCGAGTAAACTATCGTATTTTTCTGCATACGATAGACACTGAAGATTCGAATGAGTACTCGAGAGATGTACAGCCCAATAATGAATAAATATTCCCCGGGAGTTTTCTCCCTTTTTCCTATGTAAATTCAGTTGTAAAAATGGGAAAAAGGAAAAAACTCTCGAGGAATTTGTATTCAAAATTGGTCTGGTAATGTCTTGTTACCCGATATGGAATGCGATAATCTCAAATTACGATACATCTCATTTCATATCGAGTGTCATGATACATACCAAAACCCCAGCGGATTTTGTTTTCATTATTCGCTAGAAAACAGAAATCATTCTTGCAAAGTTAAATATTTTAATTTTAAAGCGATTAATTAAAGAGATTAATATTAAAAAAATTAAGACAGGTATGTGGGGAAAATTAATAAGTTTGAACGCTAAACAAATTTACATACAAAAGTCTGGGTTCACACTATGAAAGTTTTCTTTCAGAAAGTATTAAGTTTATTGGTTAGAGGCGGAGAGAACATGTTCATATTTTCTACCATCGCATCCATAAACTCAGACTTTCTGAAACAAAACTTCCATAGTGTGAATTCAGACAAACTATCATTTTTGAAAAAGTGTTTTCAATTTCAATTGCCAAATAAAATTGTGCGATTAGATTTACTTCTGAATTTCAAACATTTTACAATATTATTTTAATTGTTAAAAATCTTTATTACATTTTTTAAAACCTTTACAAAATTAAAAAAAATTAATATTTATAATATTCGGCCATGTTCTGAAAATCTTATTCGAATGAAATTAAGAAAGTTTATAAACATATTTCTTTTTTTAGCTTCATACTTTGAGAATCAGTTATTTTAAGTAGAACTTCCTTTAAAATCAGGATAAACTATACGATTAATTTTAAATTAATTGAACTTTAAATCTTGTTCGATTTCAATTCTACTTGTTAAAAAGGAATTTCATTTAAAATTATAAACAAAATATTTTTTAAATATTTAAGAACAAATCTGTGGCATTTGGACAAAAGTCGATTTTAAAAAGTTTAAAAAAAATGTTGCAAATCATACTTATTTTTATTGAAAAAACATATTTGTTTACGTAATTTTTCTTTAATTTTGGTTTATTTTATTATTCAATACAAATGACTTTTTCGACGAGGTTTTTTTTAAACTTTTTTGCTATCTTATCTCGACTTAAGATGTTTTGTCGAAATGCCACAGAAATATTTCCAGCAAGTGTTTTTGAAGAGAGCAAAAAAAAATAAGCTTTTCATTTTCCAATAACTTTTTGTGTTTAAATTGAGTAAAAGTTTAAGATTCCCTTACTTTTTCTAAAATGTACCAATTTTATTTTAACAAATAATCTTTTATCTTATTTGTTTTGTTTTTTTTTATATATAAAATACTGTTCAAGTAAATCTGGTTGTTGTAAATAAAGTTTATTTTTCATTTATTTAAATTAATTGTACATACATTTTCTATATAAATAACAAAACCAGCTGAAATGAATTTAAAATTTTCAAAATATTTATGCAAAAGATCAAATGATTTCCTACAAAATATTACTACATCTTTTTGTTTTCTTTCATATAAATTAAACAAGAACTTTTGGTAATGTTTATTTTAAAAAATATTTCCAAATATCTACATACATACATATGTATAAACAAAAAATAAAAACAAATTTTAGGCTATGTTTTTTAAAAATATTCCTGAAATTTCTATTTATTTTAACTTTATTGCAATTTTTTTTTTTTTTACTTTTTTGCATAAAGAAATTTTTTTAAATGCAAATTTTTGTTCAAAACAAAACTATAATTATAAAAAATAATAAATAAAAAAAAAAACAATGCAAACAAGTTCAGGCTCGAAAGTATTCCTATTTGAAAAATATTAAGAAAATATTAATCATTTTTAGGAACAAATTATATTAAACTATTACGAACAAATATACATACAATTTAAATCTAACAAAAACATATAAAGAAAAGAAATTAAATTATATATTAAAAGAAATGTACTAAAACTGTATTTTAGTATATAAGAAAATCAATATATTCATATTTATAAATATAATTATATTTATATTTATACTTATATACTATACATTAATAGAAAAAACATAAGCGAAAAAAATTTAACTATTAAGGCATATGAAATACATAATTAGAAGGGAGTTTAAGTTACAAAAATGGCAAAAGTTGAACAAATTTTAAATAATTTCTATTTTAGTTTACAAATTACAAAATTTTGCTTTATTAAAAAAAAAAATGTTTAATTTTTTTATTTAAAATTTTAAATGTAAATGATATTCTTAAATTTTGTATGAATCCTTTTTGAAAAAGTAAAAACCAATGGGTCTATTACGGAGGGCAACTGAACTGAAGTTGTGTTGCCAGCAGCGAAATCAGGAACGCCACTGATGTTAAAATATAATTCTTTTATTTTATATTTTTACATCAAGGGCTTTGTCTGATTTCGGTACACAACTTCAGTTGTGCTGCCATCCGTAATCGATCACAAATTTATTTCCACAATATTTAAAAATTTTTTTTATAATTTTCCCTTAAATGTATTGTAAAAATTAAAACTGTTTCAATATTTTACCCCCTTATTCATAAACGATTATTAAATTTAACAAATGTTTATTAAGTAAAATGTTCATACAAAATTTGTTTTAATCAATTAAAAATATTTTTTTGCATATTATATATTGCTTTATCTTTAATCTTTAAAAACAATTCTTACCCCCATTATGAAAGTCGACTTCGACACAAGTCGACAACAATATTTTTATTGTATCAGTCGTTATTGCGAGCAATCGATTACTATTGACAGTCACTTGGTAATTTCTCTGGTTTTTTAAGTAGACTTCGAGTAGAATTGACTGTGTTTTAATCGACAGGGAATTTTGCGACTTTAAAGTAAAAAAAACCGTAAACATTTTTAAACAAAAGAAGTTGAATTATTTAGATTTTTATATTTTGTGGTCTAGAACTTTATTTTTTTTAATAACCTACAAATAAAATTTAAAAATTTTTTAAAATTTGAATATTAAGGTAAAATTTTTAAAAATTTTCTTTATTTTAAAATCATTTCCACTACAAACAATTTTAATAATTATAAAACTGCGATAAGTTTTTACTTGGATTTATGTTAAAGAGCTTCTGTACATAAATTAAATTTTTTTTTTCATATTTTAGTTTAAATTTGAGAGAACAATTTGGTTAATGTTATTATAAAAGAGGACTTAAAGCATTAACTATTAAAAAAAATCCAAAAAATAACACCAATATTTTGCTTAAAACCAACAAAAACTAATAAACGATTAAACAAACATAAAGTTGTAACATTAAAAGAAATAAAAACAAAACAAAGCATTGACTTCCACTTCCACGGCATTAAAAATCATAAGTAAACCTTCACAAACACAGTAAAACTTAATGCAGACACGCCCTTCCCGCCCTTTTACACAAAAACATGCTACCAATTCTTATTAAGCAACAAAAAGCAATGATTTTTCTTTTATTTTCACTCATTTTATTATTTTTTTACTTTGATTTAAATACTTAAGAAGTTTTATAAACATTAAAAGAAAAAAATAGCAACAAAACAAATTAAATTGTAATTTTATCAATTTTATAAAGTCTTACTTGTATTTTTCATTAAAGCTTTTTTTTATTTTTATTAATATATAAAAATTTCTTTATAGCAGATTAATAAATATGAATTAAATTTTAAGTTTCTTTTAAAATTTTAAAGAACAATTAAAAGATTTTCTTAAAATTTTTTTATTTGCTTAGTAATGGTAAGAACATAATAAAAAAACACAAACTTTTTAACTTTTAAATAAAAAAAATACAATAATTATTAATTACACAAAAAAAAATATATATTATTAATACAAAAACCACTTAGTAATTCTGTTTTAAATATTTAATTATACATAATTCGAAAAAACACGCAAAAATACTGAACTTTCTAAAAAAAAACAATTGTGAAATTATAAAATTTAATTAGTTTACATACTTAAAAAAGCAAGTATATAAAAACAAAAAATCAGAAAATATGTTGCATATTTTAGGGCATAACATAAGAAAAAATAAAACGCATATTTTTAGGCCTAAAACTAGTATAATTTCTGAAAAAATAAAACAAAGTAAATATTAAAAACAAACTCTTAACTGAAAGCGGAAAACGTACACAAAAAAAAAGTTTGTAAAACATTAAACAATGTATACATTTTTTTAGAAAGTATTTAACCTAACCTCACTTTTTATAGACATTGAAACAACTCTTACGTTAACCAAAACACTTTAAATACATACTTGAATTTTTGAACATAAACCAACACTAAAATACAAAATCTTTATTTTAAATTTCAAACAAAATCATTAAATAAACTGTAATTATTAAATACATATATAAAAAACTTTAAGTATAAAATAAAACAAAAATCCTCATATTTGAAATAAACTATAATTATAATATAAAGAAAATATAAAAAATGCAATTTACATAAAAAGAATCAGTTGTCATTATACTTTATATACCATAAAAAAAGAACAACAACATACATAAGTACATTGAAAATTATTATGTATACATACATAGGTTAAAAACAACAAGAACAACATCTAAAAATTATAAAATAAATATAAATTCACATAAAATCTCAATGAAAGGTATAAAAACTTGAATTATATTAAACAGAAATAAATAAGAAAAACAACAACCATACAGTTCTTACTAAAACATAAAACAGATTTAAGTTTGATGCTAAAAAAAACAAATAAGTGACAAAATATAAAAAAAAAATAAAAACATTAAATAAAATAAAAAAAATACAAAAAAAGTAATATAATAAAAAAAATTAAATCGAGTTTTATTTCCAAATTTTTATTAAAAGAAGAGTTAGAGAAGAGTTGTTCTTAAACATTTCGAGCCCTTATAGCAAACATAATGTAACCAGCAAAAATTTTACAGGAGAAGGTTTTTTTTAAATATCTTTGCTTCAAGTCTGCGTTTTTGTTTGAAATTACTTTTGCTCTTATT
Source organism: Pollenia labialis (assembly GCA_949318255.1). Taxonomy (NCBI): domain Eukaryota; kingdom Metazoa; phylum Arthropoda; class Insecta; order Diptera; family Polleniidae; genus Pollenia; species Pollenia labialis. Next base: position 78,318,146 of record OX439142.1, read on the forward strand.
TTGTAACGGTACTTTCCAGAGATATGAGATTTTTAGAGATGATGCAAATGGTCAAAAATTATCGATTTTCATCAAAAAACAAATCTAAAATGTTGTTGGCTACATCATTTTCGCTATTAGGGCTCGATGTGTTAAGTTTGCATACGAAATAATTTATTTGTATCGAACTTAAGCGCCCATTATCCCTTATACAATGTTATTGCATATGCTATTCGCCATATTATTTCTATTTTGCCCTATATTATGCAATAAGTGGGACAATGGATTCAATTAAAATATGCCGCAACTTTCATTAAAAAAAAAAACATATGTTTTGCTTCACAGTATTGCATTTATTTTCGTTGTGACCAATATACTGTGCCACCTTTGAATATCACATGCACAAAGCCGATATATTGTACAATACGAAAAATTTACAATTATATTGCAAGTGTATGGGCCGCTTTTTTTAAAAGTATGTACGTTATTCTTACGATTGCTTGTTTTTTTCGGGTAAGAATTAAAAACAAACAATAAAATTTTATTTTCAGAATCCTGTACTAATGAAATTTCAAAACGGCAATCAGGGTTTTTGTTTTCCCGCATTTTTTAAAACTTTTTTTAATATTCATCTAGGGACCCCATAAAGTATATTCTAAGTCGAATCACGTTAACTTCCGAACGACTGAACGGAAAATAGCAATTTTGTCAAATTGTTGCCAGTTTTTAGCAGTTTGGAATTGATATCTAGCCAAATCGGTTCAGTAGAAAAAGAGTTATGCACCCAAACGTGGAATAACATCGCTAAAAAATTATCAAAAACAAATATAAATTGTTGACATATTCGTTAAATATGCCAGCAAATTTCGTGAAGATCGATCCACAATTTAACTTAGACCTTATATAAAAACCACTCTCCGGAATCTTGTTAAGGTATGTTCAGACTTTACAAATCTTTGACGAAAAAATACAAAAAGCGTTACCAGTAAATTGATCAAACTTTAGCTTTATTTTAAAATTTTTTTTTTTTTAATCAACTTAACTTTTTTTTGTAAGAAGAAGATTATTTTCCACAATTTAAATATAATTTCTCGATTTTTATCTATTTTGTTCGTATTTAATAAAATTTTCATAAAAAAGAAACAATTTGCTTAAACCAAGCCACACATGTATTTAGAATAAGTAATTTTTGACTTGGACGAGAATCATGCAAAATGTTATTGGTTCAAGCCATATTTAGTAAGTAATTCTTTCCAAGTAATGTAAATAAGGAACTGTTAAATGAAGTTTTTTGATCTAGCAAACGTTTTGCAAAGGCAAAAATTTTTTTTAATAAAACTAGTGGTTATCTACTTGTAGGACGTTAAATATTGAATAGGTGTGAACATAGCTTTAGTATGGCTAAAAGCGAAACAAATAATACCTTTGTGGTGAAATTAGCTCTGATCTAATTTAATACGAACATATAAAACTACTTTCAGAAAACACTTTAGTACTCCTTACGGCCAATTTCACCAAGTTCCGTTATATGTACTTAACTATCAGTTATAGCTGTCAAAGACATATTGTTAAAGTAATAGTAAGTTTTAAATGAACTTGGTGAAATTGGCTGTTAAACCGTAAAAAATAATAATATTGCTGTTAAATTTTGACCATTAAAATGAGAAATAAAAATTCAAGACGATCGATTTATAATTTACCATAGGTCCTTTATAAAGCCCATTTTTTGAAAATTAACTAAATAAGCTTTAAACCAGAACAAATAATAATATTATGGTGAAATTTCGTTCGATAAATAACTAAAGATATGAAACTTACATAGATTTACTAAAGTTAAAAAATTTTTTTGTTTAAAATTTCCCGGGAATCCCGCAATAAATACCATGGTAACGAGAATCAAAAATAGTTGAATAACTCGGGATAATCTCTAAATATAATACTAGCAAAAATTTCAATGATTTTACTTAATTTTTGTTTTATTTTATTCCTTATTTGTTCCGATCTTCGTTAAATACATTTTAACTCAATTAAGAAGTAAAAAACAGTGGTAATGTGTAAATAGACGTAAACTCAAGGGAAGTGTGCCAAATTCGTCTGTACAAGATTTATGACGAAGTTCATTTGAAATTAGAATAATAAATATACATACATACATATATATATTAAAAATATAGAAGTTTTCTTTGAAACAAAGTAAAAAAGAAACCATGTATTAAAATTATTTGTTTAGATTTAAAAAGACCTAGGAACATTTTCTGGCAATTTATTTCATATAGGATCTATAATCAATTATTGACCGATCCTTTTTCAATTTGTTACATAAATAATAGTTATATTAATCTTATTTATGGAATATTTGAATAAAGTTAAAATTGTAATTTTTGATTCTAATTTTACGTTAATTTATTCTGTTTTATGTGTTGCCAACTAAAATACCAAAAAAGATAAGTTAACTTTGCCAACTGTATGTTCTCTAAGGTACAGTTGGCAACTGATCTTTAGTATAATTCTGGAGAACAGAAATATTTTTGTTTATTTTTATTTATTTTTCTGTGGTATCGCCCAACTTTTTTAATTAACAAAATTTTAAACAAATAAATGTAATTTATTAGAAAAATAAGCGACAAAATATAAGTAGTTAAACATTCCTTCTTCTAATACTAATTGAACAAAAAAAAAAAAAAAACAAAATGCTTTTCAATTAAATAAATTTAAAAGAAAAAAAGTAAAAAAAGTTTTCAAGTCATGAATCAAGTTTCTAGTTGTAATAGTGCTAATAAACCCTCACAGACACCCCCACTGTCATACTCAGCGGGTTATAGTAATTCATCGCGTGAAGTCATAGAGTCAGCAAATGAATTAAGTACACTCCAGTGTAAACCGTATTTGCAAATGCAACAGCAACAAGAAAAGCACCTGAAACCATTGCATCCTGCCCATCACTTTGACTTTGCAAGCATACCACAGCAACGACAAAATCCATGGATGGAAGTTGATGGTTATCAAGGGAATGGCTTGGAGACGTGCTCTATTAGTTATGGCGAGATTTTATCAACATTTGTTTCCATAATTTTTCGAGCAATAACTGTTTGTATAAATATTAAATTAGCTATAAACTATTACAGTCAAGGACATCAAGATTACTATATATGGACCGTGATATGCATAGTGACTCCTATGTGTGTAACAATGCTTATTCATGCGAATATGTAAGTAAGTTCGGATTACGATTTCCTATCGAAATGTTTAAAATTTCTTTGTTATTAAAAAATAGGTGTTATCAAGATGGTAAATTTAAGCAGGGGTTTTGCCAAATTTTACAAACACTTTGGTTGGTTATGATATCTTCATTTTTGTTTCGATATTGGAACTCTCTGATATTTGCTATTAAGTGCAAACGGGCTGAACTAGTGGGTGATAAAGAGGAGCAATTAAAGTAAGTAAATTTGATTTATTTACACGTTATTTATACCCTTTTCAACAGGTGAAAAAAGAATAGATATACCATAAGTTTACTATTGTTATTTTTACAACACCGATCTTAGCGCCCATGAAATATTTGTACAACACAGTACAACATTTTTCAGGTGATTGATTCGGTACTCAATTCTGATAAGTGCTTATGAAAGAAGTCCCAAAAAGAACTTTTTTTTTTTTTTTTTTTTTTTTTTTTTTTTTTTTAAATTTATTTACAAATTAATTCATTTACAATTGTTGGTCTCAGCGCCTTAAAGGCATTGTTGAGACAAGTTGGCATAATATTATTTTCCATAAAAATTATATGTTAGTACAGAAAAAAAGAAAAATAAAAAAAAAAAATATGTATTTCAAAAAGTTAATAAATTAATTTGAGATCATTTAAATCAATAACATTATATAAAAAGTTCATTTATATATTGCCGAATGTGTTGCTTAAGAAGTGTTTTAAAGACGGAAATTCTATTTTCATTTTTTAAAATTAGGGGTAATTTATTAAATTCACGACTACCCATAAACTCCACGCGCTGTTTGGTAGTTTCCAACCTACACCAGGCGATTCTCAAGTCTTCATTATTTCTTGTATTTATCACATGATTGTTCCTCATGAAATGTATAGTGTGATGTCCAATATTGTGCAGACACTTGAATACGTATGTGAGAAGTTGCATCCTGTAAATACCATAAATGGGCAAAACTGTTTGACATTTATCAATATATAACGATGTAGTTGGGTATGTTATTGGCAGATTGTAGACAGTCTTTAGAGCTTTATTTTGCATACGTTGAAGGGCCTTAAATTCATTACTCTTTTTATAACCAAAACAAATGGTTAAATAATTCAAATGGCTTTGAATTAGGGCATTATAGACTGAAAGTTTAGTATCTTTATCAAACTTATTTTTGAATTTATACAAAATACCAACCGCTTGAGCTGTTTTTTTCCTTAAAAATTGTAGGTGTTCATTCCAAGCTAGATTGCTTTGTAAAATTATACCCAAGTATTTTATGCTACTGGTTTCAAAAATTTCTCTACCATCGACAACCACTGAAAAAGTGTTATTTTGACGGGTGGGCCTAAATCTTAGTAACTTGGTTTTATCTGCGTTTAAAACAAGTTTGTTTATTCGTGCAAACTCAGATATCAAAGCTGCATCACGTGCCATGTAAGCTCTTACTACCGTCTCGTGCTTATATGGATAAAATAAGCAAATATCATCCGCATACATAAATATGTTACCAGTAAGGTTAAGGTTATGCAAATCATTGAGAAAAATGGTAAATAACAAGGGCCCGAGTACACTACCCTCAGGAACTCCACATGAAACTGCACGTAATGTGCTTCTAACTTCACCAATTTGTACAAACTGCTGCCGTTTAGTTAAATAACTCTGCAATAAGAGCAAGTCCTTTCCGCAAATACCGTAGAATTTTAGTTTTTGAACCAAAATATTATGATCAATGAGGTCAAAAGCTTTGCTTAAATCATAAAAAATGCCAGCTACGCCGCTTTGTCCTTCATCCAAACTTTTACAAATGAAATTAACAACATTAACGACTGCTTCTTCTGTTCCACATCCTTTTCTGAAACCATATTGAAAGTTGTTAAGTAAATTATTGCTATACATATACGATGAAATTTGGTTACATAAAACTCTTTCAAAAACATTGTTTATTATGGAGAGTACTGCAATTGGTCTGTACATACTGGCTGCTATTGGATTTTTCCCCTTAGGTACAGGAGCAACTTTATGAATTTTTAGGACACTCGGGTAGGTGCTTGTTCTTATAATACCATTAAACACATTCACAAGGTAAGGTGTTACTTCATTTACACACTTTAACAATATTTTTGCTGAAATATTGTCGTAACCACAACTTTTATTCGGTGTCAATTGCAATATAACACTTTCCATCTCAACTAGAGTTGTTAAATTAAATGCAAACCTTGTTGTGCATCGAGTAAGTGTTCTAAGAGAATTTATGGAATCAGTTGGCAAAACCTGAATTTGTGACCTTAAACTTGTCACTGATTGAACAAAGTAGTTATTCAAAACCTCAGATTTTTCCAAATCATCAGAAATATCATCACCATTATCATGTTTAATGGGGAAAGACCGTTGTGAACTTCTACCAAGCGTTTCATTTATAAACTTCCAACTTTTTTTTGGATCTTGTTTAACATTTTCTAATCCATTTTTATAAAAGTTGTTCCTAGATTCTCTACATGCCTTTTTTATTATGACGCTGATTCTCTTAAGTATTTTCTTTACATCTTCATTATCAGGTCTTCTCCTTCTAACCCTTAACAGTTTGTTTTTATATACGATTAATTTTTGCAGATTGCCGTTAATCCAAGGTGTAATGTCACTTTTGTAATTTTTTTTAACAGTTTTCACCTGTGTAGAGTTCCTCATAGCACTTTCGAGACATGATATTAATAAGGCTATATTTGTAGATGGATCATCGGTTTGTTGTATCCGTGCCAATTCGGTTTGAACATAATTTTTAGCACGATCGTAATCACAATATAATCGTTTTTCTTCACTAATGTTATGGCTACATGTTTTTATTCCAAGTCGACAAGAAATTAAGTTGTGATCGGATAATCTACACTTTATTGATTCTACATACATATCACTGAAAACATTACTATAAACGTGATCAATAGAAGTTCCACTTTCAGGACGTGTTATCATTTTGTGGCAATTGGTAAAATCATATGATGCGAGCAAATTTAATAGATCTTCTGATATTTGTTGATTCAAAACATCAATGTTGGAATCACCGACAAAAATGCATGGATTACGGCCATATTTACAAAGTGAATTTTCTAAAAATAACAAAAAGCTGTTGGGATCACATTTTGGTGATCTATAAAATGTTAAAATTTTCAAAGCTTTACCGTTTAGCTTAACTTCGTATAATGACAAGATGACTGCATCAATAAAATTTGTACTCTCACAAAGTTCGACTTTATATTTAAATGTATTATTAACAAAAACTGAAGTACCACCATAGCCGTCAGATCTACAACAATGTACGGCATTATATCCAGCGATGCTATACAACTGAATCAGGTCTTTATTTAGCCAGGTTTCTTGGACAGCGATAATATTGGGTAGTCGTGGTAATTTTACAATTAATTCCCTAAATTTATTAAATTTTTCAATTGAAGAAATACTACGGACGTTTATGGAAACTACGTTAAAAAATGAACTTGAAATGTTATTAAAGTGGTTTTCAAAAGTTTTTAAATCATTAAAATAATGAGTACTAATCATAAAAAATAATATTAAATAAAAAACATGTTTACAATATACAAGTATAACAATTAAAATGTACTTTTTATAGGCGATTCATATACATCATCATCAACATCAACAACAGCAGCTTGGGATCTGCGACCTCTAGGATTGTTCTGCATCATTAGTTGTTTGGTCATGGAACCTCAATAAATAATTTAAAAATTATTTTGAAGTTAGTAAGTATCGTGTAGGGGGATTTGTCACGTTTTAGGCTCTTTTGTTTGTCATAACTCGAGAACCACTACTCCGAATATGCTGAAAAAATTTAAAAATTGCAATTCCTTTAATCTGTTCATACAACGTTTCGCTACATAAGCAACAGTTTTGCAGTTATAAAAAAATTTATGAAGAAAAAAAATATTTTTTGCCCAAAAAAAAATCCAATAAAAATAAAAAATCCAAAACAGCAAAAAAAAAAGTGTCAAGTCCTATTACCTTCACGTAAAGTCGCATAACCTATGAACAAAATAACACATAAATCATGAAAATCGATGAACGCGTTTCGCTTTTATTCACAATTAATTAAAGGAATGAATTTCAAAAATTTGCTCGAGATATCCACAAAATTCTTTGGAAAAAACATTGATGGTTCTCGAGTTATGACAAACAAAATAGCCTAAAACGTGACAAATTCCCCTATACGAAACTTACTTACTTCAAAATAACAATGACCAAACTAATGATGCAGAAGTTTTTCTTTTTGGGTCTACTTTCATAAGCAATTATCAGAATTGAGTCCCGAAATCATGTGTTGTACTGTGTAATGGTTTCGTCCACTGTACATGTGTTAATGTACCTTGGTTTCATATTTTTATTTTACAGACCGGTTCATAAATAGTAAATTTAAACCGATTAAATTTATATGTAAATAGTTTACTTAAAAAATCCAGGGTTTTTATTGGTATTTGATGAATGTATTGTAACGTTAAAAGAAAGCTCTTTAGGTGAAAATAAAACAAGTGTTAAATTTTTTTTTCATTAAAAAATTATTACATTTTTGAAAGTATGAAATTTGCTTAAGTTTTTCATTAGAATATTGGTTGATATTAGAGTTTTACATACGGGATTTCCCGGGACAAAAATCCCGGAAAATTTGGAAACTTTACTGCTGATATAATTGTAATTAAGTTGTGTCATGAAATAGATGTTAGCCGTTAGGCAAAAAGAGCTTAAGACAAAAAAAGCATTTTGAGATTTTGATTGGCTTAAATTTATTTTAATTCAATCTCTTTAAGGCAATGTTTAATGCTCTGAAATTTCGAAAGAAGAAGAATAAAAATGTACAACATTTTTAATTGGCTTAAGACTCAGATTTATATTATAAAAACGAAAAAAAGTTATTCCCACATGCTTCATAAAAATAAAATGATTTTTAAAATGAAGTGCAGCTGCCTAAACGATTTTTCGGATTATATTCTTTAAGAGATAATAACAAAAGTTATTACAAGCTTTGAAGGAAATGCTAAGAAAACTTGAAGTGTCTAAAGAATAAATAATGTTAATTTGACTTTAAAGACAAACATCCCTAGAAAGGAAGCGTGTTTTCTCATTTAAATCTTTTTGATAAAAATTAGAAAAAGGCTTTCAAAGGATTCTGTAAATGCTTATTCTGAACTACAATCTTATTTTAAAAGAAATATTTTGCAATAAATTGTTTAAATAATTTAATTTTTTGGGCTTTTATAAATGCGTTTGGCTTTGAATTAATTCTGTGGCAATTAGTGCTTAATTCTATTTGTTTAGTTTTATAGGAGAACAATTTAAAACTTTTAAGATGGCTTTATTCTTACAAATATTATTGCACAATGAAAAAAGATATCCAAAAAGTCATTTTGCTATAACTTCCCCCAAAGGCCATTTAGCATAGCACTTTTTCTTTTTTGCCACAGAAATAAAAAAAGTTGAATTCATTTACAAACTTATAAAATTGATCTCAGAAAATGTTATTTGTTCAAATAACTTAAATTAAATAATATTTTGCATCGATTTGTATTGAGCGGGAATTCCAGGGATCCCGGTAAATTAAAAAATAAATCCCGCTTTCCGCGGAAATGAAAAAGTCCGGGTAAAGAGAAACTCTAGTTTATATCAATAGCCATCCTATTTAGCTAAACAAGTTTTTTCCTTTCGATATACTGCGTTCCTTTCTTTTTATAAAATTTAACTTCAATTTTATAAAAATATTAAACATGTTTCTAATTTTGTATAGTCAGTATGAGACTATACTTTTCACATCTGTAGTCCGCAGAACGTTCAAGTATTTTATTATACATATCTACACCACACACCATAGTGTAAATAAAGTCTATTATGCGTTTCTGCTGATGAGTGTAACACATACACCTATTGGTTCTAGAAGAATATTTTAGTATGCCGATCGACATAAAATCACTTTCTGAGCCGATCTTATTATGCCTTTCTCCAAGCTGACTGGTACATACGTTTTAATTGTCGTATGAACGAAGCCTATTGAAAATGGTAAGAATCGGTCCATAATTTTACTGTCCCCCATACAAACTTCTTTCCGGAAAAGTCTTTGTGCCCATTAATTATCTTAAGTTTTTATTTAAATTAAAATTTGGTCAAAAAATATTTTATTGCCACATAAAACATCAATACATAAAAACAAATTGTAGTTTTTTGTTAAATATTGCTTTCAATATAAATATACGAAGGAAATGTTCTTGTCGACATTGTGGGCCAGGCAGTAAGACAATTTTTGTGATTTTTTACTTATGACGTTATTGCAGTAAAATAGCTATTTATAAAACTGTAATGTTACTGACTGACTGTCTGAAGTATCATCACACAGCCTTGAAATTTGAACCGGAGGTTGATCTTTCGCCAAATCGATCAACTAACACGGGATTTTCGGAAAGTCTATTGTAAAGGGGGAAAAAGGTAAAAACTTGTAAATTCGCTAACCTCATGTCTCCTAAACTTAGAGATAAAAAAGATATTCAAAACCTATCACTGTTCATTAAAAAAAAAAATAAGCGGACGTCTCGTATTTTTTTGAAATTTGACCTTTTGAAGAGTAAGCGGATAAAACCTGTATTTTGGAACCTTTTTTGTCTCTGCATCTATCTATAAATATAAATTCCATACTATGTATTTCGAAATTCGAACGTTTAAGTGGTGAAAGACTTTTTTATCAAAGTTTTTCTTGGGATTCAAAAATTAATTAACAAGGTTTCTTTCAAATGAGCCTAATTCCCATTTCATACTATTGAAAAACTGAAATTTATTGTTGAAGGGATAAGCGCATTTCACTGGTTACTTAGGCCAGATCGGCAGGAAACTTCATCCAAAGATTTTAGAAAAGCTAAAGATATTACACAAATAAAACTGTTAAGCGAATAAGAATTATAAACCTGAGTTTTACCTGTAACAATATTAAAGCTTAAACAAAAACAAACAACAATAAACAGCGAGTTTATCTTTTCTTACAGTCCCGATTATAATTGGTTGATTTTTTCTAAATGTAGTTGTAAGTGGGTAAAGAAATAACAAAAATAAAAACAAATTACTTTATTTTATTTTGCCAGTTCAGTTTATTTACACTGCCACATGCAAAAAAATTTTTTCTCAACAGATTTATCCTTCAGGTTCTCAATATTACCCCTAAGATAGAAATCTATTAGTCTCTAAAGAGTCTTCAACAATAATGAAAACAGACTAATAGGTCTAAAATTCCCCGGTTTCGAGTGGCCCGCTTTACCAGCCTTGGGTATAAAAATCACCCTAACCTCTCTCCACCCCCTAGGCACTTCCTGAATATATTCACCAGCAGAAATGATTTATCGTCCGGGATGTTGCAAAGCATGGCCGGAAAAATGCCATCCGGACCCGGTGATTTATATGGGTCGAAAGTATTTAACGCCCACGCGAGCTTCTCCCTTGTGAACAATTCGCAAACGGAAGTATGATCCGATGTCATGTACATCACGTCCCACTGACCATCTTCCATGCCTCTAGTTTCCATGCACCCGGGAAAGTGCGTCTCCATAAGTAAGGTTGGGTCTCAGAGCTAGACTCAGTCCATGAGCCGTCATTCCTTTGGATATATTCCAGGGTCTTAGGGTCCTTGGATAAAATCTGTCGGAATCTTGACAACTCGTTGACATTATCGATGGATACACAATATTGTCTCCGTGATAGTCGCTTTGCCCTTTTTAGATCCGCCTTACACCTGTTGAACTGCACCCTGTGATTGTTCCTATCCTCTCGTAAGCTTGGCCCTATTAAACAGTTTCCTAACCGTAGACCTTTGAACGTGAAGTTCCTTGGTCCCCCATTTAGGCTGTTTACGCCTGCCCGGAAATGTAACCGGGCAGGACTGCTCATAGCTTTCCCTTAACAGATGAGTGAACTTGTTCACAACACCCTCCAGATCAGTCGGCAGCAAGTCGCCCAAGGCCCTTTGCGCCAACCCAATTCGGACTCTTTCCCTACAGGAGTCCCTTTTTGTCCCCCTCGGGTTCCTAAACTGAGCAATCCTAGCTAGGTCAAAATTCAATGTGAAGGTAATACGACTATGGTCTGAAAAAGTACAGTCCGTTGCCACCCTCAAATCAACAACAAGTTGCTCGTCCCGGTTAACTAATGTCAGATCTATCACTGCCTGTTTATCCTTATTTCTGAACGTCGGCGTATTACCCATATTACAGATAATAAGATTGTTAGCAGTTATAAAATCAAACATTAACTCACCCCTTTTGTTTACATCCGCGCTCCCCCATTGGCTATGATGAGTATTAGCATAGCAGCGCAATACTAGGATCGCACCCTTCCTCCTTGCATATGCCGTCAGTTCCCGCACCTCCGTGCCAGGTGGATATATCGCCTCGTACGGCATATACACCGAAGCCAGTGTAAGAGTGCGCTTAACTTTGGCTTCTCTATTTACTACGGTCAAGTTACCGCACCTGAAAGAATGAGAGACGAGAAAATTCAATTCATTCCTCGCTAGTATACACGTTCTTATCTTGTCCTCTGTGGACGGGACAAAGAGAGTGTATCCCGAAAACCTTATTAATCCAAGGTTCTTGGATAAGGGCTACGTCCGTCCGAGTGCTGGTGAGGAAGGTTATCAGTTCGGCTGAAGCTGCTTCACAATCGTGCAGGTTTATTTGCCCCACTAACAGGTTCTTTGGTCCTGTCATGTTTAGGATATCGGAACCTGACGTTACCTAAACCAAACTTAACAACCCAACCCCCCCCCCCCCCCTCACCTCCTCCAATAATTCCATGGTCTTCCGACTACCCTGCCGGTATTCTCCTTACTCACCAGTGAGGTCACCAGCCTCCATTGGTCGGTAAGAAGCCTACTATTCTGGTTGCCCAATACTGCCAGTATTGTTTCCACCGGACGTACGGGTGGTGGAATCCATACTATCACTATGGACCTAATTGGTAAATCGGAGGCTTCTATGACTTCAAACCTTGCCCCCGGGTTAAGTCGCTGCATTTGTCAATTGTGGTTCTTAAGAATTCCAATGAATTTTTGTTACCACAGTTGACAATCCAGTCCGCACCATTGAAGGATACATCCTCGTCTTTGCCTCTACTAACTGCCATAGCTCGGCACTGATCCTCCCATCCGGATCATTCCGATCGATGACAGCCACCTGCAGATGACCCTCCAGGCTCGTCGACTTCACTCTTTTATTCGATGAAGGAGGCTGATCATCCCCAGATCGGACCGTTTTCATGGTCTACTTATTAGAGCCATTAGGACCTTCACCCGGAGATGTACCAGCCCTCTTCCATGAGCCCGGTGACTTCGGCACGACTGGTTTAGAAGGCTTGTTCCTGCCCGCGCCTTTTCCCCTTTTGGCCCCATTACGAGAGCCACTAGTGGAATCGGACGGAGGATTGCCAGTCTTCTTCCCCGTGTCCGCTGCCTTAGCTAATTTGTTTTCCGTCTTGGGTATCGCCCCATTGTACTCCGCAGCTCGTTCCGAAGACATGAGCGCCTTGGTCATCGGGGCAACCCCTCTTTTCTCTACCTCTCCACGGCATGTTGACGACGCCGCTGGCCTTATACTCTTTTGAGCAGTGTCGGCGGCTTCATCCACCTCCATCCAAGCACGGTACTGACAGGGCCGTAAATTCTCTCGAATTTAGCGACGCTTTGTCGGTGCCTTCTCAGAAGGTGCCTATCCCTTGCAGAGAACGTTGAAGGATCTCTCTTCGCCATCTTATCCAGATATGCTTGAGAACTCCTTGTTCCCTTCTACTCCTTCTCCTCTTTTGACTTTTCACAAAATTTTTATTTCTTACAAAAACTTTTTTTTATAAAAAGTATCTCTTTTGCACACAGTTCGTTCTCTTAACATTTTTACAAATACATATTGTAGTAAATACATATTCTGCTCAAAAAGGCTCTTTTAACAAATTGTTAAATTTTAATACATAAAACATCTCATAAACTTTGAACAACATTTTAAGTCATTAACCCTAAATAATTATAGATTCTACAAATTTAACATACGCGAAGAGAGCGATGTTGCATTTATACGTTTATTTGAATGTTTTCTGGAGGCAGCGCCACAAAAAATTTTGCAAATATCAATAGTTTTAGCCCACATTGATAAAATTACAAGTAAGTAATAACTCTTCATAATGAAAATGTTAAATAAACCTCTTTTAATAAAAATTGTATACACTTTCACCCAGATTTACAAACTATAGCTATAATTTCATATTTTGGCAGCATGGCCTGGTGTTTATCGGTCTATCATCGTTATAATCGTTATTCACAAAGTGATAAATACAATATAAGTACAAATGGTGTAATATTACAATTATGTTGGCATTTTTGTATATCAGGTAAAAAAAAATTCTCCTTAAAAAGTTGTATACTTTCATTGAATTAAAATTTTTTCTCCTTATTTCTCTTTTTCCTTTTTTTAGTTTCTCGTACCATTTGTATAGCATTCGTAGCCAGTATATTTGCACTATGGACTCTTATTGCTTGCTTAGTACATGCTTTATTATTTGGGTTTGTCGCCTTCATTGTAGATCGACCCAAATTTGCTCGTAACTGCTTTTGCAATTTTCTTTTTTGTTTGGTATTGGGTGTTGTTTATATTTTCACTTTCATTTCAGTGCGTGATGCTCCTACGCGTTACAAATATCTTTTATATTATATATTTTGTTCTTTAGAGAATTTTATTTGCGTTGCATTATTTATATTCTATGCTAACAATGATTTACGATCTCTGGCCGTATTGTTTTATCCTTTATGTGGCATGGCTTTAGCTTTTTATTATATTGGCATTGTTTTTATGGCTATTTATTATTTGTATTTCCATCCACGCATAACGGCCAGAACATCGAAACGCATCGTTAATAATAATTGATTGAATTCAAAAGTTATTAGCACATAAAAGTTATACTAACGTACATATCATTTACATACGGTTTTATGTGTGTATATAGCATGTATCACAAATTTACACAATTAACACTGATTTATAGTTGTTGAGTTTAAACTACATATAAATTCAAGTTTAGTTCAACTAAACTAACGTTTAAACCATCAGTGATTTTTTAGCCCTAAGTTATTAGTTGTCCAATTATTTTTAAATTCCAATGTATTATAATGCAATCAGTCTTATTACAGTTTTCCCTGTCGTAAACGACTTAGGCCCAAATTTGCAGTCATAAGTTAGCTAATAACAATAGTTTAACAAATAAAATATTTAAAGCTTTTTCTTAACGATTAGTTAAACCCTCAAATGTTATTGGTTAACTACTTAAATTTTTTTATTATTTATTATTTTAAAAGAGTTACTATTTTTTGTTGGGATTAAAATTTTTACAAAACCAATTATTGTAAAAACGATACTTTAGTTAAGCAATAGTTATCATTTTAGTTTACTACTAATCAACTAATGACTGTAAATTTGAGCATAAGTCGTTTTTGTAATAGATTAAAGTACCACACAATCTGCGTTCTTTAATCTACAGCAAAAAAACGGCTTAGTGATTTATAAGAACGAAAACTTCAATAAGGCTGAATGGAAAACACTAATTAATAAATCATGTGGATTCAAAAAGTTTTCGACTTGAAAATTATATGTTCGTTTTTTTTTTTGAAAACTTTTGAAATTTTCACAACAAAAAAGTTCCTTTAGTGTTTTTCCAGGAATTTCCGTTTTCTTCAAAGTTTCTGTATATTTCCGACTATTGTCTTTTAAGATAAAAAAAAAAACTGTACTTTAACTACCGTCTTTTACATAGATTGTGGTCTTATACTCAGGTTATCAGTCCTGTTCTGAAAATAACTTGATTTGAAATCCGTGATTTCTGGTATTCCGTTTTTGTATTTTTCGGTGTGATTTTTCAATTGCCGCAAGCACACAAAAAAAAACGAAACGGTGTTATTTTCAGAACTTGGGTTTATATTATAATACGAAATAAATCTCTCATTTCAATATACCCAGACTATCTTATGCTTTGTAGCATTTTTTTCACAAAAAGATTTTATCCTAAAAAAAATTTCATTATTTTCATTTCAAAAAAAGTTTTTTTATTATCTCTCCAGTTTTGCTTGTCTAAAAATGTTAATTTATTTTTAATATTTTTCACTGCTTTAAACAATACTACACACACAACTTTTATGTTTTCTTAATTTTAATTTTAAACTTAAAAATAAACCATTTTTAAATAAAACTATTAAATAATAGATTGCTTGATTGCAAAAAGTAATAAAAAAATCGAAAAATCTTTATGAAAATTTTTTTTTTTATTTTCAAATAACAAAAATTAGTTTTTAAAATTAAAACAGTTTAATTAAGCAAAAAGAAAGTCCAGTTTATTTTAAATTAAACAAATATTTTTGTAAATCTTATTTTGTGTTTTATTCGACCTTTAATATGTATTAATAAAAGAACTTGTTTTTCTTTTGAGCTCGAGGTCCTGGTTTTATTGTTAATAATTCTAATTTATTTTGCCAATATTTCGTTTTTCATTGAAAAACATCTTCTGGGCTTTAATAAAGAAAACATTATTAATATACAAAAATTTTGCACAAATTAAGTCTAATTATGTTGTGTCAACATCGTCTAATTATGAAGAGTTCTAATTATGAAGAGTTCATAATTAGACGATGTTGACACAACATAATTAGACTTAATTTGTCCAAAATTTTTGTATATTAATAATGTTTTCTTTATTAAAGCCCAGAAGATGTTTTTCAATGAAAAACGAAATATTGGCAAAATAAATTAGAATTATTAACAATAAAACCAGGACCTCGAGCTCAAAAGAAAAACAAGTTCTTTTATTAATATTTTTGTTTGATAAATATAATCTGGGAATTTATTTCTAATGGTGATTAACATTAATTATATAAATTTTCATATTATTCGAATGTGTTTTCTAAGCCAAATTACAATTTTTAAAAGCTTTTATACTTTAATAGTCTTATTTCTGGAAAATATTGAAGGAATGAGACTATTAAAGTATAAAAGCTTTAAAAAATTTTAATTTGACTTAGAATACACATTCAAATAATATGAATATTTATTTTTGTTTAATTTTATTAACAAA
This sequence comes from Pollenia labialis, assembly GCA_949318255.1. Classification (NCBI taxonomy): domain Eukaryota; kingdom Metazoa; phylum Arthropoda; class Insecta; order Diptera; family Polleniidae; genus Pollenia; species Pollenia labialis. The sequence goes on from OX439142.1 coordinate 78,334,471, forward strand.
TGAACATTTGAAAAAATTAAGAATTTATTTTGAGTTTTTTTGTAATAACTCATACAAGTGGGTATTACTCTGTAATCTTTGCGACTTTATATGAATTGATTAAATAATATTTGTTAGTGCTAAAATTTAAGAAGGATTGCTTTTGTATAAAGTACTTGTACTAATTTCTTTAGTACGCAAATTAAATATTATTCACAAATCAGAAGAAAATTCGATTTAATTGTTATAAATAAAAAAAATATGAAGATACAATTATAATAATATGTATAATTATAATAGCACATTTTAAACGTGTTGAAAATTAATTCACAGCATAAAATCTAAAATAATTATGTAATTAAAATATATCAACTAAATGAAATTATGATTATAATAAAAAAAAAAGTAATTTATTTTGTTTTTTTAAGGAAATAATTTCTTAATTAGTTTTAATATTAACATATATTTATGTATTTTTTATTTTTACTTGATGATAGTAATAGTATTGCAGAGGCATTTTTTTTATTATAATTAAATTTTTTTGCTATTTTTTCGTTTGTTTTGATACTACTCGTATTGTTTACACCATCCCCAAGAGGGGTTTTTTTTAGTGGGATTTGGGCTAAAAATTGTCTTTGCTCTCGGTTAACATTTAGCGATCTTTCTTTTCGGCTACTTTTGAAGTAATCGTTTAATTTATTTTACCGTTAACAAAGGCAAATACATATAATTAATTTAAAAACTAGAAAAAATATTTTCTCTTAATAGGGTAAGATGTTTTCTCCTGACCTTAATTTTAAAATTAGTTGTTTCATATAAACCAATCTGAATATTGTTGTTTATTTTAAGAATAACACCATAAACATTAAAATTTTTTTATGAAAAATCTAATCTAATCACATTTTTCTTCTCTTGGCAAAAATTGCAACATCGCTGGTCATATTTTACAGTATAAAAAAATATTTTATTGGCAATTATATTTTAATTAAACAATAAATTTTGCAAATCATCTAAATAATTTGATTTTATTTAAAAAAATTATAAAATAATTATGTATTGAAAAAATTGTGTAATATAAATAATTTAGTTTTCTTTTTTAACTGAAAATTTTAACGGAATCGATCATCCTATAATTATTATCAATAAATATTAGAAATGTGAAAGTTTGTATGTATGTTTAGATGTTTTGTTTGTTAGTTTGTGGTTAAATCACGCGCAAGCCGTTTAATGAATTTTGGATGAAATTTGGTAGACGGATAGCATATGACCCAGATTCAAATATATCGTACATATATTTTAAGATGTTAATCGGGGAAAAATTTGTTACTTAAGTACTTTTTCTCTTTTTGATAAAATTGGTGTGCAGATTGTGTATGGTCCAGATAATAGTGTAGGGCACGATTTTGGGAGATAGCATGTAGCCAATACTAAAGTATAGGCACTTTTTATGATGCAAAAAAGAAAAATTTAGTATACATATTACATATGGGCCAGCGGCCGGAAAAAATATATTCAGACACCCCTTGCTTTCAACATGGAAACTTGAATGTAGGTTGCTCAAGAGCATCGCGGGCTCAAAACTTATATGTATGTATGTACATATCTGTTGGCGAAAATTGTTTATTGAAATATGAAGTAGAAATTTTTGTTAATTTTTTATAGGTTGAACCCTATTCTTAAAACCATGCTCTAATTTTCACGTGAACTAAGTCACGGATAAAAACTAGTCTTCTAATAACTAACTAACTTAATAATTATTAATTTTGTTTTAAAATTTAAAATTTTAATTAAGCACGAATAACAAAATCATTTAAATTTTAATAATTTTTTAAAGGTTAAATAAAAAAAACATGTTTATTAACAATTTGCCATTGAAAATGGTGTAATAACAATAGAGTTTCTTGTCTTTCTTTCTCTTCTTTGTTACAAGGAACATTTACACGTAGACTCATTCGGGTGAGCAATTACAAAAGTACCTGACCATACCCGACTTGTAAAAATTGTCTCCATATGAAACAAAAACAATTTAACGCACACATCCACATTGGCTCATACATACGAAATTTGACAACTGGGGGTTATGTCTGTCCGCTAATGAGTCTACCTTGTGTAAATGTACCTTGCTTTGGTACGTTCATTTCTTTGTTGTTCTATTTCTGTTTCTAAATTAAGTTTAAATATGGCCTTTTTAGTAATAGGAAGTAGACGGAGTCTTCAAAAATTAAAAATATTTATATGTATATAAATTAAAACTGTATGTATATTGCAAAGTACGACAATAAAGTTATCAGTGTAATGTTTTAGTAGCAGCAGGAGCTGTTGTAGTGATTTTAGAATTATTTGTTGTGGTAGTGCCATTCTGTAAGTCAGCCTGCTGTTCTTGCTGTAACTGCAGCCTAAGCCTCTTTTTGGCCTGTATATCGGCCAATGTTTGTTCTATAGATCTCACATCTTTTTTATTCTTACTGGGTACAAAGCCATAACTTACATTTGTCTCTGTTTTACGAGCAGCCTCCAAGGCCGCGTCCTGACCAATCAAATGAGCATATTTATCTTTGTAATTAAATGTTGGTTTAATTTCACTTTCTATTGCTTGTGTGGAATTGGATGATGCTTGTTTGTTAGTGCTTGATGTAGTTGTCGATGTTGATGAGTGGGCGACATTTGCTGCTGAGGAAGCACGAGCCAGTCTTTTTTGTTCCAATTCAAGTTCTTTTTGTTTGATACGTCTTTCAGCATATTCCTTGGCCACATCATCATTCCAACCATCGCCATTACGCCTAGCGATAATTTCATCTTCTGTGGGAGCATTTTCTTTTTTATAAATCACAGAATAACGATCAATATCCTCACAGCCAAATGACATGCATATAAAGCCACCATATTCAGCCACTTCATGTATAACAGCACGATGCACCTTATCCAAGGGCTGAAATTCTATGTGATGACGATCATCCTTGGCAAATCGACCTATTCGTTCTTCCACATATTTGCGGAATCTCAGAAGTTCCTCTTTCTGTTTGTTTTTTAAACGTTCTGCCATTTCTTTTTGCCTTTTAATCAATTTCTTTTGTTCCTCATTGGCAGTTGGAGGTTTGTCCATGGCATCAAGTATTGAACCCAATAGATCCATGCTTGTATTTTGTTTATTGTTTTCCTTTAATTATACAATTTATTTTTTTTCTTAATTTATTTTCCTTAAATTTTATTAGTTTTCTATTATTTTTTTTTATTTCGTTTTAGGAATTGCTGATTATGTTGTTCAATTTTACGGCGAATAAATATGTTTTTTTATTCTATGAACACAGCTGTCTGTTTTGTGTGCCTTAGTGATGGGGTCTTAGGATTAAAATAAAAGAGTAGATATCGATTATATTTGTGTTTTCTCTCATAGTGATAGTTATCAGCAACGAATACCGTTATCAGTTTAAACATAAATAAACGTTGTGCATATAATAAAATATGCAATATAAATACATATAAAAATTCATACTGTTACGATTTTACCTTTTTAAAAACGTCGACCCATTTGCGCGAAATTATCGTTCGTGGCAATTTTTTTGAAATTGAGTTTTTGATGCAATCTTGTTCTACATTCAAAGAGTCGTCACCTGACAAAATATTGTAGGCGAATTCCACTTCGTTGCTCTACAAATTAGGAAAATGTATTGCTATAAACACATTCGAGACAGCTAGCTACCGACTTCAATATGTCAAAAATAGAATACATGTGTGTATGCATATGGATATGATTATTTTCACGACGACACGGCTACATGGCTGCAGGTTGTTGGCTGTGCTTATTTTGTCGTTGTAGTCAAACTTTTGTCCACTACAAAACAGAAAAAGTGTTGCTAATATAACAAAATATTTGAAGAATAAGTGCTTAAAAGATTTTTTGTTTAACAAAAAAGAATACGCTTGAAATTGAAAAAATTATATAACTTTTTAGTATCCTTAAAAGAAGTTCAATAGGTCAGCAACAACATTTTGCATAAATACAGCAGTGATGCATAGCTTTTTCGACGTGCAATGACTGAAAACAAATTTTATTTTAAAAGCAGTATATATTTTTTTATTTTAATCTGCTGTTGCTTATTAGTTCCAAAAAATTAATAAATAATTAATAAACTCACGGAAACATCTGAATTTAATGTAAGTCTGGGTTCACACTATGAAAGTTTGCTTTCAGAAACTCTGAGTTTATTGCTGAGGGGAAGAGAACATGCTTTTTTCTCTCCTCTCTCATGCATTAAACACATTCACCACAGCAGGATACACAAACACACGACTACAAGTGCTGCTGGGTGCAATAACAGTCGTGCAGACAGCTACTAAATTATTTTGAAGACGACAGCTACAATTGAAAAATTAAAAACAGCTGTTTTTTTATTGTGTATTTATAATTCAGTGGTGCCACTATCATTTTTTTAAACTTTTATGAAATGGAAAAACATGCATAATTCAAGACTCGTAACAAACTTAATTTAAGCCAATAAATATATAAATACTTATTTATAATACTTTTTATAGCGTAAAAACAAATGAATTTATTAAAAATCATTTAAAATACATAATTTTGTTTTTTTTTGGAACTAATAAACAATATAATTTTAACAGCAGATTAAATAAAAAAATATATACTGCTTTTAAAATAAAAATTTTGGTCCGTCATCGCACGTCATAAAAGTTTCAGAACACGTTGGGTACGTACGTAAATATATAAAATCTATGCATCACTGCTGCAGTGATGCAAAAAGTTGTTGCTGATGCGTGGTTACCAGTTGCAGTTGTAATGCTAAAGGCCCAACAATAATATGCATAGTCTTGCTTAACCTACTGTCAAAAATTAACAAAAAGTCTTTCAAATGTACTTTAAAAAACAAAAATAAGATAAAAAACATTTGATTCCGTACAGAATGTGCAATTAGATTCGCACCTTGCTTAAGCAAATGACAGTTTCATTAAATTTAGCAAAAAGTTTCCTTAAGTTCAATATGGTTTGCCTTATTTAATTTACATGTATTTGCACATTTGCTTAAGCCAACATAAGCACATTATGGTTGGGCATTAATTCTTTTTTACTGCAAAACAGCTGAGCAAAGTTTGAATTTTTGAACACGAGCTAAATTTCAAGAGTTTAGTCGGCAAATATAAGATAATAATAAAAATGTTATCAACAATAACGATGACAAATTCTATTGAAAATATTGAAACAAAAAGTGACAGTGTTCTTATAAATAACAAGAAAAAGCATCACAAAAGAAAAATAAAACGATTTCTTTTGTCAAAGTTTATTTATTGCATCAGAAAAAAATTTGCTGCATAAGAAACTTTTGACATATGAGAGTGATGCCAAGTTTCTTACAAGTGATGCTTTTATGAACATTAAACTTTACTTCTGCGCAAGTGATACCCAACAATTGCATCTACGAACATTTCCCTTATCAATAACTTTATAGGAAAAACTGGATCTAAAAAGTATTGGTATTATAAGAAACTACTTCGAAATATCTTTCACATGATGGATTAAAAATTCCGATTTATTTGCCCGTTAAGAACCAATTTCAAATATTAATATTTCTTGATAGATTTTTCAACAACACTTGAAATTTTGCCAAAATATTTAATAAAACATATTACATATTAGTAACTCCATCATCTAAAATTTTAAATTTATTAAGGTTTAAAAAATTATATCTTGGAAATATATATGTGGTAGTAATTAATGTACTAGTTACAAATTTAATTATTGTAATATGTACATAATTAATAAGTGTTCCGCAAGGCTAAAAACCTGCAATACAATAAAACTGTATTAAGCAAATGTCTTAGGGTTGGATAATAATTGCTATATCGATATAATTTTAATTTTAAAAGCTAATTTTGTAAAAAAAAAATCAGCCACGGAGTACGAATATATATTTTAAATTGGCTCTAAGTTGGTTAATCATCGGTATGCTTTAAACGCCATGTGAAAAATACTTTGAATAATTTTCCAATGATTCCCATATTTTATAGATTCTTTTTAAAACTTAAGACATATAGATAAATTATTTTGCAACTTTTACGACCTATAACTCATAAACTAGGAAAGCGTAAGCGCGAAAAACATCTTCCTTTAGAGCTTCTTTTAAGAATACTAAAAAGTTTTTTTTCAATTTGAAGCGTATTCTTTTCTGTTAAACAAAAAATTTTTTAAGCACTTATTCTTAAAATATTTTTTTATATTAGCAGCACTTTTTCTGTTTTGTAGTGGACAAAAATAGAAATTAGTTTAATTTGACTACAACGACAAAATAAGCACAGACAACAACCTGCAGCCATGTAGCCGTGTCGTCGTGAAAATAATCATTTCCATAGACACACATGTATTCTATTTTTGACATATTAAAGTCGGTAGCTTGCTGTCTCGAATGTGTTTATAGCATCACCCATAAACTCCGACTTTCTAAAAGAAAACTTTCAAAGTGTGAACCCAGACTAAGGGATGCAGCGCAATTTAGTAATAAGATTAGTAAAACCGCAATAAGTGACGATGAAAGATACACTGGAAATGTTACATACAGGGCTGTCAGAAATTTTCAGCAAAAATCTTAATTTCACCAAAAAAAATCTTATTTTTGAAGAAAAAAATCTTATTTTTGGAAAAAAGTAGTTTTTTTTATTATAAATAATAAAAACAATTCATATTTTATTTAACACATAAAATAAACAAAAAAAAAAAACATTACAAAAAATTTAATTTCTTATACTAAATTGTATTATTTAGTTTAAAAATTTTTAAATGGGAACAAATAATGTTTTTTTTAATTGGACCTAGCCTACTTCTAGACAAAACAAAAAGTCTTGTTTAGGGTAAAGAATGGACCGACCTTCACAAAATTTCACACATTCATTTCCAGTCTTATAAAACTGTGACTTACCTAATTTTGTAATGATAGCATCTGTTATTACGGTTTTAAGCGTACTATACTGTTTTCCGGTAGTAGGGTTTATATGGGACCTAAGGTAAATTATGGACCGATCTTCACGAAATTTCACAGTGTTATTTCTAGTCCCAAAAAACTGTGACGTACCAAATAGCAATAGCAATGCTAGCATTATTTTTTACGGGTTTAGGCGCACTGAACTGTTTTCCGGGAGTAGTGTTTATATGGGGCCTAGGGTAAATTATGGACGGATCTTCATGCAATTATACAACGTGATTTCCAGTCGAATAAAACAAATTTTTTGTAACAAAATTATCAACTTTTTAAGGTGGTGGTTCCACATTTTGATTCATAGCTCTGGTTCTACTAAAGCGATTTTGCTGGATTTCAATCCCAAACTGCTTAGGGAAAAGAAATGGCCTTCTCTTTTCCCTTCTCTCCTAAATGCTCAAGACTTGACGAGTCAAACTTGACGTGTGTGAACCAGCACTTAGTAAATGCATTTCTATCAATACGACAATGTAGGTGTAAAGCTTCAAGTCTCACTTAAATATTTCGTTTTTCATTTTTATTTATTCTGAGCATAAGTTTTGTCAAATTCTTTAAGTTTTACTTAATGAGTAGTTGAGTTTTTTTTGATAAAAGCTTTACTGCTGGAAACCAAACATTTTTTTTAATTCTTTTGTAACTAACTTCTTTCTTTCTGTTGGTGATCATTGAAGTAAAAAGAACAAAATCAGGAGACAAAAGTTTAAATTAATAAGTGTGAAAAAGTTAATTTTAATAATTTCATGAGTAAACGTGGTTTTCTTTTAAATGTACTTTATTTAATGACAAATACATTTTAAAATTATTTTAAACGTTGGAAAGTTTCAGCCTAGGACTGGAATTGTCACTGGTGATATTTTTCCATAATACCAAATACTGGAATTGTTAGTTTTAACATTTTCCTAAATATTAACACTAAACCGGTAAGAACTTGTAGGAAGGTAAATCTAAGTCAATCATTATAACCGATAATTTTTTTAGGAAACCGTACATAAAATAGGGCGAATTTAAAGCAGCGCAAACGGGGAATTCGTACCAAAAAGAGGTCGACTCTAACCTCAACCTAAAGTGAGATAACCTCACTTTCACGTGTGAAAGCGTGCTTCTAACCTTGCTACCGAGTAGGCAGTTAAAAATAATCTCGCACAAGCATCCCGTTAACGCTGCTGTCTTCACGCCCTCTGAAAGTGGATATCCAAAAAGTTGGGTTTATTCTAAGAACGCTCTAACTTTCACAGAGAAAAATCAACATTAAACTACACATCGGCCATTCATCTATTAAGTATCCTGTCGAATTGTTAATTCGGACATCACAGAATAACCTGGGAGCAAAGGCGATTTCCTACTCTTCACGTTTAAAACCTATTCTTAATCACCTCATCTACATTTCGTATGGATTTATATTTTGACTTTAACCTCAAACTTTTTTTTTCACTGCCTTTTATCGACCTCCTCCAGAACTATAACAGAAATGTTCCGTTATAAAAGTTACCAATACTACTATTCAATGATTTAATTTTTCCATTAAAACAACAATTCACTACATTTTAAATTTAACAAAAATGTAGGTACACTAAAATACAAAACTAGGAAGTCTAAAATAATATTTGTGTTGCAGGGTTGTTTTTTTGTGTGGACTCAGAGAAAACAGGTGGACCGTACCCCCCACACGACTGTTTGCTAGTGGCTTTAATGGCTCCCATTCGTCCTTCCTAGTGTTTTAAAATAATGAAATATTTTTTTTCCATCATTCACATAAAATTTTCGAACACCTCTGTTACTTAAAAGAATAATTTTTCTTTTTCTCTTGCGATACGTAACCTCTGTATATTACAATACATTACATAAATACGATTATTACGGAAGTGTTCCAAAAGAGACGACATCTAATCCTTAAAAATAAAAACAACAGAATTAAATTTGTGAAGTCATTTTTATTAAAAAAGCGATGATTTTTGAACTAAGGTGAACTAATGGTATATCATATTAAAATGCATTTCTATTGATACAATTCGCTATATAAAGGTTTTGTTAAGTGACAAAAGCAAGATGGCAAGTCGTTTGTATGGCGTAAACCAAATAAGGAATTAAATTATAATATTTCATTTATCTATGAATATACATGTACAAATATGTTTAGTAAGACGTCCCTCTCATAGTTTTCATTCAAACATTTTATTCCAATGTTAATGACGATTTTCTAGGAGCATCCTACGCGCCACCATGCAAATATTGCGGTTTAATAAAATTCTTTAATTTGCCCCTGCAGCGCGCGCGTAGGATGCTCCTAGATGGGTCAAATGTATGACCAACCCCACTTTATTATTTATTGCCGAATTTCGGTTTTTTTTAGTTATTTCAATAAACTAAACCGTTTTTGAGTTACGCAAATATATGCTGTGCAAACTCTTACATTTTCGAAATAACAGTAATTCTTGAAAATAAGAGCCAATCTAAAAAAACGGTAAGTCCCACTGGATTCAGCGTGTCCCAATTAGGGCAAAATGCAAGGTGCGCGGCTGGTCTGTTTTTTGCAACTAGCACAGTGTACTTATTGCTCAAAATTACAGTATTAAAATTCTATTTTAAGATTATTTTTTCATAGGTTGCGAAAGAAAAAAAATCATATCTTAAAAAAGAAAAAAAAACACCTCCTTCAAAGTTTCAGGATTTTTTAAGAACAGTTTGGGGTATTATATAAAAAAAATCAGCCATATAAAAAATAGGTTTTTAACTTAGTCCGTTTTTTAAAATTTAATATTTTGCAGATATTACATTTTCCAAAAAAATTATATCTTTTCAGTATATGGTTTGTAGTCCCAAGCAATCTCTTTAAAATGACATTTAAATCATCTTCGTATGTCCAGTAGTTTTCGAGATATTGAAGAAATAAGCTCTACACATTCGGCTAAATCTGCGAAATTATGACATTTTGAATATGACATAACTTTTGAAAAAAAAAAATTTTAAATTTTTTTTCGTTCATATATGTTCAAGTTAGTGAGTGAGTGAGTGAAATTATTTTGAAAACAAAAACCAATTTTCGTTTTTTATTGTTGTTTTCAATATAATTTCTCACTAACTCACTTGTATTCAGTTTCTAACAATAGGCAGTAAGATGATTTTTTGAGACGAATAAAAACAACCTTCTTTCAGACCTTAACAAGACTATTCAAGTGGTATATTGGAAGACTACTAATTTTTAGAAAAGACAAGAAAAAGAACAGTGAAATTAGATGTGCTTTAAAACGCTGTACTTTCATTCTCTCCAACTGTGAATGTGAAAGAATCTTTTCGAAATCAAGTTTCATCAAAACAAAAGAAAGATTATTTAAGATTAGCTTAAATGTTGATGCTTTTTTAAAAAAAAAAAGTTTTCCTCTTTAATTACATGAATTACCTTTTGTTAAATTGTTTTTACTTTTTCATGTTAAAAAATATAATTTTTGTTCTTATTTTTTAATTTCTAAACTAGACAAACAGGAATGTGCTGGAAATCGCAAACGCAAAACGCAAAAATTTGGAAGTTGTTTTTAATAAACTTTAAACCTAATTCTTATAATTTTTGGTTTAAAATCCTGTTTAATAGGAAAATATTTGTTAAAAACATATTTGTCATAAAATTCTTTTAATACAAAAATCTTATTTAAAAACGACTTTTAAAATTCTTGCGTTTTACGTTTGCGATTTTCAGCACACCCCTGATAATCAAAATTATTCGATTAACCGAATAATATTAAATTGTTCGATTATTATTTGATTAAAATTGTCAAGAATAAAAATTGGGAATTAAGCACTTCTAACAAAATCTTTTAAATTAAAATTTTTTTTTCCAAAAATTACTTTGATATGTATTAAATTTTTACCTCGAATAATGATTCGCGCAATTAATCGATTACTACAAAACATCGAATAATTGAATATCCTAATGTATAGCTTTTTCAGGGATATTTGGCTTTTTAAATTGCAACCAAATTTTTTAAAACAAAATTTTTTTGAAATAAAAAAACTAAATATCCCTCAAGAAGCTATGTTTCTAGTAGATAGTATCTACCCACTGAGATACCGAAATATTGGATTAAAAATAATTTTTTTTATAAAATTAATCTTGACCTTAAAAATTTATTTTGAAGTTTAATTTGAATTTAGAAACTTTAGATTTGATGGAATAATTTTGTGTCTAAATAATTAAATTAAATTTACAAAACCAATTGGAAAATTATAATTGCACAAGTTGGAATGCACAAAATCGTTAAGTGTTTATAACAGATATGCGATAAATATTTTAAAAAATTTTAACTATTTGATATCTGCATAAATTAAGTTAATTAGTATGTGATTGCATTATAATAAAAAGCTTTAATATTAAAACATAAATATCATTAAACATGTTTTAATTAAATAGCACATGCAATTATGCATAATTTATGTATATATGCATATATGTATGTATGTACTACAATATTTTAAACAAAATTTAAGAATTATCATAAAAAAATTTAAAATGACATTAATTTTTATAAAAACTTGGAAGATCTTTGGCTTTTTCGATATAACGTTTGGGTCTTATATACTCCATAAATCTCAATATCAAATGTAGCATAGAAATAGCCAGTAGCATAGACCAAACATTGGCATTTAAATAGGAATGTAAAATTTCACCAAAACTACGTGAAGGCTCCTGCATAATATGTTCATACACTTTTTCCGTACGTTGAGTGACATTATCCCAATTGTATAGAGAGGCTACAATTTCATTACATTTATATGGGCATAAAATGGCAGCAGCGTCATCAGAATCATATTTTTGATTCTTGGAGTTTATTTGTTTTAGATTTCTTTTTGTCTGGGAATTATTTCTTTTATGTTTTTTGCGTGAATATTTAATATTTTGTTGGTTGCTTATCTCTCCATTTTCTTTATTGTAATGAGAATTATTAATTGTTTTATTTGTTATGACACTTTGTTGTTGATATGCTGTTAAACGTTTAATGGCTTTCATAACACCCTCGTAGATTGAATCACTTTCTGGTTCTGTTAAAATTATAAGATTATCAGGCAGTACTTCTGGTATACCACCTACACGAGTCGATACGACTTGTAGACCACAAGAAGCTGCCTCTACAATAGCCATACAATAGGCTTCGGTTAAGGAGGTATTTACAAATATATGACCCTTTACCAGATATTCTCGAACTTGTGAATGATCTACGGCGCCTATCATTTCAACACGATCTTGCATATTGGCTTTTTCACGTATCTCCTCTAAAAGTTCTCTTTTTAAACCATCTCCAACAATGATAAACTTCACATGAGGCATAGTTTTAAAACGTGGTATTATATTAGCTAAGAGATCAATACCTTTACGATAAACTAAACGGGAAGCAACAACGATATTTACTAGAAAATATGAAAGATAATGAATAGAAAAGAAAGATAAAATCATAAAACCTGCTTTAAATTTATACATACTTGTATCATTTTTTGGTCTTTGGCTGGGGTCTGGTGTAAAAAGGGCAGTGTCGACGGCATTTGGTATCACAGAAACTTTTTCTTTAGGTACACGGGCTCTCAATACTGTATTTTCTTTGCCTGAAACAAAAAAAATAGGTTAAATAAATGTTTGCGATTTTGGTGGCATTAACAAAAAACTTATTTATTTCAAAATAATTATAATACCCCTCTTACCAATATGCGAAACACATATACAATGATTGACGCATGTCAAATCAATTTCCAACATTTTATTGGTAAAAACAGCCGATAAATCCGCAAAACCAAATAAACTGTGATCCGTAAAAACAGTCTTAAAAAATGTATGAAAACAAAATTAAAAGTATAGTTTCAGGTAAAAAAAAATGTACAAAGCCACGGCGTATTCAAAGCTCACCTTTAACCCCATCAAAGTGGCTATTGTCATAGCCTCGTGACCCAACGCACTGAATGCTGAATGACCATGAACTACCTCAATTTGTTCTCTTACTAAAACTGCCCTTATTAGGGGAGCATTACAAATAATTGTAGGTAATATTGATTGGGCATAGAATACTTTTATTGGCAAATAGTATACTTTTAAGCCATTGGTTAAATATCTAACTCCCTTGCAGTCACCGTAACAGTGTGTCAGTATTATTACCTTAAAAGAGACAAAATTAAAAATCAATCAATTGTAAATTCTAAATTTATAATAACACCACAAACCATGTGTCCCCTTTTTAGTAAAATTTGTGATAAGTTGAAAATGTGTTCTTCTACTCCACCTATGCTGGGATAGAAAAAGTCTGAGGCCATGCTGCAAAATAAAAATTCATTAATGTGTTAATTTTTCTTTGATTTTTTCTTACCATATTCGCATTTCTTGTCATAGAAGAGTATTCTGTGTTGCTTGTGGAATAAATGTTTGTTTATTTTAAAAATTTGTCTGTAAAATTGGAATCAGCTGTGTTAGATATGGTTCATTGGTAATCGAAAATAACTGATAAAAGGGATGTGTTTTTCGGAGAGTACAGTAATGGTCAAAAATGAATATTATGTTGGTTTTATTGGGAAAAACCCTAAGTGGAGACATAGTATTATGCAATGCATCCAACTTAAGCCGATTGGTGCTAAGATACATACTTAGCGAAAAAAGTAACTCCACAAATTGACTGCCCAAATTAGCTGCGGCGGCCACAAGCGCAAAATCATATTTGGCTTAAATCTAGTTTAACGACGCAGCTCCAAATAAAAAAAAAGTACCTAGGGGGATAGAAAATTGAAAAATAAGAAGAAAAAATTAAATAAAAATATTGGCGCAAACGCTTAGTTTTCGAGTTATGGACGTTTTTAGTTTGCATAGAAATATGTGATTTGGCTGAAGTGCAGGTTAAAGGGCTACGAAAAAAAATAAAAAAAATTTGCCACCCAATTCAGAATAAAAAAACCAAAATTAAAATTTAAGGGCGCTGAGGCCCGTGGGCCCCCCTGGAATTAAAAAACTGCCCCACCTACTTAGTGATATGTGTGGGTACTCAAATTAAAGGTAATTTGCTCACGATTGCAAATATGTATTTTGTTTTTGTATTCGCATATTATTTTCCTCTTTAGGCTAATTTAAGCATTTTTTAGGTGCAGAAAAGTTTTAGTTAGCGAAGCCGGTGTTTGTTATACCATAGAGGAGAAAGTCCTTGAGTCCGGCCAAAGGCCGGCTATGCAGAGAAGCTTTAGTTAGCGAAGCCGGTGTTTGTTATACCATAGAGGAGAAAATCCTTGCGCCCGGCCGAAGGCCGGCTATGCAAAGAAGCTTTAGTTAGCGAAGCCGGTGTTTGTTATACCATAGAGGAGAAAATCCTTGCGCCCGGCCGAAGGCCGGCTATGCAGAAAAGCTTTAGTTAGCGAAGCCGGTGTTTGTTATACCATAGAGGAGAAAATCCTTGCGCCCGGCCGAAGGCCGGCTATGCAGAGAAGCTTTAGTTAGCGAAGCCGGTGTTTGTTATACCACAGAGAAGAAAATCTTTGCGTCCGGCCGAAGGGCGGCTAAACATGACGTGTATGTTTGCGACATTGGTGTTTGTTATTTTATAAAATTTGTACCTATTACACTTTTATTTAAATATATGTATTATACACTAAGTACACAAAAACTGTAATGTGAGCTTAAGAGTTAACAATTTTTAAATAAATTCTATATATCCGGAAAGATCTAGTCAAAACCTTCAAAATGATACTGTGAGCTTAAGAGTTAACAATTTTTAAATAAATTCTATATATCCGGAAAGATCTAGTCAAAACCTTCAAAATGATACCAATATTGGCCATATACCTTTAGAAATGTAGTGGAAAAATTACACATTTCTATGAAAACTAAAAACGTCCATAACTCGAAAACTAAGCGTTTGCGCCAATTTTTTTATTTAATTTTTTCTTCTTATTTTTCAATTTTCAATCACCCTACGTACTTTTTTTTTTATTTGGAGCTGCGTCGGTAAACTAGATTTGTTCCTCATATTTAAAAAATAATGCAAATTAATTATGTATGCCGGCCCGCTCGGCATACCCCGTCATTGCTCGAAACATTGGGCAAACTCAATAAGTCTACCAATGATTCAATGTGAGTGCAGTCCTCACCATACTTATAGGTTGCAATTTTAAGCATATGGACTCGGAGCTGGAGTTATCTCACAATCCAGGGCCAAAGTCTTAGGTTCTTTCTGGTCAGATAATTTTTTGATTGCATTCAAAATTGGAAAACTTATTTTATAATATAAATTTGAAATCATGAAATCAATACGATAAAAACGATTGAATCAATTTTTAAAATCAATTCGTAAATAAATTTGGCATCTATTGTACTGAAATGAATGCTTAACAGTAGCACTGATATCATGTGTTCAGTGTTCAGTATAGAATCTTCATGTTGTTTTTCTTATCATCATTTGATGGCTAGCAGAGATCAGCAATGAGTATTGAAAAAGTGAGTAGAACTGAATCATGACTCATAATATCTTGTACTTATACACACTCATACTTATTGCAATATTATTGAAGCTCATATTCACTCAGAAGAATGATCCCTGCAAGCATTTTGGTAGTCGACTACGAAAAAAAACGCATTTATAATTAACTTTTTAACAACTAACTATAAGCTAACTATGTACCTGTAAATAAATGCAAAAATTCCCCGAAATCAATGCGAGTGAATACAAGCGGCAATTTTTTTAATTTTTATTTTCGTTTTTAATATTTTCGTTTGTTTCTTGTCTTTGTTTTCTTTTGCTATTTCGAATTTTGATTTTTATAACTGTTAATTGTTTTGTAAACGCAAAATTTTAGTGTGTCGCAGATCAATTGTCTCAAATGAGAGAGATACGGGCTAAGAAATGCCTTTAAGTTTATAAAAAAAAACGAAAACTCCATGCAGAATAGAAGTAATAATACTTAAAATGTTATCAGCCTGTTCATCGATTTCGAACGTTAACGTTCGCATAGAAAATTGTATGTAAAACAAAAACAATATTGGAAAATTTCTATGCGAACGTTGACGTTCGAAATCGTTAAACAGACAGTAACATAAAAAGAAAATATTTAAATAAAATAGTTTTTAATAATTAAAAATAAAATCTTTTCCTTATTAAGCTTAAAGTGTATTAACATTAAGTTAGCTAAAAGCTTACTACTACCTTACTAACTTTTAATTAGCTACTTCCTTACTCACTTTAAGCTAACTTTAAGTTAGTTGAAAAGTCATGCAGAGCCGGACAATTGACTACCTCCTATGACATGCCAATGTTAAAATAGTCAGTTGGCTCCTTTACAAATAATCCAGCCAGCAACCACAACTAGCTTAAAAACAGTTAACTTAAAGTTAGTTTAAAGTTAACTGAGTTGCTTGCAGGGATGTTATTCATCGTATTCATACTTAGCAACATTTATGTAGTGGTTGATTTAGATTCAACCTAACTCGATGTGTATAGGCGAAGCAAAAGGTTAGAAATGCAATAACAGTTTACTAAAGTTATATGTATGTATGAAGTGGACGATTTTTCGGCAAATTTATCTGGCAGTGCTGATTATGAAGTTGTGTGTTTGATCTGCTGTGTTAAAACGGTAAATGAATGAGCTGAATTTGTTGAAACAATGTGAGTATTATAAGTATTTTCCTTAAATAATAAATCAAACTGAGGTCATTTATAAGTATGCGTATGATGTCAACGTCGCACTCACATTTATTGCCCTCGTGAGTATTAGTGCCGGTTCACACACGTCAAGTTTGTCTCGTCAAGTCTTGAGTTTTTAGGAGAGAGGGGAAAATAAATGGCCTTCTCTTTTCCCTTCTCTCCTAAATGCTCAAGACTTGACGAGTCAAACTTGACATGTGTGAACCGGCACTTAGTGAATCAAAGTAGTTGAGTTTAATGTGCTGTTTTTACAATACAAGTGCTCAAAAAACTGAGTGCTTTTCATATAAATTTTACTACACGTCCAATCACTTGTGTTGTGAAAACAGCACATAAATGATATCTACGCACTTATGCTTATATCATGTTCACACGGAAAGCAATATTCGTGTTTCGCTCTCTTATTCCTGTTTCAGGCCCCAAACATGATTGAAACGACTTGTTTCCTCATACCATGTTCACATGGACAGCAATATTCGCGTTTCGCTCTCTTATTCCTGTTTCGCGCCCCAAACATGATAAAAACGACTTGTTTTCCCATACAAAATTTTGAGAGCGAAACAGGTCGTTTCATTTTGAAACAGGCTGCGAAACAGAAAACCTGTACTATCATCTCCAATTTTGATAACAGTTATCGTTAGTTTATCTGAACTAGCTCTCAATAAGAATCAAAACAAAGAAAAAAAACAAAATAAAAATTAATGTTTAATAAAATAAAGTGATAATTATCAGGGGTGTTCTGGAAATCGAAAACGCAAAACGAAAGAATTTGGAAGTTGTTTTATATACACTTTTAATATTATTTTTATAATTTTTTGTTATAAAATTCATTTTAAAAGAGAAATATTTGTCATACAATTCTTTTATTACAGAAATTTTATTAAAAAACGACGTTTAAAATTCTTGCGTTTTGCTATTTCCAGAACACCCCGGAATAAGATAATACATAATATTATTAAAATTATATTTTTAAGTTTTATTTACTTTTTTGTCTATTTTATAGACAACACAAAAAAATGTCAAAATGAAACAAAAACGAATCGTATGAACATCATGTTTGGCACTCTAGGTTCAGAAAGCGAAACCAGTGGTTTATATCGTCGTATGAACATAGCATTACAATTTTATCAGTCAGTATGAGTAGCGAAGAACCGATTAATTTCTGCTCTTTGATGGCTAGTGGAGATCTAGGGTTAAAATAAATTCTCACTGAAACTACCATCCCTAAGTATACATAAACAATTTTGTTATTGCCACTCGTTGTCATCTCTAGTTTGTCTGTCAACTAAATTTTTCTTTAGAAAACAGACAAAAAATGCAGAACTCGAAGGCAAGAATGGATGAATTTAAAACAAGATTTATGGATTTGTTGCACAAACAGGTAAATATTTAATAAGTTTCTTCAATAATTTTTTTAATCTTGTTTATCACACAATTCAGACCAATCGCCAATTGAAAATACCAGCAATGGGATTTTCAGACTATTTCATACAAACTGTATCTGGAGCAGAGCCAAACAAAATAGAATCTTCAAAAAAATCCACTGATAAGCCTGATGAAACAGATAGCGCGGAACTGGATGCACAAAAATCCGATCAGGAAATATTAGAAAGTATTGAAGGAATATATTTCCAATCAGAAAGTAATGCACAAATGTATGAACTTCAGGTGAGTGATGGTTAGTGTGTTTGTGAAAGAGTGGGTGGAAAGTTGGAGGGGAAAGTAGATTGATTGTTTTTTATTAGTGTGTGATGTTCACATTATGTTTATTTTGAGAATGCAATACAACCTGTTTTAAATACAATTGCTTTTTGAGAATCTTTATTATTAATTTTGTATTTGTTTGTTTCGCTTTTGTTTTCATGTAGAAAGTTTTGAGCAACGGTGTTGATTATGAGCTAATTGAAACGACCATGTTTCAACTACGTACACAACATAAGGTCTTGTCAAAACAGGTTTTACAAAACATTTTGGAACAACGCAGTGCCTGCAATATTGAATTTGTTGCTATCAGTGAAACTCAAAAGGAACTGGAAGAATCTTTATGGACCTGCCGCAAGGCGCGTTCGTACTTAAATTATGCTAAACAAAATTTAACCACTACAAGTCTGGAAATTTTAGCTTCGTATCGAAAACGTGAGATCCTTAAAGAGTTGTTAAATACGTTGCAGGCTATTAAAAAATTGGTAAGTTAAACTTATCCCCGTAGAAACCTTAACGAAAAATGTATTCTCAACTAAATTAAAGATACTATTCACGTAAATTTTTATAACCTTGCAACTGTACAAAATAGCGTTGTTGCACTTATTTAACGTGAGCAGCCCATTTTATTTGCACCTTAAATTTTCAGCATTTCCAAAACAATTTTTTAAACTATTTGCCAATATCCTAAGACGCAGGTACGTTTTTCTATTATTTCTGCTTCTTAAATTGTTTTAATTTTTACAAAGTTCATCTTTAAACAATACAATTTATACGATTTTTCAATTCAAAGAAAAAAATTAAGTTAAAATGGTATTCTTGTGTTGTTGTTTAGTGAATAAAGCCATAAAAAGTTGCAAAATATTTATGATTTTACTCTGATAATCTTGCACTTGCCTAGACCCTGACAACTTTGCATCGTTTGTGCGAAAAAATTTTCTATGTGGTTGTTATGGTTTTGCACTTTTGCTTTTTCGCAAGAGTGCAATATTAACCCCTATTGTGAAAAGAATTTGCCTCGAAATTTGTTCCACTTTTTCTAAAAAATATATGGGAAAAGAAAAGTTTCGAGAGCTTAAATTTATTTCGGCCAAACCTTCCCAGAAATTTTTTCCAGCGAAAATTGCTCTATAATTAATTTTTTGTTTTTCAGAAATCCACAGATGTAGAGGTGCAAAAGCTTTTAAGTGAATGTAATTATTCCGGAGCTATTTCTCTACTTATCACTTGCAAAGATTCCGCTACAGAGTTTATGCAGTACAATTGTGTACAATCCTTAAATAAAAAGTTGCAGGAAACTTTACTGCTAACCGAATTTCAACTAGATACTGTGCTAAATGAGGTGAGTTGTTATTTAAAAAAAGAGCTTTAAAATGTAAAACCTTTTCTGTTTTAGATGATTTTAAATTTCGATATGCGTAAATATGCTAAATTGCAAGAAGCTTATAAATTACTCAATAAATCTTTAATAGCAATGGATCAGGTAAGCATTTTTATACAATTTTTTTATACCAAAACTAATAATTCATTTTAACTTTTCTTAGCTTCATATCAACTTTATATCTGCAATACATTCCTCGGTTAATTCTGTTTTGCGTGGCTACAATGATCCGAATCTGGATGAGAATACGAAACTATTATTTGAACAGTTATGCGAACAAGTCGAGGCCGATAAATATATACCCTGTCTGATTAGTTTGTGTAAAACATTTTGGACTATATTAGCTTCATACTATCAAATTGTAATATGGCATCAAAACTATAAACTTTATCCCTTGGATATGCCTGAATCGCCCGATGTTTATATACAAGAGAAATTGAAAAAAGGCCAATCACGTATATGGAATGATATTTTAACAAAAATCTGTATATTTTTACAAAGTTCCAAATTAAAAATGTTAAAATATGATAATTTTATACAAGTTTTGTCAATAATACAAAGACTTAAAAAGGTGGGACTAGAATTTTGTGGAGAACATTCAGATAAGTTAATAGAAAATATGCAACTCCAAAGTGAGGAATTTTTTCAACTTTATCACAGCTCCTGCTTAGAAGAAATTTGTCTGTTTTTAGACAACGAATCATGGACGGTGGTGGATTCGTTTGCAAATATATTGCAATTGCCGGTGAGAATGCTTTTTACAATACATGATTTAAAATATTTTAAAGTCATTTGAATTTGTATATTTAAAAGGAATTCCGTTCTATTCGCCATTCTTTAAGACGTCACAAATCCCCTCCTATTGCCTTGTTGGTTAATAATTCAACGTCGGCTAATCATTCTCCAACTAGCAATAATAATTGCGATGAATTAGTATCAGTTCATTCTCAAGACGGTGGCAGTTCCATTTATGGTTCCTATGGTTATTTTTTACGTTTCAGTGAGAAAAGTTCTCCTTTCGATGGAGGTCTCGATGTAGCCATGCTTGAAGAAGACATTCTATCGGGTATTGTTGATGAGGCTTCCTGTTATTTCAGTGAAGAGGAAAGCGATGAAGAACACAAAAGTCTACAAAGTAAAGATTTCGAGGACACATCCTCAAACCAACAGTTATTAGTTAATAACACAACCTTAAATGTGTTTCGCTGTATAGGACGTTATTTGCAAATGTGCAAACTTTTACACTGTATTTCGCCGAAAATAATAGCTAGTATGTTGGAATTAATGGATTTTTATGCATTTGCTGTACATGAAATATTTGCTAAGGATGCGGTAGGTTTTGTTTAACTTACTTCTAAATAAGGAAGATTTAATGAAAATTTCTTACAGCCTGTACCAATGGACAATTTTTATTCCGCCAAGTTAGAACAAAAATTGGAAAATGTTAAACATTATATATTGCCCAACATAAAAATTTGGCCTTTGAATTTTTCCTCGTTGGTAAGGATTTGTTATTTTAGATTTCGAAAAAGTTTCTTAGTTTTTTTTTCCCTAGATTAATAATGAACTTGCTAATCCTGATACTTTGTATGGGCTTTCGCATCGTATTGTGGCAGTGGAAAGTGGCCATTGTATGACTCAACAATTTCAGATTTTACACAACTATTTGAATCATTTGTTACCTGTCCATGATAGACCTTTGCTTACAACCTATTTTGATTATATTTACTTTATGTCTGATATAGCGCGCCCAGTCTATACTTGTGTTACATCCAGAATTTTCGATTTACCAGCCATATTGGCGATGATAGGAAAAGTTAAATGGGATGTTAATCATGTTAGCTTTCAACATAATGCTTATATTGATATAATAAACAGGGTAAGTGTTTTTTTTTTTTGCTTTGCGAGTTTAAGTTAAGCAATAGTTTTATCAACTCTATTTTTTATTTCATAGAATATACAAAACTTTGCTATGCGCTTAGAAGAAATTGCTAAGGATATAACTATACCTGCTGATCCTGTTTGGCAGTCAATGGCTCATGTGGCAACACATTTGCTGGTAGAGGGGTATGTTTAATTTCAATCAAAATTGTGTCATTTTGAACTTTTTCCTTAAAAAAAATTATTTCAATCACTTTTTTTTTTTTTTTTTTTTTTTTGACAAACTTCTTATCGAGAGATTTTAATCACAAGCTTTTAATCAAAAACACTTTCTAAAAACGTAAATTAATTTTTTCTTCGTCGAAATTGTTTCGACAAAAATATTTAAATTATGTATAATCAAAATTTACCCAACTTTTTCTTTAAAATTTCATTAAAAATTATCTTCAAAGAAACAAAATTTCACTTGAAATTTTTCTCAAAAATTAAAAATGATTGTGTTAAATATCTTGGCTTGAGCATGGATAGTAGACTTACTTGGAAACAACACATACAAAATAAGCCTCAGCATTTAAATTTAATTAACCCTCCGATGAGTGACAGTTCTGAACTTCACGGCCGTGTGAAAATGTCCCATGTTTTTTTCATTAAAAAAAATTTTTTTGGATTTTTTTTTTGTTTTTATTGTTTATAACTAAATTCTACATACAAAAATAAGTTTTTCAATTTTAATATTCTAATTTTATACTACTAGCAATAAACCAGTCCTTAGAATTTTTTTTTCTTAGTATTTTTGTTCTTAGAATTTTTTGTTTTTATCATCATCCCTAATGTCTTTGAGTTTAGGTCTTTGTGTTCAGAACAAGTAAATTATGTGTTAAAACAATAAAAAAATTATAATGATGCCCAAAAACATGCATTCATTAGTGAAATTCAGTACAAGGTCCATACGGACCTATTCACACGTCCGCGTACTATTCTCACTAAAACCTCAATAACTCCTAAAGCAATGATCCGATCGGCTTGATTTTTTTTCCAAAAGATGCGAAACAAAATACTCTTTGAATACAGAGTAACTTTGGGGGGAGTAATTTCAGTTTGAAAAGGTCCCTAGGGACCTTCTCACTCATCGGAGGTTTTGGTTAATTGGTCCTAAATCTTAGATAAATATTGTAAATAAATTAAGACTTTATGTGTGCACTTATGGAATTCAATTATAGCGAATACCAATCAAAAACTCTTAGACTTATTGTTCAGTCACCTTGGTATATTACTAATGAAGCAATCCACAATGATCTCAAAATTAAAACTGTAAAGCAAACTATCAATTCATTTAGTGATTAATTCTTAAAAAGACTTAGCTATAACGTTAATCCGTTGGCTATTACTTTATTAGACGATACTGACGAAATTAAAAGACCTGACATTTCGAAATTAGTTAAATGTATTTATTTTTTTTTTGTTTGACTGTAATTTTTTTTCTCTTTTACTTTACTTTTATTGTATTTTTTTTATTATTGATTCACTTTGCCATTAATTTATTATTTTAAATTAATAATCATATTAACTAGTTTATACTTGTTAATTGAAGCTTTTTAAAGTACAGAATTTGTTTTCTATTTTTATAGTTGTACTTATTGCCAAAGTTCAATTTCAACTGTCATTTTTATGTTTCATCTAATTTGCTTATAATTATTTTGTACTGATAGATGATTGCAATTAAAATAATATTTTTAAAAAAAAAAAATTAAAAAAAATTTTTTTTTCTATGGAATTTTGCCAAAAATTTTATTTAAAATAATGAGTATTGTGGTTATTTACATATTTGAACTGTTTATTTATTTATATTTTTTCTAGGCTTTAAATTTTATTTGATTAAATTTTATTTTCATTAAATTATTTTTATGAAGAAAGGAATTTTATAACATGAAATTAATTAAAATTTATTGATAATTTTTCATTCTTGACTGGTGATGTTCACGGACAGGTTGATATGCTTGTTTTTATATTAACTACACTTTCTCTTCAGAAATCTTTGCCGTTTAATGAACTTTAGCCTGAATAAAATATAAAAATTTGGATTTTATTTAAAAACTTCAGAAAATAAATATTAAATATTTTGCTGAATATTTTACTAAACAATGTCACCGAAAGTTTCACAGAAAACTTTACCTATAATCGTACGACAATCGGCTCTATGCGCCGATAAAGGATTGTACAGTCAGCAACACCTGCTCTTCAGGTCTCGCTGCTACAACAACAACCAATAACTTGATTAAATAATTGTAAAAAAATTTGCGTTGCAAAAGCTTTTCGGAAATTTTACTAAAATTAATTTTACCAAAAAACTTTTGGATTTTTTAATAAAAAATTTTTTGTATCAATTTTTTTCCTATTAAAAATTTTATAAAAATATTTTTTTTTACAAAATTTTTATACACCAACAGTTTTATTAAAGTTTCTCAAAACGAAAAATTTTTGTAAAATATTTTTTTCATTTATTCTTATCATTTACTAGCTTCTCTAATGTGAAAAAATGTTCTGCAGGCGGTCGAGCTTTAATGCAACTTGATTTCACCAATTTTATGTCAATTCTCGAATTAATTTCGAATCAAAAATATACCGAATATCGTTCATATGTTGATATATTCATCAAAGCCTACTATTTCTCAAATGAACAATTGGAAGAATGGATTATGGAACAAAAAAATTTGGAAATACCACAATATTCGAATAAACAATTAATGAATCTCATACAGTGTGTATGTGTAAGTGATAAAAAGACAAGACAAAAACTACTCAATTTATTGGGCAGCAGCGGTCATAATGGAAGTGGTGGAGGAAGTGTAAATTTAAATACAAGTACAACTGCCACATAGCTGAGCACAAACAATAACAAAAGTTTTAATAATGATATCTTACAAAGAAAGGACACGTAATGTAAAATAGTAGTTGTTTAAAAAGTAAGTAATTGTTTTAAATTTTTTATATCTTAAGCAGTTTTTTCTATTGGAAAATTGAATAAGCAACGTTATATTATATATTTTTATTTTTAAATAGTTGAATTATTTTAACTTTTTACATTGGTTTATTTTACATTTTTTATATACATACATACATATATTTATGGTTTTTCGTAAAAAAAATATAATTTAAATTAGTGATTAATTCGAAAAGCTTAAAATATTTCCTAAAGTCTCTTCAAAACGATCGGTTTGAAATAATTTTTCTTATTCAAATTATTTATTTTTATGTGCTGTTTCCAGGAGACAGGCAATGGATTGCGTAGCAAAATTTATATGAAAATCACTCAGTTTTTTGAGTACTTTTCATATAAATTTTACTACACAATTAATTGCTTGTCACCTGAAAACAACGCATTAGTCTTTTGTAAGGAATAAAAGATTGTTTTTAAAATTTTTAATTTTAAACTATTGCTTGAGAAACTCCTGCATATACATGTATTATTTAGTTATCTAAAGAAATTTATCATTCCATTTTATTTTATAAATTTTTTTTACTACATTTTATTATTTTTTTTCCATTTTGTTTTATGCATTTTTTTATTTCAAATTTAACATTTCAAAATTCTTATAAATTGACCTCTCTTTGAAAGTTGCCAGTTAAATACATAAAAAAAATTACCATAAAAACAGTTTAGCTTACATTTTGTTTGATTAAAGTTAAATTTTAAACTTTTAAGTAATTTTTAATTCAATAACCATAAATTTTGGTGTTTTTATGAAAAATATATATTTTCTAATGGCTTAAACTGGTATTCATTTCAGGATAATATTAAAATCTGCTTATTTTTACATTTACCAAAATTTTGAACATTTAATTAAAATCAAACTTAAAAAGTTTAATGTTTTTCTGTGCAATCTTACATCTCATAAACAATTGAAAAGAAGTATTTTCGGGTAGAACCATATCATTCGAAATTATGTTCGAATTCTTAAAAATTTACTAAAAAGTTTTATCTTTTTGAACAATTTTATATAAACTGAAAGAAATTTATTTACATTACTCTCCCCTCGAATTTAAGCAAAACTCGAAATGTTTTATTTTCTAGAAAATGGTTAATACCGAATATATAAAATGCGTACAGTTTTTAAAAATGATTATTTTTACAATTAACAATTCAAAAAAGTTGAGTTAAAAAAAAACAAAGATAACAATTAATAGTGCTGCTATATTCGGCTATGCCGAATCTTATATACCCTTTACCATGGTGTGATAAGAACCGAAAGTTATATAAATAATAACATATGTATATACAGTTATGTTAGAAAAATAGGGACACCGTATTCATAAACGATTATTAAATTCAAAAAACGTTTATTATTGAGCTGTTCAGGAAAGACCAGTTATCAGATTATATGGTTAGGTAATTATTTTAACAGCAACAAAATATATTTAAAAAAAATTTAATTAATTTATTTATTTATTCATTTATTTAAGTAATATTAAGCCCTTTAGGCCAAAAAATCAATATTACAAGTGATAAATGCTTAAGCTGCATACGTATATATAATATTAAACAATCTATAATAATAATTCATAATTAAAACTAACAAAACAAAAATTTTAAATAATATAAATACTATCACTTTAGATTAATGCCATGTTCGCACGGTGCTTTGGATTACATTGCTCTCTGTTTTTATTACTTATTTGAATTACCATGTTCGCACGGCATTTTCCTAATCGGTTTTGACAGTTCTTCTTCTTCTTTTTTAAAATTAATTTTGCTTATTGCTAAATTTAATTGTTGATTTGCGGTTACTTGTATTAAGAATGGAAAGAAAAAGTATGTAAAAAATATTATTTTAAAGAAATACATACATACATATAAAATATTTATTTTCTTTTTTGGATTCCATTAAATTTTATATTATAAAATTACTTCCTTGACATTTGTTTACTTTTTTTATGTTATACCTATTTTGTTTGTTTTTTTAGTGCTTTGACAGCTGGTGATGGAAAAAACCGATAAAAATTAGAGATCACATTGATTTTAAAGTAATCCACAGGGTAATAAAAATTAAATTACGTACAAATGAGATAATCCGCTCTCAAAATTTTGTATGACGAATTATGTAATTTGGATCATAATTAGGCTGTGGATTACGAATGAGAGAGTGAATTACGAAAAAACGTTGTCGTGCGAACATGGTATAAGGCTCCCCAGCCACATTAAAAATATAGAGTTATCATAATTATCATCCATCAGTAGCTAATCAAGATTATTTGGGAAGTCTAAAATTTTTACCCGGAAAACATTATTTGAATAGGGAAAAATACGTAACGAAAATGGTAAAAAGTTCCAAAGACTAGCAATACGAACAATAAAAGATTTTTCGAAACAGGATGTTGAGATTCTCGGTATACGAATTAAGGGATTCCTAGAAGAACGCATAAACTCAAAGGAGTTTACTAATTCAGGTGGATTACCATTTTTGATAATTTAATAAAACAAAATCATGTTCCGATATTAAATAAAGTTACTAAAAGTACATCCAAGAAAACTGAAAGCAATATTAGAAATATGTTCATAACGTCTAACATTGAAAATACGCCTGATCATCCTCAAACGCATAGAACCAGTACCTGAGTAAACTTCAAGTCCATATAAGATATTCGAAAACATCAAACCATGTGTCAAGTTATATTTAATTCGAAGAGGAAAGTATAAATTAGTAGAATTAATTTTACGCAATATACCATAAATTTTACCATAAGCCATATTGATAATGGGGATCAAAAGAAAGTTTGCCATCCAAATACACACCAAGACCCTTAATATGGTCAACCAAAGAAATATGAGTATTGCTCAAAACTATATTAATATCAGGATAAAAACGACTGGTTGGTCCAAACATCATTGCTTTAGACTTACTAGGATTAATAGATAACGAATTGAAAGAAGCCCATTCACATACCCGATCTAAGAAAAAATTTATATTATTATTCTGTAAAACATCACTAAAGTCAACTCTGCTCTTCAAGAGTAAGAAGACATCATCGGCAAAAATGAATGGTTTGCATAACGATGTAGTAACTAAATCAGATATGCTATTAATATATAACGTAAAAAGTAGTGGCTCTAAAACGGAACCCTGAGGTACACCCGTAGTTAAGATACGCAAAGCAGAAGTAGCACCATTATATTCTACATATTGAGATGTACCAGCCAAATATGAAAAAATAAGCTTACAAGCAGATTTAGAGAATTTATACTCATTTCTGAGTTTCCTCATCATCATAGAACGACAAATAGAACCAAAAGCATTAGCAAGATCAAGAGAAATAAGGACACTAAGATTATTCTCAATAATATTTTGACGGACATGCTCAGTAAGATCAAGAATCATCAGCGCAGAACTATAGCCATTGCGAAATGCATAGAAATAAGTCTTCGACAAAGTTGGAGAAACAGTAACCTGTTCACCATATCCGCTGTTTGTGTCGTACGAATACCATTCTGTTGTTCCGAAAGCTATCGATTGTTCTTTTGCAACCCTTCCAGAAATAGTTTCTCTTATGGCATTTAATTTGGATAGAATCCTAGATCTATCGTTTGAGCCGGTTATATATTCTTTTTGTACATTTATTAAACTCTTGTACAGGTCACCATCCAAATCAACTATCTGCGTACACTTACCAGATAAAACGCATCCTCACCCCACCCTCACCTGATAAATAATCAGTCTGAGATGCACTTGCAAGCTTGCAAACTCTTTTGAATGTTATTAAGCTGAATCCTCTGGCCCTTCTCCTCTCCCTAATAATTGCTTGCCAATCTGACGCCTAGGCAGAGGAGTTTTCCTGTGTATATCACCATGGAATTTTCCACTTGCTATTTTCATTGGGCAGGTTTCAGTTGCACTTGCAGCAGGGAATGCAGTGCTGGCAAACTGTTAAGACACGACATGAAGCTGGGATCCAAAAAATGTGTAACACCTCATTCTTGGGGATGGTAGATATTTAGGAAAAATATTAGTTCCAGACAATAGAATTGCTGGAGTAGCTTTACCTGGCTCAACACAAAATGCTCAAATAATTAATAAAATGCTTGCGGATAGGGATTTTAAATAAATGCATTTTTTTGTGAATATAATTAAACAACCTGATAACCAGCCCTTTATTCAAAAAAAGCTTTTGTCTTTAGCGCAAAATAAAATCTTCTTTTAGTATTGTGCCGCCACAAAAACAATTTATGCAAATTACTCAAGTTGACTTTAAGCATTCCTAGATAAACTATCATTTGCAGCAATTGTCTAATTACACTGTGCTAGTTGCAAAAGTATACAAGCCGGGCACATGGCGTTTTAACATAATTCGGGTACGCTGATTCCAATGGTGCTAACCATTTATTAGGTTAGCTCTTGTTTTCGAGATAAACCGTTATTTTAAAAATGGAGGAGGTTGCACAACATATGTTCGCGTAACACAAAAACGCTTTATCTTGGAGTCCCCCTAAGAAGTGGTGATAAGGGGCAAGTACGTCTCGAAAAAATGTTAAGGATAAAAAACTAATTGAGGTCGGTCATACATTTTATCCCACTAGGGGCAACTCCTTTAGGGCCTGTTGTACGGCCATGATGTCAACAGCGCCTTAGTCGGTGTCGAGCGGAGTGATCCCGTGATCATCAGCGCAGCAACCCTGTATAATTTGTCAAGCATTCTGCAGTACCGTCCCCTTTCCATGGCAGGCCACCACACTATGACCGCATTGAAGAGGGTCGGTTTTACCACCGCCTCAAAGATCCATTCGACGCGCATGGGGCCAAGGCCCCAACTTCTGCCCACAGATCTCTTGCATTTCCCTATCAACCCTCGTGCGAACGTTGAGTTCCCATGATAGTTTGCTATCGAGAATTACGCCCAAATATTTGGCATTGTTAGAGAGCGTCAGCTCCGTGCCATTTAGCCTAGGAAGCCTAAAGTTGCCAACCTTGTACTTCCTGGTAAAGAGTACCAACTCAGTTTTCTGTGGATTGACCCCAAGTTCACAGGATATGCTCCAAGAGCTTAGAATTTGTAATGCAGATTCCATGCTACGGGATAGTGTGTGGTGTTTACCCATGACAGCCACCGCCACGTCATCCGCATACGCGACGTATTTTATCCCCAATCTGTCGAACCGACTCAACAAAGTGTTCATCGTCAGGTTCCACAGTAGAGGGGACAGAACCCCACCTTGCGGGGTGCCCCTGTGAACAAATCTGCACACATTGGTAGCACCCATCGTGGACTCAACGATCCTATTGTCGAGTAGATTACCAATAAATCTACAAATCACATCGTCAACACCCAACTCCCTCATTGACTCCAAGATGGAGTTTTGTCTGACATTGTTGAAAGCTCCCTCAATGTCCAGAAAGACCACAAGTAAGTATTCCCGAAATTCAAGGGATTTCTCAATGTAGCCGACCAGTGAGTGAAGCGCTGCGATGAAGAGAGCAAATGTCTAGGAATATACATCCTCAGATGAATATCAATGACCCTCTCAAGGGTCTTGAGAAGAAGTGACGACAGGCTGATTGGCCTGTAGTCCTAAGGCCTGGTGTGGAATGCTTTACCTCCCTTTGGAATGAAAACAACCCTACATCTAGTCCATCGGGTGGGAACATACGAGAATCTGATACATTCCCTATAAATAGCGGACAACCAAGGAATCAGAAGCCCCGCATTCTTTTGAAGGTCGGCCGGAATAATACCGTCCGGACCAGGAGTCAAAGCTCCTTATTGCCCAATTGAGCCTATCATAGCACAGAGAAATGGACACGGGTCCAGGCTCTTAAAAGCAATTCATCTTCCGTAGTGTTGGAAGGGAATTGCCAGGAAAGTGTGTGTCAATTAACACCTCCAGCGTCTCCTGACTATTCGTAGTCCAGCTACCATCAGCTTTCTGAATGTAGCTAGGGACAGCCGGGCAAGAAGCCATTATTTTGCGCTATCGGTTTGTCTCAGAGGAGCCTTCCACGCCGTTGCAGGGCTCCACCATGGTGGCCTACCCCCTCCTTGCTAACTTCTGGCCTACAGACCAGTGCCGTTTCCTGACGCAGTGCCCCTGATAGGAATTCCACTGCCATTTTAGTCTCCGTAATGTCATTAATGACAGAGACTGAGCCCAGAGAGTCAGCGAGTAGACTAACCTGATAGTCCCACTTCGTTCTTCTCCTATTCACAAAAGTACACACCCCCAAGGGGCGTAAACCCAATTGAAACTCAACATACCTGTGGTCCGAAAAGGAACAGTCACTTGAGACCGCCCAGTTACTTATTAAGTCGGAGTGTTCCGAGCTGACCAATGTCACATCGAGAACCTCCTGCCTATTAGCTACAATGAACGTAGGTTCCGCGCCTATGTTTGCTATTTCTAAATTACTGTAACAGATAAAAGAAAATAGCGACTCACCTCTAGTGTTGGTGTTGGAGCTGCCCCACGTGATGTGGTGCGCATTGGCGTCAGCACCGATAACACCCATGGAGCCAGCTTTGGTTACAAAGCCACGAACGAGCCTATTGGGTGGTCCGTTTCATGGTCGTGCGACATATAGCCCGAGACGATCCAGATCGATCATCTCTAGGGCCGCTGAAGTTGTATCCTCATCACTGAAATCAGAAAGACTGAAGATATCCAACGAGTTTTTAGCCAAAATACAAGATCTAATTTTACCTATTCCTTTGGCATATAGGAGCTTATAGCCCCTGAGGTTTAATCCGCAAACCCGATGCTTGTGGATCCATGGATCTCTCTACCACTCGGAGGAGCAGTAAAGCGGATACTGTCTTAGAGTGGTGAAGGTTTATCTGCGTCACCTTCACCATGTCCAGTATTGACCGTGACATTGGCGTCCTCCTGGTCTGATTCCAAGATCATACAAAATTCTTAAATTTGGCCCCTGTTGATGTCGAAGAAGTCGAATTCTGTAGATTATTGTTTTCTATAAACAGCATGGACTTAAAAAACATCCATGCGATGGTATGTGACTCGTTTGCTCATCGCCCCGATTTCTTTTTTCTTAACTTTGCCAAATTGACCATAAAAGTAGTGCGCAGCGATGACCATTTTACTTTGGCCTCATTTACGTCCACACCATGAATTTCTAGTTCATCCACGTCAATTTGCCATTCGTCCCGTTTCACACTCAGGTGAAGAAAAATCCCACAGCCCGCGATGCTGCTCTACAATTGCTATAAGACGGTTGATTTCATCGTCGCACAGTGGCTGAAAATCGTTTTTCATTAGACAAAATTCTGTAACTTTTGAACCGAAGGAGATATTTTAGTGACATTTTTTTTAATCGACAGATAGATTCCTAAACTTTTCTCCACTTTAAATTTCATTAAAATCGGTTATTGGGGAATTTAAGGGCAAAGAGGAACTTTAGATTTTTTTAACTTTAGCGTGAAATATGTTTTTTTTTATTTTTTAATTATTAAAAATGTAATTTTTGGATTTAAATAATAATCATTCCCATTTTTTGTAATAATGAATGGGACACTCAAAAAACCTAAATGTTTACACTATAAAAAAAATTTTAACATTAAAAAGAAATAGTAAAACCAACTGGATTTTGGAATTTTTTTACACTTAAAAAAACTTTAGAACTATTATCTAAAATCTTGCTATTACTACAGAAGCATCTATTATTTTTTGCTGTAAAATTTGTTAATATTAGCAAAATAAATCCGCTGAATTCTGATTTTTTTTTTAAATTTTGATACGAAAATATAGTTATTTATTTTTTGAATATTTCTTATTTATTAAAACATTTCATACATATGTGGATAAAAAAACCTTTTAAAAATAAAAGCAGCAATATATTTTAATAGCTTTTGTAACAATGTGAAGTTCTGTTTATTATTATAATACCCTTCACCGAAGGTAAAAGGATATATAAAGGTTTGTCATTCCGTTTGTAATTTCTACAATATTGATCCTACACCCTATAAAGTATATATATTCTGGGTCCTTATGAAAAGCGAAGTTAATTTAACGATATTCGTCAGTCCGTCTGTCCGTGGAAATGGGTTTTCCGAAGACCCCATATATGAGTCTCCCCACTGTGAGTTCTTTGGTTCAAATCTTGGTTTTTCAAAGCGATTTTTTTTTATTTTAATGTTCTAAAAACGATTTTAAAAAAATATTTACCAGTTTTAGATTTTTAAATTTAATTTATAATGAAGTTTTTAGAATTGTGAATATGTATGTATATGTAAAAATTGTTTAGTTTTTGTCTAGTTGCTCTGTATTCTGCTCGCACAATGGTGAAGGGTATATAAGATTCGGCACAGCCGAATATAGCACTCTTACTTGTTTTTTACTAATACAATGTCTGTCTTAGATCTAATGAATTATAATTATTGTTCATTTAATTGAAAGATTCTGTTCTCTGTTATTTCTGTTCTTTAGTAGTTTTTTTTAGTTCTTCATCTAAATCCCGATGTTCCACTTTCCATTGATTTCTAATACTGGAGATGAACGGATCTGACGTTGCCAATAATATATTAAATAGATCTTCATTAGTGGAATTTCGTGAAATTTTTCTAGTATTGTGCTCTCTATAAAATCTATAATCCTTATTCCTTTTTTCCTGAGCTTCCTCTGATAAATCTCCAAGTGGCACCAACTGATATTTAATGACATCTTCTCCATGATAAAGGATTTTGTGAACTGTAGCAGACATATTTCTCCATGGGTACTTGGTTGTATATATTTTTGCAGTTTCCTTAGTAAAATCTTCAAATTTTCTAGAGACAATTTCTTCGTTGCATACAAGTACTTCAAGGATTATTTTAAATCTAAAAATGAGGTTAAAATCAACACCTGTTATTTCAGATGCTGTTTCTGGATCTGAAAAGAATCTTCTTGCGGTATTGCCATCATTTGTATTGCCTGACCCTTGTTTCGGCTGATCTATAATCAACCCAAATTTGCGATATGCATCTTGACCATGTTTCCTTTTTGAACTTCTTAACTCCTTGTTGGTTTCGTTGTTTCTTATTGATCCTGAAGATCCGAAATCCAAATCATAACTGGTTTAATTGGCTTGATGTTGCATGGCATTTGATGCAGCTGGATGCAGCCTTCGTGTTAGTCAAAGCCTGGCCTACTTTTCCATCTATCATTGTTAGCACTAATTGGTAGCTAACTTATATTTGCTGACCGTCTAAATCTAATTGTAATGGCTGTAGTATTGCAATTTGGGCTTTAATATCAATAACTTCTTTGCTAATGGCATCATGAGTTTCTTTTTTGAATTCAAATTTAATAGGTCTGCAGTATTTTGTAGAAGATGGTGTCTCATTTATCCAAATATCCTTTGTTTGCGTTGTACTAGTTGAAGGCTCTGAATCTTCCAAAATCTTTTTTAATCGCAATGGTACAAATGATACCATGAACATATCTGAGTCCGAAATATTTTCACATAATACTTGTTTGTGTTGTTTTTCTCCGGAAGAACCATCACATTCCCATTTACAAAAAAGAATTAACTTTGTGTTTCCATATTTCTTTAACTCATTTCCTTTTATTGATTGTAGCAAGCGTTCGGCTGTGTGATCAAGTAGAGATTGTAGTTGTACATACCTCTGCCGAAATTAATGTGATTGTAATAGTGTCATTTAATGGCAAACAGTCCATTTTAGCAGCTGTTAGGTGATGATATGCTGGATACAGATTTGAGCCTTTTTTAATCGCACGCAATCTGAGCTGAATATACTGCTGTTTTGTTAATTTAAAATCCAGAAATAATGCTAATGCCTCCTCATTTGTGAATTGCTTTGCATCGCTCGGAGTTGGTATACTTTTAAGAATCCGTTTTGTTCCCAATGGACCAGCTTTAACAACTTTTTTAATGATATCCACTTTTGTCAATTTTTTCTGTGATTGTAACTGATGTAGGAAAGTATCTTGAATATTTTCATATCCAATTTCTTTATTTTTATCCTTATGCTTCCGCCTCTTAAATCTTTCGCTACAGTTGTCCAGCGATTTTTGTGGACTTCAACGTGTGTTTTGATTTGAAGTTTCTGAAGCGATCTGGACAGAAAGTTCGTTCTCTAACCAGTTTGCAAAGCTCTTATAAAATCTATCTTTGCTGTAATCAACTTTCCTGTATCGCTGTTTTAATTTTTTTATGAAAACAGATAATTTATTTTCCAAGTCCCATTGTATTTTAGTGCTATAGGCAATTAAGTTTGCTTTTTTTCGAATGTAATTTTTAACATCTTCCTCGTTTTTCTTTCTAAAATACTCTCCGGCCAATTCTTTATAGCTGAAGCTATGTTTATCCACTGAGTTTGCATCCGAATGTCACTTGCCTTTAAACCTTTTCATCCTTTTTTTCATAATATATACAGGTAGAATAAAAAGGATTAAAAAAAATTAAAATTCTTTTATTTATATGCTATAAAATACCTGACACAAATTTAACAACGCATTGCATAGCTATAGGGTCATGGAATATTATTAGAGTCATAAAAACAGATAAAATAAAATTTAAAAATCCCTTCTAAGGTGGGATTCACAACATACCTGTTTAGCGTAAACGCGTGTCAAATCTTTTTATTATACTATAAAATACGCTGGTGTGAACGTAGTGTAACGGATAAGGAAGGGCTATACGTTTATCTGATTGTGTAACAATAATAAAATTTTTTTTAATATACGTGGAACCCCGATAATTCGTAATCGCAAGGGACCGGTCATTTTATACGATTTAACGGGGTTAAAATAAAATAAATACGAATTAACTAGGTTTTTCAATTTATTTACTAAAACAATAAAAAACAAATAATAAAAAAAAATCAATTGTAAAAAAATACAAAATAAATACATAAAATAAAATAGCAAATTCATTTACTAAGCTTAAAATTGAAGAAGAATTGAAGTAAGAGTTGATGGAGCAATTTCAAATCGCTTAGCAACGTCTATTTTGTTCTCTATTGCCAATGGCTAATTTTCCAAATTATCAGCCTGTGATCCGTTCGGAAACGGCATTCATTCCGTATTTTGGTGCTTCAGAAAATGACGAACAAATTTTTCGGAATGAAACCATTTTTGTTTTTATAAACGTAATGGAAGTTTTCTGTAAATGATTGGCCAAAAAAACTATCAAAATACACTTTCAATCAACAAACAAATATGTTTTCTTCGATTCCGAACGGATTTGTACTCTGTTACATGGCTGAATATTTTAATTAATTTTAAACATGTTTAAATATACTTAAACAAAAAGGTTATCAAATCTGGCAACATTTACCTGATTGATTATTACATGAATCTCTATTTTCTTCCTCTTTCTCTCCCTCTCTATCTCTTTCTCTAGTCGACAAACAATTAGGCACTCTTATACATCTTTTTAACTTTTCTTTTACATATTTACAAAATTTACTTAATTTTATTTTTTATAAATTTTTTATTTCTCAAGTTAATGTTATTTACAGTGTATATTTACACATAATTATTTATTTTTATACATATGTCTTCATGTACCTTATGAATATTTTTTTTAATTATTATAATTATATGTATTTTAAAAATTAAATTTAAACGGACAAATAATATTAAACAACTTATAAGTAATATTTTAAACATATACATACATACATATATTATCATAAAACAACATCAAATGGCAAACTACCGAACACAATTATAAATTACTAATATAAAAAAGTTTATGTAATAACCATAAAATTGTAAAAAAGACATAAATTAACTTAAAAAAAATTATAACAATTATAAAAAAAAGAATATATATATTTTACATAAAAAAACACACTGAGTATAAATTAATAAAAAATGCTTGAATTTTAGGTTGAAAAACCTCAAAAAAATATTTACTTGTAGTTATTATAAAGATAACATGTTTGACCTACCGACCATTTTTAAATGTTAGGTATGCGGAATTAATATTTTGAACAACCACTTTTTGAATCCAAAACCTGTTTCACGAAATGAGATATTAAGCATAATTACTAGGATCGCCTGGTGGCCAAAATTCTACCACTTGAAATTTACTTTCGGGAGAACATGTGCGTTACACAATAAAAACATACACAAAATGCACTATTCACCCATCTTTGTACGTGTGTGCAAGATAAATTAAAACGTTTTTAATTTATAAGATTTTCATGAAATGTTATCAAAGTATTAAAAAGAAAGACAGGTCTTCTTTAAAAGTCATTAAAAAAGGTTTCCGACTTTTATTTTCTTAAACGACATTTTCCCGGGGCTTTATTTTTCAAAATGTCTTACTGTAACCCTGTCCTTATACATACGTGTATACATGTGTGTTTGCAAGTGCAAAATGAAAACAAAACATTATGGGAGAACAAAACCAAGTCGAATTTCAGTATTAAGGGTAAGATATTTGATAAAATATTATTAATAAAATTTAAAAAACTAATAAGTGTCCATTTTACATGTAATTTCAGATACAACTAAGAGAACTAGTAAAGTTCTACAAACAAACTACAATATGATTATAAAGTTGTAAGTTATTTAAATCCAAAATTTATCACATGGACATACAAGATTCTGGGTAAGTACTATTTTTTTTTTAAATAAATACCAGGGCTATGGAGTCGGAGTTGAAGAGTCGGAGTCGTAGTCGTAGTACCCACAAAAACTCGCGACTCCGATTTCAAAGTTTTTCGGCATAAAAAATTTAAAAAAAATTTGCCAAAATAAAAATTATCTTCTTAAAACACATTTAAAATTTAAATAAATGGTTTATGAATACTGCTCTTATGTGCTGTTTTCAAATGACAGTGCTCTTCATATAAATTTTACTACATAATCAATCGCCTGTCATTTGGAAACAGCACATAAATGTTTGCGTACGGTAATTTCATCTCAAAAACTCTAATTTTTAGAAGGCCGTACGGTAATGAAAAAATAAAAGTTAACATCACTGAGTCTCATATACATTTAGCATCAAGATCAGGGATGATAAAGTCGGTACAATTGAACTTTTTCAGTGCTATTAGCATTGCAAAAGTACAGAAGTACACTCCAATCACATTTTAGTATAATTTAAAAATTTCAAATGATTTAAAATAGAAACATTTTGATCAAAGCAAGGTATATTTACACAAGGTAGACTCATTTGGGAGTGTAGACATGCTGCTCTATAAAAATAACCGAGTGGAACTGAATTGTCAAAATTGTCTTCATATAAATTTAACGCACTCATGTACAAAATTTGGCTCATATACACGGAATTTGACATTGGTGTTCCAACTGACAAACATATGGGTCAACGAGTTTACCTTGTGTAAATATACCTTGGATCAAAGGTTGGATAATTGAAATATGAATTTAATGAACTAATGTTTCCAAATATCAGAGAATTGCTGTACTAAATATGATTAAAAAATGCGAAGAAATTGCCTTTATGTAAATTTACGTATTTTTCCTCTGTTCCCCTATCAAGTCTAAAAAACAAGCTAAAATATCTCTGTCTAAACTCCTTTATTTTTTTTGTTAATTGCCAAACATATTTTTCAAATAAGTATAAAAGTGAATTCTAATGCATATGATGTTTTTTTTTAGCTGCACGAAAATGATAATACAAGACAAGAAATAGTTGGAATGAAATGTTTTACTATAACCTGGTAGATAATTTCGTGGCATTTAGTTTTTCAATGTGATTTCAGGAATATGTCTACCGCGCTTCAAGTTACACGGCCCATTTTGTTCAATTTTGGACCACTTTGTCTAATAAATCTGGCCATGTGGCGTAAGTGTTGGCTTGAATATTGGCTTCCAATAAACTAACGACCTAACATAGCTCCATAAAAAGTTATCGAGATGCGTTAAATCGTTCGAACGAGGGGACAGTGAACAGGACAGCTTCCGGAAATTGTCTTCGCTCCAAATACAGTAAATTTGCTTATTGACGTAGCCATTTATTCACTAATCGCTAAACACAATTCTTTGATAAAAGTTCCTGCGAACGGGTTTATTTTTTTAAAATAAATTTCTACAATTTGGAAGCGTTGTTGTAGCATCAAACAATTCATAGTGACGTGCCAAAACTTACTGAACAGAAATGTCTACACAGTTTGACATTCTCAGCTCTCAAAGCATAGTTACGGATAACGATAGTAAAAAATAATTTTGGGTTTTAGTACAATAAGATTTGAAAAAGTAAAATTTTTTACTGAATTAAGTACAATTTTGGAAATGTCATTTATCATACCTGATCAAGATTATAGTAGGAGTCGCACTTAAAAAATTTCAATGTTTGGAGTCGGAGTTAGTACTTTTTTCGGACGACTCCACAGCCCTGATAAATACAAGGTGTTTCTTATCTTTCTGACAAACGATTATTTTATCTTGGAAAATAATAAGCTTTAACTATTCACAAACTATCTACCGATAGTACTTTATATAAATCGAAACAAGGGAACAACTTGGTTTTTTTTAGAAATAAAGCTATGATCTAATACAAATTTAATTCTTACCGACACAATCTTAAGTTTTTATTTTCGTGCTTGTCTGCTTGAATGCATGTATTAATTTCAATTCATTATCCACCAAATTTCTTTCTCCGTCTGCTAGAGTGTTTGAACAATTCGTTATTGGAGATTCTGCTCGTAAATTTTGGACAGCAAATAATATTGTTCATGAAAGATGGATCTCAAACCACAACAAATTTGTATTATGTACTAAAGTGGAAAGTTTTTTCTCTTGAAATTTTGGTTTTCCCTATACATTTATTAGGGAAAAGGGGGCAAACTCCGAGGAAAATTTAGGGGGTAATTTTGTTGTTCACTTCACCCTGCGTTGAGAAAATTTTCATATAAAATTTTTTGAATTTTCAAAATTGAATTTTCAAAATTTCTAAAAATTTTATATGAAAATTTTCTCAACGCAAGTTTGAAAATTCAATTTTGAAAATTCAAAAAATTTTATATGAAAATTTTCTCAACGCAGGGTGAAGTGAACAACAAAATTACCCCCTTAATTCACGATGAGGGTAATAGTTCTTTTTGTATGACTATGACAATACACAATTTTTGTTTTGCAAATCAATGATGTTACGTCAGGCTAAAGGCAGAAAATATATTTCTGATCGCTTTCTCATCCTTACGGACTCACTGATTTGTTCACCTTCTTTTGTGTTGTGCCTAGTTGAATACTTCCAGACCAACCTTCCTCAAATATCGTTTGACTGGAGGCCCTAAAAAAGAAATATCAATCTTTTTTTGGCTTGCAGGTAACTATGTACGTTACTAGGAATTGTTCTGAACCGTAACTACCAACTCTATTATGCTAGCACGACCAAGAGAGGAAATGTGGCACTAATAGTAGGTTTAATTGTTTAAATCGGGACCTTCTCTGCTAACATGCTTATATGCCTAAGAAGGCTAGATAACAATTTTTAACGGAGGGTTTTGTTTGAAGGCCAATGCCGAGAAATTTAGCTACTTTAACAGGATGAGTTAAGTAGCAAATCCATAGGATTCAGTGGTTGGGATGATCGAAAATTTTAATTGGGATTTCGATATGTGCTTTTCTATGATTTGTTCGCTGTCCGATGGTTTTGTTGTCCTCCTTGTCTCCTTAAGCCCTTAGGGCTGTTAACAATCGTTCAGCATTTTTCAAAGGCCTTTGTTAGCCGTTCTCTGACTTTTAATAAAACAAAAGATAACTTTGTTTGTATCTCAAAAAAGGTGTTGTTTTATTTGCTCATTTCTTAAAAGTACCATACAATTAGATTATAAATCACATGTACATACAAAATACATTGCACATTTTCTCTGTTATTTTTATAAAAAAAAGAAGAAAACATCACTTAAAATCTAATTAAAAAAATAAAAAAAATACAAAATTATAATTTAAGAAATAATTTTTTTTATATTATAAAACTTTAATTAAAAGATCTTTTATACTTGTTTATGTTTAAAACTCTAAAATATGTTTTTTTTCATTAATTAATTCCATGCATGTTTGTTTGTATGTAAAATAGTTTTTTTGCAAGTAATTTATCTATAAAAAAGATTATGGATACGTATTAGTAAGAAATTCAGTTGAATTTTTTTATAATCATTTTTGTTTTATACTCTTCATCAAAAATAATTGTTAAATTATTATTTTTGCTTAAAATAAAATACCAATTATTGTACTTTATTAACTACTTATGCATGTAGTTGCAAGTAAAGGTAGTAGAAAAATTTAAAAATAAGGGTATTCAAGTCACAAGTTGCACCCTTGCAAAAAAGTAAAAGTGCAAACACATAACAACAACCACAAAGAAAATTATTTACACACAACTAAATGCCCGTGTGGTTGTTGTTATATTTTTTTCACTTTTGCATTTTTTGCAAGGGTGCAACTTGTGGCGTGAATACCCTGTATATATTGGGTATAAAAGTTCCTGATCATTATTTAATAAGCACCCACCCACTGGGTTACTAAATAACAAGAGGGACTTTTGTTTTAAATATTATAAACAATACAATGCTTGTTTATGATGACTAGCTTGATAAAAAATAAATTCTTGGAAAACATAAAAAATAGCCAAATCAGTTAAAAACGGGTTAAAGTGTTGCTTGAAGTTCGGGACTCTGTGTTGCATTTCGTTTTCGTTT
The DNA here is from genome assembly GCA_949318255.1 of Pollenia labialis. Taxonomy (NCBI): domain Eukaryota; kingdom Metazoa; phylum Arthropoda; class Insecta; order Diptera; family Polleniidae; genus Pollenia; species Pollenia labialis. The sequence continues at coordinate 78,375,666 of OX439142.1, forward strand.
TTTAAAGGGTTTTTAGAAATTAAAACATGTTTTAGCTTCAAATCGTCTTCGTTTTCGTTTTGGCCTGTTTTATAGGGCTAATGTTTTTTTTTAATAGTCTTTTAGTTGTTCTTCTTAACATCTTTGCCTTCACCTTCCTTAGCCTGGCCACGACCCAAGATCTTAGCCAAACTATCCCAAATGCCACCAAAGAAAATGGCACAACATAAGTTTTCAAATGGCAAGAACGGATCGTGAATACCTAACAAAATCGACGACAATTTAAAGTACACCATGAAAATTACAATACCAAAGTAGACCAAGGCATGGGGAGCAGAAATCCAATCGGTTTTCTTATCCAAAACAAAGATAATGGATGCCAACAAGGAAGCCTTTGTGTAGCTGGAAATTTATAAACAAATTTATATAAACAAATTTTTTCAAAACTTCTTCAAACTTGAGAAAAAAAAAACTTACAAAGATGGTTGCATAAATTCCATGGCCGTAGGAGTCCAAGCACCGCGTATCAAACGTTCAAATAATTTAGTAAAACCAGCACCATTACCTTTCAATGTACCAATAATAATCATAATAATCCAAGCGTTTGGATACAATTTGGCAGCATGGGAAACACCATCATAAACTTTTTTGGCACGATAAATTTCTTTCATAGCACTAGCCACCACTTTAATGGGTAAAAATTTGGCTACCTTATAGCCAATATCGAAGGGGGTGTAAAACACCATGTACCTATGAAAAAAATAAACATTTCTAACTAATTCTAAAAAAAAATTCCGTAAAAAACTCACCATACTACTGTGCCAACCATAAGTTGAGGTGTATTCTTTAAAGGCGACAATATGGGCTCGCCCAATAAACCATTAGCCACCATAGCCCCTGAAAATATCACCAACATAGTTGAAAGCCAACAGGCCATAGGATGTTTGCGGGAAAAAGCTTGAGCATTTGATCCTAAATCTTCACGAACTGCTAGCGCGGCTAGTAAACTGTGTGCTATATCAAAATACGGGAACATTTTTAATTTGATGACCTGATTGGCCATATCTAAAAATGCTTCGGGATCCATATTGTGGAAGGTTATGTTTTCTGCTTAGTTATGATGTGATTATATGTGCGTTCGGAACTGTGGATAAAAAGATAGGAGAAATTATTAAAAAATTAATTATATTTATAGTAGTTATACTATACATTAGCTTATTAAGTTTATCTAAATATGTATGTAGTATTAACTTGACCTACATAGTTAGTTTTATTCAATTATCAATATCGTTCTGATAATACTGCTTGTTTTTTCAACGTTGTCTTATTTAGAAACCAAATCTGTCTATCCCTTTAAGCCTAACCTAATATTTGCCACAACAAAGTCTAAATTATCCAAGAAACTTCAGTCACTTGAGATATTTGACATCATGTAATACAATTGTACTGAAAAAAAACTGTTCAATTTCTCTCAGATATGATTCCAGAATATCATCAAATTGCTTATTTATGTACTTAAATAACAAAGATAGTGAGGAAGAGATAGAAAGGAAAGAATAGAAAACATAGTAGTAATACTATACACCAGCTTAATAAGTTTATGTATGTATGTAAATAGTATTAACTTAACCTACATATGTAGTTACAGCTTGTTTAACGATTTCGAACGTAAACGTTCGCATAGAAAATTACATTTAAAACAAAAACAAATTTTCCAACAGGCTGTTAGTTTTAATTATTTATCAATATCGTTTACACTGCCATACTTTCCATAATAAAACTACATATGTACGTAAAACTTCAATAATAAATTCTACAATTCAAGCTTCGTCACAATGGCAGCAATATTTTCACTTGGTGTTTAAAATAAAGCAACAATTTTTTTTTCGCAACTAGACACATTTTCAATTGAGAAAACGCTTGCAAATTAAGCCCACAACAAAAGTACGTAAAGAGTCCGCCAAATAACTTTTTTTTTTGAAAATGCTATAAAAAACAACTACTGAATATTTTCTCAAATTTCTTTTTTTATATGAAAGTACAATCCTTCCGGTTAATAATGGAAAATAATTTCATTCAAATGGCTGCCTCGGCTGGCCATGTAGTAGCCTACACTATCGGTCCAATTGTTAATCGCATTATCGATTGTGTGCAGCTGTATTTCACCAATGGCTTCACGAATATTGTCCTTTTAAGCGTAAATTGTCTCTGGCTTGTCGGCGTAACACTTATCTTTGACGGCACCCCACAAATAATAGTCCAACGGTGTCAAATCGCAGCTCCGAGGTGGCAAACGACATTAGCTCTGCGGCTGATAATGCGATCTTCAAAAACAGGGCGCAAAACATCGAGTGTTGCTTCGGCTGTGTGGAACGTAGTGCCGTCCTGTTGAAACCAAATGTTGCCAATATCCTCCTCTTCAATTTTTGTGAACAAAAATTCGTTCAACATGGCCCGATAACGATCGCCATTGACTGTAACGGCCACTCCTTGCTCATTTTCGAAGACAAATGGTCCAATTATGCCTCTGGACCAAAATCCGCACCAAACAGTCACTCGTTTTGGGTGCATCGGCATTTCAATGTATGCGTGTCCAAATGCGACAATTTTGCTTGTTTATATACCCGCCAAGATCAAAATAAGCTTCATCTAAAAAGATGATTTTTTTTGGCAAAATAGGCATCTTCTGTATGTCGACCGCAGGCTCACTTACGAAACGTTGTTCAAGAGTATACACAACCATATTCGTTCAGCGGAAGGATACAACTAATTAACTGTCAAATCAGACATGAACTAAGTGTTACCATTCACGAAATAAGCACTAGTTGAAAAAAAAACGTTAGATGGCGAACACGTTATAAAGCAACAGAAAATAATGTGTCTGATATTTTAACTAAATCTTTACCAAATCAAAATCATTTTAAATGTTGGAAATTTTTAAATTTAAACTAATCTAAATTTTTTAATTTAAACTGATGTTAATTTTGATTTGTTATTTCGATATTAATTCTGTAATTTATTAAGAACAATTGTGATTTTTAGTTGAACTGTTAATTTTAATTTTGATATTTTTTTTTAATTAGGCTTGAGTTCATCATTAAATCATTAAAATTAACTAAAAATCACAATTGTTCTTAAAAATAGCTATGGCACAAGCTGTAATGTTTACATTTGTACTTCTAGTTGTACAAACAAAATGTCGACGAAAGTGGACAAAAAACATAATAATAATAATTGCAGCAAATTTCGAACCACCATCATCACTGGTTAAAAGATTGATGTTAGACTGTTGGCTGGCAGGCACCGCAGTGGTGCAGAGGTTAGAACTCAAAGAATTCTGATGAAAGAATGTGGTGATTCTTGAAACATGCAAATTCAACCCAGGTTCGAGCCCCAGCTCAGCCAAGAAAATTATCAATAAATTTTAATAAAATTCCAAGTTGTTAAAATTCCTTCCTTCAGTAAAAAAAATTTAATGAAAATTAAATTTGATGAACTCAAGCGTAACTAAAAAAAAAATATCTTAATTTATTAATGATAGAGGAATTTACATTGAGGTGGCCTTTGTTGGAAGTACTTTTTTCAATTCTACTTAAGTTTCAACGTAAATCCTTTTTCGAATTAGTTTGAGAAATTTGTTTTTTAATTTGTAGTTGAAAAATATATTTTTTCTCAGTTTGTCATGAGTTTTCAACCCTTAAGTTTTATGATGTTTGTAATAAAAAATAAAACCAAATATTATCGTGGTTATTTACACTGTGATAGCTTTTGACCCGGACTAATACAGCCGTACCTAAAGACCGGAAGGCGGAACGTTTTCTTCCGCTAAGCTTTTACGCTGATATGCCATACCTAAACAAGAGCGTGCGTCAACGTTGTACCACAAACAGTAGTGTTAACTTTCTTGTTTAATAAAACAATACAATAGAAATAAAAAGAAGAGAAAAACCCGCTAGATTGACCAAAAAATAGCTAAATTGTAATTATTTATTATTACTATTAAACGCGCTGTCAAAAACGGAGTTTCCAATTGTAAAGCGTTGACGCCGCGCTATTTAGGGATGCTTTATACAAATTGTACGGGCATGAGAATTTTTGACAGCTAGAAAACGCTTTCCGCTCTTGTTTAGGTATGGCTGTTAGGGGGGAGTCCCCTGAGTGCGAAAGTACATTTGGAAGTGTTAGATTGGCTCCAGTTTTTGAGAAATCGGTATATATCCATTTTTCATGGATATAGCTAAGTCTGCGCTATTTAAAAAAAAATTATTCGACTGTTTTAGTTTTTTTTTTTTGCCATCTTTACTTTCTTTTACGGAATGTTTTGACCTTTTTTCAAAATTTCACGTAAATTAATGTCGATTAAAAGTAACGCTTCCACCATTTTTTCAGGTTTTTTAGCAATCTTATAAAGATTTTCCGGCTCCGTGCAATAACTCCCAGGTGCAATAAGTCCCAAGGAAAAAATGAAATTAGACCCAACAATTTTTCATACAAAAGTGGTAGTAATTTCATTATGAAATAGCTCCCAGCCCTCTAGGTTTTATTTCATTTTTTGGAAGTTATTTCATTTTTTGCCTGGGAGTTATTTCATTTTCAATTATTTGCAATTTCTTAAAATTGTTTAACATTTTAAACGGTATTTAAAAAAGGATAGTTTATACGGTGGCATTGCATAACGTCCAGTGTCAAAGTGTCCATGGATTCTTTCTACTCTATGGTATAACAAAGAACGGGTTCGCTAAACTACAGCATCTCTGCACAGCTGGCCTTCGGCCGGGCGCAAGGGTTTTTTCTTTTCTGGTATAACAAAGACCAGTTTCTTATACAATAGAGGATAAAATCCTTGCGCTGGACGTTATGACTTGCTACCTTTTAAGCAGTTGCTACTCATACATTTGGAATATTTTGAAAAGGTAAAGGATGTATGTTAAAAACGTGAAAAGAGGGGGAGTGAAGAAGAAAATCCTTGCAACCGGCTGAAAAATGGATATACAAAGAAGCTTAGTCAGCGAAGCCGGTGTTTGTTATACCATAGAGGGGATAATCCTTGTACAAACGATTGTGCCATATGTATGGGTAGTGAATCAAATACTCTTTTTTTTGCCATACAAGCACATAAAAACTTGCAATAGATGCGTGCTTAAACTGCAAGCAGCTGTAATTACAAGAGGTCAGGATACAATAAAATGCCGCATTTGTTACCAAAATGTCGAGGACTCGATGTTAGTTTTTTGGTAACCTGATATGTAAATATTCAAGTAAAACGAATATATAATAAATTTCTTTGGGAGTTTATTCATTTTTTTTTGTCTTATTTCATATCTTTTCGATGGACTGTTATTGGAAGTTATTTCATTAATGTCTTTAGGAGTTATTTCATAATGAAACAACTCCCAAAAGTTGGGATTTGTTTAATTTAAGACTTGGAACTTATTTAATTTTTTTGGGATTTATTTATTTTTTCCAGTTTGGGACTTATTTCATTTATTTTGGTATTTATTTCATTGGGAGTTATTGCACCTGGGACTTATTTCACAGAGCCGATTTTCCTAGAGCATAGTCCTCAAGTTAAGCTTCAAAACCAAAATATTGGACTTTTATTTCTTTGTTTCGTTTTTTTTTTTAATTAATCAACATGTCATTAAAAATACATTTTCTTCATTGCCACAAAAATTACTTCGACCTCCAATTGCCTTCGGAATCAGATGAGCGATTTTATCAACTTTCAGCTCAGTTAGAGCATTGGTATAGTGGAAAATAAATTATCTCTTAGCAGACCTTTGCTGGAATTTTCAATCCGAGTTGAATGATGAAGATTAGCATGATATGTAACGGTTATTTTTAAATTTTGAGTATTTATTGTTAAAAAAACTTATAAGAAGGAAAAAAAAGACACCAGTTTGAAACTTTGCGCAGACTTGGCTATATTCATGGCTAAAAATGGTCAAAAATCGTTACTTTTGATCGAAATTAAACCTTTAATTCAATTACGTAAAATTTAAAAAAACAATTCAAAACATTCCGTTAAAGAAAGTTAAGAAGGCAAAACAAAACTAATACAGTCGAATAAAATTTGTTTAAATAGCGCAGACTTAGCTATATCCATGAGAAATGAATATATACCGATGTCTCAAAAACTGGAGCCAATCTGACACTTCCAAATGTACTTTCGCACTCAGGGAACTCCCCCCTAATAGTTCGAATAGGATTCATCGCAGTTAATTTTTTGGACTATCACAGTTTTATTAACAAAAACTTTGGGTGATTTGATGTTTGTTTATTATGATAATTTATTTGTCCTTAACATTTTCTCAAAACATACTTGCCTATTAGGAGGGCTTCCATACAAATATAGCGGTTTAATGAAATTCTTAAATTCGGCCCTGCAGCGGCCAGGATGTTCCTCGACGGGTCAAACGTATCACCAACCCAACTTTAATTTCTCAAACATACTTGTCATTTATCTCTACTCGTTAAGGTGCTCCCTACACTCACAATATTATTACAGTAACGGACTGTTGTTTATTTAAGAAATATTCCGTTCAGTCATTTTTAAATAAATAAACATTTAAAATTCCAAGCAATTTTATTTTTAACTGATTCTAACAGTTATTCAAAAAACTAAGTGCATATTAATACGGATTTTCAGTTGCAGTTAATATTGTCCGTTGATTGAGTTAAATTCTTCTTTATGTAAAATTAAATGAAAATGTAATTTAAAGCAACGAAAAGTTCATTTAATTTTTACTGTCAAATATTCAACCGCGAATTCCGAAAAACCAAATCAATATTCAGTTATCTTTTATAAATTAATTGTCAAAAAATTAACTAAATATTCCGTAAAAACAAATAAATATGCAGTTATTTTATAAAATTTTACTGTCAAAAATTCAACACCATATTCAGTAAAAACAATTAAATATTCAGTTATTTTATATAATTTTACTACCAAAAATTAATTTTTACTTATCTATTAAAAATGAATTGCTTGTTTTGTGTAAGCAATACCCATTTTCTATTTGTTAAAATAATTTAGTTAAATACCTACATCAAATTTTAAAAGTAAAATAATTGCGAAGCCATATCGGTCATGCTGCTGGTGTCTTATAATTGAGAGTTCTTCTGTAAACAACGTGGTCAGTACAACAAAAGTAAAACAAAAATATTCTCCCTCTCTCGCTTATAAGAAAAACAAGCGGACAGGTGTCTGTCTGGTATTTTTAGAAATTCGGCTCTTTTGTGGAATAAACGAAAATTTAATAAAATAACTGAATATTTTATTGTTTTTACTGAATATGGGGTCAATTTGACAGTAAAAAATTGACAGTAACATTTTAATAAATAACTGAATATTAAATCGTTTTTACTGAATATGGTGTTGAATTTTTGACAGTAAAATTTTGCGAAATAACTGAATATTTATTTGATTTTACGGAATATGGCAAGGTATATTTACACAAGGTAAACTCGTTGGCCCATATGTTTGTCAGCTGTTTACCTAAGTTGGAACACCAATGTCAAATTCCGTGTATATGAGCCAAATTTTGTACATGTGTGCGTTAAATTTATATGAAGACAATTTTGACAATTCAGTTCCACTCGGTTATTTTTATAGAGCAGCATGTCTACACTCCCAAATGAGTCTACCTTGTGTAAATATACCTTGGAATATGGTGTTGAATTTTTGACAGTAAAAATTAAATGAACTTTTTTTAAAAATAAATGAAAAATAGGTAGACCGGTTTTTAATTGAACTTTCATTTCATTTGCTTAAGCAAGGTTCGAATCTAATCGCACATTCCGTTCGGAATCAAATGTTTTTTATTTTGTTTTTGTATTTTTTTTTTTGAAATTTATATGAGAGACTTTTTGTTAATTTTTGACAGTAGGTTAAGCAAGGCTATGCATATTATGGTTAGGCCTTTAATCATCGCTGTTTTTGTCGTTATTTTTTTCCATTTTTGTTTTGTTTTTCTCCACATACCTACGTATAAAAGTTTTAAAAAGGCGGATTATCAGGTTATATGGTTGGTTATGTATGTAGTTATATTAGCAGCAACAAAATATATTTAAAATAAATTAACTAAATGTTTATTGTTAAACTTTAATGCTCGTAATATCTACATACAAAATGTTCGTACCTAACAGTTATCTTTACCTATTTTTACCTACATACATATGTATATTGCCTACGTGTTTTTCCTAGTTTTCCTTTAAAATATGGAAGCTTTTACACCACAGAGTTCTATGCATAGCTAGATTTTTATTTGTAGAAATGATGGGCATAAGCGGCTGTTTTTTAAACGTCGGCAAACTTTTGGCAGCTCGTTACAAGAGTTCAGCAAATCGTTAGCCAGAGCTTGGTACGTGTATTTTGAATAAACCTTGTGCTAACTTAATGCCATACATATTTGCTGAATTAATATTCTTGATTTTCCCTATACACACATACAAACATACAGATTTCCAAAACCAGCGATATCAAAAATTAATACATATGTACATACATAAGTACATATTTTGAAAATCCGTTAGAAACCATCATTTAAAAAAGTAAATAATTACATCAAAAATCTATATGAAAGCACTCGTCTTCATTCATTTTACGAC